>CM053626.1:104385395-104406091 GCA_028646595.1 Phalanger gymnotis | reverse complement strand
CTGTATGTTTTGGTCTTCTTCGTCACCAAAGAAGGACTCCAGAGTCTGAGACTGAATCTGGGTGTGTTTTCACCATCTGGCCGTGTTCCCAGACAACTTAATTAACCCTTGAGTTTTTCAACGGGGTGTGACTAAAGAGTTCTATGTTCCACGCTTGGGCGGATGCGCTGCCTCCTTCCCCAATAACCCCCTACCTGGACTGGGCTTAAATCTTCAGCAGGCTCTTCACTCCTGCTCTGATCAGCCACTTAATTCCTCCCATGAGGTGGGCCTAGGGCCAGAAGCAACTGCAGCTGAATTTCTAAACCTGCCCCGCCTCCGTTGCCTCAGGGGCAGTGGCCGAACTGCAAACTCCATCCCGTCCCGCAGCTTTTCCCACTAACCTTCTGTGTTGTCTTTGGTGTTTGTGGGTTGTGAGGTCTGGTACATGCCACAGCTCAGTAATTCAGCATGCTAGGGCACTCTCTGCTCCACTCCTGGTCTCGTCAGTCCGCGGTCTGCCGTGCCGCGCCTCGCGCGCTGGGCTCTGCTTGGCTCAGCTCTGCTCCCCTCAGCTGGGAGCTGGGAGTTCCGTATGGGACAGACCTTACCCCGAGACCATCCAGGCTGTCCTGGGCTGGAGCCCTGCTTCCCTCTGATACTTTGTGGGTTCTGCAGCTCTAGAATTGGTTCAGAGCCATTTTTATAGGTTTTTGGAGGGACTTCCAGGGGAGCTCATGCCAGTTACTGCTTTCCAGTCGCCATCTTGGCTCCGCCCCTCCCACAGGAGGCCCTATCTTAAGCTACTTGTGCTGGGGTCCTGGTCACTGGCTTTCCACACCAGAGTCTCAAGTGTGCACAGCTTGCCCACTGGGCTGTGGTGGTACAACCTAATTACACCTGTTGTTGCTTGGGTTCTGGGGCTGGACTTTTGCCTTCTGATATCAGGCTGGAGGCTTCAGAAATGGTGTGCTGTGCCACTGGATTGCTCAGTCAGGGTCAAGGGGCCTAGGTCACTGATCCATGCTGTGGCTAAGAGCCTCCCACTGACTTACCAGGATATTGTCTGCTCTGGGCTATGCTCACCTTTTACTCATTTGAGACATACATTTCCTAAAGAATTTATAAGTTATTTTAAGCTAAAAAATTATTTCATTCTGTCTTTTTGTGGGTTCTGTCACTCCACAATCTCTTTAGAAGCTTGATTTAACATTGTTTCCAAGGGAAACTGGGGAGAGTTCAGTCAACTTCCTGACTTCTCTCTACCATCTAGGGTCTACCACCAGCACTATCTGTGTTTCAAGGAACTTTAGAGAAAAGCCTGCTCTATTACATTGCTGAAATAGTTTTATAATCTCCAGATTACAGTGGGTAGTCGGAAGTTCAACAAAAAATCAAAATGAGGAAATTGGGCAACTGTCTCCTTCTGATTTCATTCTTTGTAATTAATCAAAATAACTCAGCTTTTAATATTTCCAGAACATCAAGAAACAAATGAATATTGAATTAATGGATTAAATACATCAAAACTGTGATAGAAATATGGAAATTTGAAATATTAAAATCACAAAGGTTACTTTTCATCTCAAATGAAATGCATCAGAAACTCCATATAAGATAGCTCATTATTAGGTACATATTTATATATGGATATATGATCTTATTAATATTGAATGGCTCAATTCATCCATACTTTCCTATATTTTGATATTCTTGTGCATTACCTCTCATAGAATTTTTGGAAGGGATCCATTCAATGTGTGGGGTACCTTTGTCTCAGGGAGAATCTTGGGTTCTTAAAAACAATAGAGGATTTCCCAAATATAACTTAAACTCCTCTCATCTGTTTACCCAATTGTAGGTTCAATTCATTTTAATACACTCAAATAGAATCATGAAACACATTAACGGTACATATCAAAACCAAGAACAAAATTTATAGTCTATAAGATTCTTGATCTTTTGAGAGGGTAGAGCCAAGACTGCAGCTGGAAAGCAGGAACTTGCTTGAGCTCTACCCCAAATCTCTCCAAACACTGAAAAAAATAGCTCTGAATAAATTCTAGAGCTGCAAAAGCCACAAAATAGCAGAGGGAAACAGGTCTCCAGACCAGGAGAGCATGGATGGTGGCTGGGAAGGGTCTATCACATGATGCTGTGAACAGAGCACAGCCCAGTATGGGCCATGCCAGGACAGATCAGACCAGGACTCAGCCCGTCAGAACGGGCCTTAGGGCCATGCGTCATTGAGCTGTGGCAGTTACCAGACTTCTCAACCCAAAAAAAGCCAAATATCAGGTTAATGGGAAACTGTAGGATTGGGTTAGAGAGTGGTCCAGCCCCATCCCTAGGGGTGGTGGAGGTGGTGCAATGGTGGCAGTGGCAGCAGCAGGAAACTCCTGATGCTGCTTCCAGAAGTCCAGCGTAAGCTGTTTCTCAAGTCCCTGGCTCACACAGTGGGAGGAATCTGGCAGTGGATCAGAGCAGGAGTGAAAGGAGTTCTTTGTGGTCACAGAGGCAGTTTCTTTCATGCCCTACTTGGATCCAGATGGCGGTGCTGGTTGGTGGTTCTTGGGGGAGGAGGATTGCTGCTGTGACAGAGCCTGCAGTGAGAATAGAGTAGAAGTAGCTCTGAAAACAAAGGTTGGGTCAAAGTACTCTCCATTCTACAGTCATGCCCTTACAAAAAGCTCAAGGGTCAAGTAGCTGGAGGGGAACATGATCAGGGAGCAAAATTGAACTCAGATTCAAACTCAAACTCTAGATTACATTTTTTGGTAATAAAGAAAATCAAAACGTACCACCAGAAGAAGTCAACAAGTCAAAGAGCCTACATCAAAAGCCTCCAAGAAAAATATGAATTGGGCTCAGGCAATGGAAGAGCTCAAAAAAGGATTTTGAAAAGCAAGTAAGAGAAATACAGGAAAAATTGGGACAGAAATGAGAGTGATGCAAGAAAACCATGAAAAACAAGTCGATGACTTGCTAAAGGAGACCCAAAAAATACTGAAGAAAACAATTCCCTAAAAATAGACTAACTCAAATGGCAAAAGAGCTCCAAAAAGCCAACGAGGAGAAGAATGTCTTGAATTCAGAATAAGCCAAATGGAAAAGGAGGTCCAAAAGACCACTGAAGAAAATGCCACCTTAAAAATTAGATTGGAATAAGTAGGAGCTAGTGACATTATAAGAAATCAAAATATTATAAAACAGAACCAAAGGAATTAAAAAATGTAAGACAATGTGAAATATCTCATTGGAAAAACCACTGACCTGGACAATAGATCCAGGAGAGATAATTTAAAAATTACTGGACTACATGAAAGCCATGATCAAAAAAAAAAAAGAGACTAGATATCATCTTTCAGGAAACTGTCAAGGAGACCTACCCTGTTATTCTAGAGCCAGGGGGCAAAATAGAAATTGAAAGAAACCACCAATAACCTCTTGAAAAAAGATCTCCAAAAGAATACTTCTAGGGATATTGTTGCAAATTCAAGGGTTTCCAGGTGAAGGAGAAAATAATGCAAGCAGCCAGAAAGAAAGGATTTGAGTATTGTGGAAACACAATCAGGATAACACAATATCTAGCAGCTTCTGCATTAAGGGATCAAAGGGCTTGGAATATGATATTCCAGAGGTCAATGGAGCTAGGATTAAAACCAAGAATTGCCTACCTAGCAAAACTGAGGATAGTGCTCCTTGGCAATATATGGATTTTCAATAAAATAGGGGGCTTTCAAGCTTTCTCAGTGAAAAGACCAGAGCTGAATAGAAAATTGGACCTTCAAATACAAGAAGCAAGAGAAGCATGAAAAGGTAAACAAGAAAGAGAAATCATAAGGGACTTACTAATGTTGAACTGTTTTGTTTACATTCCTACATGAAAGGATGATATGTGTAATTCATAAGACCTTTCTCAGTATTAAGGTAGTTGAAGGGAATATACATATACTTACATATAGACAGAGGACACAGGGTAAGTTGAATATGAAGGGATGACATCTAAAAAAATAAAATTGAATGAAGGGGGACAGGATAGGATGGAAGGAAATATAGTTAGCCTTTCACAACATGAACATTGTGGAAGTGTTTTACCTAATGATGCATGTATGATTGCTTAATTTCTTGCCTTCAGAGAAAAGGTAGGTGGGAAGGGAAGAGGGTAGAGAATTTGGAACTCAAATTTTAAAAGCAGATGCTCGAAAAAGTTGGTTTTTTTGCATGCAACTGGGAAATAAGCTATACAGGCAATGGGGCATAGACATCTATCTTGACCTCCAAGAAAGTAAGGGGAAAGGGCATGGGGGAGTAGTGGGCTGACAGAAGTGAGGGCTGACTGGGGGCAATCAGAATATATACCATCTTGGAGTGGGGGAGGGTAGAAATGGGGAGAAAATTGGTAACTCAAAATCTTGTGGAAATCAAAGCTGAAAACTAAAAAAAATGAAATAATAAAATATCGAGAAAAAAAATAAAAAAAGATTCCTGATCTTTTACTTGTCATCAGCATCACAAAGGGGTTCTAGGATATAAAACATTTATTGGAAGAGATAGATGGTGGGTGACTTATTTCAGTTTATCAGTGAGTTGGATGCTTATTGAAAACCACAATATGTTTCTATTAATTTTAAAACAAATATCCAAGATTTTATATTTGGTGGTAAATTATGAAAGAAAATATGCCCCATATCCAGAAAAGTTTTACATGCATATGTATTAGTTCTCAAGGAAAATCATATTTGAGTAACTTTTTTAGCTTTAGTGAATTTATCTAGACTAAGCAATTGATATTCAAGACAAATAATTTCTTTCTTTCTCAACATAAGAAGATGATACTACCTCTAGAGACAAATAATGAAAAATAAACTTTAGCCCAGACCACCGCCTGAAGGCAGATTCATCTCAGTAAAATCAAGGTTAGTCACATTTGAGAACCGTATAATGTTACAATAAAACTTTATGTGTAAAAGTGTTGGAAAAATATTAAATTACACTTACAAAATGCTGAAGCTTTTACAATCAAGTTCTAAGAAATTTATGTATCTTTTTTTTTTACCAATTCTGACCATTTTGTATAATTGATTTAAGGAATCATTTAATCATTATTATTGGACAGATTTACCTTGCTAACAATGCATAAAATGCCATTTTGTTGATCACTTGTTTCAGGTATATCCAACTCTTTCTGACCCCATTTGAGGTTTTCTTGGCAAAGATACTTGAGTATTTTCTCCAGCTCATTTTATGTACGATGAAACCAAAGCAAAGTGGTTTAAGTGACTTGCTTAGGGTCACACAGTTACTAAGTTTCTGAGCCTGGCTTTGAATGCAGGCCCTTCTGATTCCAAGCCCAGTGTTCACTGAATGGGCATTACCTCACTCAAAATGAGAACCTCAAAAAAATCTTAGCCTAAAAGGGCCAGGGTCTCCCAGTGCATCTTGGGCCATCTCCAGTCATCCAGGTGAATATCAGGGCACTGGACTCAGATGGCTCTGGAGGAGAAAGAGAGTCTGGTGACCCTCTCTCACTCATATCAAAGTCAACTGCAAGTCATGTCATCATTTCTCTTATGTCAAGGTCCTCTCCAAGAAGAAAGGTCAGACACAAAAACAACCATCTATAAACTATAAGACCTATCTGACTCAGAAAATGCCATACCTCTCTAAAATGAAATATCTGTTACTTTAGGTTTAAACACTTGACAATGGCAGTTTGAAACAAAATTTGAAAAATTGTTTTCATATTCTCATCATAACTTTTAAAAAATTCATTATCATTATTGTTTCTTAAGTGTTTCATAATATAGCAAGTACTATGGGGAGTAATTCTTGTTTATAAGCTAAAACAATATACAGCACACAGCAGGCAGACAAAGAAACAAATGTTATAATCCATGAAATGCTAATATTTAACATACCTTATAAAATAATGATTCATATTTTATAATAAACTTATTAAATTAAGGAGAAATGAAACAAAACATCTTGATTGCTAAAGTGATCAAAAGATTTAGTGGAATAAAGGTTATTTTTTCAAATTGTACATTTTTAGTTAAGACTTTTCTATGCCTTTAAAAACACTTTAATCAAATATTATTTTGCAAAATACCTTTCCTCCATCTTTACACATCAACATGCACATTCCAGGATAAATAGAGATCTACAGATCGATTAGTTGGCTTATTCATTGATTTCAAGGATTTCTATATAAAATATTAGGTTAGGGAATATTTAAGCTTTGGCTACATATTAGTGAGTGTAAGTACTAAATTCTCATATATATCAGATATAATTTTACAAAGTATGGAACCAGAAGGAGTTTGCATTCAATCATTCTAGCCATTCAACAAGTTTGGATTAAGGATGGGAACTTAAACCAAAGAAGAAAAGGCTATTTAGCCATTGGTTATGGTTGAAGATTCCATCTGTTAGTTAGAGTTGGGGAAAAGCAACATATCTGGTAAAGTCAAAAATAACTCTAACATATATGCATCTGAAGACTGAACAAATAGTAATGTAGAATCATTCTTTTTGCTTTTGTACCTAAGCATTTACAGAAATATTATTGATAACATATTATGGGTATAGTAGAAACGTCGTTTGTTCCAGAATCAGAAAATCTGTGGGTACAAGTCAAATACTTTCACTGACACTCACAACAATGAGATCTTATGCAAATTGGGCAAGCTCTCTGAAATTGAATTTTTCTTCTTATAAAATATAGGTAATAATGGATGTATGTATCTATCTCACAGGGTTGTTGTGGACTCAAACTAAATAATAGATTAAAGTATTTTGTAAACTACAGACAACTACAAAAATGTAAGCTCTTATTTTTAGTTCCTTGAGAATTCTCTGGACAAAGAGGTGATTAAAACTTACTTGTACTATGTGAAACATATTTATATATATGTGAGATTTAGAGTTAGAGATAATTTTAGAGATGATCTAGTACAACTCTAAATTATAGACATAAAAAATGAGCATTTGAAAGATTCCATGATTAGCAGATTTAGCAAGTAGCACAGTCAGGATTTCATTCCAGATCTTCTAAGTACTACTAACTAGGAGTGATATGTGATGCTTTAAATTTGCTTTTAAGGAATATTTTCATTACTAAATGGTGTACTATTTTTAATAGCATGCTAAGGCATCAAATGGCTTAAGAACATTATTTTTAACTCATCATTTGATTTTCTTTCTTTCTCTCTTTTTTCTCCCTCACTGGTCTTGCACTCTGAAAATATTTTGACCCAGATGCCTACTCTCACAGCTGTTGCATTCCTAGCCTCACTACAATATGTTGAATGGTGTCATCTGTGATCACTTCACACCCAGCTGTAAGAATTCAATGGACTTCACTTCCTCACCTGAAGTCTTGCTCCACTCTCCTTACTGCTTTCTGGCTTCTCTTTAAATACTATCCTCTCCTATTATAATGTAGTCCCTTGAGAATTGAGACTATCTTCTTTTCTTGTATTGGCAGTCTAGTACCTGTTATAGTTCTTGCTAAGTATTAAGTATTTAATGAATTGTTTCTACATTTTTTTAAGATTACTATCTGTTAAAACCTGGGAAGACTTACACAAACTGATACAAAGTGAAGTAAGCAGATCTAGAACATTTTACACAGTAACATCAATATTGTATGATGATCAACTGTGAAAGACTTGCCTACTCTGATTAATACAACGATTGAAGACAATTCCAAAGGACTTATAAAATGGAAGAAAATGCTATCCACCTGCAGAGAGAGAACTGATGAATTCTGAGTGCAAACTGAAGTAAAATTTTCTCACTTTATTTTTCTTGCTTTTTTAAAAATATGGCAAATATGAACATGTGTTTTTATGTGATATCGTGTACATAATTGATATCCTATTGCCTGCTCTCTCAGTGGGTGAGGGGTGGGTGAGAGGGAGAGAATTTGAAACTCAAAATACAAAAAGAAAAAAAGTATAAAAATAAGTAAACAATAAATTGCAATAAATGTTTCTATCTGCTTCACTGCTATACTCTAAAAGCCATAAGGCTTTTCTATATGATTTGCAGCTGAAACTTTCAATATGCATTATGTCCTCCATTAGAATGTGAGCTTCCATAGAGCAGGGAGTGTAACACAGTCCTTTGCAAATAGTAATTATTTCATAAATGTTTCATTCATGCATTTATTCCAAAATCTTCCAAAAGTGGCAAAATGTTTTGGTTGATAGAGGTCTAAGCAAGAAGTCAAGAAGATCTAGTCTCTAGTTCCAAGTCTTGTTTCTCTTCGTGTTAACTCTGTGATCTTGGACAAGTCACTTAAACTTTCAATGGCCTCAGGGAAGTCTGTAAAACAAGAAATTACAAATGAGATTCTCCTCTTCATTGGTAGTGACAGTTTCACACTAGGAATTCACTAAAATAACAGAATCACAGTTATAAGAGAATGAAAACAAAGTAACTCCACTACTCATTTATGCAAGTCCATACTATCTGTGTTGACATTATGATGGACTCAAGTCCACTAAAGTTAGATTTCTGGAACATTGCCACAGTGGTAATTTTCCTTTTACATTTGGAAACACTTCAGGTAAAAGATGCATTGTCATCATAAAGGAATAGTACATTATTTGTAATACTTTCATTATCCTATTGCTAGACTTCTCTACAGCTAAAGGCATTGTCTGATTAAGAGGCTTTTAACCACATTAGACTTTGTGTCTGGAAATTTTATCTAATTGGAAACTCTAAGCTGTTTCCCATTTTATGGTTAATAATCTGTTTTTAGGATATTAGAACCATGATGTGTATGTATATCTATGTTGAGATGAATAGTTTTTTATCTTTCTAATTTTGCTTTATACTGTTATTTTTATTATAGAAATGAAATATGAAGTAAAGATAAACACAAAACAAATTTAGTAGTCATCTACAGGCCTCAGCATGCACTGAAATTTAAAACTAATGAAAGAGAAGAAAACTGGTGATGATATATGGGGAGATTAAAGAGAGAGAAAAAATGAATATACTTCTTAAAATATTTTTACAAGATGATTCTGAAGAAGCAAGAGAAATCTTCTGAATTATAGCAAGAGAAATAATATAACGGTGCCTATACGTTTATGCTTCAAGGTATCAAAGATAAAAGCTTTCAAATAGAAGGAAAGATAACATCCCCATCCATCAGCAGGAGTATGTGACTATATAAAATACAAGAAATTGTTATTCTACATCTTTACAAGGGGATTGTATATTTCCTCATATTTCTGCATGTTTGATTTCTTCATAATTTAGCCATTTTATATTTACAATGAGCTACTACTATCCTTTATATTCTTTACAAGAAATTTGGAATGAAATATGTCATTGGGATGAAAACTGTTTGAGAAGACTTCCAGTAAAATGAACAAATATATAACTATCTTTAAGGTGTGCTTTTCTTTACCACATCAAAGGAGGAAAAAAGATACCAAATATATCATACAATCAGGATAATCAAACAAAGGAAGGAAAAAATAAGTTTTCACAAGGTATTTCTTACAATTAGTCCAAACCCATCCAAAGAATGCTTGCTCATTATGCATAATATTCTATGCTGGCCCCAGGAACCAACTCAGGTAATGTCAGACATCAGGTCTCAGAGACTTCATTTGACCATGTACTGACTGATCCCACCTTTTTAATGGGTTGAGACATACAAATTTCATTAGCCATGGGATTCTAGATGGAAGAAAGTAGATTAAATGAAGAAAGAGGGGGCTTAGAAATATGGGACTCGTTCCAACACTAACTAATATGTAGTGTAGAGGGGAAGATTATTCTAGCTGGAATAAAAGGTAGAAATTAAGAACCACTATGTCCTTGTCCAATGACCAGAGAATTCAATGATATCCTGTAAGGCAGGACATTCCCAGAACTCCTTTAATGCTCCTAGTTTGCAGAGAACAGTTGGCCACAACTTTGGAAGGAAGTCAAAAATTCTGAGTCTATTTCACTGTCATATATTACAAAGGAATAGGTACTCCTCATAAGAAGATTGGTAATAGGAAATACATCATAGATAAACCAGCAAAGGCACTAATGAAGATAAACACTGATAAAGGGGAAATAGCAAATATGGCCAATCAGGAGGAAATACAACTCACAACTTTCCCACAACTTCTTCAAATGAAAATTAAAAAAAAAAATAAAAGATCATTCAACAGAGATATGTTTGAGAAGTCCAAGGAAAAATCATAGTGAGTCTTTTTTATAGTCAAGTTTGTCACAGGTAGGGAAAAAAAAAGTATGTAGACCATAGGAAAAGGAATTAGAAAGGAAAGCACTATGAACAGCATTTCAGAGAGGCAACTGAATTGGGATTTGTGGATGTGCAATAGATCAAAAAGATATCCCAGATCCAACAGATCTGATACTATTCAGGAAGTAAGAGAAGGGAAAAAAACACAAATAAACCTGGTAACTTTGTTGTTTACATTCTAGAACTGGGTAATATATCTAGTATTTACATTGGATGGGCCCTGTGCCTAGGGGTGATGAACCAGGGCAATAAGGGCATATTGTTCAGAAGTTGAATATTGAGCAAGGAGCAGGAAAAGAAATAAGCAGCAAATGTGTGACTCTGACTCTGACTCTGACACTGGAGTACAGTGTTGAATTCTGTACCCAGGAGAGTTTACCCTAATGAGTACCCTTCAGTATCATCTCACTGAATCTTAAGAGCTTTCCGGCCATTGAATGGGACTAGGTCCAGCAGTAAACATTTAAAACTCTGACCAGACACAAGCCTACAATTACATAGTATAGACTCACAAGGTAAGAAGCATGCAAAGCTTAAATCACAAGACTTAAGCTTAGATCAGACCCTTGTTGATACACTGAATGTTTGAAAGTTGCCAACACAAACCACTCTTGAGATCCTTGAATAAATCACAATTTAGTATCCAGAGGCAACAAGAGCAGGAGCCAGGAGAATATGAAACAATACAAAGAAAGGTCTAGACATACTCTCCATGAGTGTTTAGAGTTTGGCCTTAAAAAATCTCATTTTGGAAAGTAATAGTGGAAGAATAAATAAACAGCAACAATATCTAGCCAAAAGAACTAAGCTATTGAAAATGACATACAAGATGCAACTCAAATGAAGGAAATGTCTCTAACATATCTATAGGCAAACCCTCAAAGAAAAACACAGCATGGATCTAAGTTCTTTTAGTATTGCTGGAAGGAATGAATCAATAATTTAAAGGAATTATAATGATATACAAAAGTAATTAGATTGCTAGTTAAAAGAATTAGAAAGGAGTGAGAATTATGGAGGAAAACTTGGAAACTAAATCAGATTTCTGAAGCAACTAAATCTTTGAAATTTAGAATGCATCAAACGGAAGTTAAAAACTGTATTACATTTCAAGAAATATGTAAAAATTTCAAAAGGATGACAAAATAGAGGTATGACGTATGTCCATAAACCACAAGTGATTTGGAAATAGATCAAGGAGAGAGAATTTGAATATAATTGAACTACGCAAAAGACATTACTTTAAAAAAAATGAGCCTAGGTATCATATTTCTAGAAATCATGATTTGAATATCAGTTCTCCTGAAAGATCCACTGTTTTCATTACTTCTACCCAGACATGCCACCCATCTTGATCTCAAGTATTCCTTTAAATTTGGCTTGAAGAAGTATTGGTGGTAATAGCTATTCCAGGAACCTCATACCTCATGAGACGCTCTCTGTAGTCTTTCAAAAACATTACAAACTTCATATCTCTGAGAAGACTTCTCAAGGGCTAGGGAAAAGTTCCACTGTATCTTCCAGGAAGTATCCCTCTTTGGACAGGGTCAGGGAGGGAAGCTGAATATTTCCATTCCAGATAGAAGGTTTTACCTCAACTGTTTTAAGGCATATGTCAGAATGAATGCTACAGTTGGATAGATAATGGAATTTCCTTTTAAATCAAATACTTTGCATTATGCCCTCAAATGAGGAAAATAAAATAGTGACCAACAGTCATGAAAAGGCATTATCACCTATCCACTTTGTTTTTTCAGACTCAAGTCATTTTCTAAATCTTGAACAAAGCTTAGTAGCTTTGTTCTATATGATACATAGAACTTAACAAATGCTTTTCATTTTATTTATTTTTGATTTAGGGAATAAATCAAGCATTTCCATAGCATAGCATTATAAAAAAAGTTGATTGCATATGAAAAAGCAAATGTATTATATGAAACTTGCTGTTGCTTTTCAATATGTAATAAAGTTATCATGTAAATGTAATTACTTTTTCTTCCCTTCCCCCAACGAATGCTTTTTGACTGACAGACAAAGGAAAAAGATGAAACAGTTCTTCTCTTCATAGAGCTAACATTGAAGATACATGTATATAAATAAATTAAGTAAAAAGTATATAAAAAGGAAAACAAAATAATTTTAATGGGTAACACTTGAAAATAATAGACTGGTAATGTCAGGAAAGAGAATGGAATAAACATTTATAGACCACCTACAATATGCCAGGCACTGTGGAAAGCACTTTTTGTAATATTTGCCTTATTTGATCCTCCCAACAACCCTGTGAGGAAGGTGCTGTTATTATTCCCATTTGACAGTTGAAGAAACTGAGAGAGTAGATAAGTGACTTATCTAGGGCCCCAGAGCTAATAAGTGTCTAAGGCCAGATTTCATCTTGGGTTTTCCTGACTCCAGGCTGAGCACTCTATCCACTTCATCACTTATCTCCTGGTTTAGAAGGCAGAACATAAACCATGCTAACAAACAAACAAAATTTTCTTCAATGTGAAGATGAATTATGTTTCTTTTAAAGTCCACGCAATTCATCTAATATATCTCTTGTCCTCCTGCTCTGCATTTCACTTTCTTCTCAACTCTCAAATTGCAAGACTTGTTCAAAATATGATAAAAGACAAATTGTCTTTATCTGGAAACAAAAAAATCATTATATAAGTATGAATAATAAATGAATAAGGTTTAAATAGAGAAGGAAACTTTAGAGTCTATGTGATTCTGGTTTGCCAGATAGCAATGAGGTTAGAGGTGTAGGGAGGGAGAAAAAATGGAGAACGTATAAATTAACCATGTCTCAGTGGTAAGGCAAGCATATTTAGGCAAAGAGCAAGTTACACTTGTCTTCCCTTAAGAAGATCAACAAACCAGAGAAGGCTTTCCTCACTGGCAATAATATTCACTTCAGGCTAGTAGAACCCTTGCTTAGCAGTGGGCTTACTGCTGATAAATTTCTGTATCCCAAGATCCTCTCCTTTCTCTATAGCTCCAATACTCCTGGGATTCTCAATGTCTGCTCTCATGATCTTTTCAGCTTGCAAAAACTATACTTCCTAGCAGTCCTCATTATCAGAATGAGATCACACTCCTCTTTAGAATATTTTATTCATTTGAAAGTATGATGTTGTACCACAAATATGAGGGATTCCACATGCTACAGAAGCGAATATCCACATAACAGAATGAGGATTAATAATGCAGTGCCCTGGGTTTAACCAGTGGGTACATTTCAGGCAATTGCATAGCAAAAACACATGCAATAGACATAGCAAAAACAAAACATTACTTAGCAGATTGTTTTGGTGACTACATGACTAAATTATACGCTACATATGATCATGCATGTATCACAGTGAATCATGCATATATTCAAAAGGGCAAAAATCCATATAGATAAAATGTTACTATAATCTAGCTTTCAGTAACCTATTTCATAAAATATTTTGCTTGTTAACAATGTTTCTTATCATCACAAATGTAGAATCGTGGTAATTGATATTTGACACAAATATTTGTCATTTTTTTTTTTGCTAGTTAGTCTATAACTTTATATAATCTACCTGAAAAATGAAAAGCCATACTGATTTTAACATATTCCATATGGCTTTTCACCAATACAGAGGACCCATTTAGTCAAGTTTTCCAAATTAATGAAAATCTTTTGCATATCCTATGCTTTAAACCTGATGTGGTTTTTTAGGGTCACAAATCTGATGATAGAATACAGTGAAATAAACTGATACATTTTCAGCTTTTACCTGTTTTAAGCTCCTTTGATTAAAGTGAAACATGTATCATGATATACAAGTAAGAATATAGTAAGATTGGAATTTTATGATTTCTACCAAACAGTTAATAATGGTTCAATTTCTCTGTAATCACTATGTATTTGTTGCATCTTTGTAGAAAGTGCTACTGTCGTTATTTTCAAAGTAAATCCCCGTTAGTTCATCCCAAAGGCAGAACATAGTTTGTTCACTTGAGAAATCTTTAAATTACTGTTCATATAAGAAAAGATGCAAAGTATTGAAATCATAAAATGGGCAAGACTCAAACCAAAATTGGCAGTGTGTGATCTGGAAGAACACATTGAAGAAAAAAAGTTTAGAAGTAGGGTATTTGATCACATGATTAGAAAAAATAACTGATGTCTATTGAAAGTAGCACCATCCTAATTAATTATTGATTTGGGCAAATCTCCCACAGGAATGCCAAATGTTGGAGAGAATTACAAAAATGTTATAAGGACACATAATTGTCAATGCTGACACCATCTGGTGTTATAGGGATGCTGTATTAAGCAGAAAGTAACCAGGATTTTTAAAAATTATTATTTCAGAGAAACTAATTAGTAGGAAATGATAATTACTTCAAAGAACTTGAAATATCCAAGTAAAATCGGCTGGTAACTCTGTAACACGTACTTAATCGGATTGTGATTTCTAGAACTGTATAGACTAGGTCAAGTTTAATATCCCTTTCTGGTTAATGTTGTATAACCTGCATTATCACTGCGTATGAATAATGTTGCTTAAATTCTTCAGCAGGCAATGGCCCATGTGGTATTTAAAAGTAAAAGCATTAAAACACAAAGGGATTAAAAAGAGGAGTTTCTTATTTAATTACAGTGTCCAGATAAACATGAAATTAATTCATGAAAGGAGAAAGCAGAGAAAGGGATGTAAACAGGTTTTCATGGAACTGAAAAGTCTCCTTATCCTATTTTGTTAAGTACTTCTAGATAAAATTTATTATCAGCTTTATTAATGAAAATAAATCTATAGAGGTTTATGTTGCCTACTTTGGTCCACATGTAGTATGCGTTTGCAAAGTGTTGTTCACTGTTCACAGATGTTAAGTTACTTGTCTGGGTAAAACAGTCAGTAGCTGTCAGAAACAGAATTTGAAACCAAGTCAGGAAGATTAATAAAACTCAGTTCAAGTCTTGTTTATGATCGATACGACCTGTGTCACCTTGATCAAGACAATGAAATTCCCAGTTCCCCTAAGCGATAACCTAGAATTTAGTTAGGGAGAAGATACTGACCTACATGCATAGATGGAATTTCCTCATTGAAGAAATCCCTGTACCAACGAAATTGTAGGTCCACTCCCTATTTTTGGCAATAATTGTTAGAACAGAAAGAAAAGCATAACAAAATGTTTCAGTGCAACACTATAAAATTTTGAAGAATGTGAGCAGAATCCTAAAAATGTAATGGTTGAAACCAGGTTCATATTGCCAGCACTAATTCATGACTATTTCTCAAGGATGTGCATCTTACGGGAAGAATAACACATTCTGCTTAAATCAACTTGCCAATGATCCTGTATTGAAATGTGTGCTAATATTTTTTGAGAACTAAAGACCTCAGAACTTCTGTCAGAAATAGCTCTACTCTCAAGTCCTTTTTGTCAGTCCCCTACGAGGAACATCAGCTACTTGTTGGAATCTGCCCCCAAAGAGAGAGAGGAATTCAGGAAAGCAATATCAAATTCCTTTCTTTCTCCTAGTGTCCCATCCTAATATAATAAGAGGTTCTATACATGCCCAGGCCACATTCAAAATGGGAGTTACTATGGTAAGTTTTCTGAGAGACATTCTGAGTTTGCCTACCAGATGGTTGGGTGGATGCAAACTAGATAGGCTTGAATTAGCACCAGTTTGGGCTTTCGCAGTATTCGTGTCTGAAGGATTAAGTGACTTCTTCACTCACACCACATATTAGATTTAAACTTGTTGGGAATATTGCTTTACAGGAACTAAACTCAGCCATGAGACTAATCACCCCACTCCCATGAAAACACTGACATGATATAGAGGGGATTATGGCTTCAAGGATTTAGGTGAAATGTTTATATATTTCTTTTTGCTATATCTTTGAAGCAAATATTTCAAAGTAGAAGGTAGTCCAATTTTACATGGTAAAAGGAAATGTGGTCCTAGTCACCAGGTGCCTAAAATAGGGGAAGCTCAGCAATGTGGAATCAAACTAATGCTAGGGAAAAAAAAAGCATGCACATCCTTCAAGTATTTGATAGCCCCAACAGGAGGCTATGAGAGTTGTCTAGGAAAGTGATTGGCCTATGTGTGACTGAAAAAAAAAAGAAATGGGAATGGATTCAAGATATTACAGAGGTGGAATGGATAGGACTTATTATTTGGATATGAGAGTTAAAGGAAAGGTTAGAATAAAAAATAACCTAGAGACTGCATAACATGGCAGATTTGAACTGGATTGAGAAAAAGAAAATTAGCTTGTTTTAGGATCTGTTAAGTTTGAGTTGCTGTTATGACTTCCAAGAAGAACTATGCCCAAAGGGCTGTAAAACTATGTATACCCTTTGATCCAGCAATACCATTTCTAGCTCTGTATAACAAAGATATCATAAAAATGGGAAAAGGGCCTAAATGTACAAAAAAAAATCTTTATAGCAGCTCTTTTTGTGGTGGCAAAGAATTGGAAATTGAGAGAATGTCCATCAATTGGGGAATGGCTGAACAACTTGTGGTATATTAATCTAATGGAATACTATTGTTCCAGAAGAAATGATGAGTGGGCAGACTTCAGAAAAACCTGGGAAGACTTACATGAATGGATACTGAGTCAAGTGAGCAGAACCAGGAGAATATTGCATCCTGTAGCAGTGACATTGTATGATGACCAGCTTTGATAGACTTAGCTCTTCTGAGCAGTACAATGATCTGTCTGAGATAATTCCAAAAGATTCATTACGGAAAATGCTATCCACACCCAGAGAAAGAACAATGGAGTCTGAATGCAAATTGAAGCATATTATTTTCTCTCTCTCTTTTTTTTTTTCCATTCTCTTGGTTTTTCCCTTTGGCTCTGATTCTTCTTTACAACATGACTAATGTGAAAATATATTTAATATGATTGTGCATGTATAACCTATATCAGATTGCATGTTTTCTTGGGGAGGAGGAAAAGAGAAAAGGGGAGAAATTTTAGAACTCAAAATGTTAAAAAATTAAATGTTGAAAACTAAAAATAAATACATATTTTTTTTAAAAAAGTCTGAACTAGACTCTTTTAAGATCCCGTTACTCATTCCTAATGAAAGTTTCCTAGTGGCTTTAAGAGGATTTTTATGTTATCAACAAGTTATTCATTCTAATTACTATGTTGCTCATGTTCATCCTTACTGTGCCATGATTTGTCATTGTTATAAACCATGGAAAGACATATCTATATAAAGAAGAGATAATATCTGGATTCCCTCAATAAAGAAAAAAAAGAAAGAAAAAAAATTTCTAAGTAGTGTTACCTTTAAGACAGCTGAAGGTACAATTTACAGGCTCAGAAGAAAAGTCAAGTCCTGAAATAAAATTTTGAGAATCATCTACACAAAGGAAATAACAAAAGACAGGTAAGCAAATGAAATTACTAGAATATAAAGAGTAGCAGAAGGCTAGACACTGAATGTTAGGGGAATGATCATATTAACAAGTCTAGAACAGGATAATAACCCAGGGAAGGAAACAAGTAGGATAAGTTCCAAAAGATTGTTGGATTTCTAAATTTGAGGGAGGAAAGAGTATCCAGCAGGAGGGTATGTTCTATTTAATGGTGTTTCTGAGTAATATAGAGGATGTAGTGCAAAGAGATATCTCTAATTTCGAAAATGTCAAGGGGGAAAATTACAGTGTGTAAAAATCAGAAAATAAGCTAAAGTGACTGTGAATTGACAAGATCACTGATTTTGGAATATGAGAGTTCACTACCAACCTTTGAGAGAGCAGGTTCAGTAGAATGATGGAGCTGAAGGTAATGGAGATATTGTGAGTGATAAGAATACGGGGTCTCTTCAAAGTTAAGATACAGATTAATAGTTAGCTGTGTTAGATTGAACAATATAGAAATAAACAAATCTCTTATATGCATATGTGTATGTGTGTTTATTATAGAGTATAAATGTACATATGTGTTTATATGTATGTATGTATACACACAAATTCCAGAAGCCTACTAAAAGTCACAAAAGTATTGTAAAATTTCTTTGATTATCTCCATTTTAGAACCAGTCAATTCAGCTCTTGTGTAACATGGAACATTTTGGTCACTTTAATGAAGAATGAGGTAGCGAAAAGTGAAAAGAACCTTCATTTTGGAGGCGTATGCCTTAGGTATGAATCTCTGTTCTTACATGTATTAGTCAGTTTGCTGAATTTATTAAGTCCAGAAAAGGTATATGAATATTACAGATCGTATTGTTAAGAAGTATCTCAGTCAGGAGGCAGACTCATCTCTTCTCAACTTTAAGTCCAGCACTCAAATCATTATACCATACTGCCATTCTCATGCAAAGAGCTTTTATAAATCAAAGCTCATTATATAAATGTCAGCTGTAAGACTAGGTTTTACTGTATCTTCCATCACTTTATTGTTGGAGGCTTAAACTATGTGAAGAACTGAGACAATTATGTAATTAATTTAGTCAACATGCCTTTCAGCCAAATGCCTTGGCTGAGAGGCAGCAAAGAGTAATGAAGAGAAAGATCATTTGAAATTCTGGAAAATCTGAATTCACATCCTGCCTCTGTAATGTACTGTGTGAATCTGGGCAAATTTAAAAAGACAACTCTCCAAAAACATCAGTTGTGAAGATGGTGCTAATCTGTCCTAGTGGATGGAGTTTCTCTTTTTTGGGGTGTAGGGGATGGAGGCCTCCTGATAATTCCTGATATAGCCATAGAGTCATTTCTATTCCACCCTTATGAACTAGGCTAGAACATCTGGATAATTTTTTCCCATTCAACTAAATGCAAAAAAAAAAATTCTTTACTTTGCCTATCTAGACAGTAGTAAGTAAATTTTAAAAGAATAAATTAACTGCTGCTCCTATTTGCATTTCAAGATTTTTGCTACTGTCTGTTTTTGCATTTCAAAAATCAGAACCTGAGAAACTTAGGATATTATAGTAATGTGGCACATGCATTCCCCTAAGACTATAGTCTTATAGGTCTTAGCTAGAGGGCATTTTCATTGTCCAATATGGAATAATTCTCTGTTTTGAGTTTTATCATGTCACTGTGAAACTTGCTAATTCTACACACACACACACACACACACACACACACACACACACACACACATACACACACATACACCCTATATTCTTTGGAACCTGTACTAGGTCCTTAAGTAATGATCCAGGGCTGATTTTGCTGAGGGACAAGGCCTGTGACTTTGGAGATTGTAGAAAGGTTTGCATAATCCAACAATTCTTGGGTTTCTTTTGCTAAGAGTCTTCACATTTCTGGCAGAATATTCCATTTTAAATTTCCAGGAAGTGAGAATACAGATAATAACCAGTGAAAACTTTGCACCTAATTTAGCATTATAGTATACAAAGAGAATCTTCCAGTTCTAATGAATACAGAATGGTCCTGGGGTTAGGAAGCCATGGTCTATGCCTCTGACACATTCTTCCTATGTGACCCTGGAAAAGTTATTTAACCTATTGGTACCTTAGGCAGCTCTCTAACTGTATAGTTTTTAGAAAGTTGATGACCTGCATTGACATAGTTTCCTTACCATGATTTCTATACATGAATTCAATCAATCAATGATAATAAAAAGTATTAAAATACTAAAGCAACAATAGCAAAAATGGCATTTGCCACTATTTGTGACTACTCTGGCCACAACTGGTGTCTTTATCTGACATGATGCCTTAAAACTAAACACAGCAGTTTAATGTCACGGCTAATATGTAATATCTCTATATCTATGAAGAATACCTATGGATGAAAAAAAGAATAGGGCTGTTTTCACCTTCCTTTAATTTTAATCTATGCTTCTTTAACAGTAAATTGGATAGCATGTTGCGTCTAAATCAAAGGAAAGTGGTGATGAAAGAGTTTGACTACAAGCTTTATACACTCCAACAAGTACAAAATTGTTGCTTATAATAATAGTGAGGATAATTTTAATTAGTTTGAAATAATGGATATTAGTAGATTTATTGGGGAAGTCTATAGTCTATATGTTTCACTGATAAGAGGACATCTGGAAGAATATGTTCAGTTTGGGTCATCATTTATGAAGAATATTCAAAGAATAGAATGTAAATATATAATATAAAGGAGAATATAATATATAAATATAAAAGAAGATGTCACCATGATAGTAAAGAGCTGAGAAACAATTTGAATTTAGGAAAATTTATATGTAATGGTATATTTAGCTTGGAGAAGAGTAAAAAAAACACAATAAAAATTTATATGTAAATGTCCTAATAAAAATACAATGACAGGGTGGAGCCAAGATGGCGGCTGGGAAGCAGTGACTGGCGTGAGCTCCCCACCAAGTTCCTCCAAAAACCTATAAAACAATGGCTCTGAACAAATTCTAGAGCTGCAGAACCCACAAAGTGGCAGAGGGAAGCAGGGCCC
>CM053626.1:104352171-104384895 GCA_028646595.1 Phalanger gymnotis | reverse complement strand
AATGGGGAGAAAATTTGTAATTCAAACGCCTGTGAAAATCAATGCTGAAAACCAAACATGTCAAAAATAAATTAAAAAATAAATAAATAAAAATACAATGACAATTATTCTATCTCACGATACCTTTGTATCATGGGGAAAGGATGATCCTGCTACTTAACCTTTACCTTGAATTCTATTTGCTACAAAATCATCTGAAATTCTTCATTAATCCAATTCACAATCTCATTAGCTTTTTTGCTGCTACACCACTTTTTTTTTTTTTAAATCACATTTTCCCAGAGGCATGTAGTCCTTTTCCTAAGGGAGCTTACATTTTCTCAAGTGAAATATCATGTATAAACAAACTGAAAGAAAAAATAGCATATGATTGAAATAAAACCAGTTTACAGAAAAAGTTTCTAGGATTTTTTTTTAACTTTTAATTAGCATTTATTCTCTACCAACAAAAGTGGGGGGAGATGGAAGAATAAGTCAGAAAATCCCAAGCTCTTCAAATTTCCTACACAAAACAGACAGAACATCGCCTCAAAGTGAAGGAACAGCAGAAATAAATAAAAGATGAGGTGGAGCAGTTTCATCCTAAGACAACTTAAGAGGACCTCAGCAAAGGCTGAACCTCTAGGGGTAGAGGTTTGGTCCTGATAAAGTTGCAAACACCTGCAGGCATGCCCTGCTGAATCAACAAACAAGCAGCTCTGGGGTCAACTGGGTCTGGAGGCAGCCTCAAGGTCAGGAAGTTTAACCTCACAGACAGTTTGGGGGCCTAATGGCCAGGTTGGGGAAGATCAAAGGACCCTCCACTTTTGGAGGAGACCAGGCCCAGCTGGGCTAACCAGACACAGTCCTGGGCTGTGGTTGTGGAGATAGAGAAGACCTGGGTTCATAGTCAGAGGAAGACAATGAAGTTAAAAGTCACACCTTTTTCAAAGAGAAACATCAAATTGTCACAAGCCAAAAAAAAGTTCTAAAGGACTTTAAAAATAAAATAAAAGAGATTAAGGAAAAAGTAGGAAAAAAATAAGAGTAATTCAAGAATTTCGAGAAAACTATGAAAAGAAGCTCAACCAACTGAGAAAAAAGATTCAAAAACTTAAGGAGGAAAATAACTCCTTGAAAATTGAACTGGGCAAGGGGAGGTAATGAGGTTATAAGATACCAAAAATAATGAAACAAAATCAAAAGAATGAGAGAGAAGGAGAGAGAGTAAGAAGGGGAGAGAGAGAGAGACAGAGAGAGAGAGAGAGAGAGAGAGAGAGAGAGAGAGAGAGAGAGAGACTGTGAAACATCACATTAGAAAAACAATTGATCTGAAGAACATATAGATAAGAGACAATATAGGAATTGTCAGATTATCTGAAAGTTATAATAAAAACACAGTACTGCAAGATATTATTAAGAAAAATTGCCAGTTCTTTTTTTAAATAATTTATTATTTATTTAATATTTTCAGTTTCCACACAGATTTTCGCAAGATTTTGAATTACAAATTTCCCTTCCATTTCTACCCTCCCCCCACTCCAAGATGGCATATCTTCTGATTGCCCCATTCCACAGTCAGTCCTCCATTCTGTCATTCTACTCCCCCCAATCCCCTTTTCCCTTACTTTCTTGTAGGGTAAGAGAGATTTCTATGCCCCATTGTCTGTATAACTTATTTGCAAGTGGCATGCAAAAACAAATTCTTTTGAACATCTGCTTTTAAAATTTTGAGTTCCAAATTCTCTCCCCTCTGCCTTCCCACCCACCTTCCTTAGGAAGGCAAGCAAGTCAACATAGGTCACACGTGTATCATTATGTAAAATCCTTCCACAATACTCATGTTGTGAAAGACTGACTATAGTTTGCTCCATCCTATCCTGTCCCCATTTATTCAATTTTATCCCTTGACCCTGTCTCTTTTCAAAAATGTTTGCTTTTGATTACCTCCTCCCCCTATCTTCCCTACCTTATATCATGCCCCTTTTTTAAAATCCCCTTCCTCCTTTCCTGTGGGGTAAGATACTGAATTGAGTGTGGATATTATTCCCTCCTCAGGTCAAATCAGATGAGTGCAAGATTTGCTCATTCCCCCTCACCTGGCCCTTCTTCCATTCCAACAGAACTGCTTTTTCTGGCCACTATTATGTGAGATAATTTACCCCATTCTATCTCTCGCTTTCTCCCTCCCTCAGTATATTCCTCTCTCATCCCTTAATTTGATTTTCTATTTTTAGATATCATCCCTTCATATTCAACTCACTCCGTGCCCTCTGTTAAACAAAACACTTCAATTTTAGTAAGTCCCTTATGATTTCTCTTTCTTCTTTACCTTTTCATGCTTCTCTTGATACTTGTGTTGGAAAGTCAAGTTTTCTATTCAGCTCTTGTCTTTTCATCGAGAAAGCTTGAAAGTCCTCTATTTTACCGAAAATCCATATTTTGCATTGGGGCAAACTTGGTTTTGCTGGGTAGGTGATTCTTGGTTTTAATTGTAGGTCCACTGACCTCCAGAATATCATATTCCAAGCCCTTTGATCCCTTAATGTAGAAGCTGCTATATCTTGTGTTATCCTGATTGTGTGTCCTCAATATTCAATTTTTTTTTTTCTGGCTGCTTGCTGTATTTTCTCCTTGATCTGGGAACTCTGGAATTTGGTGACAATATTCCTAGGAGTTTGCTTTTTGGGATCTTTTTAAAGAAGAAATCAGTGGATTCTTTCCAAGTCTATTTTACCCTCTGACTCTAGAATATCAGGGCAGTTTTCCTTGATAATTTCTTGAAAGATGATGTCTAGGCTATTTTTTTGATCATGCCTTTCAGGTAGTCCAATAATTTTTAAATTATCTCTCCTGGATCTATTCTCCAGGTCAGTAGTTTTTCCAATGAGATATTTCACAGTCTTCCATTTTTTCATTCCTTTGGTTCTGTTTCATAATATCTTGATTTCTCATCAAGTCACTAGCTTCCATTTACTCCAATCTAATTTTAAGGTGGTATTTTCTTCAGTGGTCTTTTGGATAATTTTCCATTTGGCTAATTCAGCCTTTCGAGGCATTCTTCTCTTCATTGGCTTTTTGGAGCTCTTCAGACATTTGGGTTAGTCTATTCTTTAAAGTGTTATTTTCTTCAGTATTTTATTGGATCTCCTCTAGCAAGTCATTCACTTGTTTTCCTGGTTTTCTTGTGTCACTCTCATTTCTTGCCCCATTTTTTCTCTACTTCTCTTACTTGCTTTTTGAATTCCTTTTTGAACTCTTCCATGGCCTAATATCAATTCATATTTTTCTTGGAAGCTTTTGATGTAGGCCCTTTGACTTTGTTGACTTCTTCTGGATGTATGTTTAGACCTTCTTCGTCACCATAAAAGGAATCTAGAGTTTGAGTTTGAGTCTGCGTCTGAGCCTGAGACTGTTTTCAGTGCCTGTCCATGTTCCCAGCCAACTACTTGACCCTTGAGTTTTTTTGTCAGGACGTGACTGCTTGTGGAGTAGAGAGTACTTTTTCCCAAGCATTAGAGTCCAAGCACTGCTATTTTCAGAGCTACTTCTACTCCACCAATATCTCAGGCTCTGTGCCAGTAGTGCTCCTCCTCCCCCACAAACCACTAACCAGGACCGCAGTACATATCCAAGCAGGGCTTAGCAAGAGAATTTGCCTTTGTGCCTACAAAGTGCTCCTTGCACTCCTGCTCTGCTCTGCTCTGCTGCTAGATTCCTCCCACCGTGTGAGCCAGGGACTCAGGAAGCAGCTAATGCTAGTGATCTGGAAGCAGCCTCAGGAGCTTCCTGCTGCTGCTACCGCCACTGTTGTACGACCTCCTTCACCCCCAGAGCTGGGGGCTGGATTGCTCTGAACTTGATCCTGCTATTTCTCCCTAACCTGCTCTTTGGCATTCGTCAGTTGAGAAGTCTGGTAACTGCCACAGCTCACCGTTTCATGGCCCAAAGGCCTGTTCCAGCTGGCTGATTCTGGGTCTGGTCTGTGCCGGTGCGGCCCATGCTGGGCTGCCCTCTGCTCTCAGCACCATGTGATAGACCCTGGCTCTCCTGGGCTGGAGATCTGTTTCACTCTGCTATTTCATGGGTTCCACAGCTCTAGAGTTTGTTCAGAGCTATTTTTACAAGTGTTTGGAGGGATCTGGGGGAAAGCTTAGGCAAATCCCTGCTTTCCAGCTGCCATCTTGGCTCTACCCTACTCTACTTATTTTTGAGTGTGTGTGGCTTTTCTTGTCATTGCCTCTGTTCCAAAGCCTTAAGGGTGGGTTCTGAATTGGGCCAGTGGAATTCTCATTTTTATGGGTAGGAGGCATAGAAAACATAGTTGCACCATGCTACATCCCTGTGCAGAAAATTCTCAAATGAAAGTCTCAATTTTCCACCTATATCCAGAATTCTAAACCTATGTTTTCAATTACCCTTTAGGTTTTATCCACTTGAGTATCCAGCTGACATATTCCAAATTTAACTTACTCTCTTCCATTCAAATCTGCCCCTTCCCCTAACTTTTTAATTGTTTTTTTCTGACAATAGCACTGTCCTCTTTGTCATGTAATCATATATCCTCAGAAATATCATTGATCCTTCCCCTACCGTTACCCTACCTGTCTCCCTATCCAAACATTTGCCAGATCCTTTCAACTCCACTTCCATATTTTTACCATTTGCTTAATCCTTTTCAGCCCTCCTACCTACACAACTACTCTAGTTTATTTTATTATTCATACACACACACACACACATACAAGCACATGTGTGCACACACACAATGTGTGTGCTTGTGTGTGTGTGTGTACGTGTGTATCCTTATTAGATTATAATCTCTTGTATAGGACTCATGTTATAAATCTCTTGATTCTCCAGTTCTTTGTATAGTATATCACACATAGTTGGTATTTTGTTTTTATTGAGTTATATTGAATGAAGCCTCTTCACATTATAAATCACTTTCTTCACAACTATCAAACATGTAATGAAAGTAACGCTAACAAAATGTCATAAGTGAGAAAACAATCTCAGAGAGTTTGATTGATTTACCTCACATCACACATCTAGTAAATCATTAAGCCAAGACTGAAATCCAAGTACATTACTTTTTATTTATTTTTTTTATTTTAGGAAAATACTAAAACAAATATATAATAAGAAAAGAAAAAGAAACATTATAAACTTAATCATTAAACTGAAATATAAAATAAAAAAAAACATGTCATGTACACAGCAGAAAACAGGAGAAGATTCAGAATGCATATCAATAACTTATTTCAAGAAAGCCTATATATTAAATACTGTGCATTATGTTGAAAGCATCTTTGTTTCCTTGTAGGTTTTCTTTGTTTTCCTCTGCTGTACACATTTACTTTTTTTCTTTTTTCTCTCTTCCTCCCCCATACCCATCACCCCAAGGACACAAATGAGCAGAGATATGTTTATATGTAGGTATTGATATATATGTACGTATATATATGTATATATATATATATATACATATACATACACATATAAACATATGTTCCCTAAGAGATTCTCCTCTTAATCTTGTTTTTGTTTGTGCATATCTCTTTTTTTTCCTATCTTTTCTAACTCCTCTACTTCACCCTGCTACCTTGCCCTCCTATCACTTAACCTACTGCCACTCTAGCAATCTCTCCCTATTAGCCCCATTCCTCTAAATCTAAAGACTCTTCTATATCCCCTTTTTTAACCTATTCCTTCACCCTCCCTTCTAAAGATCACTCCTTTATCTTCTCTCCCCTCCCTATCCCCTTAAAATTTTATTTCTTTCTAAATTTAGAAAACTTTTATACTTTTCTAGCTCTATATATATTTTCCCCTCTTATCCAGTTCCAGATGAAAATAGGTTTCCAGAACTAACAGCCCTCCTCCCCCATCTAATTCCTCTGTATTGGTTCTTCCTCCTTTACCTCATTTGTATAAGATAATTACTCTTTTAGCTGTGCATGAATGGTTTTACTTTTTGAAGTCATATCATACTTAGTTCTATCCAAATCTTTCTTTTATCTACAAATTAAATTATTTATTTTTAGTTTTCAAAATTCATTTCCACGAGATTTTGTGTTACACATTTTCTCTCCATATCTCTTCTTTCCCCACCCCAAGATGGCATGTATTCTGATTGCCCCTTTCCCCAGTCTGTCCTCTCTTCTATTACCCCACTTCCCTCATCCCCTTTCCCCTGAATTTCTTTTAGAGCGAGATAGGTTTCTACACCCCATTGCCTGTATACCTTGTATCTCAATTGTATGTAAAAACAATTTTTGAGGGAACTGCTCTTACTCTTATTTGTTTCCATGGCTCTATGTTTGCCTGTGGGTGCTATTTTATCTGTTTTGTGGAGGAAAATCTTGAGCGCTCGACATTTTCTAACCTACTTTGCAATCTTCCCAGAATTCTCTCCCTTAACTACTTTTTAAAGGGATGTTGAGGGGAAAGGGGAACAAACTTGAAATTCTTTGGTAGTATCATAGTCTCAGATGTCCAAGGAAATATAAAAAAAATAAAATCTTTTGTTCACCATGCATTTAACACTGAGGGAAAAGTGATAGTCTCATTTCATGATGATTCCATGCTCACTTTGGCAGCACATATTCTAAAATTGTAGCAATAAAGAAAAAAAAATAGCATGGCCCCTGAGCAAGGATGACATGCAAATTGAAGAAACATTCCATATTGGAAAAAAAGAATTGAACCCATTAAGAATTAAGGTTTTATGTCTTATCCCCTTTTATTCAATTTTCTCCCTTGAGCCTGTCCCTTTTCAAAAGTTTTTGTTTTTGATTACCTCCTCCCTCTATCTGCCCTCCCTTCTATTGTCCCCTTTTTTTTATTGTCTTCCTCCTTCTTTCCTCTGAGGTAAGATACCCAATTGAGGGTGTATATTATTCCCTCCTCAGGTCAGTTCTGATGAGAGCAAGATTCACTCATTCCCCCTCACCTGCCCCCTCTTCCCTTCCAATTAACAGCTTTTTCTTGCCACTTTTATGTGAGATAATTTACACCAGTCTATATCTCCCTTTCTCCCTCTCTCAATATATTTCTTTCTCATCCCTTTATTTGATTTGATTTTATATTTTTTTTTGGATATCATCCCTTCATAGTCAACTCACCCTATGCCCTTTATCTATATACATCTATATATATCTATATATCTATATCTATATCTATATATATGTACGTGTGTATATGTGTGTGTATATGTATGTATATGCATGTTTATATTCCCTTCAGCTACCCTAATACCGAGGTCTCATGAATTATATACATCATCTTTCCATGTAGGAATGTAAACAAAACACTTCAACTTTAGCAAGTCCCTTATGATTTCTCTTTCTTCTTTGCCTTTTCATGCTTCTCTTGATTCTTGATTTGAAAGTCAATTTTTTTATTCATCTCTGGTCTTTTCATTGAGAAAGCTTGAACATCCTCTATTTTATTGAAAATCCATATTTTTGCCTTGGAGCACGATACTCAGTTTTTCTGGGTAGGTGATTCTTGGTTTTAATCCTAGCTCCATTGACCTCCAGAATATCTTATTCCAAGCCCTTAGATGCCTTAATGTAGAAGCTGCTAGATCTTGGGTTATTCTGATTGTGTTTCCACAATACTCACATTGTTTCTTTCTGGCTGCTTGCAGTATTTTCTCCTTGATCTGGGAGCTCTGGAATTTGGTGACAATATTCCTAGGAGTTTTCTTTTTGGGATCTTTTTCAGGAGGTGATCTATTGGTGGATTCTTTCTATTTTACCCTCTGGCTCTAGAATATCAGGGCAGTTCTCCTTGATAATTTCTTGAAAGATGATATCTAAGGCTCTTTTTTTGATCATGGCTTTCAGGTAGTGCAATAATTTTTAAATTACCTCTCCTGGATCTATTTTTCAGGTCAGTGGTTTTTCCATATAGTTAGTCTTTCACAACATGAGCATTGTGGAAGAGTTTTGCTTAATTATATGGCCTATGTTGAATCCCTTGCCTTCTTAGGGAGGGTGGGTGGGGAGGGAAGAGGGGAGAGAATTTGGAACTCAAAGTTTTAAAAAGAGGTGTTCAACAAAAGTTTTTGCATGCAACTAGGAAATAAGATATACAGGCAATGGGGCATAGAAATTTATCTACAAGAAAGTGAGGGAAAAGGGGATGGGAAGGAGTGGGGTGGTAGAAGGGAGGGTTAATGGGTCAACAGGGCAATCAGAATCTACACCATTTTGGAGTGGGGGAAGGGTAGAAATGAGGAGAAAATTTGTAATTCAAACTCTTGTGGAAATCAATGTTGAAAACTAAAAATATTAAATAAATAAATAACAATTAAAAAAATAAAAATAAATGAATAAAAGGAAAAAAAAATAATGTTTTAAATGGAAAGATCAAAATAAGTTGCAATATAATAAAATCCAAGATTCTCCATGGCTGAGACTATTGTTATTTTTGTCCTACTGACTTGAGGTGCAAGCAGAGTGCCTGGTGAATAGTAGCTGCTTAATATATCACTTCAGTTGAATTAAAATAAATATTGGTACCTTTATCCACTGTAAAAATGATATATTTTGAATCATTCAATATGTCTTTCTCTGCCACAACAAAATCCAATATTAATATATGTATATTTCTGCTTGAGTTGTTTAGTTTAAAGGCCTGTCTAGCAATATCTAGAGGCACTCATTTAAGTGCTATTTTTACATTAAAAGCAGTGGTTGGCTTGGGTGTTATATGAATATATGACCTTTTCAAAGAGTGGTAGTTATTTTTGAAAGTAGTATCTTACAAGACAAATATAGTGTTAATTGAAGTCAGTTAGATAAACTGAAGTTAATTACTTAAGTAGATGTTTTGTTTATGGGGGCAAGGTTTACATAAACATTCTTTCCTCAGTAACTGTTGACAACTTAATAACACTCAGTAAGAAAATATTTATAAGGGAATTTGGAAAGCAGCTTTGAAAGCCCATTAGGTCAAGACAACTACTACTCAGTCTTCTAATTTTTTTGTCATTATTTCAGTATAAATGTCACTTCAATGAATATGGTCAAAGTGAACTAATCCTTCACTGTTTTATGTCAACTAATTGCTTCTTAGTAAATGTGGTTGTTTTAAGATGTGACACTATCTTTATTTGGCTTCAGTCTTTAAAGATTTTAGCTTTTAACAGGTAGATAAACTTGGTGCTAATGAAACTCTTCATTTTGAATGAAAGTACAGCATTTTGATCCATTGGAATTCTCAAAACACATTAAAATTCACAAAAAGTTTATCACAAATATTTTACTCTTGAATAATGTTCAAGGTGTTTTTTTCTTGAATTTTTATTAAAAGACTACCAGTTTGTTTTTGATGCTAAGCTTTTAAATTATACTTGTGTAGATATTGTAATAGGTTTGAAGGTGCTGTCTGTTGTATAAGTCCTAATTTAAATATTGCCATAGCCACCTTTCTTTTAATATGGAAATGCTGTCTAGAAAATTAACCAGTTTTGCTAATAATTTTCTGGAAAATATGACCTAATTTAAGGGCAAGAAAAACATGATCAATATGATACAAAGACAACCTCTAAGCCATCAATTACAACCTTAGAAAGGATCTGTGAGTCATCATAGATTTTTCCCAGCCAACTGTAATACTGTGGCAAACTATAAGGACTGACAAAGAAAGCTTTGGAAGCAAGACTGAGAACTGCAGTTTTCTTTTTTTTAATAGATTTTTAGTTTTTAGTTTATAACACTTAGTTCTACGTGTTCTTGAGTTTCAAATTTTCTTCCCTTCTCTCCCCACACCCATCCTCCACAAAACAGCACACAGTCCAATACAGATTCTACATAAACCTTCGCATTAAACTTTTTGACATAATAGTCAAGTTGCAAAGAAAAATTATGACCAATGGAATGAGTCATGAGAGAGAAGAAACAAAACCAAAAAGAAAGAGAAAAAAAAGAGAGCAAATAGTTTGCCTCAGTCTGCAATCAGACTCTACAGTTCTTTCTCTGGATGTACCTAGCTCTCTCCATCATGAGTCCTTTGGAGCTGTCTTTGAGCCTTGTATGGCTGAGGAGAGTCAAGTCTATCAAAGGTAATCATCATAAAATCAGTATGTCTGTGGTTGTGTACAATGTTCTCCTGCTTCTGCTCCTCTCATTCAGCATCATATCCTGTAGGTCTTTCCAGGTTATTATGAACTCTATATCTTTGCCATTTCTTATAGCACAATAGTATTCCATTGCATTCATATACCATAACTTGTTCAGCCACTCCCACATTGATGAGCATCCTCTTGATTTCCAGTTCTTTGCTACCACAGAAAGAACTGCTATAAATATTTTTGTACATACAGGTACCTTTCTCGCTTGTGTGATGTCTTTGGGTTATAGCCCTACCTAGGAGTGATATTGCTGGGTCAAAGGGTATGAACATTTTTGTAGCCCTTTGGGCATAGTTCCAAATTGCTCTCCAAAATAGCTAGATCTGTTCAGAACTCCACCAACAATGTATTAATGTTCAAATTTCCCCACATTCTCTCCAGCATTTATCATTTTCCTGTTTTGTCATGTTAACCAATCTGACAGGAGAGAGTTGTTTTGACTTGAATTTCTCTATTCAGTAGTGATGTGGAACATTTTTTTCATATGCCAATAGATAGCTTTAATATTTTCCTCTGAAAACTGCCTGTTCATATCCTTTGACCATTTGTCAATTGGGGAGTGACTTTTATTCCTATAAATTTGGCTCAGTTCCCTGAATATTTTAGATATGAGGCCATTATCAGAGACACTATTTGTAAAGACTTTCTCTCAATTTTCTGATTCCCTCCTAATCTTTATTGCATTGGCTTTGTTTATGCAAAAACTTTTTAATTTAACATAATCAAAATTATCAATTTTGCATTTTGTAATGCTCTCTGTCTCTTATTGAGTCATGAATTCTTCCCCAAAGATCTGATAGATAAACTATTCCATGCTCTCCCAAATTGCTTATAGTATTAGCTTTTATTCCTAAATCATTAACCCATGTAGACTTTATTTTGGTGTATGGTGTAAGATATTGGACTATGTCCAGTTTCTGCCCTACCATTTTCCAATTTTCCCAGCAATTTTGGTGGAATAATGAATTCTTAGCCCAGAAGCTAGATTCTTTGGGTTTATCAAAGAGTAGATTATTACAGTCATTGACTTCTGCTTCTTGAGTACCTAGATCTACCACTCTGTTTCTTAGCCAGGACCAGGTAGTTTTGAGGACTGCTGCTTTATAGTACAGTTTGATATCTAGTATGGCTAGGCTACCTTCCCTAGCATTTCTTTTCATTAATTTCCTTGATATTCTGGACTTTTTGTTTTTCCAGATGAATTTTGTTACTATTTTATCCAGTTCTATAGAGTAATTTTTTGGTAATTCAAGTGGTATTGCACTGAATAAATAAATTAATTTAAGTAAAATTGTCATTTTCGTTATATTAGCTAAGCCTAAGCAAATGCAACTGATGTTATTCCATTTATTTGGATCTGTCTTTATTTTTGTGGGAAGTTTTTAATAATTGTGTTCATATAGGTCCTGGGTTTGTCTTGGCAGGTAGACTCTCAAATATTTTATAGCATCTACAATAAGTTTAAATGGAATTTCTCTTTCTATTTCTTACTGTTGGGCTTTGTCAGTCATATATAGGAATGCTCAGGATTTATGTGGGTTTATTTTGTATCCTCCAACTTTGCTAAGGTTGTTTATTATTTCAAGTAGTTTTTTACTTGAATCTCTAGGATTCTCTAATTAAATCATCATATCATCAGCAAAAAGTGACAATTTAGTTTCTTCTTTGCCTATTCTAAATCTTTCAATTTCTTTTTCTTCTCTTAATGCTAAAGGTAACATTTCTAGCACCAATTGAATAATAGGGGTGATAATGGACACGTTTGTTTCACCCTGGATCTTATTGGGAATGCATCTAGCTTATCCCCATTACACATAATGTGTGCTGATGGTTTTAGGTAGATGCTATTTATAATTTTAAGGAAGACTCCATTTATTCTTCTACTGTCTAGTGTTTTTATTAGGTATGGGTATTGTATTTTGTCAAAAGTCTTTTCTGCATCTATTAAGATAATCTTATGGTTTCTGCTAGTTTTGTTATTGATATGATCCATTATTCTGATAGTTTTCCTAATATTGAACTAGCCTTGCATTCCTGGAGTAAATCCTACCTGGGCATAGTGTATTATTCTCCTGTTAAGTTGCTGCAATCTTTTTATTAATATTTTATTTAAAATTTTTGCATCAATATTCATTAGGGAAATTAGTCTATAATTTTCTTTCTCTGTTATGACACTTCCTGCTTTAGGTATTAGTAACATATTTGTGTCATAAAAGGAATTTGGTAGGACTCCTTCTTTGCCTATTTTCCCAAATAGTCCATAAAGTATGGGAATTAATTGTTCTTTAAATGTTTGATAAAATTCAAGTGTAAAACCATCTGGCCCTGGTGATTTTTTTCCTAGGTAGTTGATGGCTTGCTTAATTTCTTTTTCTGAGATGGTGTTATTTAGGTAACCTACTTCTTCTTCTGTTAACCTGGGAAATTTGTATTTTTGTAAATATTTATCCATTTCCCTGAGTTTATCAAATTTATGGACATACAAGTGGGCAAAATAATTCCTAATTATTGTTTTAATTTCCTCTTCATTTTTAGGTGAATTCATCCTTTTCAATTTTGATACTAGTAATTTGTTTTATTTTCTTTCTTTTAATCAAATTAATCAAGGGTTTATCAATTTGATTTTTTTCATAAAACCAGCTCTTAGTTTTATTTATTACTTCAATAGTTTTCTTGATTTCATTTGATTAATCTCTGCTTTGATTTTTGGTTTTTCTAATTTGGTATCTAATTGGGGATTTTCAATTTGTTCTTTATCTAGTTTTTTTTCAGTTGCATGCCCATTTCATTGATCTCCTTTTTATCTATTTTATTCATGTAAGCATTTAGAGATATAAAACTTCCCCTAACAACTGCTTTTGCTGCATCCCCTAAGTTTTGGCATGTTGTCTCATTATTGTCATTCTCTTGAATGAAGTTATTAATTGTTTCTTTGGTTTGTTCTTTGGCCCACTCATTATTTATGTTTAGATTATTTAGTTTCCAATTAATTTTTAGTTTATCTTTCCCTGGTCCTTTAATACAAAAAAAATTTATTTCATCATGATCAGAGAAGGATGTTTTGCCTACTTCTGCCTTTCCGTACTGTATTGTGAGGCTTTTATGCCCTAGTACATGGTCAATTTTTGAGTATGTGCCATGTACCACTGAGAAAAAAAAGTATATGCATTTGTATCTCCTTTCAGTTTTCTTCAGAGGTCTGTCATATCTGAATTCTCTAAAATTCTATTCACCTCCTTAACTTCTGTCTTGTTTATTTTGAGGTTAGATTTATTAAGTTCGGAGAGGGGGAGGTTATGGTCCCTTACTGGTATGGTTTTGCTGTCTATTTCTTCCTGTAACTCCCTTAACTTCTCCTCTAAGAATCTGCCTGCTATACCACTTGGTACATATATGTTAAATAATGATATTGCTTCATTGTCTATTCTGCCTCTTAGCAGGATACAGTGTCCTTCTTTATCTCTTTTAACTAGATCCATCCTTGCTTTTGCTTTGTCTGAGATTAGGATTGCTACTCCTGTTTTATTTCTACTTTAGCTGCAGCACAATATATTCTACTCCACCCTTTTACCTTTACCCTGTGTGTATCCTCCTCTTTCTAATGTGTTTCTTGCAAATAACCTATTGTAGGATTATGGTTTTTAATCCATTCTGCTATCTGCCTCTGTTTTATGGGAGAGTTCATCCCATTCACATTCACAGTTGTGATTACAAGCTGTGTCTTTTTCTCCATCTTATTCCCCCCCAACCATTTATGCTTTTATTTCTCCCTCCTCCCTTCCACTCCTCAAAAGAGCTTTGCTTTTGCTTGCTGCCTTCCTCAGTTTGCCCTCCCTCTTAATTTCCCTTCCTTATTTTACCCTTTTCCCCTTGCTACTTCTTCCCTACCTTCTGACCACCCCTCCCTTTCCTTTCCCATTTCCTCTCCTACTGGCTGTAGGACAAGTTTGATTTCTATACTTATCAGAATATGTTATTCTCTTTTTGAACCAGATTCGATGTAATTTATTACGTAATTCAAGTAAAGCTCATGTACTACTCTTTTCACCTCCTTCTATCCCTCTACTATAATACGTTTTTGTGCCTCTTCATGTGATGTAATTTACCCTTTTCTACTACCTCCTTACCTCTTCTACCAGAACCCTCCCTTTATTTCTCTTAATTATGTTTTTATCATTATATCGGTTATTTTATACTGACACCCCCAGTCTATGTGTATCCCTTTCGATCGTCATAATAACTGTACTATTCTCAAGATAGACATATATGTATATATATATATATATATATATGTACACACATACATATATATGTAACATAAATAAATCAATATAATCCTATATAAGGATGTAAACAATTTGCCCATATTGATTATCAAGGTTTGTTTTACTATGCTTTAAATATAATTAGTAATAGTAGTAAATATTATTCTCTCTGGCATTAGAAACAGAAGAGGCGATCAATTGTATCGAGGGTACGATTCAACATATTACCAGGTAACTGGCACAGAAAGCATTAAGATATAAAGATATTTTACATTTAAAATTTAGTCTTTCTTCATCAGCAATTAAGCTCAATAAGCATTTCTTAAGCATCTAGTTTGTACATCAAACCCTATTAGTCACTATAAGAGTATTTTTTTAGTATCATAAAAGCTCTCAAGTAAAAATCAATTAATTTAAACCTTTAACTTGACTTTATTTCTGTCTTCCCATTTATTTTATCACAAAGTAAAATAGTGATTCAAAGAATATCCCAACTTTGAGATCATGTAGTGGGAACAGTATATATTGTTCTCAAATTCTGACAACTTCTCCATTTACAATAATATATAAAGAAAATCACGCCAAAGAAGTGCAAACTCCTCTACCATCAAGTTAATTGTTTTATATGTTAATTTCAAAGCACATATGAATATGAACGAATGCATTTTATTTTTAATATTCATTTTTTTTGCAGTTTCATGTAAAAAATAACTTTTTAAAATTTTGAGTTTCCTACTTTTTCTTTCCTCTCTTTCCTCCCCCCATCCTGATTGAGAAGGCAAGCAATTTTATATAGATTATTCATGTGTAGTTATGCAAGACATATTTCAATATTAGATATATTAGTCAAGAATTTACAGTTAAAAAATAAAAAAAAAATAATATGCTTCAATCTACATTCAGTATCCATCAGTTCTTTCTCTGGAGGAAAATAAAATTTTTCATCCATGAGTCCTTTGGAATTGTCTCAAATCACTGAATAACTAAGAATAGGTAAGTTATTCACAGTTGATCATTGTACAACATTGTTGCTACTGTGTACAACCTTTTCCTGCCTCTGCTCTTCATTGTACGTAAGTTCATATAAGTTTTCCTAGGTATTTCTGAAAGCATATTGCTAATTTTTAAAATTTTATTTAGTATTTTATTTTCCCCCATTTACATGTATTTGCACTGCTGCATCAAAAGGTATGCAGAGTTTTATAGTCCTTTTGGCATAGTCTCATATTGCTCCAAAGGGTGGTTGAATCAATTCACACTGTTCCAACGACAATGAATTAATGTCTCATTTTTTCCCACATCCCCTCCAACATTTCCCAATCTCATTTTCTGTCATATTATCTAATAGGTATGAGGCGATACCTCAGAATTGTTTCTGTTGGCATTCCTCCAATCGATAGTGATTTAGAGTATTCTTCAATATGGCTATAGATAAATAGCTTTGCTTAGTTCATCTGAAAACCGTTCATATCTCTTGATCATTTATCAACTGGGGAATGAGTTCTGATATATATATGCACATATATATATATACATATATATGCACACACATACACACATATGTATATACATATATATATATATATACATACATACATACATATAATGAATTTGACTCAGTTCTCTATATATTTGAGAAATGAGGCCTTCACTGGAGAAATTTGCTTCAAAATTTTTCACAGTTATGATTGCTAAATGTATTTCCCCCCATCCTATTCCCCTTCCTTCAGTGACTCAATTGGGTTTTCTCCCAAACTCCTCTGAACATCTTTAAATAATGCCATAAAATAATTCCTGAAGTGGCAGAACCTACAAAAGGACAGGTTGAAATAATTTTTCAACTAAAGATAACTTAGAAGGCTGGCAGAAAAGATCTGCCACCTCAGGAATCATTTTATGCTGTTATTTAAAGATATTCGGAGAAATTTTAGGAAGAAATCACGTGTCTCTGCCTTTTCTCTGCCATCTTGACTCTACCTACCTTGCTCATTATTTGTTATAGATAAATAGTATTTCATTACAATTATACACCACAACATTTTCAGCCATTCACTAATTGACGTGTCCCCTCAATTTCCCATTTTTTGCCACCACGAGAAAGAACTGCTATAACTACTTTTGTACTTATGGGTCCATTTCCTTTTTTTTTATTTGTTTTGTTTCTTTGAGATAAGTCATGTTAATTTATTTTAGAAACATTTTCAATGGTGGACAGAACAAAAAAGAGTAACAATTCAGTGGAATCAGCACCAAAATAGTGTTGGAATCAGGGGACTTGGCTTCAAATACAGATTCTTCAGCTAAAAGCTATGAGACTTCATTAAAGACATTTAATCTCTCGGGTCCTCAGCCTTATCACCTGCCAAATGAGGTGGTTGAATTGGCTGAATTCTATGGTCCCTAGGAAATTCAATTCAGTAGTTCAGTTTAATCCAGAAGCCTCTTGGTTAATTATTTTTCTCTTGTATAGCATACAGTTTTTGTCCCTAAGGAATCAACATAGATAAGGAGATCAGAGAAGAATATATGGAAGGAAAAGTATTTATTAAGCACCTATTACGTGTACTGTGGTTAACACTTAACCAATGTTAACTCATTTGGTCCACATAAAAATCTTGTGAGTTGGGTGTTATTATTATCCTCATTTTATAGTTAAGGAAATTGACACCAATAGAAGTTAAGTGACTTGCCCTCCATTACATTGCTAGTAAATGTCTGAATTTGAACTTAGGTAGTCTTTACTCCAGGCTCTGCACTCTATCCATTGCTGTACCTAAAAAACTTATTAAAAAATAGAATTGAAGTCAAAGTACATATTATAAACTTTGATTTGTAACCCCTACTCTGAAAGGAAATAATTTTTTTACATCCTACATACTTAGAATTAACACCATGTTAATTGCACTTAAATAAGCCAATTGTATTTGATTCCTAGCTCTGCCATTTACTAAACAAGTCACTTAATATCACTGGCACTCATCTTCATTTGCAACATTAAGGAGTTGAATTAATTGTTAGAATGTCTTCTGCCTCTAAACATGCTTTAATTATTTTTATTTGTTATCAGCAAAGCTCTTCATTGAAAAACTTACTCTAAATGGAGAATGTGCTTTTAAAATGCAAACAAACATCAGTAAACATAATAGATTAGAGGAAAAAAGAAAATTTCTTGCATTTATTTTTGTGTTTGACATTTTTGCATGAACCCATTGATCACAATGACAGAGGATTTCATAAAAGTTTTGCTCCTAAATTTTCTTCATTTTAAGTCTGAGAGGACAGGTAGACTCAACAAGACCAAAAAGACCCAAAACTATTAACATTTCAAGGCTAGAAGCTATTGACTGTGAAGGATACAATGAGGCTAATGAAATGAAGTGTCATTTTTAAAGTCAAATTACATGACTTTACTCCCTAAGCATAATGTCTTTGGTCAGGGAGAGGAATGAAAAAAAAAATAATCCTCATGAATGAATTAGTGGTAAATAATAGCTTGAAGCTACATAGAGAAATGAAGGTGTAATAAACTACTAAAATTTTGTCATTTTTTTCTACCCTCACTAGAAGAAAAACATTTTTTTACCTTATCTAAAGGATATACTGTGTGCAAAATACGTATATATATATATATATATATATATGTATATATATATATATATATATGAATTGGGAGAGGGAAGCTATATATCCTACACCCTGCCTTTCCCCTATGATGAGTCCAGTGAACTCTGCCCCATGTGAGAAATGATTCATTTGGATTCCTACTCCTTTCCAGTCAGTATTAATCAGTTTAGTATGATTCCTTAAGGGCTAATGATTATTAGCAATTATTAGTGATATATTCATCTAGTAATATGCATTTAGTCAGTCATTAGTACAAGAAAAAATATGTGTTGATACACATTTTACATAAATATTTTAGGGATAATTAGATAAGTTCTTATAATAGGCCTTTAGAGTAGGTCTCAAACTTTATTATAACATTTACCATTTGTTTACCAGTTATGAAGCTCACTTGCAGAACCACAGGAATGCTGACAAAGGTATGTCCATCCTATTCTGCTCAAATTCCATGTCCAAGCCTAGCATGGGTGTTATGATATGGAAAGTTCCTCAATTTATTTTTGTATAATTGGACTGCCTTCTCTCATCCAACATGAACAAGTGATGATCTATGATCACTTAGTCACCAGAGATGACTTACCTATCTTATGACCACTAAGTCAGTGGAGACAACCTTTGCCTTGCCCATCTTATGACAACTTTTGTTGATTCATCATTTCTGTCCCTTCATGGGCTATCAGCTAATGAGATACTGGATTTTGTCTGCATGCCTCTTTTGTATGTTTGGGGATCAAACCCTATAAATGTAAAGCCCTGGGAAAAAGAGGCATCTCAGATCACAAAGAAGATCTGAGGTCCGCTTCATTAGAGGAGGCCATGGACTCTTTAATAAAATCCTATTGGCTTGGAACTCTGCCTCAGTGTTTTTTCTCAAATCTTGAATAATTTCAGACACCACACTCACAAATGGCTTTGGAGAAAAGAAGAAAGAATAAAGAACCATCCAGGGGAAATTAAGAAGGACATGGACATAATCGGGCTTCAGATTTTAGAAAGAAAATAGGCATATATTCTGACTGTGGGCAGACTCAAAGACAGGAGGTGATTATATAGACCAACAAATAATCAACCGTAAAACAGAGTAAAGAGACAGGCAGTTAATGGCAGTTAGAGAGAGATGAAAAAGAGGTATCTAGTCAACATTACTTGTAGATCTGAGGACCTGAGATGTCAGTAACAATGAAAAAGAAACTGAGTATATAAGGTTTATCTGTCATTCTAATGGGCTTCACATTAATGTTTTTAACCATATCCTACTGGACCAACTTGACAATCTACAAAATTGGCAGTAGGGAAGAACTGAAATGCTACATTGTGGTTAGCTTGTTTTTTTTTTTTTCCTTTAAATAATTATCTGTTGGCTACCCTTAGGACCAAAGGTAATTTAGTGTTACGCAATCTGAGAAGAAGGTCTGATTTTGCACTGGGTGTTCAATGTACTTGGTTTTGTACCTTTTCTTTGAATGCCCAGATTAAACAAGAAATGCTAATAGCTATCATGTATACAGTGCTTTAAAATTTGCAAAGCATTTCACATATATTTTATTCTTATAAGAATTCTACAAAATGTGTGCTATTTATTTTCAAATGAGAAAACTAGGGCCAGGAGAGTTTAGGCCACTTAACTATCATCACACTGCTAATCATTGCCTGAGGCAATATTGAAGTTTAGATCTTCATGACCCTAAGGTCAGCACTCTATTCATTACAGGAGTAATATAGTACTTTTATAACTCAGCTTCAATGAAACTTTGCAGAGGTGGGAAGATCAGAGATTTTTCAGTGGGTGATGGAACTTGAGCCAAGTGCTTAATTCAATAAATCTATATTTTTTTCAACCCTTAGTTAATGAGTAGACTATTGCCACTCAGGAAAAGGTAGAGATACATTTAACCAGCTATTTAAGAAGTTTAGGAAATGAAATATTAACTTTGAGGTCCATTATATTCAGGGCATACACCCTGAATATAAGTGTTTGATAGAGCTAGCTACTTATTACTGAATAGGTACAGGTACACCCTGGTGGTGTGATCTTCTCTCTCTCTCTCTGTCTCTCTCTCTCACACACACACACACATGCACACACATATTAAGTAATATTTAAATATTTTATTTTAATATTTTAAAGACTATGCATTCCTTTAAAGTCATAATATCCTAGTGTTATTAATAGAGTGGTTTTAATGTATCAAGAATGTTTTGAATGCAATTGAAAGCATTTCTAGTAGAACATTTTTGTTCAAAGCCTAATTTTTTTTACTAACTCTAGGTTATTAAACATGAAAAAGTTGAGTAGTACAAGAACAAAATACTTATATAGTTTAAGGTTAATAGGAATGACACTGTTAAAACTGTACATTCTGTGATAAGTTTTAAAGTATAATATATATCTAATTCCTAATGAGGGGAGTAAGATTTTCAAAGTGATATCTGCTTTCCATTTTTATAGTTGCTTTAATAAAGTGAATTACCAGCTTCTAAAATATCATTTTGTTTGTTCATTTAAAGAAAACATTGAACACAGATAGCCTTTAGCATTCTCCTGATAGTGTATTCATGAATTGAGTTTAGTAGCTAACATTTGTCTCTTAGATACTCCTGTTCTACTCAGCTTTTAAATGCCCTTGTTTATCTTGAACACTCAATACACCCCCACAAAATAAAAAGATGCAAGGAACCAGTTTAAATTTGAAAACACAACCAGTTTGAACTTGTAAACGTAATTGGAGGAAAAGATGTAGATGTACAATTTGTATGGATAACCTTACCCATGTCACAGAATTTGTAATTTTTTAATAACTATAACTGCTCCACAGTTGCTATACTCAGGGGAAACATTTCAATTAACCCCACTCAGACAACTGCAAAAGAAGAAATCTGCAGTCCCACTTGATTCAAAAGCTCTCATATCTACCCCCTACTACCTGAACAGGTAATTAATAATTACCTCTCCACAAATAACAGCTATCTTTCTTTAACTTGTCATCATGGTGACAAAGTCTTCTAATATCTTCATGGGTTCATTTTTCTACTCTGTAAGTTCAAAGAGGGGGATTGTTTAGGGACATAGTGTAGCCTTCCTTTTTTTCATTTTGTACAATAATTCAAGGGAATTAAAAACAAACATTATGTGTGATATGAAAACTGGGGTAAGTAATGAAGAGGGGGAAAAGGACATATAAAAAATAGAAAAGTCTGCCTTCTAGCTTTGTTTGTATTGATCTTTATGAAGCTGTTAATGTTAGACTCTCTTTTATGTTGAGGAGAAAGTAAGGGTAGGTCACATATACTATAGATCCTCTAAAGAAATGGACGACTTCTATTCCAGTCACCAAATAATAGAATCATTTCCCTAGCTTTTCTTTTTATCTGCTGATCAGAAGACAGTATGCTCAGGAAAGGGCTTTTGAATATCATTACTAGACTTTCCATTTGGAAATTTGATTATCCCTGCTGACAACTAGTGGTAATTGTAGGATAAGTGTATTACGTGACTTGAAATCTTTGGTATGGTACCTCAGGCACATTAAAAATGATAAAAAGTATTAGATACAAATGGGTGAAGCTGTCTTGAGGTTCTCAATCAAATATCCAGAGTATAAATTCATTTTATTAATTAACATATTTAATGAAAACAAGCTGGTTGTATGTTGTTGATTTTAAAAGCGTCCAGGAAAAAGTATAGGTGAAAAAGAATAAACCATTGTGAATTCTCAGGAAACAATACCAAAACATAAAAGATTTATCTATTACATGTCATTTTCATATAACAAGGGTTACATGAGAAACATCTAGTCTGTTACTAGTATCCTGTACTAACATCATTCCAATTGCCCTACTCCTGATGTACCTATTTTTAATCCATAGGATGACCATGAATTACTTTATTCTTTCCTGTTTTGTTGGAAATAATCTCTTCTGTGTCCCTATTTTCTTCTTGATCTTACAATGAATAGTCATGGACTGCCACCCTTAAATTTGCTGTCTGCTTCTGTTTCCATCAATCATACTCTTCTAATTCCCCAAACCTTGATCATCCTACCACCACTACTACCATCTGACTTCTTTGTTCCTTCTCTACAGCATATGAACATTGTTAGAAGATGGGAAACCATTTTAATTGGGCTAGCTATAAATTTACATTATCTCATCTCAACTGGGTCCTCTTTTTGTAAGATAATCATTTAATTCCTCTCTAATAAACTTATACAAACTCATACAAACTTTTGTCCCTCCACTATATCCCCAACTTTCACATCCAGTGTCCTTCTTCCCAAGCAAATGAACTTGCCTGTTATTTTCCTTAGAAAATCAAGGCCAACTATCACAATTCCCATTTCCCTATTCCATATCTCAAAATCTTTCTATATCTTCACCTATTCTCTCTTCCTTTGTTTCCTATGTATCTTTTGTAAGATGAAGTAGCTATTCTCCTTTCCAAGGCCAGCAACTCTAAGTGTGATCTAGGTATTTCCTAGACCATTCCATTTCCTTAGGGAACATGCCCTACTGACAATTCCCTCTTTTCTTTATCTCCATATTACTGTCTCTTTCTCCTACTACCTACAAATATTCTCCCGCCTTCCCTAATCTTACAAAAAATCACAAAAGAAAACAAAAGGGGGGAAGAGCCAAGATGTCAGAGACAAGCCAGGGACTTTTATGAATTCTTCCCCAAGCCCCTCCACATACCTTTAAATAATCTCTCAAAACATGTTCTAGAATAGTTTAATCTACCAAAGGAAACAATTTTTCCAGCTCAACACAACTTAGAAGGTCAGCAGGAAAGGTCTGTTGTACCAGGGTGAGAGTGGAACACAGTCCAGCACAAGCTGCGCAAGTGAAGCCTGGGAGCAGGTGTTGGAGGTGACTGAATCTGTGGCTCCAGTCCTGGTTTCTGGACATATCAGCCTATATATAGGGTAAGGGAGTCAAACAACTCAATATTTACAGAAGTTACTTTGGTAGCAATGAAAGTAGGTCTCTGTTGCCTTGCCCATACTTGGATTTGAGTCAAAGTCCTGGTCTCAGTCCAAGGGTGAGGACGATCACTAGCACACCAGAACTTGAGGCCATAGGGTAGTAGTGACCCTTGTCACACTTCTGGGGGGGGGGAAGTTCTTGTGGTTGGCCACAGACCAGTAAACAGGACAGGAGAGTAGTAAATATAGATGTCTAGATCATACTACCTTGGAAGAATTAAAACCTACAGGCCCCCAGAATTACTTCTGAAAACAGCTGCAAAAACATCTGAAGTTTGGAATGGTGCAGGATTTAGAAGCAGAGTTCCAATTTAGCATAAAGTTAAAATTCAAGGAATTGGCTGGAAAATGAGTAAACAGCAGAAAAATATCCAAATTATAGAATGTTACTATGGTGATAATGAAGATCAAAACACACATACTCAGAAGATAACAAAGTCAAAAATCCTTCATCCAAAGAAAAATATGAATTATCTCCAAACCATGGAAGAGCTAAAAAAAAAGATTTTAAAATTCAAATACAAGAGGTAGAGGAAAAATTAGGAAGAGAAATGAGAGTGAGGAAAGAAAATCAAGAAGAAAGACAGGAGGCATAAAGGGAGGCAAAAAAAAGAAACAAAGAGGAAAACAACACCTTAAAAAAGAGGATAGCGTGAATGTTAAAAGAGGCATGAAGATCCAATGAACAGAAAAAAAATGCCTTGAAAAACAGAAATGATCAAATGGGAAAAAGATATACAAAACTCCACTGAAGAGAATAACTGCTTAAAAAGCATAATTGGCCAAAAGCTCGTTGAAGAAAATAATTCCTTAAAAATTAGAATTGGGCAAGTGGAAGCTAATGACTCATTGAGACATCAAGAGATAATAAAAAAAAATAAAAAGAAAGAAAAATAGAAGAAATATGAAATATTGGAAAAAAACAACTGACTTGGAAAATACTTCTAGGAGAGACAAATTAAGAATTTTTGGACTGCCTAAAAACCATAATAAAAATAAAACCTAGACAGCATCTTGCAATAAATTATCAAGGAACACTGTCCTGATTTTCTAGAGCCAGAGGGTAAAATAGAAATTGAAAGAATCCACTGATAACCTCCTGAAAGACATCTCAAATAGAAAACTTCCAGAAATAATATAGCCAAATTCCAAGGCTCCGCAGTCAAAGAGAAAATATTGAAAGCATACACAAAGAAACAATTCCAATATAATGGAAGCACAGCCAGGACCTAAGGTTTAGCAGTTTCTACATTAAAGGATCAGAGTGCTTGGATTGTAGTATTTATGAGGGCAAAGGAGTTAGGGTTACACTAAAGAATCACCTGCCTAGCAAAACTGAGTATAATCCTTCAGGGAAAAAAATTGAGTGTAATAGTTAAATAGAAGACTTTCAACCATTTCTGATGAAAATACTACAGCTGAATAGAAAATTTGATTTTCAAACATAAAACTCAAGAGAAACATAAAAAGGTAAATAGGAAAGAGAAATCATATGGAATTCAATAGGGTAACACTGCTTACATTTCTGCATGGGAAAATGATACTTATAGCTCTTAAAAACTTTCTCATGATTAGTGCAGTTAAAAGGATTATGCACAGACAGAAGGTGTGGATGTAATTTGATTATGATGCAATGACTAAAAAAAATGAAAGGTTGAGAAAGGGGAATGCATTGGGAGAAGAGGAAAGGGAGATGTAGAATGGGATAAATTATTTGGCATAAAAGAGGCTCATTAGAGATTTTACAGTGGAGGGGAAAATGGGGCAAGGAGGTAAGGGATTGTGTGAACATTATTCTCATTGGAATTGGCTCAAAGAGGGAATAGCACATGTGTGCCTGCATACACACACACACACACACACACACACACACACACACACACACACGCCCACACCCACACACACACACACTCTGTTGGGTATAGAAATCTATCATACCATACAGTAAAGTAGGAGGAGAAAGGGATAAGAGAAAGGATGGGTTGGGGTTGATAGCAGGGCAGATTGGGATACATAAAAATCAGAAGCAAAATGCTTTTGAGACATCACAGGGTGAAAGGAGAAAGAAAATAGGATGATCTGCTATGAATAATTTAACTATTCTCAGCAATACTATGATCCAAGACAATTCTGAATGACTTATGGTAAAGGATGCTATCCAACTCCAGAGAAAGACCTGGTAAAGCCTGAATGCAGATCAAAGATATTTTTTATTTTACTTTCTTTCTTTTATTTTTTTTTTTTGGTCTGTGTTTTCTCTCTCAGCATTACTTACATGGAAATGTGTTTTGCATGGCTATACGTGTGCAATCTATGTCAAATTGCTTGCCTTCTCAATGGGCATAGGAAAGAATTTGGAACTCAAAATTTGAAAAAAAGAATGTTAAAATCATTCCTTTTACATAATTGGCATATGTATATAATAAAACCAAACCGAACCAAAAACACTTCACTAATCATATCTTGTACTAACATCCCTCAGGCTATTATATTATGTCTTACCTCATTTGCAAATGAAGAAATTGAGATCAGAGGGGCTAAATATCAAGGTTACACAGGAAATTCACAGAAAATCTGTTATATGAATCTAAGATCTGGAACAACAAATATTCTGTTATTTCCACTACATCATGATAACTCTCTATTGTCCATGAGCAATCCAAACTTAGTTGTCCAAAATTGAACCTATCATCTTTTCCTTTAAACCTGTCCTTCTTTCACTTACATTTTTTTTCTGTTAATGTAAGCACCATCCTGCCCTTTATCCAAATTTAAAATCTTAGAGATATCTTTGACTCCTTCCTTTCCCTAACATTCTACAAACAATTAATTGTCAAGTCTTATCACTTCTAATCATGTCACAATTATTGCATCTATTCCCTTCTCAATACACACATGGCTACCAACCTAGTCCAGGCCTTACGAGTATTAACATGAATTATTGCAAAAAAATAAATTTACTGGTATCCTTACTTACAATCATTTCTCTTTTTGATTAATCCTTCACAGAACTATCCAATCAACTTTCCCAAGGCATAGATCTAACCATGCCACTTCTCTGATAGCAAATAACAAACAAAAACAAAACAAGAAATTATTCCCCTACCTTGTAGATAAGATAAAATATAATCTCTGTATAATGATCTTTTTTGCACCTATTTCATCTTTGATCTCCAACAGAAATTACCTTACATTTACATTTTATATTTATGTCCTATTACCCTGACATTCTAACAGTCTATAAGCTCTTTGGGAACAGGAAATGAATCACCATTTACCATTTTATCCATAGCTCCAAACACAGTATTATGCATACAGTAGACCCTTTAATTTATTTATTCAAATAATTTATATATAATTTATAATTATATAATTAAATATTATATATATTTACATATATAATTATATAATTATATAATATAAATTATATAATTTAAATGCAATTTATTGAATTGCATTTATTTTTTCTTGATTTTTGGGAAGAGCACATATTCATATACATAACATGTATATATAGATATAGATAAATAGATAGATAGGCATATTGTTTCAGGGATCCAAAGCATAATATTTAATGTAAGTATTCATCAGTATTATTTACACTATTCATCAGTAATATTTCCACATATACAGAGATATTTTCTGGGTATCTATTCAAGTAGTGAAAGACTTTCCAGTAGTTAAAATAGCAGTTACCCCACTTACTACTACTAGTGAAGATGAGGGATAAAGGAGCCCTGGGAAGTGGGTAGAAGCACCACAGATCAATGACCTTTTCAGAACTTAAGAAAATCTATTATCAGAAAAATTAATTCCATCACATAGTGGAAAAAAGAAAGACAGTGTTTATTGTGGCATTTGCTAGGGAAGCATCTACCACAGTGATGTCAAAAATCTAAAATGAAGCCCTTATAAAAAATATAGTTACATGAATAAATGGGTTTTTACAGAAAAATATAAGAGTAGTTTACTTCAGTTTCAACTCCAATTTTCATCTTGCCTACTACCAGACTGATACTGGAATTGTAGATATTAAGAGGCCTAATTTTATACTTCAACCCTGCCTAATATGATTTTAGTAGTTGTATTCCATTCTATTAAAAATACTGATTATGGGGGCAAAGCTAAGACAGTGGAAAAAAGGCAGATACTTATCTGAGTTCTCCCCAAAACCACTCCAAAAACTATAAATAATTCCTCAAAACAAATTCTGGAATGGCAGAACCCATTAAAAATTGGAGTGAAAAAATTTTCCACCCCAACACATCTTGGAAGTTTGGCAATACAAATCTGTGGCACTAGGCTGAGAGTGGAGAGCAATCCAGCACAGACCAAGCACTTGTAAAAAAGCAGTAGACCTTAGAGGTGACTGAATCAATGGCAGCCATGATAGTTCATTTATTTTAATTGAATTGGAACCAAACTATATTTGTTATGGAGCAAGAAATGAAGGAGGGGTTTAAATTATGATCATGGTTAAATGACTACTATCAACTGAGCATAAGTAAGGAAGACCTTTGAGCCAGTTTAGAATATGAGCTTAAGATTCAAGACCTTTAAGAAAGGATTGATTATTAGATCTGTCCCTAAATAGTTATTTAGGGAATGAGTTTTAACGTCATACAGAAGAATACTTGTGTATGTGTAGCCTAAGAGGAAAGACCTGACAATAGTGTTTTTTCTCACATAGTTGTATCTGCATTCTGGGGACTATAATGATGAAATCTTGGTGAATGTCTATATTGTTTTGATGTAGTTAGGAGTGTCTGCATAGAAAATCTCTGCATAGTAAAAATAAACATAGTACTCAAAGAAAAGCTAAGAGAGATTAAATCCAAATATGAGAGGATTTGTTCATGTCATGCAATATTTTTGGAATCTCACTATTCATTTCCATTTCCACTGCATATACTTTGCTTCAGGAGCTCTCTGTCTTGCCTCTTTGTCTTTCTGTCTTTGTCTTTGTTTCTGGGTATCGCTTTCTACTGCCGTCACATGGTCAGTTTCTTCTGGTGAGAAGATATCAGATCAGAAATTCTATTGCCTAGTTTCCATCTCTTATGCATCATCTGAAGTAAAAGAGAAGGGGCAGGGGGAGGGTTAACAATCATGCTCTTAGAAAAAGAAAAAAGTAAAAATATACATAATTAAATAAGAAACAGGATTAAAGTAAATCAATATTTGATAAAAGGTACATAGAAAACAAAATAGTATCAATACTGGAAATGTATGTACCAAGTGGTATAGCATCCAAATTCTTAAAGGAAAAGTTAAATAGATTATCGGGGGAAATAGAAAGGAAAGTTATACCAGTGGATAACCTCATTTCACCCAGCTAGAAGTAGATAAATCTGAATATAAAATAAATAAGAAAGAAGCTAAGGAGATGAGCAATATTTTAGGCCTCTGAAGAAAATTTAATGGGAATATCAATAAGTATTTTTCAACTGCATATGGTACCTGTACAAAAATTAAGCATGTGCTTTTTCAGGAAAACCTCACAAATTCAGAAAAGTACAAATATTAAACATACTCTTTTTTGGACTATGAGGGAATAAGAGTTACTTTCAAAAAATTGCCTTCAAAGCAGAGATTAAACAGTAATTGAAAACTAAATAATGTAATCCTAAAGAATAGGTGGGTCAAAAAACAAGTAATAGAAATAATAATGAATTTCATTAAAGACAAAGACAACAATGAGACAACACACCAAAGTGTGTGGTTGCAGTTTATGTAGTACTTGGGGGTGAAAAATCTCTCTAAAGACTTACATTAGTAAAAGAAAGAGAAGGTCAATAAGTTGGACTTGCAATTAAAAAAAAGAGAAACAAAACAGAACAACCAAAACTAGAAAAAGAACAAATTAAAATCTCTAAGTAAATAAAAATAAATCCTCAAAAGCAAACAACAGTTTAATAAAGTAGAAAGTTAAAAATATGAACTAATAAATATAACTAAGGACTAATTTTATGTAAAAAATAATAAAAAAAATCATTGGTATTTTCAATTAAAAAAAACATTAAAAATTACCATGAATGAAAAAGAGGGAAAAAGGTGAATGTACCAGTAATGAAGATGACATTAAAAAAATTATTAGAATCTAGTTTGCCCAGTTATATGCAAATGAAACTGAAAATCTAATTGAAGTTGATGTGCATTTACAAAATATAAATTGCTCAGATAAACAGAAGATGAAATAGAGTAATTAAATAAACCTATCTTACAAAAAAGAAATTGAACATGTCAGACAAGCTCTCTTAAAAAATCCTAAGATCAGATAGATATGTAAGGGAACGCTACCACACATTTTAAGAAAAATTAGTTCCAATACTATATAGCCTATTTTTACCAGGTAAAGAATGATTCCTACCAAATTCCTCTGAGGACAAAAATTTAGTATTGATGCTTAAATCAGGGAAAGGAAAAACAATAAAAAGACAATAACAATAATAAAAAAACCAAAAATTATAGACTAAATTCTCTAATGAATATTGATACAAAAATTTAAAATAGAACACTAACAAAGAGATGACAACAGTATATCATAGAACACATACATTAAGAACAGGTTGGATTTATAAGAGGGATGGCTTAATACTAGGGAAATGATAAGTATAACTGGTGATGTCAAGAGCAAATTAAACAAAATAATGTGATTATATTAAGAGATGCAGAAAAAGCCTTTCTTTTAGCAAAACACATCAACCATTCCTATTGGAAACACTAGAGAGCATAGAAATGAATGGAGCTTTTCTAAAAATGGTAAGTAATATCTATCTAGAAGAAAGAGTAGCATCTCTAATGGGGCACAAACTACAAGTCTTTTCACTAAGATCAGTGGTGAAAGGATGCTCATCACATTTTTTTCTTTTTTTCTGTTCATATGTGTTATTTTTAAAATTTTATTTATTTCATTTTTAATTTCTGGAACAAAACAAGCATTTCCATAATACAAATTTTAAAAAGATTGTGCAATGATCAACTAAGATAGACTAAGCTCTTTTCAATGATCCAAGACAATTCCAAAAAACTCATGATGGAAAATGCAATACACATCCAGAGAAAGAACTATGGAGCCTGTATACAGACAGAAGCATATTACTTTCACTTAATTTCTTTTTTGGGTTTTTCCCATGGTTTTCTCCTTTTATTCTGTTTCTTCTTTTATATGAGTAATGTAGAAATGTGTTTAACATGATTGCATATGTATAACCTATATCAAATTCCTTGGGTTTTGGTCAGGAAGAATGGAGGGAGGGAAAAGATCTGGAATTCAAATACAAAAATACAAAATGCTCTGTTCAGCATTCAAAATCCTTCATAACAGCATCCCCTACATTTCCAATCTTCTTACACTTTATTTCAAAATGTATTCTCCTTAATCCATTGACATTAATCTCTTGGATCTTCCATGAAAAAGACTGTTTCTCTCAGTTCTAGGCATTTTCTCTTATCTTCACCCATGCCAGAAATATTCCCCCTCACTCAAATACCGACTTCCTTTAAGGCCCAACTAAAATTCTTCATTCTATGGGAAACTTTCCCATACACTTATGAATTGTAGTGCCTTCCCTCTTTTAGTTATTTCCCATTTGTGATATCTATCTAACTGTCTGTCTATCTATATTAATCACATGTATATCACAAACATTTTATACACACACATATCACATAGGAAATAACTAATACTGTGCTTTGTATGTATTGGTTTGAATATTATCTCTTTCATTAGAATGAAAGCCCCTCGAAGGGAATGATTCCTTTTTGCCTCTTTTTGTATCCCAATTCTTGGTACAGTAATAGGCATTTAGTAAATGATTGATTGCCTGTGCCTTTTTCTATATCTATTTTTCCTTCTCTCTCTCTCTCCTTCCTTCCTTCCTTCCTTCCTTCCTTCCTTCCTTCCTTCCTTCCTTCCTTCCTTCCTTCCTTCCTTTCTCCCTCCCTTCCTTCCTTCCTCCCTTCCTTCCTTCCTCCCTTCCTTCCTTCCTTCCTTCCTTCCTTCCTTCCTTCCTTCCTTCCTTCCTTTCTCCCTTCCTTTCTTCCTCCCTTCCTTTCTCTCATTCTTTCTCATAATGTCATTTAAAAAAAAAAAGATGACTGTTTTACATCACAGTCATTTCTGGATACCTTTTTATCTCTACTTTCTTTCCCCTCTGTAAACACACAGACAAACAAAAGACACAATTGAACCTTCTCTTGTAACAACAACAATAAGAACAAAACAAACCATCAGAGTTACTGAATCTGACAGTGATATCAGCGTTATGTCACTGTAGTCCTTCCTCCTTCTCCTAAAAGAGAGAGTAATATATCATTATATTTTCTCTGTAAAATAGGTTAGTCATTAGAGTAACTCCAAGGTAGTAGTTATTATTTCACTGTGCATCAGTGTTTTTCTTTCAGTGCTTCCTATATTACTCTGAAGACCATATATATATATATATATATATATATATATATGTATATATATATACATATATATATGGAAATTTGCTCAGCCATTGTTTAGTTGAAAGAAATTTTGTTTCTAGTTCTTTCTTTTAGCATAGTAAATACTGTTCTGTATATAAAGTGCCTTACATTTTATCTTTGAAATACAACTTCTCATTTTGTCTTTGAAATATGCTCTGGGGTATATGCCACTGGTGAGATCAGTACATCAAAGATATGAAAACATAACTCCAAATTGTTGTCTTTAATAGTTGGACTAATTCACATCTCTAACATTAATATATTTTACTGTACCTATTTTCCCAACATCCATCCAGCAATGATTTTTTTCATCTTTTTTCATCTTTACAAACTTCCTAGATTTTAGGAGTCCTCTGGGTTATGTTAACTTGCATTTCTTTTGTTATTAGCGATTTTAAGAATATTTTTTCATATAACTGTTCATACTTTTATAGTTTCTATTGAAAATTTTTCCTATGCAGGGGTGGAGCCAAGATGGTGGCTGGAAAGCAGAGACTAGCATGAGCTCCCCACCAAGTCCCTCCAAAAACCTATAAAAAATGGCTCTGAACTAATTCTAGAACTGAGAACCCACAAAATAGCATAGGGAAGCAGGGCTCTAGCCAAGGACAGCCTGGATGGTCTCTGGGTAAGATCTATGCTACACAGAGTTGGGAGCAGAGCTGAGCAGAGCAGAGCCCAGCATGGGTGGCATGGACCGACCAGACTCGGAGCTGGGCAGAGTGTGCCCTAGCGCTCTGAATCAGTGAGCTGTGGGAGTTACCAGACTTCTCAACCCACAAAAATGAAGGACAAAAGAGTAGGTTAGTGGGAGAAGCTGCTGGGGACTGGGATCAAGTTTGTGGTAGGGCCACTGCCCCAGGAGCAGCGGACTTGGGGTAGCTACAGAACTACAACTGCAGTTGCTTCTGGCCCCAGGCCCACCTGGTGGGAGGAATTAAGTGGTAGATCAGAGCAAGAGTGAAGAGCCTGCTGAAGATCTAAGTCCAGTCCAGGTTGGGGGTTCCTGGGAAAGGAAGAGTGCTGGTGTGGCAGAGCTGGCACGTCCCCCCAGGCTTGGAACATAGAAGTCTTTAGTCTACAAGCAGTCATACCCCGCTGAAAAACTCAAGGGTCAAGTGAGTTGGCTGGGAACATGGCCAGGCAGCAAAAACACACCCAGATTCAGTCACAGACTCTGGAATCCTTCTTTGGTGACAAAGAAGACCAAAACATACAGCCAGAAGAAGTCAACAAAGTCAAAGAGCCTACAACA
>CM053626.1:104300145-104351671 GCA_028646595.1 Phalanger gymnotis | reverse complement strand
CCCCCCCCCCCCCTTTTTTATCTTCTTCCTCCTTCTTTCCTGTGTGGTAAGATACACAACTGAGTATGTATGGTATTCCCTCTTCAGGTCAAATCTGATGAGGGCAGGATTCACTCATTCCCCCTCACCTGCCTTCTTGATTGATTCTTGATGTCTCATGGATTCATTAGATTCCTCTTGTACAGTTCTAACTTTTTAAGGAATTGTTTTCTTCAATCACATTTTGTACCTCTTTTTCCATTTGGTCTATTTTACTTTTTAAGTAGTTCTTCTCTTCAGTGAATTTTTGTGCCTCCTTTTCCATTTGGCCAATTCTACTTTTTAAGGAGTTGTTATATTCAGTGCACTGCTTTTTTCTGTTTGGACAATTGTATTTTTTAAGGACTTGTTTTCTACAGTCAATTTTTGTCCTTTCTTTTCCAAGCTATTGATTCTTTCTTGCATACTTCTCATTTCTTTTCCCAGTTCTTCTATTTCTTTTATTTGACTTTTAAATTCCTTCTTGAGCTCTTCCAAGAAGGCTTTTTAGGCTTGAGATGAGTTCATATTTCCCTTTGAGGTTCTGAATGGTTATGTTTTGATCTTTTCTGGCCCCAGAGAAAGAATCCATGATCTTTATCCATTTCTGCTTTTTGTTCCTGATGTTTGCCTATTGCCTCAACTTTTAATGTTGAGCTATCCTGCTGGGGCACAGGGGGCCCTTTCCTAAGCTTTTTGTCCTGGGGGACAGGGGTCTAGTCCCTGACTTTATGTGCTGGAATATCAGGTGGTGGCAGCTGGAGGCTTTAGGGGTCTGGCAGCTTACCTGGTGCTTAGCTGGCATCCTAGTGGTGTCTGGTATGTGCTGAAGCCATGTGAGGTTCTTCTGTGTTCCCCTGGTGCTACATTGAAGCTCCCTGTTTGGGAGGGGAATCTGGCCTTTGGAGGATGCCTGCTCATCTGAAGTTGCACTGAAGCATGAGGAGGTGCAAAGGCTGGAGGACACCTGCCCTCCAGTGTATGTAGTGGTTCTCTGAGCTGTAGTCTGCTGGTTTCTCTGGTTGTGCCAAGGCATGTGGGGGATCCTGGTGTTGGTACTTGCCTTCTCCACCACCCTGGGTCTCAGAATCTCCTGCTGGTTTGCTTAGGTGGGGCTTGCCAGGACACCTCCAGTCCCGAACTGTCCCCCTTCCACCAGAGCAAAAGGGACATTTCCCATTAATCCCCCAAATCACTCAGGCTAAAAAAACTGTTGCACACTATCTTTCTTCTGGCTCCACTGTTTCAGGGATTTCTTTTTCTGGGGAGATATTTTCTGGGTTTTCAGAAGTCAGTAATGAGAATGAGATTTACTTACTCCTTACTCCACAATCTTGACTCCTAGAAGTTGAAAAAAGTAGAGTGTTTTTTTTTTTTTAAATCTCTTTGGGATATAGACCTAGAGTGTTATTGCTGGGTCACCATTTTATAGCTTTTTGAATGTAGTCCCAAATTGCTTTCCAAAAGGGCTAGATCAGTTCACAACTCCACCAACAGTACTTTAGTGACCCAATTTTCCCACATCCCCTCCAACATTTGTCTTTTTACTTTTCTGTCATAGTAGTCAATCTGATAGGCATGAAGTGGTACCCAGAGTTGTTTTAATTGATATTTCTCTAATCAGTAGTGATTTAGAACATTTCTCATATAACTATTGATAACTTTCTTCACCTGAAAACTGCTTGTTAATATCTTTTGACCATTTATCTATTGGGGAATTATGTGTATTCTTATAAATCTGACTCAATTCTCTATTTATTTGATAATCAAGAGTTTTAACAGGGAAAAAAAAAACACTTGCTTACATTTTTTTATTATGATTACCAACTGTATTTCTCTATATGCATTTTTTTTTTGCCTCCCCCGCTCTCTCTCTCCTTTCACTTTAATCTTCCTCAGAATTGTTTTTCTTCTGGCCACCACATTCCCCAATATACCATTCCTTTTTATCAATACCTGTCTTCTATTTTCCTATTCACTTCTTATTTCCTTGTAAAGAAAAATAGATTTCTATATACAACCAAGTGAGTATGTTATTCCTTCTTTGAGGCAATTATGATTACATCCAATCATAGTTATCTCACACCTGTGCTCTCTATATGTGCTTCTAATGGTCTCATGAGGATAAAGTTATTCTCAGTTATAAATACCATCTTCCCAAGTAGGAATGCAAACAATTTCATATTGTTGAATTCCTTATTTGTTTTTCCTGTTTACCTTTTTAAATTTCTCTTACTTTTCAGCCCTTCTCTTTTCATCAGGAATGCTTAAAAGTCTTCTACTTCATTGAATACCTATTTTCCCCAAGAGGATAACATTTAGTTTTGCTGGACAAAGGATTCTTTGTTGTTGCCCTAGGTCTTTTGTCCTCTGGAAATAGCATTCCATGCTCTCCAGGCTTTTAATATAGAAGCTCCTCAATCTTGCATCATATTGATTGTGGCCCCATGATATTTGAATGGATTCATTCTGGCTGTTTATAACATATTCTGCTTGACCTGAGGGCTCTGGAACTTGGCTATACTATTCCTGGGCATTTTAATTTTGTTATGTCTTTCAAGAGGTGATTGATGGACTCTTTCAATTTCTATTATTCCTCTGTTTCTAGAGTATCAACACAATTTTCTGTGATAAATTCTTGAAATATGATGTCTGGGATTTTTCATTAATCAGAGATTTCTGGTATTCCAATTCTTCTTAAATTATCTCTTCTCAATCTACTGTTTAAGATCAGTTTTTTTCAATGAAATAGTTTATTAATTCTTTTATTTTCATTTTTTGACTTTGTTGTTTTGTTTCCTGATATCTCATTGATTCATTAGCTTTCACTTGTCCAGTTCTAATGTTTAAGGAATTATTTCCTCAGTGAGCTTTTGTACCTCCTTTTCTATTTGAGCAATTCAACTTTTTAAGCAATTCTTCTCTCCAGTGAATTTTTGTACGTCTCAACCCCGCCCCCCAGTTTTGCCAAATCTGCTTTCTAAGGAGTTCGCTTCAGGGATTTGTTTTTCCTTTTTTTTTTGCCTCTTTTGCCATTTGACCTATTCAGTTTTTAAGGTGCTGCTTTGTTCATCAAGTTTTTGTTTGTTTGTTTGTTTTCCCCCTTTACCAAGTTGTTGACTTTTTTTCATGATTTTTAATGCATCACTCTCATTTCTTTCTCTATCTCTATTTTTAAAGTCTTTTTTAATTCCTTCTGAGCTCTTCCAAAAGATCTTTTTTTTTGGGGTGGGGTGAAATCAATTCTTTTCTTTGAGGCTTTGTATGTAGCTGTTTTATTTTGATGTCTTCTTCTCAGTTTGGAATTTGGTCTTCCCTGTCACCATAGTAACTTTCTTGGGTCAGATTCTTGTTGTTCTTCTTGTTGCTGTTATTTGTTTCTTTTTTCCATCATATGTCTTCTCTTTTATCTTTACATTTAAGTTGGGCTCTGTGCTTGGATCGCTGTACCAAACTTAAATTTTTCACGATGCTTTGGTGTTTTCAGAGGTGGTTTGGGGTGGAGGTGTCTAAAACTTTTCATTTCCTCCAAGTTGGTTTGATGTGAAGTGAGATGTGGTCACTGCTCTCCTGGCCTTTTTTCTGATCTGTGAATGACCGTAAGCACTCTTTTCTGCCATAGAACTGTGGCTATGGTCCTGTACCCCTCAGACCAGATTCTGTATTGCTCTACTCCTCACTCTCAGACTGAAATCCACATCTCTAAACAGGCAGTGCAACAGAATCTGGCACCTAGTGCTCACGAAGGTCACTTTATTCCCTTTATCTGATCCCCTTACTGTCTCTGGGCTGAGAACTCTGGAAGCCACAGCTGCCAATTCACTCACTCTTAAGGCCTGAAGCAGACTTCCTAAGGTGTTGCCTTCACTGGCACATCCTGTGTGTACTACATTCCACTCTCCACCAGTCAGACAGACTTTTCCTACTGAACTTCTAAGTTATCTTGTGCTGGAAAATTGTTTCATCTGAGAGAAATGATGATATATTAATAATTATAATAGGATGGAGGTTACTTTTCTTTTCCTTTCTATTTCTTTATTCAGAGACCAGTCCTTGTAGGTCACTCAGTCTCTGAATGACAAGGCTGATAGTGAGATTGGGAGCTTTCTCTTTCATGGGACCCCACCCAACTAGAAGTGGTTACTTCTGATTAAAGTGTAAATAGAATCTAAAGCATTAGGCTCAGGCTCTTGAAATCCCTCCTAGTTCAATGTGTGGTCTGGGTGGAGATGGATTCTTTTGTCCAGATATCTGAAAGCTGCTAAGTCTTTTGATCCAGACACCTTCTTAGCTGGAGGAGCTGAAGGCTTTTAGCCTGCCCCTCATTAGAAAAAGTCCACTCACTCATTAATCCTTAACCAACAAGGGTTGGTTTTTCTTCATATCAAGGGCACCTTCTTTACTAATAGAATTTCGAGATCTCAGTGGTTTTGTCTTTTGTTACTAAGAAAGACCAATGACCAACAATTTTTGATATTTGCTGGCCTAATTCACAAATTAATGATTGATCACCCAGAAACTCTCTCTTGGGCTTTACATTTGTCTCATGTCACATCCTTTTCTTGGTTCTACCAGTCTACAACTTGTTTGAAGTGATAATTTAAATTTGTTTGGAAGGGAACTTGGGAGACTTTATTGAGACCTCAATCTTAACACCACCATCTTGGCTCTGACCTTCTCTATCCTTGTTTTTTTGTTGTAAGCTTCTTTCTGGTTTTCATTTGTTTCATTCATTCCTGATTCTTTGTGACCTTATTTGGGGTTTTCTTGCCAAAGATACTGGGGCAGTTTGCCATTTCCTCTTCCTTGCAGGTGAGAAAATTGAGGCAAACAGCATTAAGTGACTTGCCTAGGACACACAGCTATTAAGTAACTAAGGCTAGATTTGAATTCAAGAAGATAACCTTTCTGACTCCAGGCCTGGCACTCTATCTACAATACAATCTAACTGCCCCAAATTAAGTTTACTTGAAGTGTATAATGCAGCTTTTCCTCTAATGGAAATTTCACCATTTGTAAGATGAGGGGATTGAGGTAAATTATCTCTTAAATAACTTATAGATTTTAAATTTTATGAAAATTGATGCAGAATTATAGCATCTCAGGGGTGTAAGGGGCATTGGTTACTTCAGTGTAAGGTGAGGGGACTGAAGTATATTTCTTTTCTTTTTTTTTTCTTTAAATAAATGATCTGTGATTAGAAGAAGCATGGTAGAGTGGAAAGAATATGGGACTTGGGATAAAAAGACACAGGTTTTAGTATTATTTCTATGAATTTTTGTAAGTCACATTTATTGAGGCATCTTTATATTTCTTTCCCTTCACCTTTAAAATGAAGAAGTTGGATTAGATGTCCTCTAGGATCCATTCTAGATATAAGTCAAACAAATGTTATAACTTGACATTTTCTCCTTTTATTCTGATAGCAATGATGATTGTGTTTATATATATATGTATATATATGTATATATATATGTATATGTACACATATACACATGAACTTGTGTGTGTATATATATGTAGAAATATATATATGTATATATATGTATATATATATATAAAGTAATAAAAATTGCTTATTTTTTTATTCTCTTCTGTCCTGTTTTCTTAAAAATTTTGATCTTAGCCATTATAGTGAAAGGTACTTTTCCTCTATTTGTTAAATTCTATGACTTTTAAATATATACACGTGTGAATATTGCTTGTATCATGTTATTTGAATTATTCCTTTTTTAGAATAATTAACATAATTTTAGATTTCAACATTCATTTCTACAAGATTTTGAGTTGCAAATTTTCTCCCCATCTCTCCCCTTCCCTCCCCCACATCAAGATGGCATTCATTCAAACTATTCATTTCCTCAGTCTGGTCTCCCATCTAACACCTCCCCCCCCAATCCCCTTCCCACTTACTTTCTCGTAGGGCAAGAGAGATTTCTATACCCCATTGCCTGTATATCTTATTTACCAGTTGCATGTAAAAACAATTTTCAACATTTGTTTTTAAAAATTTGAGTTCCAAATTCTCTCTTCTTCCCTCCCCACTCATCCTCTTGAGAAGGCAAGTAATTCAACATACACTATATGTGTGTCATTATGCAAATAGTCACATTGTAAAAGACTAACTATATTTTGCTCCATCCTATCCCACCTCCCATTTATTCTATTTTCTCCTTTGACCTTGTCCATCTACAAAAGTGTTTGCTTCTCTCCCCTAATCTTTCCTCCATTCTATCATCCCTCTGTCTTATCTTTTTCCCTCTACTTTCCTGTAGGATAAAATATCCAATTGAATGTGTATGTCATTCCCTCCTTAAGCCAAATATCATGAGATTAAGGTTCATTCATTCTGTTTCGCCTCCTCCCTCTTTCCTTCCATTATGTTTCTTTTTCTTGCCTCTTTTATGTGAGATAATTTACCCCAATTTATCTCTCCCTTTCTCTTTCTCCTAATATATTCTTCTCTCACCCCTTAATTTCATTTATAGATATTGTTGCTTCATATTCAACTCTCTCCTTTTTTGGCTTTCTTTCTTCTTCTCATGATTTGTTCCATCAGTTATAATTCTTCTTTACAATTGGACAATTGTGTTAATAAGTTTGATGTGAAGGCATATGTAGAACCTATATTGGATTACATGACATCTTGGGTGGGATGGGGGAAGGACAGGGAGGGGGAGAAAATATGGAACTCAAATGGAACTGAATGTTGTAAACTAAAAATAAAAAATTAAATTAAAATAAAAGAATGCTTGAAAGTCCTCTGTTTCATTGAATGTGAATTCACCCCCTCCCCCGAAGTATTATATTCAGTTTTACGGGGTAGATGAATCTTGGTTTTTATCCTAGCTTCTTTGACTTCTGGAATATCACTTTTCAAGCCTTTCAATCCCTTAATGTAGAGGCTGCTAGATCTTTTATTATCCTGATTGTGTTTCCACAATACTTGAATTGTTTCTTCCTGGCTGCTTGCAGTGTTTTTTCTTTGACCAAACTCTGGTCAAACTCCTATCCCTAGGAGTTTTCCTTTTGGGATCTCTTTCAAGAGGCAATAGTGGATTCTTTCAATTTCTGTTTTACCTTCTGGTTCTAGAACATAAGGGAAGTTTTTCTTGATAATTTTTTGAAAACTAGGAATAGGCTTTTTGGAGCTCTTTTGCCATTTGAGTTAGTCTATTTTTAGGGTGTTATTTTCTTCAGTATTTTTTGGGTCTCCTTTAGCAAGTCATTGACTTGTTTTTCATGGTTTTCTCTCATCCTTCTCATTTCTCTTCCCAGTTTTTCCTTTACTTCTCTAACTTGCTTTTCCAAATCCTTTATGAACTCTTCCATGGCCTGAGACCAGTTCGTGTTTTTCTTGGAGGCTTTTCTTGTAGGCTCTTGGACTTTTTTGACTTCTTCTGGCTGGAAAGATTCCAAAGTCTGAGTCTGAATCCGAGTGCATTTTCACTGTCTGGCCATGTTCCCAGCCAACTACTTGACTTTTTGTTGGGGTATGACTTCTTGTAGAGTAGTGAGTACTTTGTCCCAAGCTTGAAGGGCTGCTCAGTTGTTTTCAGAGCTATTTCTACACAGCAAGCTCTGCCACACAAGTGCTCCTCCTCCCTCAACAACCACCAACCCAGACTGGACTGGGATCTTAGTAGGCTCTTCATTCCCACTTAGTTCTGCTACTTAATTCCTCCCACCAGGTGGGCCTGGGGCCAGAAGCAACTGCAGATGTAGTTCTGTACCTGCACCACCTCAGCTGTCCCCAGGGCAGTGGCCTAACCACCTTTCACTCTGTCCCTGCAGTTCTTTTTTTTTTTTCCCCACTAACCTTCTCTGTTGTCTTTGGTGTTTGTGGGTTGAGAAGTCTGGTAACTGCCACAGCTCACTGATTCAAGGCGCTATGGCCTATTCAGCCCAGGTCCTTGTCTGATTGGTCCTGGTGCAGCCCCCACTGGCCTCTGCTCTGCTCCCCTCCCAGCTTTGTGTAATAGACTTTACCCAGCAACCATCCAAGCTGTTCTGGGCTGGAGCCCTCCTTACTTCTGTTGTTTTGTAGGTTCTGCAGTTCTAGAAGTTGTTCAGAGCCATTTTTATAGGTGTTTGGAGGGTCCTGGGGGAGAACTTTAAGCCATCCCTGCTTTTCAGGCACCGTCTTAGCTCCACAGCTGTTTTCAAAACTTCTTCCAGGCACCTGTAAATTTTCACTTCTTCTAAGGTGGTATGATCCAAGGAGAGGTGTTTACTCCTCTACTGGCCTATGCTCTGGTCTGTGAATGACTGCAAGCACTTTTCTCTGCCCTGGAACTGTGAAGAGGATTCCTTCTTGTGTAGGTAAGACAAAATGGGCTCCTTAGAATGGGCTCCTTAGCACTTCAGGAGTTTGTCTTTTGTTTCTTTTGAGTGGAAGTACTTTCATCTGTTAAGTGCTAAGCCCCAGGCCCAAAGCCTTATCAGGTGTGAAACATGTATGGGTGTAGATTAATGACTTAAAAGGGGTCAACTTGGGAACCAATGGTCTCTGGTCATTGAGGTGGCGCTTGAGAACACCAGAGGCTGCGAGAAAAGGCAGGCCAAGAGACAACTACAGCGGCAGCGGAAGCAGATCTGACCCGTGTATAGACCCGGGAGTGCGAGCAAGGACTTGAGGCCAGTAAATATGATTTGGCTAAATACTATCTTGTTTTTCTGTGGCCTCCTGGTTACTCTTGTGAGGCAGGCTTACTGGGCCTGGAGTCTTTTTGTCAGGATGTCGGAATGCGGAGGCTTTAGGCTTTTGGTCAAGGAAACGTGATTATATTTGAGATTATAAATTCGGCCTTCCTACTACATTTCTTCACAGCCACCACAAGCTCTGCCACATTAGCACTCCTCATCCCAGGACCACCACCCAGGACTCCAAACCAGATCTAAACAGGACAAAACAAGAGAATCAGTGCCAGCAAAGAAATCTCTGCACTCCTGCTCTGATGAGATACTTGATCCCTCCATTCTTGTTGGGCCTGGACCTCTGGAAGTAGCCACTTCTGCTGCTGCTGTTGCAATTGCTGCTGCCACCACTAATACCTCTGCCACCTTGGTGTTGAAGACATACCAGGCTCTTCTCTCATCCAGGTCTGACAGAGTTTTCCTTCTGACATTTTATGATGTCTTTGTTTATGGGTTTAGAAGTCTCTAAAGTGCATAGCTGCCAGTCATTCAGTGCCCTGAGGTCTACTCCCCCGAATCAGTTCAGGTGAGGTAAATGCTGCTGTGGCCCATGCTGGGCTGTGCTCTGCTCCCTTCCCATTTACCTTCCAGGCTTTCCTGGGCTGGAGACTTGTTTTACTATTTTATTTTGTGAGTTCTGTAGCTCTAGAATTTGTTTAGAGTCATTTTTACAGGTATTTGGAAGGATTTAGGGGAGTGCTCAAGCAAGTTCCTGCTTTTACTCTACCATCTTGGCTCTGCTCCCCTAAGTTATTCCTATATAGCCTCTTAGATGATCTTTTTGCCTATAGTCTACCCTCTCATAAACCAGTACTCCATATACACTACCCTCTGCATTTTCATTTTGCAAATGAAATGCCTCTGCCATATGACTACTAAAGAATGTTTGTTACTACCAGAAAATTATTTTTTTAGAACTAGAAAAAATATTGACAAAATTCATCTGGAAGAAGAAAAGGTCAAGAATATCAAGGGAATTAATGACAAAAACATGCAAACGAAGGTGGCCTTGCCATGCAAGATCTAAAACTATACTATCAAGCAGCAATCTTAATAACTACTTGGTACTGACTAAGAAATAGGGTAATAGATCAATAGATTTAATACACAGGATATAGTAGTAAATGATTATAGCAATTTGCTTTTTGATAAACCCAAAGACTCCAACTCCTGGGATAAGAACTCACTATTTGACAAAAGCTGCTGGGAAAACTGGAAAATGGTATGACAGAAACTAGGCATAGACTAAAATCTCATACCATATACCAAGAGAAGTTCAAAATGGGTAAATTATTTAGACATAAAGAGTGACATCATAAGTAATGCCCATAAGTTGAGGCATGGCTGAACAAGTTGTGATATGTGAATATAATGGAATTCTATTGTGCTATAAGAAATGAGAAACAGGTAGATTTCAGAAAAACCTGGAAAGACTTACATGAAGTGATGCTGAGTGAAGTGAGCAGAACCAGGAGAACATTATACATAGTAAGAGCAACATTGTGACGATCAATTTAGATTGACTTAGCTCCTCTCAGCAATTTTATAGTGATCTAACACAAGTCCAAAAGACTCATGATGGAAAATGTTATCCATAAACAGAGAAAGAACTGTGGATTCTGAATGCAGATAGAAGCATACTTTTTTACCTTTTTTGTGGCTTTTCATTTGGTTTTGTTTCTTCTTTCACAGTATGACTAATATGGAGATACATTTACATGACTGAGCATGTATAACATATATCTGATTGCTTGTTGTCTTGAGGAGTAGGGATGAGAGGAAGGGAGAAAAAATTGAAACTCAAAATTTTATAAAATTAATATCAGAAGCTATTATATATAATTGGAAAATAATATATTCTTAAACAAAGAATTTTTGCAGAATGTATTTTGCCTGGTAAATAATATATGAATATCTTATTATGGTATTAAAAACTTCAGAAAATGAGAAGTAATGAAATGGATAAGAGGAAAAGGAGAATTTTCTAGACATTAAAAATGACTTGGCTTGTTTAAGTTTAAGTCTTGTAAAAATATACACTGAATTCATAAGCACAGTTAGATACACAGCTATAACTGTCACTGCCACCCAATGTTATGACCATAATCTTTTCTTCTAGAATTATGAATGATGTAATTTCTGCTTTTCCCCATTTACTTAATTATGTTCATTCTTTTTCTGCTATTCCATTTCCACCATCACACATGTATACACACAACCAAACACATTCAGATTCTGCATCTTTGAAGTTTACATTTTTCTTTAGTTATTCATTTAGTTTGCTGTTTAAAACACATTTGTATTTTATTGCAAATTGAATTTCTACTGATAAAAATATAGCACCCTAAAAACTGCATATAACTGTTTCTACTTTTTTTGCTACTTTTTTGTGATGTTAAAATAACAACAAATAAATAGCATCATTTCCTCATAGAAAACATGTATAGCAAAATATTTTATGGTATCAATCATATATGGTACAGTCATTCATTTCCAGCAGAACAGGGAAAGTTTCAGAAAGGCATTTCATTTTTTTTTTTGCTTATTTCTTTTAGCAGATGTAAGTGATGTTGTAACACAGATTTATCACTGATTAAAGGTATCAACACTCTTCAGGGCCAATATCTCAGGTAGTTCTACATACCTAAGGAGCAACATTCCCTTGGATCACACAAAGATGAAATGAAGAAATGGATGGAGGTTTTTGATGAATCAGTCATTCAGTTAAAAAAAAATATTGTCTACTATGTGACAGTCCTTTGATAAATTCTGAGGATGAAAAGAATGGGAAAAGACAGTTCTCATTCCCAATGGGCACACAGTCTAATGAAGAGAAAAAAAAAGGCAAATAATTATGTACAAACAAGCAATACATAAGATAAATAGGAGATAACATGCATGGAAGTCACTGGAATTAAATGTGATCCATAATATCTGAGGCATGGAGAAGAGGAAGAAAATCATTGTAACAATGAAAACATGACTCAAGATGGCAAAGAGTGTACTGCAGTCATACGGGGGGTAGCCATTATGAGGAATTACTTCAAAATCATTTTTCTTTCAAATGAAAAAAGACAGGTAGATGACATATGAGTTTTACTAAATAATAGAAGAGCAATAATTGCATTTATTCTCAAGAAGAAAACATGGCTAGTTATTAAAAGATGGATGAGATTTAGATTGGCCCAGAGAATCAGCTGTACTTAGTCACTTCCTACCTAGAGATAAAAGAAAGGAAAATGTCCCACATCATGAAGATCAGAAGTACCAGTCTATTATCTGAATTTCTCAAGCTGATTTTGAACAAAGAAGTTATATCAAAAATACTTCTATCAAGTAATATTTTCAACATCAAATTAAAGAAATGCCATTTTATGTCTGGATTTTAGATAAACTGACCTCACTGGTCCATGTTTTAGCCATACCCATGCACATTGTCAAAGGCCTTATCTTTGAACAAAAGGATGAGAATACTAGATAACTTCATTAAAAGCATTTTGATACTCTGAAGAGAGAAAGCTCATATTATGCATTGAATATATTTTCTCATTTCTACATAGTTCAGTGCATTCCACTGAAACTAATTTTCTTCCTTTATATTGCCAAAATGCTGTAGTTTATTAACTTCAAGATGGGACCAAAAATAGCTTTAAGATCTGTCTTAGTAAGTCTGTAGAACAAGTTAACTAAATCATTAGTAGAAATGGATACTTGTTTTCTCTAGTGAACATATAAGAAGTGCATATTATTTTTTCCATTAATACACTAAATGTATCATAATAAAAAAATTTGCAGTTCATTATAGTATCATTGTCCACTGGTAAAAGTCCAAAGAAAAATTATAAATTTATGCCTTTTCTTCTGTAATGTGATTTTATATAGAAAACAAATGAATCTTTACTATTTGTCAGTTTCACATGACCAAGAAAAATATAACCATAAAAAATATAGAGGGAAATGTTTTCTTCTGTAGAGGAGTCTTCTGATATGGTTGTTTTAAGGAAAACAGGTAAGGATAGCCCTATTTACCACAAGAATCATTTCCCAACAAGGGAAATGACAATACATGCAGAAAAAAATAACTATTTTTTCCTTTACCTTTTAAAATATTTTGTAATGTTTAATTAATATATTTTGCTGTTACATCTCATTAACTTCCTGATATACCTCATCTGCTTCTCATTCTTTTTACCAAGAAATCCTTCAATTTTGTAAAAAAAAATTAAGAATACAAAAGAGAGGAGAGAAGAGAAAAGGGTGAGAAAAAGAGGAGAGGAAAAATGAGACTTCAACAAAATCAATTAGTATGTCCATTTTGTCTCACAGCATATGCAACATTCCATATCCATTGTCATCTTCTGCCTCCTCAGCATGGATGTTCCTTAGATCTTTCTCATAAATTCTCTTTCAATCTCCTTCTGAACTATCTCAGTTGGTGAGCCAAAAACACAATTCTGTGTGTTTCTTTCATTATCACATCTATGAAAATAATATGTCTCTGTGTGTATACACACATATACATATACACATATGTATATATACATGTGTGTATTTATCTAACCCTATATTCTTTCATAAACCATACACTGTGAACTGCACACTGAATATTTCCACCTGCGTGTTTTATTATCTGCTCAATTCAGCATGTCCAAAACTTATTCTCTTCCTCCTAAATACAGTTTCTCCTAACATTGCTTATTTTGTAGCAAGCACCATCATTCCTTCACTCACCTAACTCCTTAATTTTGGAGCCCTTTTTATTTCCTCCTCCTGTGCTTCCCTACAGTTACCAATCTTTATTAAATCTACTGCTAATTTTTTTTTCTTCTTGTAATATTGTGCATCCCCCAGAAACCAAGTAGGCACCATATTCTTTGTGATGCTCATACTGATTTCTTTTATTATTTCTCCTTATTAAATAACTACCCCGGGATAGGCCCTTTTCACATCTTATCCAGACCATTATAATACCCTTTTTATTGGTGTACTGATTCTAATTGGCATCTAGTAAAATTCATCCTTTAAACAACTGTCAAATCAATATTTCTAAAATATTTATATGTGATAGCACATTTGGCACTATCATATTGTTGCTAAGATAAAATAACAGTTATTTAGCTTGCCTCTTTAAAGCTTCTACAGTCAAATTTCAACAAACTTTCTAAATATTTCAAATTGCTCACCTTTACTGACTTTATTTTTCAATCAAACTTGTCTATTAAATAAAATCTGTGGCATAGTGCCAAAACCTCTACGCTTATATATTACAAGGACACTCCTAGGTAAGCCTCTCCATTCTCTACACCAAATAATGTCTGGCTACTTTTGCCTCAACTCAAAAATCCAAAGTTCACACTGGAAATTCTCAGAATATATCTTGAAAATAGCTTTTGTCTAAATCTACACAGATATTGGCAAAAGGGTGCCCACCATCTCTATAATTACTTAAGGTAATAATATATGTCAGGTATAGGCCAAACCACATTCAACCCTCCAGAACATGCAAAAACAACACATCTATCTATATATTAATCAATCTACCTATCTGTATGTATGTATGTAAGTATATGTGTATACAAACACACATATAAACAAAATTGTTGTTTTTTAGTCATTCAATTGTGTCTCAATAACTCCATGGAGCATAGCATATGAATAGAGTCCAGGGATTTTCTTGGTAAAGATATGGAAGTGTTTAATCCAGTGGATTAAGGCAAACAGAGGTTAAGTGACCTGACCAGAGTCACACAGTTAGTAAGTGTGTGAGGCTAGATTTGAACTCATAGCTTCCTAACTCCAGGCCCAGTGCACTATCCACTGAGCCATTTAGCTGTCCCTATATAAACAATATATTTTTTAATGATAAGTTTAAATGTGAATCACAACAGGTGGAAGGATATATGATAATAATAATACATTTATTCTTATACAGTAGTTAAGAAGATGAACATTTATTAGCAGTCTGACATCAGGAAAGTCATTTAAATTACATGAGTGCCAATAACCTTATCTTTAAATAAGGATGAAGTTATTTATATCATATTCTGCACAGGGTTACTCTGAGGAAAGTATTTTGTAAACCTGATGTAATATAAAAATCTGAGTTATATCACTGATCTTTTGGAGTATACTGAAAAAGTCATGATGCTGCCATCACATCTACACCATATATCCTATGAAGTTCTCTTTAGTGTATTTTCATTTATGTTTATTTTAATATAAATAATTTACAGGTTTATGTAGAATTTCAAAGAACTAGCTATTCCAATTCTTTTTGCTTAAAAGTAGACAAAATAAAAGTAAAATTTCTATTTTTTCTAGGTTGAATAGTTTGTTTCATAATTTAAAAATCACACTTAACCCTCATTCTTTTTGAAATCACTATTTGTACTTTCATTTTTGTCTGAATAGAAAATATTTAACATGAAAATGTTCCTTAATAAGTTCTGCTTGTATTTGCTTAAATGAAAATGTTTTAAAAGCTTATTTTGTTTCACATTTTCTAGTATGTGTTGAACAAAATGCTATCTAAAACAAAGATAAGTATGTAAAACTATTTTGCATTTTATATTGTTCTATTCTATATTTATCCTCATAATCTAGGTTTATTTTACTTTATTCCAAACTTTTACTATGAGTGGCCAGACATAAGTGGCTTCTATGAATTAGATATCCTATTTTATCATTAAAATTACTACATTTGTTTATTTTTATTTTAATCTTCTAATCTTTATCTTCTGCGAATTTGACACCTGCTTCTGGTATCTGTTGGCAACATTCTTTTAAAAGTATTTACATATTTTCTGTCTCTGTCTCTGTCTCTGTGTCTCTGTCTCTGTGTCTGTGTCTCTGTCTCTCTCTCTCTCTCTCTCTCTCTCTCTCTCTCTCTCTCTCTCTCTCTCTCTCTCTCTCTGTGTGTGTGTGTCTCTGTCTCTGTCTCTCTCTTTCTCTTTCTTTCTCTCTCTCTCTCTTTCTCTCCCTTTCTCTCTCCCTTTTTCCTTACTATATATAGAAAACTGTCATTTTCTAAAATGGGGATACTCAAAATGAACTTGCTTTTTCCACAGTAAAAAATGTTATTAGGTTTTATTTCTTTATTGTTTGAGGCTATTGGGGTTAAGTGACTTGCCCAGGTTCACACAGCTAGTAAGTTTCAGAGGCTGATTTTTAGCTCAATTCTTTCTGAGTCCAGGGCTGGTTGCTCTATCCATTATTCCACCTAGTTATTGTGTTTTAAAGAAATCCCACAATTACTTCTTTCAATGATGATTATCATTTTAAAAACTAACAAAACAATATCTACTAGTCTAATAGGGAGATTCATCAGTGAAGCCCTAGGCCTTTCCAGAAGATTAATTATTTTCTGCTTGATTGTATTACAAGCTGATCTATGAAATTTGGGGGATAACTTATTTTTAGATATTCATACATACGTACAATACAATAACATTGTATTTAATGAGATTTTTTTCTAATTTGCTAAAGAATTAATAATTGATGACATATTGAGCCAGAAATGAGTGTGTTTACAAAATGGATATTTAGGGTCTCTCAACCTCCTTTCCTTCTTGATAACCACTCAAAAGAAATACTGTGAGCTTATAGGTGAGGGATTAGACACAAGTAGAATTCCTACTTCAGGATGCCATATGTGGATGATGACATTGTGTCTCAGCAATTTTTGTATTGGTTCTTCATTGATCTTTGGCCAGCAAGTATCCAGGGTAGAACTGGGCCATTTCAAGCCACCTCGACTTATGTTTCGACACTGTATCTTGATGATTCTGGAGAAGAGAGAGGAGCTGATGACCTTGAACAATTCTGACTCACTGAAATCCAATTCACTTGCAAGTCAAGACATCACCCTCTTGATGTCATTGGTCCTCTTTGAATATGAAGGAGAAACAACACAACAACAACAATGCAGAGTATAAAATAACCAGGTTATGACACTGTAAACTTCAGAAAATTGGACAAAACTTCCGCGTAACTCTCAGTCACCAGATTTGGTTACAAAGTCCACTGTGACTGATAGCAGCATTCAACAACAGCAAAATGATCCTTCAGACACATATTTCAAAAAAGGATGTCAATAGCTTCTCAAATTGTAACCCTATTGTTGGAGTAAAGTACAAAGTGGAATCTAGAAAAACTTGATATGTAGCAGAGACTTATACTTACAGACAACCTCAAGAAAACTCCAGCAAGAGAGAAGAGGAATTCTAGTACAAATAGTCAGGAGAAATCCCTTAAAATGAAATAATTGAACAAAATATGAAAAATGGAAAACCAGAAGAGAAAATGAAACATTTTTTTAAGAAAAACATCAGATTTGGAGAATAGATCAAGAAGAAAAATTATAAAAATAATCAGACTAACTAAAAGGTATGATTTTAAAAAAAAGAATCTTGATACAATAGTACAAGGAATAATTAAAGGAAATTGTTCTGAAGCATGAGAATGATGGTGGAAGATAGAAATAGAAAAATCCATTGATCAGCACTTAAAAATGATATTATGAAGAAAACTCATCGAATTGTTCTAGTCAAATTCTGAAACCCCTAGCTCAATGACAAAATATTAAAAGAAACAAGGATGAAACAATTCAAATATTATAGTGCCACAATTAGAATCACACAAGATATAGCAGCAGAGACATTGGTGCTCTAGCCAAAAATATCATACCCAGCAAAGTTAAGCATAATCCTGAATTTTTTAAAAATTACATTTGATCAACTGTCAGACTTTCAAGACTTTGTTAAAAAAAACAACAATACTGGACTTAATAAAATATTTGACATACAGGAGCCAAGAGAAACATAAGGTAAATACCAAAAATGATTATAAGGGATTCAATAAGGATAAGCCGTTTACTTTTTCTATGTGTAAAATGCAAAACCTATGCCTAAGATTCTGATCAATAATTGGGTAGCTCATAAGAAAGGTTGGGGTAAACCTGAGTATGATATGAATTTAAAAAGTAAAACCATTTAGGAACAGCTAAAAAAGACTAATTTTTTATACAAATGAGGTGCAAGAGGGAGAATTGATACAAATACATTAGATGGGGGAGAAAGGCTGGCAGTTCTAGTAACCTACTTTCATCAGGAATAGATTTAAGAGGGGAAAATACTTATATATTTAAACGAATATAAAAGACCTCTAAATTCAGAAGAAACAAAATAGTAAAGGGATCAGGAAGAGAAGAGGAAAGGAGAGGGATCTTCAGAGAGGAGGGTGAGGGAATAGGTAAAAGGAGGGTATAGAATAGTGTTTAGACCAATGGGAATGAGAGGGTAAGGAAGGGTCAGGGAATAGGTTATATAAAAGAGCGTTTAGATTTATAGGAATGGGAGGGATCCTTGGAGGGGGGTAGGCAAGTAATAGGAGGGCATTGTAGTGGGTAGATGTAACGGGGCAAGTAAGAGCTGACCACTGCCATCACTGGACCTCTGCACCCAGGGCATGCTGAGGTAAACTCAGGGCTCTGAGGTAAGGGTGGGACAAGATGGTGCTAGGAGGAAGAGTCTCACCCTTGTTGGCAACATGGCAGTTCTGGGTCTTTGTCCAGACCTGCCTGAGCACAAGGGAATCATGGGGAAAGTGCGGGAAGGAAAGGGGAGGAGAGTAGGAGGAACCAGGGCAGCCCTAGTGCCTACATAACCAAAGCTATAAAAGTTTTGCCACTAATCTGAATAAAAGGAGTTGCTCACCATCTTGCCTCCTGCCTCATTCATTGCCCGTGAGACAAAGGTCTGGGATTTGGGGTGATAGGTATCCCTAACAGGTAGAAGTAAAGTAGAGGAGGCAGGAGGGATAAGAAACAAGATGCATGCACAAATATAAAATCAAAAGTCAGGAGTAGAATGTGTTTAGGAAAGCATATGTATGTATATATGTATATGTGTATGTACATATCTACAGCTATAGAGAAATATATACACACTTAATTGTAGCCTTCTGGAGGTGGGGGAGGGAAAAAAGACCAAAGTGAAAAAGTGCACAGCAGAGAACAAAAGTAAACTTACAAGGAAGCAAAGGAAAGATGAACAGCTCTCAACATAGTCTGTAGTATTTATTATCCAGACTTTCTTAAAATGAAAATTTATTGTTACATATTTTGAATCTGCTCTTATGTTGTGCTATGCAAATGACATGCTTTTTCCCTTTCTTACTTCATATTTAAGTTCCAATATTTAAGTTTATGGTATGTTTTTTTGTTTCTTTTCTCTATTCTCTATTTGTATTCTGGTGTTTGAGTCTTAAATAAATAAAATAAAACTAAAAAAATTAATTTTGGTTATGCCCTTTATATACTGCTGTTAATCCTACTGATCCTTCTCCCTTACTAGAATAATCCATTTCAACAACAACAAAAAACATAGCTCAGCAAAATAGTAAAATTTTGGGCAAATATAAAAAAAATAAACCCAAAAATATAGCCATCGTTCCACAGCTGTAATCTATGATTTCTCCACAAAAGGAAGGAAATTCGGTAAACCATCAATCCATTTTCATGATGTCATTGATTTAATGAGAATTCTTAAGTTTTATGTCTTCTGTTATATTACTCAGACCATTGTATAATTGTTTCATTAAGTTAGGTTGTTGTATCCATTGTACACCTTTGACCTTTAGTCAAATCTATATAGTTACTGTTGACCTTATTAATTTTTGTTCTTTCTATGTGAATATGTTATTACTAATTCACTCTTTATATCAGCAGAAAATAAAAACTTAGATTAGGTGATAGAATAGGATTAGTATTTACAGGATTATAGGATTAGTATTATTAGTATTTAGGATTTAGTTTTACATAAAGAGGTAGCTTAGAGGAGTTACTAAGAGGTAGATCCAAGACAGCAGAGAAAAAGCAGGGAATGAGGTGTTCCAAATTTCTCTCCAAAAAAACTTTATATAATACCTCAAAATAAATTCTGGAGCAATAGACCAAATAAAAGGATAAGGTGAAATAATCTTCCAGACCAAGAAAACTTAAAAGTTTGGTGAAAAGTTCTGTCACACTTGTGTGAAATTGGAACACAGTCCAGCACATGCTGTTGCAGTGCAAGCTGAGCCCCTAGAAGCTAACAACATGACTTAGGGGCGACTGAGTCAGTCTTGGCAGCAGCGGCTTGCAAAGTTCTCAGGAGATAGGACAACTAATAAGAAGGGGATTACAGGGGTCCTTTTGCTGGCACTTTGTGGGGGACTGTGTTGCCTTGCCAATACATAGATATGGGTCACGGGCCTGTGTCTCATTGCCAGGATATGGAGGAACATGAGAACACCAAAGCTTGCAGCCACAGAGGAGTAGGGAACCTGGCCACAGTTTTAGGATGGAAAGGGGTGATTATGGTCACGCACAGAGCAGAGAACAAGCTAGAAGAGAAAACATAAATTTCTGTAGATGATACACCCTTGACACAACTGAAAACTTAGAGACATCAGGACTAGCTCTGAGAGCAACAACAAGACAAGTCTCAAGTTTGGGACAGTTCCCCCTCCACCCTGGGAACAGAGGTCCATACAAACATAGAGATAAAAGTTTAAAAAAAAGAGCTGGAAACAGGGAAAAAAAGAACCTAACTATAGAAAGTAACTATGGTAACAGGGAAGATCAAAACACAAACCTAGAAAAAAAACAGTCAAAACTGCTATATCCAAAGCCTCAAAGGAAAGTGAAAATTGCTCACACACCAAAACAGAATTTTTGGAAGAGTTCAAAAAGGATTTTATAAATCAAATAAGGAAGGTAGAGTGAAAATTGGGAAAATAAATGAGAGTGATGCAAAAAAAAATCATGATAAAACAGTCAACAGCTTAGTAAAGGAGGCACAAAAAATACTGAAGAAAATGCCACTTTAAAATACAGAATAGACCTAATGTTAAAGAGGCACAAAAATCTGCTGAAGAAAACTTCTTTAATAGAAGAATTGGGCAATGCAAAATGAGGAAAAAATGCTCATGAGACGTGTGTGTGTGTGTGTGTGTGTGTGTGTGTGTTTTAGAATTGGGCAAGTAAAAGCTAATAATTATGAAAAATATGAAGAAGCAACAAGACAAAATCAAAAGAATGAAAAAAGAAGTTCTGAAATATCTCATTGGAAAAATAAGTGACCCAGAAAGTAAATCCAGGAGATATAATTTAAAAATTATTGTACTACCTCAAAACTATGATCAAAAATAGCCTAGATATCATCTTCAGGAAATTATCAAGGAAAACTGCCCCAACACTCTAGACACAGAAGGTAAAATAGAAATTCAAATTATCCACCAATCACCTCCTGAAAGAGATCCCAAAATGAAAACTCCAAGGAATATTATAGCCAAATTCTAGAGATCCCAGGTCAAGGAGAATATATTGCAAGCAACCAAAATGAAACAATTCAAATATCATGGAGTGACAATCAGGATAATATGAGATTTAGCAGCTTCTATGTTAAAGGATGAGAGGGTTTAGAATATAATATACCAGATGGCAAAGTAGCTAGGATCACAACCAAAAGTCATTTACCCAGCAAAAATGAATATAATCCTTCTGGGGGAAAAGCAGGCATTCAATGACATAAAGAACTTTCAAGCACTCCTGATGAAAAGACAAGAGCTGAATAGAAAATTTGACTTTCAAATATAAGATTCAAGAGAATAATAAAGAAAGGTTAACAGGAAAACGATATCATATGGGACTTAATAAGGTTAAAAAGTTTATTTTCCTATATGGGAAAGCAATAAGTGTAACTCCTAAGAGCATTCTCATTATTAGGTCACTTAGGAGTATACATAAAGGATTGGGATGTGATTTGAATATGTTGGAACGATATCTTTAAAAAAAAATAAAATTAAAGAGAGAGAAAGAGGAATGCATTTGGAGAAGGGTAATGGTGAGGTAGAATGAAGTAAATTTTCTGATATAAAAGAGGTGCAATAGAGCCTTTACAGTGTAGGGGAATATTGGAGGAGGGGCGGCACACAAACCTTACTTTCATCCGAATTGGCTCAGCGAAAGAAAAACATCCACACTCAGCTGATTTATAGAAATCTATATTGTGCTACAGAAAAGGAGAAGGGGAAGGGGATAACAGAATCAGGCATTGAAAGAAGGGCAGATTTGGAGAGGTGGCAGTCAGAAGCAAAACACTTTTCAGAATGGATAGGGTGAAAGGAGAATAGTAGGATAGAAATAGTTGGATAAATAGGTGGAAAATAGGAAGGAGGCAAATGCAGGGTTAGCAACCATAACTGGAAAATATTGCAGCAAGTTTCTCTAATAAAGGCCCAATTTCTCAGATACATAGAGAATTGAGTCAAATCTATAAAAGAGTCATTCATAAGAGTATCCAGTTGATGCATGGTTAAAGGATGTAAACAGGAGGTTTTCAGATAAAGTAATCAAAGTTATCAAATATTTTACTATTGAGTAGAAAAAATGCAAATTAAAATAACTCTGAGGTAATACACCGTACCTATCATATTGGCTAATATGATAGTAAAACAAAATGACAAATGTTAGAAAGTATATGGGAAAATTGAGACACTAATGCAGTGTCAGTAGAGTAGTGAATTGATTTAACCATTCTGTAGAGCAATTTGTAACTATGCCTAACAGGCTATAAAACTGTGCATACCTTTTGACCTAGCAATATCAGTACAAGGTCTGTTTCTAAAGAGATGAAGATGCAAAAGGACCTATATGTGCACAAAGTAAATATTTGTGCACATATAGGTCCTTTTGCTTCTTCAAGGAAGGAACTCTTTAGGACTATCAAATAATTGGAAATTAAAAGAATGCTCATCAATTGGAGAAGAGTTGAACAAATTGTAGAATATGATGGTGATGGAGTACCCTTGTACTATAAGAAATAATAAGTAAGATACTCTCAAAAAAACTTCAACGGGGGGCAGAGCCAAGATGGCGGCTGGAAAGCAGACTCTTGCCTAGGGCTCTTCCCCAGGACCCTCCAAGCACAAATAAAAAATGACTCTCAACAAATTCTAGAATTGTAGAACCCACAAAATAGCAGAGAGAAGCAGGGCTCCAACCCAGGACAGCCTGGATGGTGGCTGGGTAGGGGCTATGGCCCAGAACTGGGAGCCAAGTGGAGCAGAGCCCAGTGTGGGCTGCACTCAGACCAAATAGACCAGGAGTGAAGCAGAATAAGCCTTAGCACCCTTAATCAGTGAGCTATGGCAGTTACCAGATTTCTCAACCCACAAATACCAAAGACAACAGAGATTAGTGGGAAAAACTGCAGGGGACAGAGAGAAAGGAGTTTGCAGTTTGGGCCACTGTCCCAGGGACATCAGAGGAAGTGCAGCTACAGAACTACAGTTGCAGTTGCTTCCAGCCCCAGGCCCACCTGGTGGGAGGAATTAAGTGGTGGGAGTGCAGAGCCTGCTTAGATCTCAGTCGGGTCAGGGTTGGTGGTTCTTGGTGGAGGAGGAGGACTGGTGTGGCAGAGCTTGCTGTGTAGAAAAAGCTCTGAAAACGGCACAGCCCCTCAATCTTGGGACAAAGTACTCCAACAAAAGCTCAAGGGTCAAGTAGTTGGCTGGGAACATGGCCAAGCAGCAAAAACAGGCTCAGATTCAGACTCAGACTTTGGAATCTTTCTTTGGTGACAAAGAAGAACAAAGCACACAGCCAGAAGAAGTCAACAAAGTCGAAGAGCCTACATCAAAAGCCTCCAAGAAAAACATGAACTGGTCTCAGGCCATGGAAGAGCCCAAAAAGGATTTGGAAAAGCAAGTTATAGAAGTAGAGGAAAAATTGGGAAGAGAAATGAGAGTGATGTGACAAAACCATGAAATACAAGTCAATGACTTGCTAAAGGAGATCCAAAAAATACTGAAGAAAATGACACCTTAAAAAATAGACTAGCTCAAATGGCAAAAGAGCTCCCAAAAGGCAATGAGGAGAAGAATGCCTTGAAAGGCAGAATTAGCCAAATGGAAAAGGAGATCCAAAAGACCACCGAAGAAAATAGTACCTTAAAAGTTAGATTGGACCAAGTGGAAGCTAGTGACTTGAAGAGAAATCAAGACATTATCAAACAGAACCAAAGGAATGAAAAAAATGGAAGACAATGTGAAGTATCTCATTGGAAAAACCACTGACCTGGAAAATAGATCCTGGAGAAATAATTTAAAAATTATTGGACTACCTGAAAGCCATGATCAAAAAAAGAGCTTAGATATCATCTTTCAAGAAATTATCAAGAACTGCCCTGATATTCTAGAGCCAGAGGGTAAAATAAAAATTGAAAGAATCCATAGATCCTGAAAATGATCTCAAAAAGAAAACTCCTAGGAATATTGTTTCCAAATCGCAGAGCTCCCAGATCAAGGAGAAAACACTGCATGCAGCCAGAAAGAAACAATTTGAGTACTGTGGAAACACAACCAGGATAACACAAGATCTAGCAGTTTCTACATTAAGTGACAGAAGGGCTTGGAATATGATATTCCAGAGGTCAATGGAGCCAGGATTAAAACCAAGAATCACCTGCACAGTAAAACTGAGTATCTTGCTCCAAGGCAAAATATGGATTTTCAATAAAATAGAGGACTTTCAAGCTTTCTCAGTGAAAAGACCAGAGATGAATAGAAAATTTGGCTTTCAAACACAAGAATCAAGAGAAGCATGAAAAGGTAAAGAAGAAAGAGCAATTACAAGGGACTTACCAAAGTTGAACTGTTTTATTTACATTCCTACATGGAAAGATGATGTGTATGATTCATGAGACCTCAGTATTAGGGTAACTGAAGGAATAGATATAGATAGATAGATAGATAGATAGATAGATAGATAGATAGATAGATAGATAGATGGATAGATAGATGCAGATATAATATACATATATATATATATGAAGGAGAAAGGGAGAGATAGGGCAAATTATCTCACATAAAAGAGGCAAGAAAAAGCAGTTTTGTAGAAAGGGAAGAGGGTGCAGATGAGGCAGAATGAGTGAATCTTGCTCTCATCAGATTTGACTTGAGGAGGGAATAACATACGTACTCAATCGGGTATTTTACCCCACAGGAAAGAAGGAGCAAGGAGACAAAAAGTGGGGACAATAGAATGGAGGGCAGATACGGGGAGGAGGTAATCAAAAGCAAACACTTTTGAAAAGGGACATGGCCAAAGGAGAAAATTGAATAAAGCAGGATAGGATAGGAAGAAGCAAAATATAGTCTTTCACAGGATAAGTATTGTGGAAGGGTTTTGCATAATGAAACAGATGTGGCCTATGTTGAATTGCTTGCCTTCTTAGGGAGAGTGGGGGTGGGGGGGAAGAGGGGAGAGAATTTGGAACTCAAAGTTTTAGAAGCAGATATTCAAAAAAAAAGGTTTTGCATGCAACTAGGAAATAAGATAAACAGGCAATAGGGAATAGAAATCTATCTTGCCCTATAAGAAAGTAAGAGAAAAGGGGGTGAGGGAGAGTGTGGTGACAGAAGGGAGGGCTGACTGGGGAATGGGGCAATCAGAATATATGCCATCTTGGCGTGGGGGGAGGGTAGAAATGGGGAGAAAATTTGTAATTCAAACTCTTGTGATAATCAATGCTGAAAACTAAAAAATGTTAAATAAATAAATAATAATTTGTTCTTGTTAAAAAAAAAAACTTGAACACATGCAAAGTGAAATGATCAAGAGTGACATGTACACAGCAACAGCAATTTTATACAATGATAACTTTTGGATGATTTAGCTATTCTCAGCAATACAATGATCCAAGACAATTCTAACTGACATGATGAAAAATTCTATCCTTATCCAGAAAACAAAACTGAGGGGGTCTGCACATAGATTAAACCACAGTTTTACAATTTTCTTTATTTTTCTTGTTTTTTTGTCTGTTTTAGTTTACATGACTAATATTTCTTTTCATATGTTTTTGTGACTCTATATGTGTAACCCATGTCAGATTAGCACTTTCTCAATTAGCGGTCAGTGGGAGGAGTGAGGGAGAGAATTTGGAACTCAAAAATTTTAAAAAAAAGAATGCTAAAATTGTTTTTACATGTAATTGGAAAAAATAAAATGTTAAGTAAACATTTTTTTAAAAAAGAAAGCAACTTAGAGGTCATCTAATTCAAAGTACTCAATTAAAATATTCTAAAATATTTCATTGATATCTATTTTTCCAAATATGGACCTATCTCCTGTACCATAGATGCTCATCTTCAATTGCTTTCAGAGAATTTCACCTAAATATTTCACCAACACCATAAACTGAATTTGGCCAAAACTCAGCTTTTTAATCTTCCTACCCCAACCATCCTAAATTCCTACCTCACTATTTCTATTTCTGGTATCATGTTTTAGTGAGCTGCCTATTTTCTGTACCTTGGGGATATCTTTTATTATTACCTCTTTCTTATTAAATATGTTCAATAGCCAAATACTATAGATTACATCTCATTGCCATCTCATGAATTTATCCACTTTTATATATTGAAACTTACAACAATTAACAGCAAGAAAACAGAGGTGCTCCATCAGCCACCACCACACCATCCATACGTGGAACCAACAATTACAACAATTGGAGAAGTTTTGAATGCTGTGGATAAGTTCACTTACCTTGGTAATATACTTTCCAGGAGTATATATATTGATAATGAGGTTGACACACACTTTGCTAGAGGTAGCTCAGTGTTTGGGAGGCTCCAAAGGAAAGTGTGGGATGGAAGAGGAATTAGACTGATTACCAAACTGAAGGTCTACAGAGCTGTGGTGCTGACCTCATTTTTGTATGCCTGTGAAACCTGGGCAGTATACCAGTGCCATGCCAGGATACTGAATTGCTTCCATGTGAATTGTCTTAGGAAGACTCTGAAGATCATCTGGCGGGATAAGGTACCAGACACTGAGGTCCTTACTCTAACTAAAATGGCAGGCATTCGAATTCCACTTCAGAGAATGAAACTCCAATGGACTAGCCATGTTTTTCAAATGCAAAATGCATGCTTGCCAAAAGGACTATTTTATGGAGAACTCACACAGGGCAAGTGTTTACATGGTAGTCAGAAGAAGTGTTACAAGGACACCCTCAAGGTCTCTCTTAAGAATTTTGGAATTGATTGTGTGGCATGGGAGATATTGGCACCTTCCCACATCAGAGAAGGTGCTATGCTCTATGAGAAAAGCAGAATTGAAAGAGCTCAAGGATATGCAGGATGTGCAAATTTAGAATATCCTCCTCAAATGTTCACATGGACTATTTGTACTCAGCCTGTGGTAAAGCATTCTGAGCTTGTATTGGACTGATCAACCAGAGCCCAAATACATTGAAACTTGACTCTAGAATAGTGATGTCATTTCGGTACCCTTTGAGAACAAAGGCCAAAAAGCAACTAACCAACCATCTTCCCTCTTTAAATTCATCTTTTATGTTACTTCCCAAATTATTTTTTCATACATGCACTTCATATCTATCCATATTCCCTGAAGCAATAATCCTTTTTTTGACCTGATAGTGTCATTTTACTACTTTAAAAATCTTTAATGATTTCCTATTGACTCCTGAATAAACTGAAATATCTTCTTCCTGGTATTCAAGATCTTGTATCATATAGCACAATTTTTTTGAGCCTTATTTCAATATCTCCCTCCAATGATATGCAAAACATTCTAGCAAAAAAGATAACTTTTTTTCTATGCTACCCCAGACATGCACTATACCTTCACACATCTATGCTTTCAGGTCCTTTTCTTTCTGGAATGCTCTCCCTTACTTCATAACTTGCTCTATTCCTACATATCCTTCTCATTATGATTCCAACTTGCATCACTTTTCTTTTATATATATATTTATCTACCTAACAGACACACACATATGCACACACACACACACACACACACAGAGATCTATTGATCTATCAATACTATATCTCATCTTGGAATTAATAATGGCATTAGCCTTGGACCTATCAAAAACTATATTTTATATTTCTCTAATGCACTTACCATGCAATTTGACATGTCCTTGTCTCATAAATATGTCCCTGACCAGGTCCTTCACTGCACCTACTGTGTATTGCCAACATTTTGCGTGTCCTTAAAATTAATAGTATTCTATATATTAAAATTCTACATATTTTATATATACATAAAAATTCTACATATTTTATATATACATAAAAATTCTACATATGCATGTAAAGAATATACTAAATATTTGTTTTGTATTATATCTAGTGAAAATAATAATTCCTATTGGGTATACATTACAATTAATACCTTGTGTGTGTGTGTGTGTGTATGCACACTTTAAGATTTGCTTGCTATTTCTTTTTATATTCAGTCATACTTTCTATTCCTTGATCTCCTTCTGTATGCAATTTACAAAAATCCTGGAATTGGCTACTAGGTTTAACATCTCGTGAATTTTACCAAGCCTATAGAAAATATTCATGCAATCTAGTCAAAAAAAAATTCAAGAATTACCCTATTTCAATTTATATCAGAATATACTCTGGGTATTTCTTCATATAATATGCTCCTTAAATTAAAACCTTTGAAAATAATTGTTAATTCTCTCTGGTTTTTTTTCATATCCTTGATACTGGGTATTCATCAAATACTTATTAAAGTCTGATGCTTTTCCATGAGAACCAATGGGGCACAGTATTATCATACCTCACTAAAACCATACATGAAACCAATGCCCCCAAATAATCATAAGGATTCATTGTCAGGTAGACAGAAAATTTAGAGGACTGAATTATCTTATTTTCATCCTGACGGGTTTAGCCACTCTATAGACCCAACTTTAGCCATCTTTATAAGTTGGCCATTTTGATTCATCCACCATATAACTATATATCTACCATTCAACTGAATGACAAAAAAAAAATTCCCAGTGATTTTTTTTGAATGTCTCCTTAGAAAACATACACTTTGCATTTAAATTCTTATCCTGAGATGACTATGTCCCATTTTCCTGTAAACTTGTTCCTACAATTGTCAATGACTAAGCACTGATATTCTTTACCTTCCCATTCTGAAAATGACTTTCATAACTGACAAATAGAGGTGGAAATGTTTTCCCCCAAGATAATATTTATACTTATAGTTATATGTTGCCAAAGAATGTCAGAGAGATTTATGAGTCTTATCTTAATAATCTCCCAAGTTATATCCTGTGATACAGGGAGTGTGTTTGGAATAAAAGAATTGGAGGATATGTGGACTATTATCTGCGTGGGTTTTTTTTTGGGGGGTTGCGGTTTATTATGGTGTCAGAGAAAGTTATCCATAAAATATCCATAAGAACATAATTGAAGATGTTGGTGATACTCCTTTCCCTGTCATTCCTGATAATTAGGTGTGCATTGGTTGGGGTTATACCAAAGTTATTTCAAAAAATAATTTGTCTTTTTTAATTGAATCTAAAAATAGAATTAATTATTCTGAGAACTGAGAAGATGACAGACTGTTGTCACATTATTGTTACCAATTAGAAAATATCATTCACTGCTATTAGGGTATTAGGTGTTTGTTTTATTTTATTATTGGTTTTTAATGTTGAAAAGTAAAGGGTGAATGTTGGAAAATCTGAGGGGTACAGTGGAAAGAGCACTGATTTTGGATTCAGAGGGCATGGGTTCAAATACTGTTTCAGTCATTTGCCAAAAGGTTCAATTGATAGGGTGCTGGACCTAGAGTCAGGATTAGCTGAGTTTAAAGTAGACCTAGATGAATACTATCTATATAACCCTATCACTTAATATTTTGGCCTCAGTTTCTTCACTTAAAAATGGGAAGAATTATAGTAACTAACTCTTAGAATTGTTAGAAAGGTACAATGAGTCATTTATAAATTGCTTTGTGAATTTAAAAGGGCTATGAAAATATTAACTATGATGATGATAACAATTATTATTATTTCTTTTCTAAAATTGTATGAGTGACTTAACTTCTTGGTTTTCCAGTTTCTTCATCAATAAAATTAAAGAATATAGACTTATTAGTCTATTTATATATTCTTATTAGTCCCTTTCAGCTCTAAATCGATTTTCCAGTGACCTGCAATGAAATTTCAAACTGATACTTAATATCCAAATCTGTGTTGGATATACAGTATATAGTTTTATAATTAAGGAATAACCTGCATAGAGGTCGTAGTTGAGGTTGTGGTAATGATTTTCAGAGGAGAGTTTGGAGAGAAGAAAGGGGGAACATCAATAGATTACCTGCACTACAGTTATTGAGTACAGAAAATAGAGCTTGAGTGTAGAAGACCAGGCTATGTCACTTGCTACTTGTATGAACTCAGAGAATTCACTTAATTTCTTTATTCCTTAATGACCTCATCTGAAAAAGGAGAGGTTTAGGCTAATTGACTTTTATTGATCCATCCTGCTTTATTATCCAAAATGGATGATGAACCACGAAATAGGCATAAGGGATGGAGCAGAAGCGGTAAAAGGAATCAAAAGAAGCAAATAGAGGATAGAGGTTTTGAAGGCAAGTACTTTGATTTCATTTTCAGTATTTTCTAACGTGAAACTTTTCTATATTCATATTATGTCTATATGATGCGTATATGTATACATCACACATTATATATGTATTCATACCCACTGTACACATATGTAGATATAGTTATATTAATATGCACATGCTCTTCTCCCCAAAATAATATGAAATAATTGATGGCCGGGCAACAGTTCAATTTTTTCTTTGTGTCTTCATTCTCTATTATATTACTTTGCATTTTAGTTTAGAAATATTTATTGAAATGATTGTGAAGTAAAGAATTGGAAATAATATCCTATTTCATAAAGTTTAGTTCTGGGTTTATAGAAGTCTGTTTAATTTGGTTACTTGCTCTATTTTAAGTCTTTGGATGTAAATAAAACTAGAGAGAAGCAAATTATTTATCTCAATTTTTTTATGTACCATTCACCCTCTTTTAATCCTTGGGTTTCTTATTTTTCAATCATTCATTATTATTAGTCTGTACTATTATTCTCTCAGTACAAAAATCATTTTTGTTTAAATTTGCATATAAATTTTAGTAAGGAAAGAGAAGCTTGCCTGAAAAGTAAAGGCAAGCAAGTGTTGCAGATAGTCTCAAATCATCCATCAGTCTTTAGGAACATATTTCATAATCGATTGGGTTTGGAAGTAATTAAAAGCATGTGTGTGCGTGTGTGTGTGTGTGTATGATCATATTTGTGATTGATAAATCAAAAAGTGACAAACTTAGCATACTTTACTTTTTGAAAATTTATTAATTTATAAATTTTCTGTTTTCAATATTCACTTTTATAGACTTTGAATTCTAAATTTCCCCCTCCCTCCACTCCCTCCTCCCCTAGACAGCATGCAATCTGATATATGTTTTACATGTACAATCATATTAAATATATTTCCATATTAGTTATGTTGTGAAAGAAGAATCCAAACAAAAGGGAAAAACTGTGAAAAAGGAAAACAAAGAAAGAAAATAGTATGCTTTGATCTGCGTTCAGACTCTATATTTCTTTCACTGGAGGTGGAGAGCATTTTCCTTCATGAGGGTTTTGGAATTGCCTTATGGGTCCTTTTCCCTTTTTTATTATATCTTCGAAATACAGACCTAGTAGTGATATTACTTGATCAAAGGGTTTGGCCAGTTTTATAACCGTTTGGGCACAGTTCCAAATTACTCTCCAGAACAGTTAGATCAGTTCACAACTTCATCAACAATGTATTAGCGTTCCAATTTTCCCACATCTTCTCCAATATTTGCTGTTTTTTCTGTTTTGTCATGTTAGCCAATCTGATATGTGTGATGTGCTATGTCAGAGTTCTTTTAGTTTGCATTTCTCTAGAGAGATAGTGTACCTTTCAACTGGGCTCTATGCATCCTTTCAGTAATTATTTTAATACTAAACATAATTTTCTATGAAAATATTAAATTTTTCTTTCCAAAATTAATTTATTTTCTAGTTAAACATGACTGAGTATTAGATAGTAACTTGGTGTAATGGATAAATCAGTGGAACAATTGCCTATGATCTGAGTTCTGATACGGCCTTTCTCATGCATTATGCCTTTTATAAACATTTAATCTCTTTGAAGCTTGCTTTTTACTAACTGTGAAATGAGACAGTTGCACAAATGATGCATAAGACTACATTTATGTCTAATATTTTATGATTTTATAACTGTAGTACTTGCATAAGTGAAATAAGGATGCTTTCCCCTCCCCCTTTGTAATGAATTCAGTTGTCTAAGCTACATGTTGTTTGCTCCCTGGGTGGAGGTTGTTGATAGAAAAAATTATGTACGGTCCAATTTCTCATGTCACACAGTGCATAAGACAATTCTCAATGTCTTCCACATATCTTCATTTCAACTTTTCTTTCGGTCACCTTCTTCCACATCTCCTCATGCTCCCCCATTACTCCACAAACTGGCCTTGGAATAATCTCATATTCATTTCAATATAAACAGAAGCTTCAATCTCAACTTATTCCAAATTTAAAAGCTTTTTATTTAAAAGAGATCTTATCTCATCAGGAAATTAATGAATAGATATCAATTTCCAATATTCATTTTCAAGTAATATTTAAAGAAAAAAATATTGGATGGAATTGAATTTGTATACATGCAACCCCTAATTTAGGAATAATATTATGCAAACATAACCTGTGGGTATTTTTTTGTCAAATCTGCCATTTAAACTCTTCTAATACCCACTGCTCAACATGACCTCAAGATCTTCACTGCCTAAACCTGCAGAACTAGCAGAGCATTCATGTGTGATTTGTGGATGAAAGGAGCTTAAATAGCTGGATCTTTGATGACATCAGGACATTAGGGTCTTGTCTTTATCTATAACATTGTTATCATTATCCTAGAAGTTAGTAGGCCTGCTCCCACTATCAAAAAGAGGGAGATTTTTCTGTGGCAGTTCCAGGTTTGTTTTTTTGTTCCTTCCCAAAGCATCAATGTTACAACTAGTGGTTGTATCCCTTCCAATCTTCTGTTTCATAGTACAGTTTCACTACATTCCTTTATTACAGTCCCACTTGATGAACTAACCATTATCTATGCTTGACCTGGAGTTTTTAAAGGCTATGCCAAAGGAACACAGTTATCATTAATATTAAATCATAGATTTAAAGATGCGACATTAATTTAGTCCAACCCTCTCACTTTAAAAATGAACAAACTGAGGCCAAGACTACATAACTGTCTTGATCTTGGAGTTACATTGATAGAAAATGGCAGAGATAGGCTTTGAACCCAGATCTTTTTATTCCAAACCAGACCTTTTCAAAATTCTACCAGAGTTTCTCCAATGCATGTTGATGTAACCAGAATGGAAATAAGTGTTTCTTTAATTGAATTTATTTGACTTTAATTGAATTGGAAAGGCTTTGGGGATGGACTCATTGATGGATTCATGTGTCTGTAGTGGAAAGATCTGATTATTTAAATTTGAAGAGACTCACCACCAGAAGAATGGCCATCAGATGATGAATATCTTGGCCATAGTAACTCATGAATACTGCCCCCTAAGGTGTGAGGTTGCTGTGATATAAATCCATGGATGGATAGTTCACACTAAATAAATCATTAGTCATTGAAATATAAATGCATCTGTATTGTGAGTTGATCTATATGGAAAATCATGGGAACCTGATTATTATTTGTAACCCTTTGATTATGTTAAAATGAGCTCTATATTGAAAACTGATGACTGGCAAACATGACCATTATGACTGGAATGGATTGTCTTCTCACCTCCACCTCTTAGAATCTTAAGCTTCCTTCAAAGATAAGTTGAAATTCCACTCACATAAGAAAAGGAAAACCTTTTCTTATTTTCTTACGCTATAATACCTTTATTTCCAGTAAAAAAGTCATCTTGTACTTGTGTACATGTATGCATACATATGTATAAGTGCATGTACATTCATATATGCATGGTTTGATATATTATGGTATAGTATGTTATCATATAGTTTGGCAGAGTAAGAGTATTTGTATAGGATAGCATAACATAGCATAGCATAGACAGTATAGTAATCATTGTTTACATGTAAATGTATATATGACAGCAGCATAAATGTCTACTTTCAGAGAATATAAACGTGGGGGCCATTTTATGGATCTGCATATTCAGTTCCCAGTATAGTACCTATAACCCAGTAAGGCTTAGTAATTTTTTTGCTGATTGTGTCAGTTTTACAATGTAATCTACTTATAAGCTAGGACCTAGATGTGTGTTTTATATCTGTGACTACTCACATAATTAATTTAATTTCATTTTCTGAATTATAATATGTGAATATGAAGGCATATTGCTAAATCAAAGCAAAAGATTCATACGTTACAAAACAAATCTGAGGATCATATCTAAAGAATCTGGCAATCAGGCATAATCACTGTAGAGAAAGTGTTAACTTTTGTTTCTCCAACCTCTTCAGTGTTATTTTTTTTACCTCTTCCAAGTGAGACTGTTTGCCATAAGCTGATGATAGCAAGGGCTGTGAAGAAATATAAAAGCCAGCTCAAAACATATTGTCTGAGCCAATACAAGGTCATTGAGAGAGTTACTTCCTTCAACATACTCTTGAGAGATTGCCTCTGTGTCTGGAATTTCCCTGATTTAAGTGATCCCTGCAAATAAAATCCAATAAGGAACCAGAAGAGAATAAGGTACATTTGAACACAAGGAAACATTTCAAACATATGATGTCTGAAGCAGAGATTGAAAACACTCCTGGAGTTTCAGGGGATTAAGTAAAAAGGAAAATTCTTCTAGAAAATTTGAAGTCACTGAAAACAATAGCAAAGGCAAAAAAGATACCAAAATTCTTGAGCATAAAAGAATATAGCTTTATTTAAACCTAAATGGATGTGAAATAGGACTTCCCTAATTCCCTCTTCACTCCCTTTCCCTCCTACCTCCCGAAGAAAAGCAAAGAGAAAATTTTAGGTCATACTATACTTAACAGATAATCAATCTGTGTATACATATAGACTTTTCACCTTTTCAAATAATTTGCACACATATTTTCATTTTATCATCAATATCCTGGCAAAATGGGTAGAAAACAGATGTTATCCCACTTTTTATATGAGAAAATAGAAAAGTTGAATGATTTGTTCAAGGTCACAATCTAAATAGTAAGGATGATTAACTGAAAACATATAATTGGAATTCTGTAGTTATTTTCATAGACTTCACCCATTTGGAGAATGAAAAGACAAAGAGAAAATAATTGTCTTATTAACAATTGGTTTTTAGATAGTTTTCCATCTTTATCTCAAATAATCTTAGTCACTCCCCACCCCTAAACTACCTGTTAGGTAGGGAGTGTAGTTATTTTTATTGCCATTTTAATCTTACACTACAGCAAAATAGGGAAGGGTGATAGAAGGGAGGCTAGATGGAGGCCTGGCAATTAGAAGCAAATACTTTTGAGGTGGTAGAGGGAGAAAGGAGAGATTAGAATAAATGGGGGGGGCAGAACAGGATGGAGGGAAATATAATTACTCTTTCACCACATAACTATCATGAAAGTGTTTTGCATGTTATACACATTTATAACCTATATTGAATTGCTTGCCTTCTCAATAAAGGTTGGTGGGGAGGAAGGAAGGGAGTGGATTTGAAACTCAAAATTTTAAAAATGAATGTTAAAAATTATTTTTACAAATCACTGGGAAATAAGATACACAGACACTGGGGTATAGAACTCTATCTTACCCTACAGGAAAATAGAAGGGGAAAGGGCTAGATGGGGATGGGTGATAGAATGGAAGACAGATTGGGCAAAGTGATAATTAGAAGCAAAACACTTTTGAGGAGGAACAGGGTGAAAGGAGAGGGAGAATAGGATAAATGGGGGTATGGGGAATAAGAAGGAGGGAAATACAGTTAACAACACTAACTGTGAAAAAAAATGAAACAAATTTGTCTGACAAAGGCCTCATTTCTTTAACATATAGACATTTGTGTCAATTTTATTGTGTGACAATTGTGTCAAATTTATAAAAATGAGAGCCATTCCCCACATAATAAATGATCAAAATATGTAATCAGTTTTCAGATGAAGTAATTAAAGCTATCTATAGCTGTATGAAAAAAAAAATCTAAGTCACTACTGATTGGAGAATTTCAAATTAAAACAATTCTGAGGTACTATCTCATACCTATTAGATTAGATAATAGGAGAGAAAAAGTAACTGACAATGTTAGAGGGGATGTGGGCAAAATGAGACATTAATGTACTGCTGTGTATCACCAACGCAATATTCACAACATCTATGTTGATTATGAATACACTGATGACAGTACTGAGTTGCAAAATATAACAGAGTCTCCATATGTAAGATAGAACCAAAATATTTATTCAAACACCATATAGCCAAATCCCAACACCAAAAAACCAACTCCATCAAAGCAACAAACAAATTTATACACATTATCACTAAAGGGGCACCACCATTTCTAAGCCCTCCATTTTCAGGGCCTTCCCACAAACAAAAACTCACAGCTAGCTACCTGCTTGCTTTCTTCCTTTCTCTCCCTCAGCTATAACGGCTCTGATCAACTTCCTCAATTCTGCTCCACCTTTCCTGCTTCACCCTTTACCATTCCACCCATTCACCAAGCTCCTCCCACCACAGGCTTTATGTGACTTAGGCTTCCATGTGACTTAAGCAGGTCACATGGACCTGTTAATGGATGGGAAGATTTCTTCCAACTTCCATTACCACTGCATGTTGTCAGAGTTATACATTGATCAAGTCATTCTATAGAGCAATTTAGAACTATGCCCAGAGGGCTATACAACCATGCATACTCTTTGACACAGTAATACCACTACTAGATCTGTATCCCAAAAGAGATTTTAAAAAAGAAAAAAGACCTATATATACAAAAATATTTATAGCAGCTCTTTTCTAAGAATTAGAAATTGAGGGGATGCTCATCAATTGAGGAATGGCTGAATAAGTTATAGTATACAGTTATGACTGAATATTATAATATTATAAGAAATGATGAGGAGTATACTCTTAGAAAAAAAAAGCTAGAAAGAATTACATGGGTTAATGCAAAGTGATATATACCAGGTACAAAGTAACAACACTATTATAAGATGATGAGCTGTGAATGACTTTGCTATTCTCAGCAATACAACCATCCATGACAACTCTAAAGGATTTAGGATTAAAAATGCTATCCATCCCCAGAAAACAACTGATGGTGTCTGAATACAGACTGAAGCAATTTTTTTAAATATTATTTCTCTTGGGGTATTTTTGGCTGTTTTCTTTCACAACATGACTGGTAGGGATGTGTTTTTCATGACTACACAAATGTAAATGATATGGGATTGCTTCCCTTCTTAATGAGGGGAGAGGGGATGGGTAGAGAGTAAAGGAAAAAATTGGAACTCAAATTTTTAAAAACAAGTGTTAAAATTGTTTTTACATGTAATTGGCTAAAATGAAAATTACATACTAAATAAATACAAAAAAAGAGTGCAAGGTTTGAATTCAGAGGGAGAAGCTAACTTAAAGGTAATAGAAATTTTCTCCAGTTAGACTGGTGTTAGGGTAAACTCATTAGTTAAGTTTTTATAATTTTTGGTAATTTCAGATAATATCCCAGTACGCCTTTGGACCCAGAGGAAGAGTTAATGACAAAACAAGCCTGTAAGCAGGGAAATTTATAGAAAAGGTTTTCAAAATATGGTCAGCAGATCCCTGGGTGTTCCTGTAATCCTGTCAAAAGTTCCTTGAGGTCAAAACATTTTTTCTAACAATATTAAGATAGTATTTGCCTATTAAAATATCCCCCCTTCCCAGCTGCATATATGTTTGAGGCTGGATTTTCTTTAGATATTCTAACAAAAACAATGTATTGTAACAGATTGAATATGAAAACAGATATGGGAATCCAGCTGTCTTCTATCAAGCCAAACATGAATGAGTTTTGCAAATAAATGTAAAACGATGACAAAATTCTCACTATTTTTATTTTGGAAAATATTATTATTTTTCATAAAATGTTATTTTTAATGCACAATGGGTTTATTCATGTTTTAAATAAATTAATGAATATTTAAAAAAATGACACCAACTAAATATACTATCTCCCTACTGACATGTGAATTTAGACATCTAGGCTGTGCTGATTTTTGATGAAAAACACTTACTGTGTAATTGTGTCTATAAATAGGTATATGCGAGCATGCCTAATTTTAAAGATGAAAAGGTAAACTGGGAGAGGGAGGGAGAGAAGGAGGAAAGGAAGGAGAGAGAGAGAGAGAAAGAGAGAGAGAGAGAGAGAGAGAGAGAGAGAGAGAGAGAGAGAGAGAGAGAGAGATTTTCACCAACTGTCTAATCTTCAAAGCTTAGCATAGAATGTGTTTATGTATTTACCTGTTATCATCAAAGCAGATTCTTCAATCTAAGCCTTCTTCTGACTAGGTAATATTAAAACATCCACGAATAATTAAATTGCAGAGAGGTATCCCACTTTTACTTTGTTGTAAGGGGAAAATAAACAACCCAGGGACATGCTTAAAATTCTCAAAGAAGAAGAATTTGGTATGGTGAACTATGGCAGAGATAAAATCTATCTAGAAGAAAGGATAAAATACCTGTTATCATCTGATAAAAGATGCTAATCTTTTCCTGTTAATCTTTTTTTTAATGTTATGACCTGTGACATTATTGACTCCTGATAAGTTGTCTTTCTACTAGTACAGATCTGAAATTGCTTAGAAAATTATAATCTTATAGAGTTGCCTGAGGCATTGAGAGTTTAAGTGACTGGCCCATAGTCATTCAGAATGAGAATTTAAATTTAGATCATAATATCTCTAAGGCCTCTATTTCTCTAGCCTAATTTCTCTAATTCTCTAGCCTCTATTTCATGAAGCTTCTCAAAAACTATAGTTAAAAAAATTCCCATATTTATGTTTCTAAAGTTCTGAGGATATCAGGGAAGAACTGTATGTTATGCATGTATTCTATAAGTCTCCTGAAATCCTGATTCACAAAGAAATATCTGGACCTTAGCAAATCTGATGGCCTTTTCTCAAGCCTCATCCTCTCTGACTTCTTTGTAGCCTTTGTCCCTATTGATTACTATCTCTGCCTTCACCCTCACTTTTCTGTAGATTTTCAGGGCTTCACTCTCCAGTTTTCCTCATGTCTGACTTTTCCTTTTCTGTCTCCTTTGCTGGATTTTCCTACAGAAAATGTGTGGGCATCCCTCAGGGTTCTGTCCTGCATCGTCTTCTCTTTTCTCTCTATACTACTTTAATTGGTGACCTCATCAACTATCATGGAATTACTTACCAATTTATAATGATCATTCAAGGGGGTAGGATGTGTTTCGGGAAGACTAGTACCTCTGCCATGAGGGCTGCTGAGCCCTTTTCAGGGATGTTTTCCCACCTTTGGCATCCACTTGATTCACCTGACTCTCACCAGTGGCTCTAGGAAGCTATAGCATATGCAGTGGACATACCTTAATGCACCGTTTCAGCGAACAGGGTATAACAGGTTGAGGGTAACTGAAGGGCCTCACTTAAATCCAATTTATGTATGAATCAAAAGACATCACACATATCATTTTGCCATTTTTACCTACTTGAAAGCCTTGTTACAACAGGCAAGTGATGAAGCAGTAGGTACAGATACATTGAGTGTTGTAGTCACAACCCTTCACACAGACAGTCTAGGCCATAGGGTTGTCTTCTCGCTAGACTAAAGCAGTCATGGGATTCCAATGCCATCTGGGTATCTGTGAAGCTCTTTTGAAGGACCACACTGCTTACCTCCTGGTGTGAGGAAGGGGGCTTGAAAAGATTCCCTAAATATTTTCTACTTCATCCAACCCTAGCCTTTGTAAAGATGATTCCACTTACTATCGTAGATAGAATATGGACATGGTTGTGGATAACTTTAAATCCAGTAGATCTGAAAGATGAAGAGCTCTTGCTGTGAGGGAACTCAGCAGGTATTACATCCAAATGGGAACCCTGAGTGAAATAAGGCAGCTCAACAAATTCTAAGCTGATAGATAAGTTTCTAGAGTGACTGCAATGACATGGAAAATTGAAGTTGACATAAGCTTCACAATCAAAGCTAATCTAGTCAATAAACTTGTATACCTACCAAAAGGGGTGAACAACAGGCTCAGAACAATGTGATTGCCAGTTGTGGGAAAGTGCCATAGCACCATCAGCAGCATGTTTTCTCCAACCAAGACAAAAACTGCTAAAGTCAAAGAAAAAAAAATATATGAAGATTTGGATTTCTTCACCATCGATATGCCAGAGGAAGACAAACTTATAATTCTTGGTGACTTTAATGAAAAAATGGGCTCAGGGAGGCCTTGGGAATAAAGGAGTCAGAAAAAGTAACAGCAATGGTCACCTATTACTGAAGACTTGTGTATCTCGTAACCTTCTAAACACTAACACTGACTTTCATTGTCCTAAAGGAAATAAAACTTCATGCATGTATTCTTACAGTAAACATTGCTATTTGAGAGACTATGTCATTGTAAAGAGAAGAGACAAAACAGATGTGAGAGTGATGAAGGTGATGTGTGGTACAGAGTGTTGGAGTAATTATAGATATATCTTCCCCAAGCTATATTCTCCTTCAACAAAAGTGGCAGCTTGAAGGAAAGACAAACACTTGAAAACTTAACGTCAACACATTAGAAGACTTCCAGCAGGTACAGTTCCTTGCTAACATGGAGGGAAAGGTGGACCAACACATGGTTGTAAACCTGAGGGCCAGTGTGGCTTCAGAAAGGGCCAAAGAATAGTCAACATGGCCTCCACTGCCTGACAACACTAATGTAAATTCCAGGAGCAGAAGAGAGGTCGGTACACAGTATTCCTCAATCTGACCAAGTCCTTCAACACTTTCTGTCATGTGGGCTTATAGAATATTACAGCAAAATTTGGTTGCCCCGAGAAGTTCATCAGTATTATATGTCAGTTTCATGAGGCTAGCTTATTTTTTATAAGAGGAGGCTCTTTGGTAGAAGAAAAGTATCTTTGAATAAGACAATGGAAAATAGAAACAAAAGTCATCAATAATTGTTAAAGCCAAATATATTGCATATATTTTTATATATACGTGTGCATATGTGCATTTGCGTATGAATATGTGTTTACACCTATCTAACTTTATAACTTTAGGGTATGTTACTGTGCCCTCTTTTTCCTCTCTTGGCCCTTTGCTTGCATATGACCTCTCCCCCTCCAAAAAAAAAAAAAAACCACAATGACTTTAAAACCTCTCCAAGTAAAAGCAAAATAATGGACTTTCACTGAGATACCATCCCCTTACTACTAGATTAAGGGCTTGGCATGAAACCTCCTATGTGTTGAGAGAAGAGTCCTTTATCTACATGCCTGCCACTCAGTTATCTCCCCTTCATGTCTGTCTTCAATTATTCCTCTCATGTAAGCACCTATTCTCCCCATTCAGGTGAACAGGAAGCCTTGAGTACATCTCCCTACTCTTTTTTTTTCCTCTGTTGTGTCCATTCTTTCCTGTCTCAAGCAAGATGATATTGGACTCTGGATTCTTGGAAGCACTGTAAGACCAAAGCCCAGAAGAGGTCTAGTGACAGGAGTCCATGCCTACAGGAGAGAGAGAGACAGACAGACAGACAGAGAGAGAGAGAGAGAGAGAGAGAGAGAGAGAGAGAGAGAGAGAGAGAGAGAGAGAGAGAGAGAGAGAGAGAGAGAGAGAGAGAGAGAGAGAGAGAGAGAGAGAGAGAGAGAGAGAGAGAGAGAGAGAGAGAGAGAGAGAGAATATTTGTTTTGCTAGTAGGTTTTTAAGGTTCTAATTCCAGCTAAGAAGCCAATCAAAAGTACATTTTTTAAGATCAATTTTATTTTTTTTTCAAACATTGAAAGTAAACTAAGACTCAAACCCATTTGAATAAGACTCTCCTCAGCCTTGGAGATTGATTACTCAATATGCCACACCTATATGAGGAAGGAAAAACAGATTCTTTTTCTTCTAATTTCCAGATTCAAAAGAGGAGAGTCACGGATTCAGACACTTCGTGGTTATGTCTCTGAAGGGAGAGAACTCCTCTGTGAAGAAGCTCACTTGAATAATTTGGCTTTGTAACTAGCACCAACTTATAGCATTAGAGACTTCAGCTTGTTTTAACCAGAGACTTTATTGAATTTCCCCTTGAGTGAAATCTGAGATGCTTTCCACTCTTGCTCTCTTGATCTCTCATTCTCACTTGCTCTTGAGTTTATATCACAAACTCGGTAGAGGAGAGCTCATTTACTCTGTTTTGTATAGTATATTCTAATCTATGTAACTTCTCTGATTTCTTTTTGCTCTCAGTTGTATAACTACGTTTATAAGCTGTTTGCTATGTGTGATAGCCCTTTTGGAAGATAATGAAGCATTTGGAGGTGTAGCTTGGAATACTCTTTCCTTTTTGAAAGGACAGGAATCAGGAGAGAAGATTAAACCTAGAAGTGTCTCCCCTAGACTAACAATACTTAGTCGAGGCATACAGATTTAATTATACCTCAGTATCCTCCATCTGAGAAGAGCAGTGTGGCTACTTTCCTTCTGACAATCTCTTATTCTCTCTTCTCCCCATGGAAATCAAAGTATTACTTAAAGAATAGTATAGTGAGTATACCTTAGGAAGAAAAAAAAAGAAATACAGAACTTCTGTATCAAATAAAGAAAGTCAGCTATAAGTGATTTCCATGTTGACCACATTTAAATTTATATTTCTTATTCTGTACATTATTCCATCAAGGGACACAAAAGTATATTTCTTCACTATGTACTTAGCAGGTCAGAAACAGTCATAAAATAACTTCATGTGTTTCATTCCCATATGGACATCGATGTAGATCAAAAAGCATCAGATTAAGCATACTTTACTTGCTTATATATGGTCTGAGCTCTCATTGGCCAGTCCCAATTTATATTTAATATAAAAATCAGAACATCGGTTGTATCTATTATACTCATATCTCAGGGTTGTTTTGTGCCTCAACTAAGTAATTGTATATAAAGTATAAAACATTTCAAATAAATTAATCTAATAATAGATAATTTTCTCAGAAATTCCATACATTTTACTTGAATGTGAGTCTCTCATTGTTTCAAATGATCTATGAATATTATATATAAAAATAAAATGAAAATCTGGCTCTTAATTTAATCACTCCATTCATTCATTCATTCATTCACATAATTAAAAAAAATGAAGAGAGTACCATTTACAATGCATTATCTAAATAATGCCATATATAATGAATGATTTTTTGAGTTAACCCACTTTTCTTTGTATCTGAATCTGTTACTAGGACAAGTCAAGAGTATACTAAAATTTCACAGATGAAGTCTGCTATATCCATGAATAGCACAAATGAAAGCCACACAAGCCAGGTTGTGTCATTATGAGTTACTGCTGCACATCTACACTATTGCTGTTTCCCTACAATCACTGCAATGAATTACAGTAATACATTCCATCTTGATAAACGATCTACTCAGCTTCTGCTTAAATTAAACTGACTGCAATCAAGATGAGTGCAGCCACATATTAACAGTTGGTCCACCATTTCTTGTCTCTGTCCTCGTGAATTATGGGGTGGTGGTGCTAGCTTTATGCATTGATTAACACTGCTGCTACAGCTTTTTCACAGATCAATGTTCAAGTGGAATAAAAAAGTAGGATCAAACACTCTGCTGCCATATTTGATGCTGCCTCATGAAATATATGAATAGTGTTTAAAAGCAAATCTAACAAATAATACAAATAACAATCAGGCTGAATAATATTAATAGTCTATTTTGTTTAATGTTTTCAAAATATCCCAATGCTGCTATAAAATATTAATAAATGGTGCTCATAAACTTTCAAAATTATTTTCAGTTTTGAAAAATCATATCTGAAATTCACATTATATAAGATTAATAAAGTATTTAATGAATAATGTCTTTAAAAAGTTGATTATAACCTGATCATTATGAAGTCTTACATTAATACATCATATTTCACAAGATTGTTGTGGAAGCTCTTCATAAGCCATAAAACATTACATAACCCAGTCAATCAACCAGTGAACAATTAAGTAATTACTGTGTGCCAAACACTGAAGTAGTCACTGGGGCTATAAAGACAATAAATGAAACAATCCATATTTTCAAGGGCTTACTTTCAGCAGGGGTAGGCAGTGTGTTTGTGTGTGTGTTCATACACAAAATGAATAATAAATAATAAACACAGAATAGGCAACAGGTAGTTAAATGCAACTTAGCTAAGGAAGGGGGATAGCAGTAGTTGTGGGAATAGGAAGAACTTAGAGAATGTGGTATTTGAATAATAAAATTGAGAGGGATTCTAGGAGGGAAAAGCAAGATGAATTCCAGACAAAGGGAATGACCAGTGAAAAGGTAGAAAAGAGAGTATTGAATGTAAGCAAGCCCAGTTTGGGCACATCATAGAGGGTGGGAAGAACAGATAGGTTCAGGCCAGGTCATAAAGGATTTTAAATTCCAAACAGAGGAGTTTATATTTAATCAAAGAATGAAGAGGAAAAAACACAACAGGTAGAGACTGGGTTTGAGTGTTAGCTCTGAACTTAACAAAAATCACTTTGGAACCTAGGTAGAAGATGATTTAGAGTGAGGACATCATTGATGCAAGTAGACCAACTAAAAATTGCAATATTCTAGGCCAGTGGTTTCAAAATCAAATAGGAATGAGGGCACCAAATCCATACATAAGGACCTCTGGGGGCTACATAATGACTTAGCTTTAAAATGTAATATTAGCTCGGTTTTGTTGTTTTTTTATTTTGCTAAATATTTCCTAATTACATTTTAATCTCTGTCAATTAGTCCACAAGAGCTTTGTGAGCCACATATAGCTATAGGCCAAGTATTTGATTCCTCTTATCTGAGCTATAGCCTATAAGGGACTGAAACAGCCTAGTAGTTTCATGAATATGTGTAATAACAATGGGACTAGCAGCTGTTGTGGCTGTGTAGGACCAATAACACCAGCACACAGGAGGGCTGCTAGCACAGATTCTTTGATAAGCTTTCCTAAGGAAAGCAACTTAAAGGGGTTTACAATATCACTTTAATCAAACATAAATATATCATTTACTTAGTTCAGTGGAAAAAGTCAGCACTCTGAATTTCAGAGCAAATACAAACAGCAATAAGAAGCAGAAACCATATAAACAGAGCAAATAAACACAAAACAACTGACAGGGCTTTCTAGCTGTCTGACCAAGATATTGCATACATAGTTACCAGACAGAGAGAAGCACCAACATTTGGGTTTTTAAAAGTCAAGGGGCCCCTTAACAGCTACCCAGAGTCTTTATACCAACACTATTCCAATGAGTGAGCCCCCAACAAAATGCTAACCTCAGAGTATATATCCACTTCTTCAGGGTCAGAGAACATCACACTAGAGGGTCTCACACCTCCTGTGAGCAAAAGGGTGGGGGCCTTCCTACAAACAAAGCAAGACTCAATCAAAGGCACTTGATTGCTTTAGTGCTGAGAAGCACTCCAAAAGAAAAGACAACAAAAAGTCCCATTTTGCTTGCCATTAAAATATAAAAAAGAGTAGAATGTGAGCAGAGGTGTGTTGTTATATTAACAATTGGCTCTCTAAGGGGAAAATGCAAACATGATATGCTTTTAAATTCGATACGTATTATTAACATTGTGACCATCACTTTCTTAAACCTAGGCAATCCACAAAACAACAAATTTATTTCTGAGTCACCTGAGTCAATACAAATTTCCTTCAACATAGCCCTACATGTGAGAAACTTTGTGAAGGTAGAAATGGCAAGATTTTGAAACTAATTGGATGTATAGTTAGTGAAACTAAGGAGTTGAAGAAGACCCTCAGGTTAAACTTTTGGAGACTTGAAGAATGCTAGTTCCTTCAGTACATGTAACTATTCATTATTCCATGTTACATAATAATTTAGAAGAATTTAGAATAAATTAGAAATAATAAGTTGCATAAAAGACAGTATCGGGGGCATGTGACCAGAAAAATATAAGAAGCACATAGGTCATGTAGCAAGGTTGAAGAACAGTCTAAGTAGTACACTGGCATTGCTGAGATACTAAAACAAACAAACAAACAAAAACTTAGAAATCCTCAACTCCTATATTTATAGGAATACATACATTCTCATACCCTAGTTATCATCTTTTTGGCAATATAGCCCACATCCATGCTTTCCTCTTGCTTCAAAATAAAGACTATCTTTTACACTCTACTAGTTTAGATGCTCATTATCTATTAACTCTCTGTTGTCTTTGTTGTTGTTCAGTTATTTTCAGTTGTGTCTGACTCTTCCTGATTCAATTTGGGATTTTCTTAGCAAAGAGACTGGAGTGGTTTGCCATTTCCTTCTTCAGCTAATTTTACAGATAAGGAATCTGAAACAAACAGGATAAGTGACGTGCCCAGAGTCACACAGGTAGTAAGCATCTGATACCAGATTTGAACATAGTTAAAGGAGTCTTTCTGACTCTAGGTCTGGCACTCTATCCACTGTACTCCCTAGTTGGCTCCAACTTCCTACCATTTCTCTGGTTTCTCCCTTTCCCAATCTATATTTCATTTACCTTTACAAATAATTTCTCTAAAGTACATATGTTATCTTGTTATTGTCTTCTCAAACACCTTTAGTGGTTTCCCATTGCCTCTGGAATAATGGGGAATTTTTTTAGCTTTATATTCAATACCTGGCACAACCTGGCACAATGCTGTGTTTCCAGCTATATTTGAGACTACCTTCCTCAATAAAGTCTATATTGTAGCCATATTCGTATACTAGGTGTTCATCTGACATATGAAAGAGTTTTCCCATGCATCTAGAATGAACTCTTTCCACATCACAGACTGTAGGAATAATTCTCTTCTCTTTAATCTCTTAACAAAAATCATTTCCTATGCAGCCTTTCCTTATTTACTTCTCTCTCTCTCTCTCTCTCTCTCTCTCTCTCTCTCTCTGTCTGTCTCTCTCTCTCTGTCTCTCTCTCTATTTATCTCTGTTTCTGTCTCTCTCTCTCTCTCTCTCTGTCTCTCTCTCTCTCTCTCTCTCTCTCTCTCTCTCTCTCTCTCTCTCTCCCTCTCTCTCTCTCTCTCTCTCTCTCTCCCTCTCTCTCTCTTTCTCTCTCTCTCTCTGTCTGTCTCTCTATCTCCTCCCTTGTTCTTATTATATTGGACCATATAACATATTGATTTGTATTCATGTTATATATTTCTTTATGCTCACCAACCTTCACTACTAGGTTGTAAATTCTCAAGGTCAGAGTGTCCTTTTTGTGTCCTTAGCAACAAGAACTATGTTTTTAATATAACACAATATTAACAACTGTCTGTTTCATTGTACTGAAAACATGACCAAAAATGCCTAAGATTGAGTACAATATCAGAAAAGTGAGTACCTCAACTTATGAAGACATAAATCACAGAAAAACACCATTTTTATAACCAAACTTTTATCATTTCTGTTATCCATATCTAACAACCTTTTAAAAGATATCAATAAAATTATAATATTGGTATGTCAGATTTTTAAAAAGCAATATTCAAAATTTTTTTTTGTTTTCATTCCCTAATTCCTTAATACAGTTTGTTGTTGATTTGTTTGTTTTAAAGTTGTTTGCTAAAGTTGAGCCTCCAAAAATTGTCATTTGTGCCTCATTATGACATGTAGGTGAGCCTAGATTCCTATGGCAATGCAATAAGACCCCTGAAAGGTTTGATCATAATGAGAAGACTCTACACATGTGCTGGGAAACAAAAGTTCTATTTTTTTTGAGAATGCACCTTTATAAAAATTGAGAAGTACTCCACTAATTAGTGCTCTGACTGCCTAGTGGTGAATATTTTAGTGGTGGCTATGTACAAAGCAGAGAAAAAATTTTAATAGCTTTCATTCCTGTGCAGCCCTTTCTGGTTCTATAATGATGGTATTTGAATAGCAGGAAAATAATAATAGCTAACATATATATAGTACTTACTTTGTGGTAGGCACCACGCTACGCATTTAACAACTATTATCCAATTTCTTCTCACAGCAACCTTAGAAGATAGATGCTATTATTATCCCTATTTTATAAATGAGGAAATTGAGGCAAACAGTGAATTGTCCAGTGTCCCTCAGCTAGGAAATGTTTGAGGCCAAACTTGATTTCAATTCCTCCTCAAAAGTGACAAAAGTTGCTAGACACACAGCTAATATTACTGGGGCATATAAAAGTACATTTTATACTTATATATGATTAGATTAAATGTATATTTTCAGATCCCTTACATCTTTTAGGTTGAGTTACTAAGTTTCTCCAATTTTGTAGCATTCTCTAGTTGAAAAATTAAAAGTGCTAGACATGAGAGTACATTCCTGTGGTCTCATTTTGAGAGAAATTGTGAAGAAAAGGGAAAGGAAGCAGAGAGAAGATGCAAGTAGGGAAAGAGAAAGAAAGGAAGAGAAGGGAAGCTAGGGCTAAGAAGTAGATTTTGTGTATATATGGGTATGCATATTACATATACATATATGAAATAGACCTTTGAGAAAGTATGAAGTCAACTTTAAAAAAATTGTTTGGGAATTGATACATGTAGGGGATCAGTTAGCCATCAGTTTAATGAAATAATTTTTCCATTTTTTGGAATGGCCTATCAGTCATGCTTTAAGAGTTTTATTGACAAGAAAGTACCAGAAACAACACTCAATTACTAGATGTCTATCTTCAGTATTCAAAATCAAATTGGGAAAAAAAAAACTGGGATGACATAGAACACCTCGATGCGAATACATAGAGTACCACTAATTCTATTACCTTGGGCAGATCTATTCATTGCTCTAGGCCTCAGTTTCCCAATTTATAAGAAGAAAGAGTTGGATTTTTATTTTCTAAAAACTCTAAATTTCTATTACTTGATTTTTTAGTTATATTGGAAATCTATTATGCCTAGATTTCTCTGATGCTTACCAGACTTGATTCTCCTATTATATCAGTAAATGTTCTTAATCTATATACTGTTACCATATTTTTATTCCTGCCCCCTTATTATAGGTTTTCCTAAACCTCCTTCAAATGTCTTCTTCTTCTTCTGTACTTGATAAATCTCTCCTACATAGTTTCAATGACCATTTCTATACGTTGATGACCTCATTTAATTTATGCATGAATTTTAAAATATATATTGAGCATGTATTTCCATCATGTTCTACTCTGAAGCTTCATTGAATGGGCCTATTATCTTAGATTCTCAAAGCTTAAGCCAGTTAAGTATTTATTTATTCTAGCAAGAACAGCCCTATGAAATCTCAACAGCTTTGAGAATGATGAACTTTATTTCTTTCACTTGAAAACCAGACTACCTAGTTTAGAGAGGTTAGATTTAGAGAGGTCTGAAGATTGCATCTCTGGCTAAGGCAAGTGTCAAAGTTCATTCTAACTAAAGCATCGTATTCAGCAATAGTGAAAAATGGACTGTGTCCAATAAAATCACAGATGCTTGAAGTGTTAACACTTATGTGCAAGGAACATCTTCCTCAAAGCCCTGATCTGATGCCACATTCTGGTAAGTAAATAACCCTGGGCTCTCAAAGGTTGTGAAAGGAAATCTTTAGCCCTAGGAAAGTTCTACTAAGCTGGAAAGGCTTCAAGCACAACCCTGGCAACTATTTATGTTTGTTTTCCAAGGACAAGCTGAGTTCAGGATTGAACTAATAGTCTGGTCACTTGGAAATGATTTTTTTTGGCTGAATCAACTCATGAAAAAAGGAAAAAAAAAGCATTCAGTCTTATTCTGCCCCCTTCTACTCCTGCAGTAATGGTGGCAGAGGGTCAGAAAATGGAAAAGAAGCTATTAAGAATCAATAATTTTAAAATGCCTATGGACATTCACTTTATTACTGGTTGTCTGAATAAGGTCCTTGCCTGATAGTCAATAAAAATATAGAATTGGAAAGATTGGATCATATCACTTAAGATATTCTTGCTATAAAAAATCTAGAAAACATAAATTGCCAAAATAGTGAAAGGAAGGATAGCTTACAGACTGTCCTTGGATAAGCAAATAATTAAGCTGAAGAGTTTTCAGTTGGACATCAAAAAACAACAGTAAAACACATTTTATGAGAAAACTAGTAGCCCTGTATTACAATCCCCATGAGAAATACAAAAAAGAAACAGATTATTATCAGATTAATCAATCACTCTATAAACATTTATTCAGTATCTCCATTGGGCCCAGGAATTTTCCTAAGGATGGGGTATAAAAAAGAAGAGGAAATCCTTGGCCTTAAGGAGCTTACAATTTAATGGGGGAGACAAAATGCTAGCCAATATATAAAAATCAAACTATATATAGGATAAGTATGACAGAACTAATAGAGAGAAGTCAGTGTAATTAAGAAGGAATGGGAAAAGGCTTCTTGTAAAAGACGAGATTTAGTTGGGACTTTGAGGAAACCAGGAAGTTCAATAATTAGAAAGGAGGAGGGAGAGAGTTCTTGGCATGGGAGATAGGCAGAAAAAAATACAGGAGCAAAGAAATAGAATGTCTTGTTTATGGAACAGTCAGGAGACCAGTGTCAGTGGATTCAAGAGTATGTGTTGGGCAGGAAGTGTAAGGTTAGAAAGATAGGAGGGGGCTAGGTTATAAAAGGCTTTGAATGTTAAATAGAATATTTTCTGTTTGCTCCTGGAAGCAACGGGAAGCCAGTAGAGTTTATTGAGTGTGGGAGGGCAGGGGATGGGCAGGCATAACATAATTTGGCCTGCATTTCAGGAAAATAACTTTAGTGATTGAATGGAAGATGAATTGAAGTGTAAAAAGACTTTAGCCAGGCAGGCAGACCCACTAGCAGTAGATTGCAATAATCCAAATTTGAGACAATGAGGGTCTGAACCAAAGTTATGTCAATGTCAAAAGGGGGCAGTGTGGCCTCATTGAAATTGACAGACCTTGGCAATAGATTGTATATGGGTGTATGTACCTTCATGAGGTATATGTAAGAGGGGAGTGTACTAAAGATGTATACCCACACATACAAAAACATATAAACACACATGTGTATACATATATATATATGCACATCCATACACACTATGTGTCTACATATGTATGTATATAGATTTGAAATTGATTTTCCTAAAGATAATAAATGAATTTTGGATGATTATAGCAGTGATCCCTTGATAGTCTATTGAATCACTTTTTCACCTCAGTGATGAATTCAAGTCAGCAGCCTTATGGTACATGGCTTACACATCTCCTGAAAGTAAAATGAACTTTTAGTTGCTAGTGACAAACCCTTTCTGATTGGACCTGTGCTGTTCAATTTATTCACGTTAATAGAGTTGGCTGTACTCCAGGTTTTTTTTTTCTCCCCTATGTCATGACTTATTCTCTTTCTACTAACTCAAACATATTCTTATTGCCATTGTGAAGGTGCATTTTAAGAATTCCTTCTTATTTCTGTAAGAAGATAGAGCCCTAAGCTTTTAAATTTGGAGTTATAAGAGAAGTAAACTTAATACTGGTAATGTCCAGGTATTCCTGTGCCAGTAAGGCAAAATGGGCTTAGTTTAACGGGTGTGCTTAAGGAGTTTGGCTTTTGTTTATGGTGAAAGTACTTTCACCTGTTAAACGCTAAGCCCCAGGCCCAAAGCCCTATCAGGTGTGAAACCCCCGTGGGCGTAGATTAAAGACTTAAAAGGGGCCAATTCGGGAAGCAATGGGTCTCTGGACTCTGG
>CM053626.1:104279907-104299645 GCA_028646595.1 Phalanger gymnotis | reverse complement strand
AAATGACAACTTATATAATAATATTGAAAAATATATAGTTATTTTGAAGCTACAAATTATAAACTATGAGAAACCCTAGAGTTTACCTATGGGCAAACTAGGAGGTTCAATGGATAGAGTGTAAGGCCTTGAGTCAGGAAGAGTAATCTTCATGAGTTCAAATATGTTCTCAGACACTTGCTAGCTGTGTGACCCTGGGCAAGTCACTTAACCTTGTCTGTTTCAATCTCTTTACTGGTAAAATGAGACAGAGAAGGAAAGGGTGATCTCGTATCTTTGCCCAGAAAACTCCAAATGGAGTCATGAAAAGTCAGACACAACTGAAATGACTGAACAACAACAGTTTGCCAAAGTTTACCTTTTGAGAGGAGGAGGAAACACAAGTTTATAATGGTTAAGTGATTTCCCCAAGATCACATAGTTAATGGCAAATTCAAAACTTGATCTCTTCTGAGTTTATGAATCTGTGTAGACAACACACTGCTTCTGCTATTCTTATTCCTTTCACATATGATTTCTCTCATGCATTAAGATTTTTGGAGCTCTATATTTTACATTTACATTTACAAAATGATATCATAAAAATACTAAAGGTTACTAGATTTAGAGACCCCCATAGAGAGTTGGAATTATTTAATAATACTGATTTCAAATGCATAATTGTTTCATTCTAACTTTGGTAGATTTTTCTCTTTATATAGTATTTTACAAAAAAAAAAAAAAAAAGGAAAGCTAAGGTACTCATTCTAAACAAAATTTTCCATTGAGTGATGACCCAATGTGTAGTTTTACTTGTTTGCTAAGCAGAAAGCTGCAAGTTCTTTAAGGCGAAAGATGGAGCTGTTTTCACACTTCTATTACAAAAAAGTAATCATATTGAATCTGAAATTTCTTTGCTCAGTTTGCTATCTTTCCCTTCCTGAATAATTGCTTCTGCTTTTCCCAAAGGTCATTTACTGTAGTATAATCAACTTCTACACTGTTGATGAACTTATGTGCTTTGAATGTGTTATAAAACAGAAAGCAACCTCTAGATAGATTAATAGTAAAACTGAAACTCTCATACAAGTGAATATCTTGTGTGCTTCTGATAAAAGATATATTCAAATTCTTTACAGTTTATTTAGTCATAGTATTTTAGAACTGGAAGGAATGTATTAATCATAATATCTTTGAATAATATGCTAGTATTACCTTGGCTGAAGAGGAACTAATCTATGCTATGTAACTCTGAGTGTAGAGTAATTCTAAGAGTCTAAGTCTAAATATAATTCTAAGGCATAAGTCTATGCCTTGTATAGTACATCTATGACTTCTTTGAACCTCCTCTTTCTCCATTATTTTGCTGTTGTTGTTATCCTTCTCATTGTAACAACACTGCTGGTTGCAGCTGCTGTGGAAATATAAGGTCAATAACACCAGCACACAAGAGTGCTGCTGGCACAGATACTTTGATCTGCTTTTCTAAGGAAAGCATCTTTAAGGGGTTTGTAATCTCACTTTTATTAAACATACATATATCATTCACTTAGTTTAGGAAAAAAAGTTAACATCCTGTACTTCAGAGAAAACACACACAGAAATTACAAGCAGAAATCATATAAACAGAGCAAATCACACAAATCAGCAGACGGCTTCTAACTGTCTGTCCACGCCAATACATGAGAGAAAGAGAGAAGCACAAACATTTGGGTTTTCAAAGCTGGAGGGCTCCTTAATGGCTATCCAGAGTCTGTCTGGCCAAATCACATGGACAGCCTTCCAATGAGTGAGACCCAAAGCAAAATGCTAACCTCAGAGTATGTATACTGTTTCCAATCAAGAACTCTTGATTCAACCAAAGACTCTTGATTCAAACAAAGGCAAGACTCAGTCAAAGACACTTGATGGACTTAGTGCTGAGAAGCACTCAAAAAAAAAACAGCAAAAAATCCTGCTTTGCTTGCCATTACATTCACCAACTATAACCTATCATGAGCATTTGTGCTACTAATAGCTTCCAGAAATGTACCATGTTAAAACTGTCTATTTGCCTTTTGTCTGTTTACTTTCCCTGCCTGCCACCTTCTGTAAATATCTTTTAAAAATCAAAGCTGTTTATGAGTTTCCTATCTGTCCCCACAATTTTTATATATTTACATTTTATATATGTTTTTTAATTTCTTACTGGACTTGTTTTCTTTTGTATCATCATAATTTCATTTCTGATTTTATCCCATACTTTTGTGTACCAAATTGTACTGTATACTTTTAGGCCAAAGAATTCTAAATATCCATTATTTCTTTGAATGCTTTGAAATCAGCATGCCTAACATACACAGTGCAAATAAAATCAGTTTTCTTCCTCTGTATTATTAGAAGTTTTAAGAGGAAATGATCATTTTCCCACAGGATACTCATCATTTCTACATCAATAATCAGTTCTTCCTTATTGGCATGATTCCCATACTAAATTATAGTTCTGCTAATCAGTTCCCCCACATATTTAAGAACAAAATTATTGTTAAAGAATGTCAAGTAATTATTAGCTGTGATTTTTTTGCAAAGATAACTGCCAAAGATCTCTACATAAGCAAGGTATTTCATCAATATTATATTATAATTCCATATCAGGCTTTTTCCCTACTTCCTGAGCTCCTTAACTATTTTCTATCAGTCTACACCATACTGGCATGACAATTTCATTTCTGTTTTTACCTCCACTGGCCTTCTCCAAAAGGCTTTCCAATATACTGCTGAAGGTCTTTTCTCAATTCTCATCCATCCCGACCTCTCTTCACTAATGAATTATTAATCACTCTCTCCACATGGGTACTTCTAACTCTGAATTTTTCTTGTGACACTGTTCTCTTGGTTCTGCTCCTACTCTTCCTTACTGATTCATCATATCATGAATGCATTCCAGGGCTCTATCCTTGTCCCACCAGTCTCTTTACACATTCTTTCTCATCATGTCCTCATTAATCCCTATTTCTTTTGTCATCTAAAAGCTTATGATACTTGCATCTGTCTTGATTACTAGCTCCACATCACCAATCTTCTATTAGACCTTTAAAATGTGCTGTCTCACATACAACTAGAACTCAACATGTCTCAGGCAAAACTAAATATCTTTACTTCAAAACACCTGCCTGAATTTATTTATTTCCAGATAGGGTACCACTATCCTTTAAGTTTCTTAGATTCATAGCGTTTGTGTTGTTGTTCTATCCTCATTTTTTCTTCATGCATATCCCATCAGTTACCAAAACAGACTGTTTCTACCTTCAAATTCTCTTGCATCTGAAACCTTTTTCTTTATTTATATGGCTACAATCCTTGTTTAGGCCCTTATCACTTCTCCTCTAGACTTTTGCAATAGTCTCTTAACTGGTCTTTACCACTTTTAATGTCTTCCCACTCTATATATCAAATGGTTACCAAAGTGATTCTCCTAACCAAAGGCATAAACATTCCTCTAATCAATTCCTCTAATAAATAAATTCTTGTGGCTTAGTACTAAGGTTAGGATGAAATATAAATTCCTCTGTGTGGTATCTAAGACCTTTTCAAACCTTTCTCCACCTTAGGTTTATAGCTTTATTATATAGGATTCCAGCTCACATAGTCTACATTTCAAAAAAAAAATCTGGCCTTCTTGCTGTTGTTCACACATTACTTTTCCGATCTCTCATTGATTATCCCTATGTTGGGAATTGCTCTTATTTTCACCTCTGCCTCCTAGAACACCTTTTACTCTCCTTTAAGTCAGTTCACTTGCAACTTTCTCTATAAAACTATTCCTGATGTTTTTAATTCTTATTGAATTACCCAAATTAACTGCTATTAAGGTTATTTATACTGTGTATGCTCATTTATTTACATGTATAAGTATGTGTGAATGTGGGTATACGTAGATATGTATATATTTAGATGTGTGTATATACACATATACCTACTTCTACACATACATATATTTGTATGTGTGTGTATAGTGTCTTCGTGTGTGTGTTTGGCAGGAACTATTTCATTTTTGGTTTTCATATCCTTAATGCCTTGCACATAGTAGCTGTTTAATAAATGTGCTGCGATTTATTGTTGCTGCCCTTCTACATCATAATCACATACCAGAGTTTGTCCAGCCATTGCCCAGTTGATGGGCAAATCCCTTCAACTTCCAATTCTTTGCCACTAAAAAAGAGCTGCTATAAATATTTTTGTACATATAGATCCTTTTTCTTTTTTCTCTCTTTTGGGATACAGATCTAGTAATTTGTATTGCTAGGTTAGAGAGTATGTATGTTTGTGTAGGCCATTGGGCATACTTCTGAATTGTTGAATGATTTCAGAACTCCACCAAAAGTGCATTAATGTCTCATTTTGCCCACATCCCCTCCAACTTTTGTCATTTTTCTTTTCTGTCATATTAGATGATCTAATACGTATGCGATAGTACCTCAGAATTGTTTTAATTTGAATTTCTCCGTTCAAAAGTGAGTTAGAATATTTTTATGTGGCTAGAGATAACTTTACTTCATCTGAAAACTCTTCATATATTTGATCATTTATTAATTTTGGAATGGCTCTTATTTTTATCAATCTCACTCCATTTTTTATATGTTAGAGAAATAAGGCCTTTATCACAGAAACTTATGTCAATTTTTTTTCACAGTTACTATTGGTAACTGTATTTCCCACCATCCAATGCCCCATTTATTCTATTCTCTCTCTCTTTTCATCCTGTCCCTCCTCAAAAATGTTTTGCTTCTGACTTCCCCCTCTCCTAATCTATCTTCCCTTCTATCACCACTCCCCCCACTTTGCTTTTCCCCTCCCCTCCATGGGGTAAGGGATTTTTATGGGATAAGATAGATTTCTATTCCTAATGTAAGGTGTGTTATTCCCTTTTTGAGATAATTATGATGACTGAAGTCAACTCACTCCTCTTCAATTCCCCCACCTTCCCCTCTATTGCAAAAGATTTTCCTTGTTTCTTTTATAATTTACCCCACTCTACCTCTCCTTTTCTACCAATGTATTTCTCTTTCTCATGCTTAATTTTATTTTTTTTAGATATCATCTCTTCATAGTCAACTCACACTTGTGCCCTCTATCTATGCGTGTGTATACATGTGTGTATGTATGTATGTGTGTATGCATGTATGTATGTATATTCCTTCCAACTACCTTAATAATGAGAAAGTTCTTATGAGATACCAATATCAACTTCTCATGTAGAAGTGTAAATGTTTAACTTTATTAAATCTTATGATTTCCTTTTCCTGACTTTCTTTTTGTGCTTCTTTTGAGTCTTGTATTTGAAAATCAAATTTTCTATTCAGTTCTGGTCTTTTCCTCAGGAATGCTTGAAAGTCCTTTATTTCATTGAATATGCATTCTTACCCCTGAATACTCAGTTTTTATAGGTAGATGATTCTTGTTTGTAATGCTAGCTCCTTTGCTCTCCAGAATATCATATTCTAGGTCTTCTGATACTTTAATGTAGAAGCCGCTAAATCTTGTGTTATTCTGATTGTGGTTCTACAATACTTCAATTGTTTCCTTCTGGCTGCTTGTAATATTTTCTCCTTGAACTGGGAGCTCTGGAATTTGGCTATGATATTCCTGGGAGTTTCATTTTGAGATTTCTTTCAGGAGGAGATGGGTGAATCATTTTAATTTTAATTTTGCCCTATGGTTCTGGAAATTCAGGGCAATTTTCCTTGATTATTTCTTGAAATAACATGTCTAGACTCCCCATTTTTATTATAGCTTTCAGATAGTCCATTGACTTTTTAAATTATCTCTCCTGTACCTATTTTTCAGGTCAGTTGCATTTCCAATGAGATATTTAATGTTGTCTATTATTCTATTCCTTCTTTTGATTCTGTTTTATTCTTTCTTGACTCCTTATAAAGTCATTAACTTCTATTTGCTTGATTATAATTTTAAAGAAAGTATTTTCTTCAGTGAGCTTTGGACATCATTTTCCATTTGTCCAATTCTGCTTTTCCAGGCATTCTTCTCTTTATTGTTTTTTTCTTCCTCTTTTACCATTTTTGTAATCTAATTTTAAGGTGTTATTTTCTTCAGTATTTTTTTTGTGTGTGTGTCTTCTTTACCAATCTATTGACTCTTTTTTTTTCATCACTCTCATTACTCTTCCCAATTTTTCCTCCACCTCTCTTACTTGATTTTGGAAATCCTTTTTGGAGCTCTTCTGTGACCTGAGACCAATTCAATTTTTTTTTCTTGGAGCCTTTCCACATAGGAATCTTTGGATGTGGTCTTCTTTTGAGTTTGTATTTGGATCTTCCTTGTCACCATAGTAAATCACTATGGTCAGGATGTTTCCTTTTTCCTATTTTTGCTCATTTTCCCAGCCTATTAATTCACTTTTAAATATGTGTTAAAGTAGAGCTCTACTTCCATAGTGGAGGGCACACTGACCCAAGCTTCATGGCTTTTGTGTAGCTGTTTTTAGAGCTACTTGTAATGCCTTGTAAGTTTTCAGTTCTCTCGAGATGGTATGATCTAAGGATAGGTGTTTTCTACTCTCTTGGCTGTGAGCGTCCATAATCATTCTTGTCTGTCTTGGAACTGTGAAGAAGGTCCCCACTGCACTGTGGCCATAAGCTTTGGTGTGTTCGTGCTCCTCCCAGCCTTGGGATTGCCAGCCAGGATGACAAACCAGATCTCATTATTGGCAAAGCAACAGAGTCCTGCCTCAGAGCTAGCAAAGAGACCCTTGTAATCTCCTTCAGATCAGTTGTTTGACTCCCTTACTATATGTGGGTTGAGAGCTCCAGAAGCAGCTATTGTCACTGCTCATGCAGTGGCTCCCAAGGCTTGCTCCTGGTTTGCTGGGGCCAGGGTTGTGATGGCTTGGCCTGTACTGGATTACACTCCACTCTTGCCTGATGTAACAGATGTTTCCTTTTAACCTTCTATTTGTCTTCAGCTGGAAAATTTTTCACTCCACCTTTTTGCGGGTTCTGCAGCTCTAAAATTTGTTTACATTCATAATTTAAAGGTATTTGGAGGAGTACGAAGGAGAGCTCTGGTGAGTTCCTGTCTTTACTCTTCCATCTTGGCTCTACCTCCTGACTCTAATTCATCTTGACTTTACTCATTCTTTAAAATCTTCTTTAGATATCTGAGATAAGATAGCTGACTTCCGATAGTTAGTTTGCCTAAATTATATTTCTTGAGGTGTTTACTTATTGATTCCATATTAAGGACAATAACACCTTACTGTGGCTTATACTTATGTCTGCCTAGGCCAGCAAGATTGTATGATGTGGCCCTATCAACAAAGACTGGAAGAGATAACAAGAAAAATTTGCAGTGGGATAACAAGACACTTTAGTTAATAAACTCTCAGATACAGATAGGATGAATGGTATTGCCTTCTTAATGCATATAGAGTACACACTACCTAGAGCATTCTCCTTCTGCTTTGAAGCTCATGCTTTCCAGTTTTAAAGTAGAAATTTAGTCCATTCCACGTTAAAAAATCTGTAGGAGGCCTTATCAAAATAATGCAGCTCAGTCATAGTCTAGATACAACACACTACTGTCTTCTAAATAGTTACTCTGGAGAATTAGGTTGCCAAGGAACAAGCAATATCAAGAGCCACTCAGTAGTGATGCAGGTTTGGTTTTTGTATTGTGGTGATTAAAAATATTTTTGAGAGACAGATTTTCTGAGTAATTTAATCATTTTATTAATAAGGCCAGTGCATTTATTAATAAAAGAATGATCATTTGGCCAGCTATCTTAGACCAAAAACCATCATGGTTATGGGCTTACTATTTATATACTCTTCAAAGAGTTGGTGTTCCCAAGGGTCGGAATAAACCTCAATTGGTAAACAATTAATGAGAAAATTAATATTACAGTGAGGGGCTGAGAGTGGCATCACATCATCCTTGGACAGAAATGTTCTCTCTATATCCAAACCATCCCCAACCTTAGGCAATTTAGACAAAAGGGTCTGTTTCCACCTAAGCTCGATTGAATGAAATTCACCTTAGACTAGAGATTCTATCCAAGGTTGGATGAGGTCTGATGTAGAAGGTTAATATAACATTCACAGACTGAGGTCTTGAAAATAGAAAAAGGGGGAACTCTGAATCTCCCCAAATCATTAGTTATTAATGATAATTTCTCTCAGTATTATTCCTACATTCTGCTTTGGCCAAATGAAAAAGAAAATGTTGCCCTTCCAGAAAAGTAACTATATGCTGTTCAAAGGGGTGATGATTCTAGGAGGAACTCTTAGCATATAGCTCATGAAATTTCATTACTTATCTTTCTCCTTCCCATCTTTTGTCTCTGACAAAGGAAGGGAGCCCCATAAAAGGTCTTATACATTTACAATGTATCATTCTATGCTAGCATGTTAAAAAGAGAGAGAGAGAGAAAGAGAGAGAGAGAGAGAAAGAAAGAAAGAGAGAGAAAGAGAGAGAGAGAGAGAGAGAGAGAGAGAGAGAGAGAGAGAGAGAGAGAGAGATGTTGCCATTAAGCTATATATATGGATCTTGGGCATGCATGTTAACTTACAAAACACATGTGGACTTTATCTATCTTCTATTACATTTTTTATCTTGTTATGTTATTTCCAATTATATTTTTAAATGGGTTCCTGAAGCATTACGAAATATTGCCTGTGCATTGGATCCCAGGCCAAGTGTATGACATCTCTTTTCTACATTTTAATGGATATAAAGATGTTCTTTACTTTTACTTCTAAAATGCTTGTATCCTAATGATATTAAGTCTTTTATTGTGAATAGGTTACAAATTATGCTGATTATATTTGTTCTGCCAGAGATTGCCAGGTTTCACCTTTCACTTTTGACTGCACCTCACCTCTAGGAACAATTTTTCCCAGTTCTCCTCCTTGGCCTTTCCTTTCTTTTTATAGCAGAAGATTTCATATTCCACATGTAATTTTATATCATTCTTTGTTTAGGGTCTTTAGCGATACTCACTCTTTTGACCCCTTGCCTTGACTTTAGTCCTTCCACCTAGGCTCCCAAAATGTTACAACAATAATATCAACATTTCCAAAAGTCATTTGTGGAGAATACCATGATCAGGCCAGAATAATACTAGGTAGAAAATTTATTTAGTAATCAATCAATTTATTTATTTTCTCATTACCAAGAGAAGGGTATGACTAAAGATTTTTTTAAATTTCTTTCCCATTGCTTTTACCCTCTTCTTATGGGGAAACAAGTAAAAAAGATGTGTCCTACTGGAGAATGATACCTTCCCAGAATGGCAGAAAAATGAATAATGCTATACAGAAAGTTTCTTTTTTCCTTAATTATTCACATCCCTCAAGGTAACCAAAATTGGCCCCCAGAAGACTATCATGTCTTAAGATAAATGATATTCATAAGAAGTACCTGTCAATCTCTTAAAATTATTAAAAGAGATTTTTTTTTGAAATATGAAAAAAATAGTCATTTAGAGTTTTCTTGAATATTTTTCTAGTAAACAAAATTAAATTGCTCAACCCCATAACCCATATGTCAACCAAACTACAGGGTATATTTTGGCGATAATAATTCAATTAGAATAAATAAACAAAAACATGAGTACCTCCAGTGTAACAACACACCCTGTCAGTAGAAATACTTTTTTGTAATCAAAAATTACAGTCATAAAAAAGACTGATTAGGTTCAATAACAGTTTATTATTAACCATATTTTGCATCCTGATATTCATTGAAGCATAACATTTTTAAAGGAGGAAGATGAATTGATTTGTGTGGCAAAATTCCTTGTAATTATTAAAACCTTACAGACCAGAAAAAAATCAACATACCACATCCCTTAGTTTATGTAGGACAGATGAAGATTGAGTGGTTTATAGAGAGCAAGTTCTTAAAGGTGTAGTCAATAATGTCCACTTTAATCTGCTACTGATATGGCAAACAGTTAGAAATAGATATTCATTAGTTGGAAGATTTTCTTCACTTTGGATGTCATATTTGAAATTTCACTGGAGTCTTGACAATTGGCACATTTGCTTTAGGAGTTGGCATTAATTTTAGCTATTAAAATTATAGATTTAGGAGAAGTGGCATGTCCTTGAGACACACATTAGAAAAAGTATGTTTGTGTATCAATATATGCATATACATACACACACACATATGTATACATGGATGTGTGTATATATGTGTTTATATATGTATTTATAATTACAAAAGAATTTTTGTTTTCAAAATTAGAGGCTGGTACTGAATCAAAGATAATTATGATAATTGAAGAAGGAAAAAATGGGCAAACAGTTTTCCATTTTAAAAATCTGATTTTCATTAAAGCTTTTTAAAGGCAAAAAAATCCAAGTAAAACCCCATAGCTAAAATGAACCCACTTCACATGGTTTTTGAATCTATCTCTTTTTCAAATAGAGACACATAAATGCCAATTTTTTCCAAAGCAGTTCAAAGTTTCTCATACGTAATGTTTTCATTTATCTAAGAGCAGGCCATAAATTCAGTCCCTTAAAATTATAAGGTTATAGAATCTTAGAGTTGGAAGAGTCCTCAGAGGTCATCTAGTCCAAATTCCTCTGAATGTTTGAATTATCTCTACAACTTTTATAACAAGTGACCATTCTGTTTGTCCTTTTATATTTACATTGTCTTGAAACACTCTAACTCCTGTTGCAGGAACCCATTTTATTTAAAGTAATTTACATTGTTTCAAAACTCTTCTTTAAATCTGCTTTGCAGAGAAGAATTAAATTACTTTAAAAATGCTTCATAATCAGGTGGAAATATGAAAATCAGATGGGGGAGCTTGTCAATGTACAAAATTATCCTACCCCCAACAGCAGTGTCTGCATTGAGTCCTGTTCATCCCTTGATTTTGAAGAGGACCAATGGCATTACAATGCTAGGGTCAGGGGACAGTGTTTGGCTATGGCTGTTTAATCCAATATGAGTTTGGAAGGCTCTCCCACAGGTTGGGTAAAAATAGCTGGTTCAACCACTTGAGATAAAGATGTCTCTGGATTTGCATAGGTCAAGTTTCCTTTGGCCTACTGTGATTCTGTTTGCTCATAGAGTACAGCATCTTCTTTGATGCAGGCATGCCATGCTGAGTGGTGCTCTGACAAAATCTTCCATATCTCACAATAGATACTAATGTTCTTTAGAGAGACTTTGAGAGAGTATTTCTACCATTTCTTCTAACTGCCATGGGAGCACTTGCCTTGTGCAAGTTCTCTGTAAAGATTTTTAGGTAAGAATGCATTTGGTATTTGGGCTACATGGCCCAACTGGTGGAGCTGTGCTCTAGAGTCAAATGCAAAATCCTAGGAGGGATAATATGTAGCCATATTCCAGGGACTCAACTTGTTAGTGAGAGTGGGAGTTGGGATAATAGCAGTATAACCTGTACTATACAGGATAACTCCATACTATATAATACATACATACATATGCACATATACACACATATATATTTGTGTATATGTATATATGTATGTATATATGTATATATGGAGAGAGAGAGGGGGGGGGAGAGAGAGAGAGAGAGAGAGAGAGAGAGAGAGAGAGAGAGAGAGAGAGAGAGAGAGAGAATGAATGAATTCAGGGAGAAAAACAAGAATTAAAATATAGATTTCTTCATGTTATAATAGTAGCCAATATTTACAAATCACTTGAAGGTTTGTAGAATATCGTTTATAGACATTACCTCAGTGGGTCTACACACTGTGGGACCAAAACTGCTATTATCATTGTTATTTTGCAGATGGAGAAACATAGACTTGGAGAGGTTTAATGATACCCATAGTCATACAGCAATCAAATATATGATGCGGAAGTTGATCACAGATCATTCATTGCTCTAAATAAAGTGTGCTTTTCACCATGGAATACTTCCACTCACAGGTCTGCAGTACTGTCCATGGGAAGAGATGCTGTAATTCTAGACGCATGAATGGGATGAAGTTGCTTAAACATATGCATCTCTAGAAAGAAGGAAGAAAGTTAAGTTCGTATATCTTATGTTGCTTTTTTTTTTCAGGGAAAGAGATTGGTACCTGTGTTTTATTTAGTGTTGTCAGCCCTCAGTGAAGAATATCTCTTCATCAACGAAGATCAATTATTCTATAATTTATAATCTTGAAAATTTTCCTGAGGAGCTGAAATGTCAACAGACTTTTCCAGAGTCAACCAGCCAGTAGAGGAAGAATGGTGCATAGGTTAATATGCATCAATAAATATATGACCAAGTTCCATCCACATCTTTTTTCTCTACTTACGTATTACCAAACTACGTTCTGATCTTTATTGCAATTTCTTGAATAGCTCTTTGCAATAGGATGGTATTTTTTTCTATTTCCTCAAATGGTGACACATCTTGGACAATGTATGTCTCTCTATAAAAATACACACATCACTAGGAGGAAATTATATTAGGAATTTAGTAGATGAGCATTAAGACTTAAAGTCCTAGGTATTTTCCACTAAGCATCCTTCTTTCTTTTATATAAAGTCAGGCCACTAACCTGGAATGATTATCCTTTTCTTTTTACTTTCAGTAATTTTATATAAGGTACTGTATGTCTCTTTCAGGATCTGGGGCAAAAAATAAAGAAATGATCAATCTCTTATTTTCACTGCTCAACTGCTCTGCTAAATATCTTAACACCCTTCATTCTTTTCCCTTCCATATTCTTTTTCTCAAATCAAGGCTTATTCTTAGTGACCGACAGAATCCTAGGCACAGCTGCTGAGATTGACACTTTCCTACTCTTCAGTAAAGCATAAGCAAGGAATTCTCAAAGGAGAGCTACTAGGTCAGTTGCAATGTTTCTAGAGCAGGTACAAGAGGTTCATTGTGCAGAGAAATCAAAAGAACAAACTAAGTGTAACTAATCTTTAAAAAAGTGGCATCCCATGCAGCACAAAAACAATGTTTTGGGAGAGATTTTAATTACATAAGGAGAAAAGAAGTGATAGGTTAATGTTAAGTCAGGAAAAAATAATAAGAAAAACAATATATAATTTTATTATGTGACTGGGAATGTTTGAAAGAAGTATGTTATTTAACATTCCTATACTTAAAATGACTCACATTTAGAAGCCTTAGGTGAGTAGTTAAAAATGATACCCAAGATTTTATTTTTAAATACTACGGTAATGATCAACATTATAATATAAAATTTTTCTGGAAGGTTAGACAGATATTATTATCATCCCCAGTCTATAAATAGGGAGAGCTGAGACTCAGTGAGGTCAAATGATTTACTAAGCTCACACAGAAAATTAGTGATAGGGTAAAGGCTGAAAAAATGTATTCTTGGTACTATAATCTTTCTTCTAAGAATACTGATTGCTTTGTGTGGTGTACTACAGAGAGGCTTCTAAACAGGCTAATAAAAGACAAAGACAAGACAAATCAGTCCTTTTGTCCTCAATTCTACCATTAATTACTTTTATAATCTTGGGCATGACTTTTCATGCCTATAGACCTCAGTTTTCTAATCTTTACAATGATCTCTTTGGTCCCTTACAATTTTAAAATTTTATGATTCTAAGACATAAATAGATGAGGAAAACTATAGTAAAGTACTTGCGTATCTAGGAAGTTATGATTAAAAACTAACATGTCATTTGTGGAATAATTTAAAGTCATATTATATTAGAAATAAAAGAGACCTTGGAGATCATTTAAGGCAGCACTATCATTTTAAAGATGATGAAACTCAGGCTCATAAAGGTTAAGTGACTGGTTGAAGGTCAGATATTTATATAGAGAACATGTATGAATCAAATATGAAAAGTTCCTTTGCTAGACTGATGCTAATGTTTACATGTTTGGGCTGGATATGTCATGATTGGTATGTGCGTGTTTAAAATTGCTCTGTTTCAGCTTGATATAAATGATATTCACTGTACCTTTAACAGTATTCTTTGGCAAACTAGATCTGAGCACAATTTTGTGACATAGCTGAATGGCAATAATATCTTAGCCAACAAATGTGTGATGTCAATAAGGGCACACCAGAGGTCTTTGACAACCTTGGAGAACTCTTCTTGAGCAGAGATTCCAGATGCCTGTTTGGATCCCTCCTTCTCTTCATGAGAATGACCACCCCAGATGGTCCTTCTTCTAAAGTCTGCCAAAATGCAGATTAACTTCTGGCTGCTAAAGGTTTTGTATCTTAGGAAGAGACGAGACTTGGAATTCCTCCATAAATCAAGCTGAGTAAGTTTCAATGGCAGACTACTCAGTCATGGATCCAGTAGTGGGTAATCATAGTGTCTCTTGATGACCCTAAAATGCATAAAAATAAAGTCACTGCATATACCCAATAGTGTATATTTAGGGAACAAGTAAGGGCATGAACTGATATTACTGGACAACATGAAACAAAAAATGATAGCCCAAACCATTGACTGTCATTAAAATTTCATTAGGTTATTGGCTCTTTGAAGATAGGGATTTTTTCTGTCTTCTTTTCCTCCCGCCCCCCCTGCCGCCAGTAATTAGCATAGTTACTAGTACATAGTTGCTTAATAAATACTTGTTGATTTAAATAAGATTGTCTCAGGATTGGGCCTACTCGTTCTGTGACGTGGGTGACTTCAGAAGTGAAAAAGTCAGATTTCAGAATTCCATCAGACTATTGAACATCATAAATACTATATTTAACAACATAACAGACATATAAGAAACCAGTTAATATATACTAGAATAAACTAAAGTCTATGAAGTTGTCCAATTCAATTTGCATAAGCAGACAATCTGTAACTCCTGATATTGTTTATATTACCTTGAACTTAATTCAACTATACCCAAAAGGCAGACATTATGCAATGTAGTTGAGCTACTCTTGATAATGTAACATCTCAAAAATTAAGCATAATCTTAGAAGATATGTTAGTAATACAATAAAAGGTATTTAGCTTTTAGCTACTAAGTGCAAAAGTAATTAAAATAATAGATTGAAAAGAAATGTTCGATTAAATCCAATAAATATTTATTAAGTGGTGATTTTGTATAAAGCATAATGCTGGAAGATGAGATTAAAAAGAAAATCACAAAACATCTACTCTCAATTCCTTGCACATAGTAGGCACTTAATAAACCTTTATTGAATAACATTTAATCGAAGGAGCTTACATTCAATTAGGGAGATACAAGATATATAAGTAAGCACAAGGAATATATGAAATAACACAATAGGAAGATAGTTTTAACAACTGGGGCCATCAGGAAATCCCTTATATTGGTGATGGCACTTGAACTGTGCCTTGAAGGAATGCAGAGATACAAATAGGTGGAGATTAGGGATGGGAAATAACATTGGAGGGGCAACTTGCATAAACACATGAAGATAAAATATGTAAAATTGTGTAAAAGGCACAACTAGGAAGTCAATTTGACTAAAATAAAGTGCATGTGAAGAGGATTAGATTAAAATTACTCCCCTTCTTTCAATATTTTTATTAAATGAATAATCCAAGTATTATGGAGAGCTCCTACCTATAGAGATAAACTAGATTTGATTTCCAAGGATGATCAGAGCAGTTCCTTGAAAAATGGAAGTATATTTTTTACATTAGTTCTTGGCTTCCATTTCTGATTTTGTTTAGCACTTTATTTTGTGCTTTATAGGCAAGAGGATGAGAAAGATTATTTTGTTAGTTTTACAATTTGTCACCACTTTCAAAATAAATAACTCTGATTAAAGCTTTTTTGTATGTCATTGTTTTATCTGTAATGTTAAATTGCAGGTTCAGCCATTAGAAGGAAGTTGCTTTTGGGCAAAATCTGTTCTTTGGAGCATACTCAGGAATGGGGATACATTTAAAATGAGTGGATTATTTTATTGTTAACATATAAATTTTAAAATGTTCTTGGCTGAGATGATTTTTGAAATTGGTTGAACATTTCTTGGACTAAAGCAGAGTTATTCTGAAACAGAATAACAAAGGGCCATTTGGGAGAAAGTAAAGGAATAGGAGGTCTCAGCAGGAGGGGAAAGAAAAGATTAATAACTTATTATAAGTATTTGTTATTTGTTATTCCCATGAATATTGTAGGTCTGAGTTTCTTAACATTGTTCTTATTATTTCCTTCTGTTTTACTTATTCCAACAAAACAGCATTGTTTTAGTTCAAGGTTCTTATGTGGAATGACACATGGTATTTATTTCATCAAAAAATAAATATTCATAGCTATATAAGTAAAAGTGCAAACGTTATGTATAGAGGTTTTAAAGGAGGAAAATGACTAATTATATTATCCACTTATTTTCACATTCTCACTGATTTTCATTTGCTCTCAATCTCCAGTTCAACAGAGATAATTTCCAGGCTGTGTTAAATATGTAGCAGCTTGAAGTTGCCAAATGAAAAGATTTAATTAACGTATTTTAGTGGTGTGTTCTATATTTTTGACATGCATGAAATGATGACATAGATTTTGGCAGCTGGATTCTATAGAGAAAAGGGAAGATGCAATATCGACACTTGTGGTCTGCTTATTTAATGTCCATAAAAAACTCTCTATAAGTTTAAGAAATGATAATTTAGTTGTTTCACTGAGTTTAGTTTTTACCATGTTACACAATTTCATTGAGGTTAAAAAAAAACATTCAAAATCCTGGATAAATATCTTAATTCAATTTAGATTATGGAAGACTGAAACAAAAATCATGATTTTTTCTTTTGAACTTAGAAGTCTGACCTCATAAAACATTTTCTCAGCGCAGTATTATACACAATACACATAACTAGTTTACTGTCTTTTCAATAGCATTTATCTGTTATTGAAACCAAAGTATTTCTAGCTGAAAAAAAGATCCAAAGCAACAATTTCAGCTTTTTATATATTTGTGAAATTGTCTAGCCTATTAAACAATTGTAGACACATTGTGGTTATTGAATCTACCATTGACCTTCATAACATTGGTACTTTACCAGTTCAAAAAAGGAAACAAAGCTAAAAGTGATTTTAGCCAGTTCCAAAAATGTTTGTGTATTAAGAGAACATCCCTTTTTAAAAAAATATTGATGTATTTTCATTGGGTAAATCAGTCAATTTGATTTATAATAGATCCCCAATAATATATTTACAACATCAAACCTTTTTGATAAAGAAATAAAAATTTAAGAAATATCAAGCATTATATACTCAGAGTTTAATATTTCTTACCAAAAAGAATGAAATTTGTTTTATTGTCAGTCTTCTGAATTATAACTAGTGGTTGTTTCATCGAAATTCTTATTTTATGTTGTTTTCATTACATTATACTCATTACATATTGTGTAATCTTAGTTCTACTTTCATCACTCTGTATCAATTCATCCAAAGTTCACCATTTTTTTCTGAATTCCTCATATCTTTGCTTTACTTTTTCTCCTCATTAAACTTGTATTTTCATAGTTGTAAGGATCTTTTGATGAGAACTTCCTTCTACCAACAGAGATCTATACCTGCTCATCAGCCTAGAGTTAAATAGGAAGTCAAGTGACTTGCCTAGCATCATCTAGCCTGAATATGCTAGTGATAGGCCTCAGAGCCAGGTTTGTCTAGCTCTATGGTCAGTTCTGTAATACACATTTCTAGTTACACCTTACATAACAATATTTTACACTACATTCATATCTAACTTTTGCAAGAGCAGAAAAATGAAATTTATTTTGGAGCCAAAATCAGCAATAAAAGAAGCATTGCACAAGAATTTGGGCAAATTAAGCCAATAATACCTTGATCCTATTGCATTTAAATATATTTTTAACAGAAGGCAAAGTATAGTAACCCTAGAGGACTTTTGGTAACAAGCCAAAGTAGTAATAGTTTCTAGCTCTTCATGAAAAGAAGTCAAATCTCGGTTTGGTATCTAATAATACTATTTGATGTTCTCTTTGTCAGAAAGATAACTGATTATTATGAGAAATGCTGACCTTTATGAAGCACCATTTTGCAGTGGGAAAAAGATTTAAGGAAAATCTACAGTCACCCAAATTTTTAATAATAACTATGATTTTTTCAGTCTGGCCCATCAGATGTACGTTTCCATAAAAGACATGGTGGTATAGTTAATAGAAAGTCTCCCAGATCTGGAATTAGATCCTGGTTTTTCTAATTGGTAAATTGGAGTCCCCTAATAAATATATAGATAAAATAGAGGAGGGAGAGGAGAAAATAACTATTCCAGCTACTCAGATTTCCTACCTAAAGTATGAATGATTTAGTCAGATATAGATTATTCATTCTATTGGGAATAAGCAGGTATTCATACTGGTAGTGTAAAATGTCAGGAAAAAAAGCAATAAAAAAAATCTCTCCTTGTTTTCTACTGCATTATTTTCAGGCTGACTAAAAACACCAACTCAAAAAGACTGAACCAGTCAAACTTATATTTAAAATTCACAGGCATATACATACACATTGTTGCACACACACACACACACACACACACACACATACACACACAAGTATAAGTGTAAAGTCTTTGAAGAAAGAGGATATTTTCATTTTTATCTTTGTAACTGTAACAACAATGTGGACAGCAGCTACTGTGGCTGCGTAAGACCAAAAATAACCAGCATACAGAAGGGCTGCTAACACAGGTTCATTGATCTGCTTTTCTAAGGAAAGCAGCTTTAAGGAGTTAATAATTTCAGTTTAATTAAACATACATATATCTTTCACTTAGTTCAGGGGGAAAAGATCAGCCCCCTGAACTTCAAGGCAAATACAAACAGAAATTACAAACATCAACGAACAGACCTTGTCTGATTCAAATCACATTCATAGTTACTGGAGAAACACCAACATGCATCTGTCTGAGTGGCAAAGCTGGGGAATGGGCTTGCCCACAGTATCATCACCCATACTCTTTCAATGAGTGTACCGCCAAAAGTCAAATGCCAACCTCAGATCTTATATACCTATCTCAGAGCCCTGAGGCACTTGATTACTCAGTGCTGAGAAGCACTCAAACAAAGAACAGTGAAAAGTCCCAATTAGGGAATGGGAAAGTTAGTTAATCCCTGGCACCACCATATACAGGGTTTCCAATAAATGACTCCTAATTGTCATAGTGCTGAGAAGCATTCCAAGACAAAAAAGATCCCACCATACCTGCCCTATTTAAACAAAGAGCAAAATCATTAAAGGCACTGTAGTAGGAAGGCCGAATTTATGATCTCAAATATAATCATGTATATGTTTGAATGGTCCGAAATCGCAAGGTATGAGAGATTCTCTAAGGAGAAAACAACAAGAAATTTATTTAGGTCCCACCGCAGCAGAACCTTGAACCAGCCTCCCCATTCCAACATCTTGACAAAAAGACTCCAGGCCCAGAAAGCCCATCTCACAAGAGCAACCAGGAGGCCACAGAAAAACAAGATAGTATTTAGCCAAATCATGTTCACTGGCCTCACGTTCCTGCTCGCACTCGGGTAAGCCCTGCTTCCTCAGCTTCCTGCTTCTGCAGCTTCTGGCTTCCACACCTTCCACCCCTCTGAAGTTGTCTCCCGGCTCACCCCTCCTCCCAGCTGAGCTTCTGGCATTCTCAAGCCCCGCCTCAATGACCAGAGACCATTGGTTCCCCAGCTGGCCCCTCCTAAGTCACCAATCCACACCCACACAGGTTTCACACCTGACAGGGCCCTGGGCCTGGGGCTTAGCACTTAACAGCTGAAAGTACTTCCACTCAAAAGAAACAAAAGCCATGCTAATGAGACAATTTTGCTTAACAACACA
>CM053626.1:104241894-104279407 GCA_028646595.1 Phalanger gymnotis | reverse complement strand
AAATTAAAAAAAAATACAGTAGAGAAGGAATTGCCAAACCACTCCAGTATCTTTGCCAAAAAAAAAAATGCCGTGCACAATATGTTCCATGGAGGCACAAAGAGTTGGACATGACTAAATAAAAACGTAGCTCACGTTAGCACTATCCAGACAAGCTTTATGGGGACATAAGCTTCTCACCTCATGTTCAGTTTCTTTCTGTTAAGTGACATATATTATATATATACACACACACACACACACATATACACATATATTCACATATGCCTGTATATACATATACATATATGCATATAACATATTTATGTGTGTATATGTATGTCTATATGTACAAATGAAATTTATTTTAAGATAAGCACATAATAAAGCTCACTTCCTAGTAAAGGACATTTCCTACTTGTCTTCCTCCAAAATGACCATATATTAGCCCCGTTTTTAAAAAAAAATTACAAACAATAGTGTATAATAAGGACATTGTTATTTCAGATCCTAAAGATACTCCTCCATCTCTGTGGGGTTAATGTTCTTCTTGGCTCCAGTATGCTCTGTTAATAATTTGTACTTTCACCTGTTCACCACTGTCAATACCATATCCTTCACTCCCATGCTCCAAACAGTCAACCAATGAACAAACATTTATTAAGCACCTAGTATACTACTGGCACTTCTCTCAGTGCTAGGAATACAAATATAAGTAGAAGAAAGACAGCTCTTCCCATTAAGAAGTTTATATTCTAATGGGGAAGCATAATTCATTATAGGAGAGAGGCAGAGCCAAGGTGGTCAAGAAAAGGCAGCAAATCAGCTGAACTCCACTACTGGTGGCATGATTTTTTTTTCTCTTCATTAGATATTCATATGAAGTCATGTTTGAAGAAGAGAAGTAGGAAGTGCTTTTCACTGGAAAGTGGGCTTTATCTATTATGTACATGTTTTAAAATAAATTTGCATATATGTGTATGTATGTACATGTGTATATATGTACATATGTTTATACATATATATACATATACATATGTATATATGTATGTATGTGTGTGTATAGCCACTTAAAAGAAAGAAAATGAACTTTTTAAAGATATATTGATATGTTTACCTGGAGCTTCTCTGGATAATGCTAATGTGACCCATGTTATGGTTCATTCATGTCCAACTCTTAGTGGACCATAGAGTCCTTGGGATTTTCTTAGCAAAGATACTGGAGTGGTTTGGAAATTCCTTTTCCAGTGTATTTTTAAGGCAAACAGAGGTTAAGTGACTTTCCCAGGGTCATACAGCTAGTGTCTAAGGCTGGTTTGAACTCAGCTCTCCATAATTCCAGGGCTAGCATTTGTAATATTAATTAAGGTGGGGCTTTTTTTAATTGTTTTAGAATGCTAAATTAATTATCTTTGATTGAGCCTTAGTAGGTGCAAAGCCCCAGGCCCAAACCCCTATCTACTAGGTGCTAAGCCTATGTGGGCGTGAAGCCCTCAGGGGCCTAAGAGGAGCTGCTAAGACCAGAGCTTATAGTATGCACCTAAGTTCTGTTCACTCAGATGTTTGATGATGTCCAAAGACTGTATAAAAAGAGAGAACAGAGCTATTTGCTTGAGGCTCTCACTCCTGGAGGAGTGCTGGTGTGGGATTCAGGGCAGTCACTCCAAGAGCCTTCCAGCTTGTCAACCCAGATGTTGATGGTTTCTTGGTAACTATAAATTGTGATTTGGTCTCTTTACATTGTGTAAGTTTGTAATTTGTTTGTATTTTCTCTGAAATTCAGCCTCCTGGCTTTTCCTCCTGAACTAAATGAGTTTATATGTATATGTTTCATTAAAGTAAGATTGTTAACCCCTTAACATTAGTTTCCTTAGTAAAGCAGATCAAAAGAACCTGTGCTGGCAGTGTTCTTTTTGTTGGGCTTGTGTTAGTCTTTTACCCCCACAACAGCTGCTAGTCAAATTGTTGCAACAGCATTCTATCCACTGAATTATGTACCTGCCTCTCATATGATGTATAAAAAGTAATTATGGAAAAGCCTACAAGGTGTAAAGCTTAAGTTCATACTCAAAGTAGTACAGAGCTGCTTTGGGTTATAGATTAAAAGAGATATTGGGGTTTACATGACACAGCTAGGTGGTGCAGTGGATAGAATGCTGCTCCTGGAATCAGAAAGACAGCTCTTCCAGAGTTCAGAAATGGCTGCAGAAACTTGCTGGCTATGTGACCCTGGACAAGTCACTTAACCCCATTTGTTTCAGTTTCCTCATTTCTAAAGTGAGCTGGAGAAATAAATAGCAAAACACTAGAGTATCTTTGTCACAAAATACACAGATGGGGTTACAGGTTGTCAGACATAACTCATGACTCAACAACAGCAAGAAGTTTGCTACTAAAAGAGCCATTAGAGATCATCTACTCCAGCAAAATGTGCTTTTCCTTCATTCTCTACCAACGGGAAAGGAAGAGAAAAATTAAATCAAGTGAGAACCTAGTAAAGAGAGTGGAGATTGCAATCTTCATTAAATTAAATGCTCTGAAGGAGTGAGCCTGGTGACCTACACAGCCTTCTCTCACTTAAATCCAATTCACTTCCCAGTCATGACATCTCTTTCCTGATGTCATGGTCCTCTGTGAATGAAGGACAAACAACAACCTAGATGCACAGATATATGTGTTGTAGTGAAGATTAAAATAAACTTAAGCCTGTACACTTACTCAGTTTTTAAATATTCAAACCTTGTTGCATCTTACTATGTCTCAGTCCTTTCTTTATCAACATTTCACTGAAATCAATAACATCATTTTTTAGTTTTCCTTCAAATTCACTAATTTGTTTATTTCCACAACTAATAGTTCTACTTTTCTAGATACATGACAGATGAGTGTTTCTCGTAGTCTTCATCCTATGTATAGTTTATTATTTAATCCTCCAAAAGAAAAAAATATGGCTGCTGCAAAAGCTTTTGACCCTTCTCTTCTCTACTGTGCTGTTTCCATTTTCTCACTGAGAAATATCCATAAGAGAGAAGAATACATTGTGTTAATCTGTTTCCACTCCACTATTTCCTCTTTCCTTCTATGGACATCAGCATCATACTAACTTCTTGTTAATCTTCCAGGTTGTATGGATATGGGCATATTCCCTAATTGTGTTTGAGCTCAGTTTCTTCTAAAAACATGCTAAGCATGAAAATATCAGATGCAAGAAATATTAATTAAATGAACTTTATCATATTAGACAATTTTACCACCATATAATTAATATATATATATGCATACATAATTATGCAGTCTATTATAATTAACTGATTTCATTGATCTCATCTCAGAATGTATGAAGTAGTTTTATGTATTCTTTGGCCACAACTACTTATTATTTTCAAAATTAATTACTGATTCTCTCTCTCTCTCTCTCTCTCTCTCTCTCTCTCTCCAAGCCCATCCTCATTGTTATAAAAAAAATCTCGAAGTACTAGTACTATTAATGGTTAGTCAGTGGTGTCATCTTATGTAAGAAAAATAGAACATTTTATTTGTAGCTGATCATCTCTAGCTTCAAAGGGGAATCCATATATGCTATAAATCAGAGTTTGAGTAAATGTCTAACTTTCAGCTTCAGATTTGTGGGAAGGTAAAGTATTCATTAGTCACTAACGCACACAATATAGATCCCTTCCTCTTAGAGACTCCACTAACTTACTTTACAAACTTTAAATTACTTTGAAAAATTTTCCTCAGGTATTTTAAATAGATAAATCAGTTTTAGTGAACTTAGAAAAGGTTCTTCAACATAGAATTTGAAATTATTCTAAACAAACTCATGTATATGTTTTTGTCATTTCTTCAGCTCTATTTTAATGCAATATTTGAGGAATTGTTTTCTGGACAAATTGTGGGGAGAAGTGAGAGAGGAGCACAAGTGACATATTGGGCAGGATAGAAGGAAACCATGTGGTCTGAAAATAGATTTTCCTAAAACCCAGTTTTCTGGAGATGTGTGAGGAGTTCCTGAACCCTAGCATTCTAGATAAAGACAAGGATTGATTGGGCATCATATGCTGCTAAACTTTTTTAGCAAGAGAAAGGTGGTACCCTATTCAAAGCTAAACAACTGTGTTCTCAAGTTAGAAAGTTCTAGGACATGGTAATAAAATCAATGATAAATTATGTGCTTGAGCTTCTTTATATTTTGGTAAACAGGTATAAATAGAATGCATATTTAGAACCCATATATTTTAAATAAGTATAAATAGTACTCATAAATAGACCTCAGTATTATTACTCCACTGTATACCCATTGTCTAATGACAAGTTTGGTTTAATTTGGTGAGTTTTATCACTAGAATGTTGGCCAATAGCAGATGAATTATATGGTCACAGTAATAAAGTAGATAGTATCCAAAAGTGAAGAGGAACTCACTACACCAATGAAGTAACAGTGCAGAACCTCCAACAACCTCAGAATAAAATAATTGATATATTATTGTTATTAGCAAGCATTTTATTCCATAGAAATATATTTTTATCTAAATTATATTACTTTATACTCCAATACTTTGCTATTATTTTAATTTACTTCTTTCTTGATTGTATTATAAATATGTCTTATATATACGCACTTACCCCCTCTGACACACTGCACCCTTACTAATACTACTACCCTAACTGAATTCCTTATGTACTTTTCACACAAATATCACATCTATGGTAGAGAATAATCCATCATTTGACTTTCATTATCAGTTCTACTTTGACTTTCTTCTCAAACCAGGATCACAGTTAATTTACATTCTAGATACCATATATCTTTTGGCATTAATATCTCAAACATATTTGTTCCTTTCATTTTCTTTGAAATCTAGTTTCCTAAATCCAGTGTCTGCTCCTATGTCACTATGCCCTGGCATCTCGCTTGAACTTCAATTTCAGATCTCTTTTCAGACTTGTTTCTGATTCCTAAGAGACAGTAACTTCCCTTTCCTCTCTCTCTCTCTCTCTCTCTCTCTCTCTCTCTCTCTCTCTCTCTCTCTCTTTCAAATCTTTGTTCTACAGATTACTGCTGTTGGTGGTCAGTCTTTTGAATCCTGTTTGACTCTTCATGAACTCATTTGGGATTTTCTTGGCAAAAATATTGGAGTGGTTTGCCGTTTTACTCTCTAGCTCATTTTGCACATGAGGAAACTGATTTAAACTATGTTGAGTGACTTAGGGTCACACAGCTAGTAACTGTCTGAGGCCAGATTGGAACTCAAGTCTTTCTGACTCCATGCCTAGCACACTGCCCACTGTACCACCAAGCTTCCCATTACAGATTATTGGAAAGCTTCCAACAATTGAAATGAAGGCCTGCTACTACCTCATACTCTCCCCCTTAGTAACTTCTTTGGTTTCCAAATGATCTCTGGCCACTGACAGATACCATTAATCACTTTTCATGACTCTAGATGTACTGATCTAGGTTCTTTGCCACCATTTACTTTTTTTTTTCCTCTTGTGTTCCTGAGGAGAATAATGTGGCTAGTAGCATTTTCCCATGGTCAAAATCTTGGCACTTCTCAGCAGTGGCAGGTTTGTATTTTTATTATTTTCTTCAGGTTTTTCAATTTGTCATATTATTCTGGGAGGTCTATGATCCTTAATCTGTCTCCATGAATGCTGTTTTTAAGATTAATGGCCTTTTCTTGGATAGAGATAATGTGTTCTTTTAGCATTATTCATTTGCTTCTCTTCCTTCACACTCTCCTTTGCTTCTGTTTATTTGTATTCCTAAGAAACAACTGGTTTTTATTTTCCCCCCTTTGGAAATAAATGCTATTGAAGATTCAAGTTTTTTTTTTCCTTCTGCTGCCAATTATTATTTTTTTTTTATTTTACAGGCCATAAATTTTAACGTGTCTTCCCTTCTTGTTTCTCCTTTTAATAATTTAATTTCTGTGACAGCTAGGTGGTACAGTGAGTAGAGCATTAGCCCCGGAGTCACGAGGACCTGAGTTCACATCCGTCTTCAGACACTTGACATTCTTACTAGCTATGTGACCCTTAGCAAGTCCCTTAACGCCAATTGCCCTGCCTTTACCACTCCAAAATAATTAATTTCTTACTTGAATCATGCTGTCACAACTTGCTATTGTTCCACGCTGTCTTAGGATTCTGAACAATCCTGTGCTTCATGAAATATTTGTTTAATACTTTTTTTTTTCTTTTAGTATTTACTTGGGGAATTTACTTATGGATATTCTAGTACATGTTTCTTCCTAGTTTTAAAAATGAGAATTCTTTGTGTATTTAGTGGCATGTGCTTTAATTTTTTTCATTGAATTATCTTCCTCTTGAACCATTGTGATGTTTTAGTCTTTTTCCACTTACATTCCCCCATCCCTCATTTTTTAACTCCTCCTTTTAAGATGGATTTATCATGAGAGTTGGATAACAAAGCCATCTCAGTCTTCTCCTATGTTAAAGTTTATTTCACTTAGCTTTTCCCTTATACAAGTACCTTCTGGAGTGCCAGGCCTTATAGGCCTTTGTTTGATTCCCATTCCCTTTCTTTCAGGTAAACAGTAACCTCAAAAGATGCCTGCCATGAGTTTTTTATTCTTTAATCATTTAGCTAGGATGGTTTAGTTTTTGAAACATATGATTGAGCAGCCAGTTGGGGAGAGTGAGGAGAAGGAAAGGAGTGTTATAGGCAGAGTCTTTGAAGTTTTCATGTTCTCTAACTTAAGAGAGGTCCTAAAATGTAGATTTGGGCTCATCTCTGAGTGACTCCCAAAATGCAAGCCTATGGATCATTTTGACCACCTGAATGACAGGGAAAGGAGGCTTTGAGTTAGTGTGTTGAGGATTAGCATAATCTACTTATTGGTTCATAAGGTGAATTCAGCGGTAATTATTCTACTTCTTGCACACAGTTCCTTTTTGTGTTTTATTTTTTAATGTTCTGTTTTAGAAATCAGTACCTGGAGAAAATATATAGTCTTTGTCTTGTTGGTAATGTGATCCTTAAATTACAGCCAGTGACATAAATAAAATGTTTACTTGTTAAATAGATTGCAGCATAATGAAGTAGATTTGGAATCAGCAAATACAGAATTGAATCTAAACTCTACCATTAACCTACAGCTATTAGGTCAGTAATTCAGGACAAAGTATTCAAAGTTGTTAAATGAGGAGGTAGGAATAGTTGATAACTAAGGTTTCTCCAACCTCTACATCTTATGATCCTTTTTTTTTTAAAAAGTATCAAAGTTACAATGAAGTCTTTAAAATACAGAAATCATACCTTATACAGTTATTGATATGTAAATTAGTAAGTCAGTACTGGATGCATGCTAATTAATTTAGTCTACAAAAAGACTGAAGATAGATGTTAGAAAACCTCGGTTCAAAGAATGTTTGGTAACTTCCTCTCAATTAAATCATTTCAGTGGATAGTGATTACATGGTGAAAAAAGGGAAGAAAAAATCCCTCAATTACTTTATCTAACTTAACTTGCTTTTGAACCAATTTTGAGAATGCCATTTTAAAGAAAAACTCTATGAATATTTGACTAATTTTTCAAAGCAATAACTCCACAGCCACTTATCTCCCACTGAGAATAATTATAGATAATATTAAGACTACATAAAAATGTACACCAAAGAACCCAGAATTTGAGAAGAGTTTTTTTTTTCCCTTAACCAAGGGTATAATTGAACAAAAATATGTGATCTGGCTCCAATGTCAAGGCAAAATATTTGAGTATCCAAAGAAACATTTGAATAGTATGTTTTTTCCCAAATTTAAATATTATTTTCCCCACATATTATTGTATACTATAAAATATAAGCTTTGACCATAATAGTATTTATTTACTTCTAAATAAATCCTTAAAAATTCCAAAGGTTATAATGTTTAATATTAAAATGCATTTTAATTTTTAAAATGATATTAAATGTGTCCTCCATTTCTATCTTTTGCATATTATAGACCAGATAATTACTCACCTTGCTTGACCAAATTACAACACATATTTGAAGGCAAAATGATTGTCTATTGACCTATAATTGACACATTGAAAGAGTATTGATTGGGTAAATCACACACCTATAGATAAAGATGCACACATATATACATGTATATAAATATACACCTAGATATATTTGTGTATGCTGTGTATTTAAATGAATTTGTATATGAACAAATGTTTGTAAATATATGTGTACATATATATGTGAGTATATACACATACGCATTACATGGATTTCTATTTGAAATATAAACATATATACAAATATATATGTACATTTATCTACATGTATATATGTAAATACACATTAGGACATAGACAAATTTCAACAAAGACAAGGCAGAGGTTTTGAAACCTAAATGAGTCATGTGATTTGCAGTCCCAGAGAAAGTGTTTTCCCTGCACCTTGAAAAATGACTAAATCTATTATGATTATTATGAGTCTTGGGTGGCACAACATCTTACAATGATGGAAATTTTCAAGCTGTTCCTTATGAGAGGAAGGGAAGGAGAGAGAAAGAGAGGGATGGTGAGGAAAGGGGGAGACGGAGGGGGAAGGGAGGGGGAGAGAGAAAGACAGAGGGAAAGAAAGAGGGAGAGAGGAGAAGAGAGTGAACAAGCAGAAAAGGAGAAAATTTTTTATGCAGACATGCTTATTGTAGATTCAGAGAATAAATATAACTTTCTATTAACATCACTCTTGAGTGACTGAAAGGTTAACTTCCTTCAACTTTACCAGTTTCTATTTGCTGAGTCACATGGACTAAGTGATTTTTAGAGGATTTCTTTAAACTTGATTTCCTGATTTTGTTTGATGTCAAAATATCTATGACCAATACTAGGTAATGAATTGCTATATGTTAATTCCATAAAAGGAAAGGTAAAATACTAACTAGGAATTCTATGAGATACAAAGAGAGAATAACTAAAGATGATATTATGAAAGGTGAAATGCAAGTAATTTCTTATATTTCTGAGAAATATCTAACTCTGAAGGGGGGTAATGGTGGATAAAGTAGATTATAGACCATAGGAAGTGGAACTTTCCTTTGGGCTGCCTGGTACAAAGAGAAAAGTATGGTCCAGAAAAATGTCCGTTTCTTATGAAGATCAACTGAAATTTCCATGTAGAGTAAGGAAACCCATATTTTGAACCTCTAAACTTTATGTCACAGTAACACCTCACACACACAACCACAGATATACAGACATGTATGTAGTAGGTGATAGATTTATAGAAATTCATAAATGCATTTCTTTAAAACTCTTCAGTGTTATATTTTTCTTATCCATTGTGCATTAGAATTTTTGTTTAAATATTGGAAAGAATATGGGAAAACTGGAATGCTAATACATTGTTGGTAGAGTTGTAAAGTTAGCAAACCATTCTGGAGAACAATTTGGAACTATCTTTAAAGGGCTTTAAGACTGTGCATACTCTTTGATCCAGCGATATCATTTCTAGATCTGTATACCACAGAGATCACAAAAACAGGAAATATACCTATTTGTACTATATATATATATTACATATATATACATATATATGTAATATATATGTATATATATACATACATATATTATACATATATATGTGTATATATGTGTATATATATATATCAGCTCTTTTTGTGGTTGCTAAGAATTGGAAATTGAAAGAATTTCCATCAATTGGAGAATGGCTAAACAAGCTGTGCTTTACCATCATAATAATATATTAATATAATATATTATAATATATATAATAATATAATATATACATATTATATATATTATATATAATAATATAATATATATATAATATAATAATAATATTATTGGAATATTATTGTGATATAAGAAATGAGAAGAAGAATGGCATCAGAAAAATCTGGAAAGACTTACATGCACTGAACCAAAGTGAAGAGAGCACAACCAAGAGACCATTATACATAGTAATGATAATATTGTATGATGAGGAACTGTGAATGTTGTAGGTATTTTCAGTAATATAATGATCCAAGACAATCACAAAGGACTCATGATGAAACACAATATCTATCTCCAGAGAAAAAAAATGATATTGTTTGAATACAGACTGAAGAGTGCTACTTTTCACTTTCTTTCATTTTTTATTCTAGTCTTCTTATACAAAATGATGTAGCAGGAAGGCCGAATTTATAATCTCAAATATAATCATGTATATGTTTGAATGGTTCGAAATTGCAAGGTATGAGAGATTCTCTAAATAGAAAGCAACAGAACATTTATTTAGGCCCCACAGTGACAGATTTGCAAACCAGCCTCCCCATTCCAACATCTTGACCAAAAAACCCCAGGCCCAGTGGGCCCGCCTCACAAGAGTAACCAGGAGGCCACATAAAAACAAGATAGTATTTAGCCAAATCATATTTACTGGCCTCAAGTCCTTGCTCGCACTCCTGGGTCCATATGGGTCGGCTCTGCTTCCGCAGCTCTTACTTCAGCTTTTTTCAGCTTCAGCTGTAGTTGTCTCTTAGCTTGCCTCTCGTTGCAGCCGAGCCTCTGGCATTCTCAAGCCCCACCTCAAAGACCAGAGACCAATTCGTTCCCGAGTTGGCCCCTCTTAAGTTATCAATCTACACTCACACAGGTTTCACACCTGATAAGGCTTTGGGCCTGGGGCTTAGTACTTAACAGCTGAAAGTACTTTCACTCAAGGTAAACAAAAGCCAAACTCCTCAAGGGCACCCCCAAACAAAGTGCTAAGGAGCCCATTTTACCTTATTGACACACTCCACCCTTTGTTCTAGGATACATAATTTAATTGGCCATGTATCCTAGAGCATACATTGACCCAATATACGTTGTGATCCAATTATGCAGGAAACTAAAACATATCATTCACAACAAAGCAAAACATATAATTCAGTGACATTATATAGAAAATATCTCAAATATTTGTTTACAATACAAACATGACCCACCCCTAGGTCCCAGCAAGATAATCTCTTCAAATCAATCATTCCCAAAATACTTGTTAACAATTCAAATGTCCACCCCTAGATCTTTGTATCCATTATGTAAGAAAGGGGTGTCAATAATACCATAATATTAAAAACAATACAGCCAGGATAATATGAAATAAGTACACAGAACAGTATCATCATTCACCCACACTCGAATGACTGGGGCTCAGAATCTTGGGGTAAGGGGCGAGGGTCTCATTTTCCATAACTTCTTCTTGCTGAAATTGGGCGTAGAACTGTCCCTGCCCCAAGAGTCCCATTCCAGAGGCCAGTTCTTTAGCCAGCTGGCAGGAATTCCAAGAACACAACATGCTTAGGTAGTCACTGGAGAGTGTAGGGTACTTAAGCCTAAAGGAGACAGAACTAACAACAGCTTAAACCAAGACAAAGAACAAAAGAGTAAGCAAGTGTGGGCTATTATACTTCAAATAAAATCACCCCCATTCTGGTTGAGACTCCAATTATTCAAGAATTTGATCCCATAGCCTATCTCAGGCAGAAAATGTTTCTTTTCAAAGGGAACACAATAAGGAAACTTAAGCTAGAAGGGTCCCATCCGAGATGGAGACTAAGATTGCCCTCCAAGCCTTTTTTCCCCATCTACAAACTTTCACATGTTAATCACATAAGATCACCTTCCCTCTGAGTGGCTTGTGGCATTTATCAGCATCAGCCATACTTCTGGAGTCTATAAATCAGCGTCTGCAGGAGCAGTTCTTATTTCCCTATTTCTTCTGTTATCTAGTCCTTTATCTTGGTACATTCTGTACAGTTCTCTGGTTGGAATGTCATCTATCATTTTAAAACCTAGCCCTGCTCTCAATAAAGCGGTAAACATTTCTTTTCTTGTCACTCCAATTTGGTGCCAAATTCGCTGGCTATTCACCCTTCTCTCTCGAGGAGATCTATCCCTTCCCCAGTCTCCTAAGTCATTCAACTGCAAAATCTTATCTATCACCACTGTAAGAGGGCTCCCCACTTCCCCAAGTAACAGATTCAAAATTAGGTGTTTATAAGCAGGGAGAGCTGTCATAATTATTAAATTCCTATGAGGGATTCCCATAGGATCTTCATAATATTTGTCTGTAGTTCCTGTCATGATATCAGTCTTCATTACCTCCTCCTTTAGTCTCGTGATACAATCTCTAAGTGAATACCAGGGTCTATACACAGTGGGCCACATAGAATCAGTAGTATATCTCTTATTGCATCCCTCAGCGGCTAACGCCAACAGAGTAGTCCTGCCAGCACCGTCTCCTTGCTGATATTCCCTAAAAGCTTGCTTAATTAGAGGATTGTGGCTGATACCCATGAATCTCACACAATCCGTCCTATCTACTAATATTCCACTGGCCCCTTGATCAATGAGTCTTACCATCCAAGATATCAATGGTTCTCCTATTCTTTGGCTGAACCTACTCAAAATGTCCGTGACCTCTTGCTGTGAAAAATCTTCCTGAATTTCCCTCATGACTGAATTGTCACCTTGGGTTTCTGTCTTCCTCCTTTGTGATCTTGGGCAAGCCTCTTAAAATTTTGATGCATTAGGCAGCTTTTTAGCACTGTAAGTATATATGAGTTGTTGATCTACATTAGTTGAGTTTCTATTTCTGTAATTTGCACATGGATTAAAGTCACAGGCTAAAACAAAAGTTTGTTTTCACTTCAAGTTTGGGTTCAGTTTACTTGACAAAAATGATCAACATGGAACACGCTCACATCCACACACACACACACACACAGAGAGAGAGAGAGAGAGAGAGAGAGAGAGAGAGAGAGAGAGAGAGAGAGAGATTCTTCATACCCATTCATTTTAGGTTGAGGTATATACTTTAATCTAGATGGACATTGAGTTATAAAAAGGAAAGGACACTGATCTTAGAATCTAAAGATTTGAGATGGGATCCTGGTTCTGTCATTTAATCAACTGTGTCATATATGGCAAGTCATTTCATCTCTCACTCTCACTTTTATTTGTAAAAAGAGCATAAAAGTTCTAAAACATTTTTTCAAGTGGAGATTGCATATCATAATGGACAATATGCTAGATTTGAAATCAGGAAAAAATGGATTTAAATTTCATGGGTGATGCTTATTCTCTTGGGGATGCTGGACAAGTCATTATTTCTCTCTGAAACTTCTCTTCCTCTTCAGTAAAATAAAGAGGTTGAACAGTATGACATCTGAACTCCCTAGAGTCCCCAACACTTTAATCCTATGAGCCTATTATTTGCTAAGTTAAAATAATTTATCATATTGTGCTCAGTAAATCAATACACCAGTATAAGTTAATAACGATAAATATTTTAACTTATTAGTATATCGTTTCCCTTCGTAAAATGGTAGTAGAAAAAAAGTGAGAGAAGGAAAATGCAAAAAAAAAGTAGTTTGGGTAGAGCATGTAGGCAGCCAATAAATTGTAAATATATTGAATAAAAATATATTGAAGAAAAGGAAGACCGACCTTCGTAGAAATGAAAAATCTTTAAGAACCTGGCATGACTAGATTACAGATAAAATTGTTTTCAATGAGAGTTACTACTGAGATTTTGGAGGATTCCTCAAATAAGGAGAAGCACAATGATCAGAAGTGTAAATAGAGAAGAATTAGGGGGAAAAAGGTTTACTGTATTACAAAAGTTATACAGCATTCATGGGGCATTAATCATGTACTTGAATACATAAATGAAATCAAAGCTATATCAATTTGAATATTTCTTCCACTAGTTCAAATTACATTGGAAGAGACAGAATGAAAAGATTGTGATATTCACCATTGGAGATTTTCAGCCGGGTTCTCATCTGTTCCTTCACACAGCCTGAAACTGAAGGTCCACTCATTCACAGTATAAAATTAATAACAACAGTTGGAAGATGGCTGTAACGGCGAGTGGTCAGCTGCTGGTGCAGCTGGGCCAGGTCTGTGCTGCGGCTATGCGGTCGTACACTAGCAGCGCCCACGCCGAGGAGTGCTCCAGCAGCTTGTGGAGGACGCTGACCTTCTTCGTGACGCTCCGGGGGGTGGTGGTCAGCATGCTCAATGCCTACCTGAAGTCGCCGGAGCATCACGAGAGCCCCGAATTCGTCCCCTACCCCCACCTCTGCATCTGGACCAAGCCCTTCCCATCGGGAGATGGAAAACACACTCTGTTTCATAACCATCATCTCAATCGTATCCCAACTGGATATGAGGACGAGTAAAGCAAACTTGGACCATACTAATCAAGCACTGGGGGATCACAGCAGCGGTTGGACCATCCTTCTTTCTATGTGTAACAGGAAATTATAGGGGACCTTCCTTAAGTTCACTTGCACCACACAGTGACAAATATACTGACCTTACCATTTTGCTTGTGATTGGGACAGCTTAAATAAATAACTCTTACCGTAAAAAAAAAAAAAAAAAAAATTAATAACAACACATTTATGTTGTATTTTAAGGTTTGCAAAGTACTTAAAAATCTTGTCTCATCTGATATTCATAATAAACTTGGCAAGTAAAAATTATTATTATGTTCATTTTATATCTGAAGAAACTTCAGCTTTTTGTCAGGGTATGATTGCTTGTAGAGTAGAGAGTACTTTGTCCCAAGTTTTAGAGACTGTGCTGCTGTTTTCAGAGCTACTTCTACACAGTAAGCTTCACCATACCAGTGCTTCTCCTCCCCCAAGAACTGCCAACCAGGACTATGACCCAGATTCAAGCAGGCTCTGCACTCCCACTCTGATCTGCCACTTAATTCCTCCTACCAGGTGGGCCTGGGGCCAGAAGCAACTGAAGCTGAAGCTTTGGAAACAGCCCCAGAGCTGCACCGCTTTTGCTCCCCCCAGGGCTGGGGCCGACCCTGCAGTCATTTCATTCTGATCCAGCAGTTTTTCCACTAAACTGCTATGTTGTCTTTGGTGTTTGTGTGTTGGGAAGTCTGGTAGCTACCACAGCTCAATGATTGAGGGCTCTACTGCCTGTTACACCTGGCTCCCAGTCTGGTTGGTCCTGGCGCAGCCCACACTAGACTGTGCTCTGCTCTCCTCCCAGCTCTTTGTGATAGACCCTTCCAAGAGAGCATCCATGCTTTCCTGGGCTGGAGCCCTGCTTCCCTCTGCTATTTTGTGGGTTCTGCAGCTCTAGAATTTGTTCAGTGCCATTTTTTACAGGTGTTTGGAGTGACCTGGGGAAGACCTTAAGTAAGTCCCTGCTTTCCAGCTGCCATCTTGGCTTTGATCCGGTTATCTTAATTCTTAACAGATGTCTGATTGCTAGTGAGACATAATCAAGACTGACTTTTGCCTATCTTAAATATCTAACTGGGGGACATAATTTGCTATAAACTTTTTAGATCTTAGAAAGTTATGCACAGGGTTGAAAAGACTCTAGCTATATTTTAAAACATCATGTATGTATATGAACAACTGAGGATAGTAATATTGAGAGTTGCAGTAGATTTAAAAGGAGAATTGATCATTTTTGCTCTATCTAAAATATCCATCTCAAGTATTGAGATAAAGAAGAGTTAATAATTGTATCAGTAAGGCAAGATTCATGATCTCAAGGATGACCATGAATATGCCTTTATGGTTTAGAATTGCAAAGTATGAAAAACTCTCTAAGTAAAAGGCAAAGGAAGTATAACATTTATTTAAACTCCAGAGGATAAAATCCCAAGACCAATAACCCTAATTTGATATAGCAGTAATTATATTCCAAAACCAGTAAGCCCACATCAATGTAACAAGGGAATTATAACACAGTATTATAGAAAGGAACCAAGTGATCCTGTAACCTTCCCCCCTACTGGGGTCTTCCCATAAACAATCACTCGTGAATCCTATCCGTCTACTTGCCTGCATTCTCTTCAGTTCTGTTCCTCTTCAATTCTGGTTCTCTCAGACTCTGGACTCTCCTGATATACAGTCCTATGTGGCATCTAATTGCCTAGAACTCAGGTCTCTGATTGCCTGAATTCATGATTGACTAGAACTCAGTGCACATACCATTGGCTCTGGTCTTGGCAGCTCCTCTTACAGCCCTGAGGTCTTCATGCCATGAAATTGGCTTACTACCTAGTAAGTAGAGGCTTTAGGCTTACTTGAAAACAAAGGTAAAATCAAGCCTTCCCATCTAGCCCCACCTGAGGCCCATTGAATGGGTGAGGATATCTTTGATCACATTAATACTACAATAATTAATAATTATATAATCAACACAATGTCGCCTTGATAAAGATACTAATAAATTTGTAGAGCACAGTGTATTGTGTAGTGAATTGTGCAGTGAACTTCTACTTTGCATTATTAGACTATGATGATAAATTAGGATCTCTTTGATTCAAGAAGCAGTCTCTGAAGAAATAGTGTATAGGAGAGCTGATTTCTCCAACTGGACTTTTTTTTGGGGTAAAGCTATGGCAGAACCATTATCAGTTCTTTCCAGAAGGATTGGTGTGTCAGCATGGAAGGTAGAGGTAACCTCAGTCCTGAGGTCAGAGATATAGATCAGCAAAATATGGGGGGGGGATTGGCGGGTGGAGGAGGAAGGACCATTGCTTCAGGCCCTCAGTTTTGAGGTAAACTTCTATGAATATGTTGCCATAGTAACCCACATACTCTTTAGTCTAATTCATCTGCTGCCTCTTCTTGTCTTCCCAGTAAACTCTATATAATAAATTGTACTATATGAAAAACTTCAATGTGATCCAAGAGTCCAGCAGTGACTCATTCTAATGTTGCAGACTGCAACCATAATCATTTAGTTTAGGGCCAAAAGAACTTTAAAAGTCATCTTGTGTTGATTTTTTGTGTTCTTGTATAAGTTATATATGCCCACATAAGTTGTTTAAAATGTGGTTGATCAGTAATGTGAATACATATCTCTTGAATCTGACCTTACCCTCTCCAAAGAAGACTGCAATTTCATTCTTGAGTGAAGGCAGAGAAGGGCCATGTTGCTCTTTTTAATTGCTTATTTCCAAGATGGATATCAGTGTAAGATAATATTTATCTGCCTCCTTAAATATTGAAGGTCTTAGGGCATAATGGGTTTATAACAAAAGTTTTTGTCTTTGTTTTTGTTTTTCCAGATAGCTAGCTCTTATGAGGAAGGCAACCTTCAGCTTACACTTGCTGGCTTGACTCTTTTCTACTAAACACGGGTTGCACAAAAAGCCAATAATGGTGAATAACGATGCTTGTACCTGGCCCTTTTTCAGAAGGGGTTAGAGGCCAAGTCACCCATCAGATAATGACGTGAAATAAAAAGCTTTTTTTGTTTTCTAAATTCACTCATGGCCAGGTGGAATTATTGATAAGACAATTATTTCTAACAATTTGAGGGCTCATTCTGAGATCTTCCTGGAAATTGTTGAAGGTTGAGAAAGACAGATCCCATTGATTTTAGATAATTTTCATGCTCCTATGCTTGCACTCACAGACTGTTAAGAATCTCAGGGCCAGATTAATTAAAGAGGCCACTGTGAAGAGAGAAAAAAAGCAAGGAGAGAAAGAAGGGAAAAAAGTAAGTAGGTCCCTGGTCAGGCAAATTGTGCACAGATCAAGGTAAGGGAATCAGACTAAATATTACCTTGATGGTTGAGACCATTCTACGGGGCTGAGACTGAGTGTGTGTGACTAAGACATTCCTGGATAGTTATGAAGTAAGAGTGGAGCCTGGATCTATGGTTCTGTCTTCCCTTGAGGGAAAAGCCTGAGAATGACAAAGGGGGAGTCTAAGGGTTTGTCTAAAGTCTCAGCGGGAGAGTAGAATGGGGAATAAAGGAAATAAGGCACCAGAAGGGGTGGATTCCCCTGGAAAGGAAAAAAAAAAAAGACGGTTGCCTAAGAAAAAGGGAAGGGAGTCTCTTGTAGTATAATTCCAGATAATCAGTTAGGGAAAATGCTAGATTACTGGAAGACTACACCAGAGACCCAAGCAAAGGTAGCTCTAAGACCTTTGAGGCGGAGAAGACTAAAGAGGAGACAGCCTTTTTACAGAAGCTGAGACATCAAATGACTCAGGGACGGACCCTGAGCCCTCAATGACAGAAGTCTTAAAAGTGCACTTTGTGATTAAGGCATGGCCTGATATAAGAAAGTGCTAAATATAGAAGAGTGGAGTGATAAGTCATTGCAAGAACTGGTGAATGAAGCATAGAAGGTGTTTGTAAAAAGAGAAGAAGAGAGCCTAAGTCAGAAGGCTAGGATTATGATGACTACTATTAATGAGATAATGAGGAAAAAGCCTGAACAGGGAGGATATAAGTATAAAGGTGGAAACTATAGGGCTGAAAAACAAAGGAGTTTTGAAAAAGGAAGGGGTTGAGGAGGGGCTTTTCACCCCATCTGGCAAGTTTCCATTGCAAGAAACTGGAACATTTTAAAAGAGTGTCTTAAGCTGAAGAGGAAAAGAAAGGATTATTCCCCCGATGAATTTTCAGGTGTATATCAGGTCCTACTTGGAACCACAAGTGAACATTAGTATGTGGGACTTAGAAAGGGGGATGTGGAAATATCTCAGGAAGTCAGAGTTGCTGGAAGGCAGGGCAGAAATCTGAAGGGTCTCTGGGAAGGATACTTTTGAAATTGGCTAAAAGTCAGAGTAAAATTATAACTGTGAGTATTTTTTAACCAGTCTAAATTCTAATTCTAAAGTGGTTTCTAAATGATTTCTTCATCTGTTCTGTCTTGTCAAATATCTTGTCAAATGCCTCGTCTGTGTGTTTGAGAAATTTTTCATGTTTTGTGGTGAGAAATTTGTAAGGTCTCTAAATAGAGAAAGAGAACATTGGGAGAGAACTCCAAACTTAGGCTTTTAGTGGGAGATAAAGATTATTTTCTCTTGGGTCCCAACACTGGCCAAGTAGGGACCCCGGACTAGAAGGTAAATAATAAATAGCCAGCAGCTTTTAGAACTGATAGAGAATCAGAATCCAAGCAGGTAAGAGAAAGCAGAGGCTGACAGGGAAACTAAGGAAATTAAATCAATGTATCTGATATCAGGTAATGTGTTTAAAATTGCAAAGTAAGGGGGAGAAATATGGTTCTCTTGGTGTATAAATTGTTAGGCATTTAACTCATGCTAGTTTCTAAGGTACAGAAAAGCAAGATGAAATTGGCATAAGTAAAAGTTCTATTTATTTATTTGAAATGTCTGAGGTAACATTTGCTTTGTCTGAGATTAGGATTGCTACTCCTGCTTTTTTATGTCAGCTGAAGCATAATATATTCTGTACCAGGCTTTCACCTTTGTCCTCTGTGTATTTCCCTACTTCACATGTGTTTCTTATAAAAACATATTGTAGGATTATGGTTTTTAATCCATTCTGCTATCCACCTCTGTTTTATGGGAGAATGCATCCCATTCACACTTATAATTAGGATTACTATCTGTGTCTTTCTATCCAAACTATGCCCCCCTCCTTGTTTATGCTTTTATTTCTTCCTTCTACTTTCCCCTCCCCAAAAGGGTTTTCCTTTGACTAACTCAATTTTCCCTCCCCTCTATCAGCCCCTCTCCCTTTTCTATCCCTTTTCCCTTACTACTTCTTCCCTCCCTTTTAACCACTCCTTTTTCTTTCCCTTTTCCACTCCTACTGGCTGTAGGGCAAATTAGATTTCTATACTTGGCACAGTATGTTATTCCCTCTGTTAACCAAGTCTGTTGAGAACAAGGCTCAAATAATGTTCATTTTCCTCCTTTCTTTCCCTCTAATATAATGTTTTTGTGTCTCTTCAAGTGATGTAATTTACAATTTTCTGCCTCCTCTTTACCTCCTTACAATTCCCTTTGCAAACATTAGTTGTTTTTTTTTTTAACAACACAACAGTTAATTTATACCTACACCCACTGTATATATATCCCTTTTGAACATCATAATAAATATACTATTCTCCAGATTAACAAGTATCACCCTCCCATATAAGGATGTAAACAGTTTCTCCTCATTGAATAACAAGATTTTTTTTCTTTTATTGCTTTTTCATGTTTACATTTTTATGTCTTTCTTGAATCTTGTATTTGAAGAACAAATTTCCCATTGAGCTCTGTCATTTTCAACAGGAAGGTCTGGAATTCTCTTTTTCCAGTCAATGTCCATTTCTTTGCTTGAAATATTATGCTCAATTTTGCTGGATAGTTGATCCTTGGTTGTAGCTCCAAGGTCCTTTGCCTTTCAGAATACAATATTTCAATCCCTCCAATTTTTAATGCAGAAGTTTCAAGGTCATATGTGATCCTGATTTTAGTTCCCCAATCTTTGAATTTTTTCTTTCTGGATGCTTGCAGCATTTTCTCTTTGACCTGATAATTCTGGAATTTAGCTACAATATTCCTTGGTGTTTTCAATTTGCAATCTCTTTCAGGAGGGGATTGGTGGATTCTTTCAATGACTATTTTATCCTCTGGTTCTAGGACCTTGGTGTAGTTTTCCAGGTGGATTTCTTGGAAGATACTGTCTAGGTTCTTTTTTCACCATGGCTTTCTGGTAGTCCAATAATTCTTAAGTTATCTCTCCTGGATCTATTTTCTAGGTCAGTTTTTTTTTCCAATAAGAGATTTTATGTTTTCTTCTATGAATTGTAGAGGGTGATCTCATGGGAAGTTTGAGAGAATGACTATTCCCTATGAGCTGAGATAGGATTCTCTTGACTCAATTTCCCCACTATGACACCTGGCAGACTTTAAGCCTGGTTCAATGCAGTTGGCAGTCTGCCTGGAATTGGCATGAATTTAGGGAATTTTTGTCCCTTTGCTTTAGTTCATGATGCCAAATCTGTTACATTATTATTTTAGTACTTGAGCATCTAAAGTTATTACAGTAAGATCTAAGTGTAAGATTAAATTATTTGGCTTAGGATGTTAACCCAAACAACAATTAACTAGCCTTGACATCTGTTACTAACATATATATATATATATATATATATATATATATATATATTTTCATATTTTTCATAATGGTATGGAGACAATTAGTTCAAGGGCTTGTGAAATCAGGATATTATTCTTTTACTTAGTTAATATCATATTTGTTACAATGAGTTAATGTTAAAAGATGGTTTGTGGTCTATCATGTAAATGCTTTAAAAGAAGCATAACATGACCACACATTGGAATTGTTTTACATACTATGTTAAAATTGAGTACTCAATGTATTATGTATGTATTAGAGTTCTTCAAGGGTATCTCATCCTCTTGATGGGAGAATGAATAACAGATGATTGGCCGAGGTTCCAGTTTTGATTTTATAAGAATAGAGGCATAAAGGTTGATCAGTTTTATAGGAGAACCAACATAAGGAAGTGGATTTCTACAAGAAGATGACAAGAAGATGCCATGATGCTGTGCTGGGCCAGAAAACTTCATCAGATGATGTTTCATACCAGACAGTTGAATGAGATGAAACTTCTGAATCTTAAAGGGACATTTGATTGTTCATAATTGCTTTTCTTTGGGTCTCTGTATCTGTGTTTATTAAGGGGACTGCTTCCTTTTGATCTGTCAATGAAGCGATCAATCTCTCCCCCTTATGCCTACTTAAAGGGGAGAAGGACAAGGGGAATGATTCATATGAGAAAGAGAGTGAGGGGGTATTAAAGATGTGGAAATAAAATTTGAATAAAAGAAAAGAGGAGGAATTTGTGGGAAACAAAGGAAAGTATTCTGTTTCCACAGGATTAAAACTTCTCCCAGCTTTGAGTGATAAAAGAATGTAAGTCAGAGTTGACTGGTTCTAATCAGAGCTTTGACCTAGCAGAACCAGGCTTCTATTAGGTAAAAGGTCAGAAGCTTGCATGTATGCTTAACGAGAAGTTTGAGAGGAAAACTATCAGGGAGGTGAACATGAAGTGGGAGGTTCAGGAGGTTGGATATAGCCAATGGAAAGCAAAGGGGGGCATTCAAATCAGGATTGTTATAAAAGAGTTTGTAATTGTCTTAAGAGTGTGCTTGAGCCTGGCCCTTTTTCACAAGTGGTTAGATGTCAAGTCAGCCATCAGATAATGATGTGAAGCAAAAATATTTTTTCTAAATTAAAAAAAAAAAGTAAATAATGCGTAAAATCATTTATCCAAGTAAAACAGCAAACAGGCATTTGAGAAGCACCACATATTAAGATATGTGAAAAAATATATGACGGTCAAAGAGCTCTTTGCTAGAAGTGAAAGAAGTCATTAGTTCAGACCAAGAGAGGCTCTGATTTCATCTTAGGGGAAAGTCTCTGAAATCTCTTTGGAGGCAAAATAGAAATCAGAGATATCCTTAGGATTCAGTTTCCTCTACATTCCTACAGCTTCCAAAGTCTGTCTTTCTTTTTAGAAGAACATCTGGAACCACAAGTTTCTCTTTCTCTGACACAAACTCCATTCCTAATACAGGTTTGCAGCATGGTTACCACACTGAGTCTTCCTGACAACGATCTGAAGTCATAATAAAAGTCATATCTTTTTTTCACAAACACTGCAGCACACATAAACACCTCAGGGTGCTTGAGTGGAAGCTATATTGCACTAGTAATATTTTAATCTTACAGAAAAGAAAACTAAAGCCCAGAGAGAGGAAGGAACATTTTCTGGATGACACAAGAAGTAAATAACAGCCAGCTAGAATTCAAATTAGATTCTTCCAACTTACAATGCAATGAATTTTGTTAAAATGCACACATAGGCATGCATGTATATGTGTGCATATATGTGCATGATATGGAGGCTATCTGTATATATATATATATATACATATATATGTACGTATATATTATATATATGCACAAATATGTATATATCTGTGTATGCATTGTGATATACACATGTGCCTGTTTGTATGTGTATATATAAACAGATAGAGTATATGTATATAGACATATTTATTTGACTTTTATTTCATTGTATACTTGAATATTTACAAATATACATAATGTACATATGTATATTTGTGAGTATGCATCTATGCATACATGTTTTAATGTATACATATATGTTTGTTAATATGCAAACAAATGTTTAGTAGTCTCAAAGGGGAAGGCAGTAGAATCTGGGGGAATAGGTAAAAGTCTGTCTCCTGCAGAAGTGGGATTTTGAAGTGAATTTTATAGAAAGCCATTTAAGCTAGGGGATGAAAGTAAGGGGGCAGAGCATTCAAGGCAAACAGATGAATCTCTCCAAAGTCATGTAAATTGGAAGTATAATATATATCAAGCATTAGGTTAATGACTACGTCACTTGTTCTCAAAAGGTGTTTCAGGGGCCTCTCCAAACTATTTTTGTAGTATGTAATAGCAAACATCCTAGCATATCCAGGTCCTTTGAACTGCTCTTAAAGGAAATATAGTTTTAAAGGGGTCAACAATCTTACTTTAATTACATTCACTAGTTCCAAGGAAAAGTCATCACCCTCAACATGGAGAAAATACAAACATAGAAAATACAAGCTGAGAAAGTACAAGCAGAGAAATTAAGATAAAGACCAACAGACAGGAATCTAGCTGTCTGATCAAAATAATACAACCACATGCATATACCACTGAATTGGGGGAGCACAGATACATCTGAGTGGTAGGGGGCTCTGAACAAACAGCTACTCAGAATCTCATCCAGGGAATCAAAAGTTCTTTCTCATAAGCAAACTCCCAAAGCAAAATCTTACCTCAGAGTACACATGCACTTTTGGCTAATAGGCTCAGAGCCAGAAGGCATCAAAACCCTCATGACTCAATGCCTAATTAGCTTAGTACCAACAGGTGTGAAAGCATTCCTACAGGCAAGGCTCCCCTAAGCAAGCTTTCCTTTAAGCAAGTTCCTCCCCCAGTGGGCTCTATGTGATTCAGGATGTATTACAGTTGTCAACTGGGCCAGAGTTCAAAGCAGGTTACATGGGTCTATTAATGGACAGGGAAAATCTTTATATTCCATTAACATTATATAATAATAGAAAGACATTTTGATTTGTAAAAATACATAGATATAACTTACATAAACAAAAGCTTGAGAAGACAAATATATTCAATAATTTATAGTACAGTAAAGAGGTCCTGAGACCAAAGTGTATGAGAACCACCACACTTTTTTATGTATCGTTCTCTCTACTGCATGGGGATTAGGATGAGACTAGCAATCAGAAATTATCCTTATTCATCCTCCCAATACCTGTGTATTTAGATTATATTTAGAATTGTATGTGTTTGTGTGTGTGTGTGAGTGTTTGCCCACTCTTTTCTTTTTTGCCTTCTCTCCCTTTCTCTCTCTCTCCTGGATCTGTCGATCTCACATGAGATGGAAGTGTAATGGCCTCTCAAAAGTGGCTCCCATTCTTATCAATCAGGTAGTTTTAATCTGCTCCATTTTCCCAGACCTGGACCAGCTCTCCTATCTTTAAGACTTGTGGCCCACAGTATCCAGGGTCTCATAATATTCTTCATATTAGTGTTGAGTTTAGTGTGACCCTGTGATCTACTTTAGCTCACTCACTAACTGAAAGTTTCCACTAGCCTCACCCTTCCCAAATGGAAAGGACTATTATCATGGGTTGCAAACATGCTAAACCATTGTTTCATTTTTCTAAAAATTTGCATTTTAAAATAAAGTTTAATTGTTTATTAAAAAGTTTAAGCTTTAACTTCATTTACTTAGTGAATAGAAACAATGTTCTTTACAATTAAATATTCAATAAATATGTTGTTATTATTACTATATTTATAAATTAATTCCTTTGGTGAATATGTTATTAAAATGTTTTGCAAATCTGTGACTCTTTGAATTATCTCAAACACATTCTCTTTTATTTTTTTTTAATTTTTTTGCAGGGCAAATAATGTTAAGTGACTTGCCCAAGGTCACACAGCTAGTACTAGTACCTGTGTCAAGTGTCTGAAGCCGAATGCCAACTCAGGTCCTCCTGACTCCAGGGCTGGTGCTCTACTCACTGTGACACCTAGCCATCACCCTCAGACACATTCTACTCTCCTGCTGAGAACTCCTAAATATAAGGTATGTCCAAAGACTTGCTCCCATGGAACATATTCTATCTTGTTTGACTTTTAAAAACTTCACAATGTGATTTGCTTCTATTATGCCAAACTTCTTACATTTTACTCTCCTGACCTTAAACTCTTAAACTCTAGCAACACTGGACTTTTTGCTATTTCTCTAAAACAAAACTCATACTCCAGACTCCATCCCTTTGCACTATCCACAGTCCCTGGCCACCTGGAATGTTCTTCCACTTCAACTCTACTTCTTGGTTTCCTCAGCTCTCTTTTAATATTTAGCTTAAATATCACTTTCTGAAAGAGTCTTTTCTTAGGGTTCCCTGCCTCCCCCAACTGCTAGTACTTAGCCTTTGAGATTATCTTCTGATTTCTTTGAGTGTATTATAGTACACTTTTGAAAACATGGTCTCCTCCATTAGAATTGAGTTCCTTGAAGGCAGAGTCTGTGTTTTTGTCATTATATTATCAGTGACTGACCCATAGCATGTGCTTCATAAATGCTTGTAGTTTGATGCCAAAACAAAAACAAAACAACCCACTGACTTTCCTTACTTGTTGCTCATGCACAGCAGCCAGACCAGCCTTCAAACCATGAACTATCATGTCAGTACTAAACTATTCTGAAGCATTCTTTTTTTTCTTGCAACTGTACCAATAAAAGGAGAAACCCCTTTAACAAAGGCAAAATATTTAGCCTCTTAGCTAACAAAATTCCCACTTCCCAAAAGAGGGGAAGCAAGGGAAGGAGAAAGTGCAGAGTTAATTAGACTAATTGGACTAGAACAGGTTAAGGAGTAAAAATAAAGCTCAAAGATGACTTCTTTATTTAAGTCATTTAATTGAATTTGAAAGTCTAGGACTTATATTTTGAAGGAGCAGGCCAGGTTTCAATTTCTAGCTCTGTAATTTATTACTGATATGTAACCTTTAAGGCTCTTGTTTCATTATCTTTCATGGGAGCTTAAGTATATTGTATGACCTCTGAAACATCTCATGTTTTTATTTGATGATATTCAGAACTTGGGGTCAATAAAATCTGCATGTAATGGGGTAGGTTAAGATATAACTATGCTGATGTCTTTTGTTCCCAAATGAATCACCAGGTATTGGAAGTGGTTGCCCATTTTGATAGTTCTTATGATTCTCACTGCCAAATCCTAGAAACATGTCCTCTCAAAAGCTCATACCTTCCTGTTTCTAAGTTAGCTCTATGAACACCTTGCTACTCACATGAGGAATGTAATCATCAACTCCTAATGCTTATCTCTTGTTCTCTTTTTCCTCTTACCAGTGTTTGATGGCCCCTCTCCTGGTTATAATTATAGATCTTTATTATCCTTTGTAGAATAAAAAGTTGCTTCCTCCTAGCATGTTAAAGTTGTATCCTCTATGAAAGGAGCCAAATAACTCCCCAAACTCACTGCACCTTCTTCTTTTCATCCTCTATGATACTTTTAACACTCCAATCCCCTGACAAGTCAGGATTTGCTTCTGCTTTCTCTCTTTGAATAATTATTTCCAATCTTTCAAGAATCATTCATTCTTCACAGCTTCAAGACTACGGATGCATTTCTCCAATGCTTTAACATTCTTTTCTAGTAAAGAAACCAACTTACATTTGTGGATTGTAGCTTCCAGAAACAGAAGCATATCACATAGACTTATCATGTGCTAGAGATGACAAAAACAAGCAAACATACATACATACAAACAAAATGGTTTCAAATCTCCGCACTCATCAGAGTACATTGGTAATTGTCTATAAAAGTGGTAGGGTTTCACACCCAATATAAATTGAAAATGGACTTGATCTTGGAAAGTTAAAAGCTAAAATAACACTAGAATGCCCTCATCTAATTTATTAAATGACTATTTTTTTACAATGACCTTGTATGGTACATGACAATGAATGCCAATTTCATTCCTCCTACTTTAATTTAACCACAGACTGTAACAAAGGAAAAATCATCTCTTGTTTTTGCTTATAAGATTCTCAAATATCATTACAATATTTAAAATAGATTTCTTTTCATTTGGAACAAACAGACAAAGCTCTTGATAGCAATGGATTTAACCATTTTTTAGATTTGTAAGGTTTTAGACCTTAACTCATCTTACACAGAAAAAAATAACAACTGCAGAAAGAATTTACACGTGAGATTATTTCATGTGAATCTGACACTGTCAGCTTCAGAAAGCAATTTCCCCCCAAGGATGTCTGAAAGCTACTATGCTACTTTTATATAAGTTATTCCTCTTTGTTAAAGTAATAGGAATCAGTATTACTATCATACAAATATCTTTCCATCAAAAGATAGTTTTATTTCTGCAATTTGTTTAAGTATATATTTCAAGTCTGAAATATACATTGGTAGGAACTGTTAGAGAAAACTGCTAATGTTGAAAATACTTTCCATACAAAAACTCATCTACTTTCCACAAGCAAGGAGAATTTTGTGGTGGTTTGCATGGAGTGCTTAATGTTTGTATTTTAGCCACAGTAAAATAATTATTTAATATAGGCTTGTGGGATTCATTTCCCTTTCCATGGTTTTTTTAAGGTAGAGTATTCTTTGAAAAGGAAATGAAAATAGAGGTTCCAGGGGTAATTGAGTGGAGGAGAGGAGAAGAGACAAAGAATAAAAAGTAGTTAAGTGAGGCAGAAGCAGACATCTCACCTGTTCAACGAAATGAGAATATTGAAGAATATGCTACAAAGGACAAAAGGAAAAATAAAGACCATGAGACACTTGGTAGCAAATAATAGATATGAGGTATTTTCATAAAGAGAAGAAGCTGGACCAAGATGCTAGCTGTCTTATAGTTTATAATGTTTTAAATCTATAAGGATTATGAGACAAGAAAGCATACAGTAAATGGCAAAGGAATAAGAGGTTAAATAGTTGATGTGAGGAGTACTGAGCAAGTTATTTCTTAGCTTAAAGCTAAAAATAACGGTATAATGAATAGAGAACTGGCCTTGGAATCAGGAAGACCTGAATGCAAATTCACCTCCCATATATGATGACTACGCAATTTTAGGCAAGTCATCGTAAATTCTTAGTGAACCAGACAATTCTCTAAGATTATCAATTACAGAAGAGTTGATGATCATCATTGATTTAAAAAAAGACTTTCTTCACTGGAATTGCCCACACCAGTAAAATCATAGTCTTGAATCAAAACAAAAAAAAATAGTAATATAAAATATTGCTATCCTTCCAGGGCATATAACCAGGTTGTAATGGAGAACCTCCCAGGCCTTTCCAAAACTATTACCCAATTCTGATAATTCATGTAGGGCCAAATGATGCTGCCTTAAAGAATTTAGAGATCACTGCTGTGAATTAAGGAATCCTTGGCACAAAACTGAATACCTAAAAGGGAGCACAGGAAATATCATCTCTGCTTAATATGAAAGGATAGGGATTTGGAAGAGAAAAGCAAGTTTGAGAAGTGAATATCTGGTTAAGAAAACCATCTCTAGGAAAAGACTTCAAGTTTCTGTACCACAGCTAAAAATGCAAGTGACTCAAATATGAAATTTTTAAAGAAGTGTTTCTCTGGAGTCTTTTAAGTTTAATCAAATGAGATTTCAAATCAAAATAGAGGGAGAAAAGAAAACTCAATACGTATAGTTACTAAATTAGATACCATAAGAAGTTTCTGTTGTAGCAGTGAAAATGTCCAGGAATTCATAAGAGACAAAACTCAAGAAAGAATCTAGCAATAAAATGAATGACCTCAGTTGCATGCATCGAGTATGAGTAACAAGGAAAATGAAGTAAATACCTTCATATAAAGATAATTGGATATCATAGAAACTGAGAGGATAGGAGCCACGAGAGTAGTGTATATCCAATTAAAAGGGAAGAATTAGATATGTAATGAGTTGTAAAATGCTGGAGTTAGAGTAATGAAGACCTAGGTTCGAATCCTGCTTACTAGCTATGTAACAGTCTCTCTTGGACTCTGTTGATCTGAAAAATGAAGGTTTGAACTAGATGACTTCCAAAGCCACCTCTAACTCATAATTTCCATGATCAACTGATCTGGAGCATGTCACCTGGAACTTTAATGAAAGAAATCAACATAAGAGTAATCGAAGGCACACAAGGATACCAGCAAGAAGATGACCCCTTGCCCTCAATCTAATCTGGGTAGAATACGTCTCAGTTCTTGAGAACATGAATAGAACAGGATGACCAACAAGGTACTATATGCTATCTCTGGAGGTGGGTCCTTTCTGGTTACACATTTTTCCTGGCCATTTCTGGTAAGCTCTTTAATATGACATGCTCAACTAGAGGGTCCTGAATCTAAGGTATTTAGTGAGAAGAGCAAATTCAGAGGTAACCTTTGTGGCTAAGACCTCAGGCTCTCAATTCCAGCCTGCAACTCAATCTGAAGCCTGCAGCAGAATAACCAGTGCAGGAATCACAGAATCACAGAAAAAGAAACACAGAATCACAGAACAAAGAGCATTCTTTCACTCTTAAAAAAAGCTTTCCAACTGCCTAATAGTGATTGAGTCCAAGAATAGTTGAAATTCCAAAGGTGCAAGGCCACAGGTCTATTGTTCAGATAGTTTTCCATTTCAGAAACCTGAAGTGTTCAGACCAGGAGGGCAGCAATTAGACTTTGACTTGGATCAAATCACTGAATGTTTGAAGGTCCCAAATCTGAGATGTCTCTCAAATCTTGGAATTGTTTGGGTTTTTTTTGTTGTTGTTTTTGAAGAGGAAAATGACAACAAGAAGTGATGTCTTGAATTACACATGAATTGGATTTAAGTGAGGCAGAGTTGCACAATATCATCATCCTCACTCTCTTCCTGAGTCATTGAAGTCACTAGTGGCAAGACAAAAGTTAGAATGACTGATCAATGCTCAGAACACAGTTGATAACTTTTGATGTCTGACCAAGCTCTAAGAATTCCACTGTGCTTTGTTTCAGCTGTCTTCATTGCTGTTTGAACCACTTGTTTTCTTCTGCACATTTCAGGGGGAGACATCTTCACATGATTGGGGTAGACATTCTCCAATCTCACTGATGGGTTTGAGATCTGTCAGTTACCTTCTACCAATTTGCTGAGATGGTTTTACTGGGGCATGGTCACTGCACACGCCACAGCTTTTTGGAGCCACAAGTGAAAGTTGGGTGGAAGATTGACACCAAAGGTAGATGAGCAGCCCTGAAAAGGTCTCAGTAAGCCATCACACCAGAGGTGGTAATCCTCCCTGAGCAGCCCATACAAATCCTGGAATAAAATAACATTCAATACCCAAAGAAAGCAGCAGCAGGACTGACACAGATGTTCCCACCAGAAGTGAACAGAATCTGTTCCTAAGATAAAATCTGAAGTCAGGAAGTAGGCTGGAAAAATTAGTATAAATTAGTGAATGATCTCATCATTAAAAAATACTAAACAATAGTGCTGCTAAAGACACAAACACAGAAGAAGAGAATGACTCCCAAACATCTATAAGCAAATTCTCAAATAAAAACATAGACTCAGATCAAATTAAATTACAACTCCTGGAAGAGATAGTGGCCGTTTTTTAAATATATATATATATATTTAATAACATAAAAGCACTAGAGGAAAAAAAAATCAGAATATACATTATGTATGGAAGAAAGATTAGTATAGGGAATTAACAGTTTGGCACAAGAGATGCAAACCTTTTCCTGAACAACGGATACTCTGAAAATTAGAATAGACAAAATAGAAGCAAATAACAAATTAAGAAAATAAGAAATATTAAAGGACAAAATACTGACTAAATAGAAGAAAATATAAGGTATCTAAGGAAACACAACTGACTATTTGGAGAAATAATTTAAGAAGGATTGAACTTCCTAAAAGCCATGATCCTGAAAAGAAACTAGACACTGTATTTCAAGATATCTTAAAATAAAATTGCCCATATCTCTCATAACCAAAGGGAAAAGTCGAAATATAACCAGTTCACCTGTCCCATCCTGAAAGATACTTAAAATTGAAAACTTTAAAGAAAAATAGAGTCAAAGTCCAGAGCTTTCATTTTAAAAAATATATTGCAAGCAATAACAAAGAATTCTAATATCAAGGAGCCAGAGTAAGGATTATACAATTTAGCAGTCATGATTCCAAAGGAATATAAAGCTTGGAATATGATATTATAGAAGGTAAAGGATATAGGCTTACAATCAATAATAAATTACTCAATAAAACTGACAATAATCTTACAAGGGGAAAAGTGGATATTTCATGAAATAGAGGATTTCCAGGAATCACTGATGAAAAGATTAGAGTTGTGTAGAAACATCGAAGCACAAACATAGAGTCAAAAGAAACATAAAAAGGTAAACACAAACAGAGATAATGGATTAAGTAAGGATAAACTGCTTATATTCTAATATGGAGAAATGATATGCATCCCTTCTGAACTCTATCACCAATAGGAAGTCTGATTAGACAGAAGGCCTGGAAATGACTCTGGCACATCTTGATGTTGAAAAGAGTGATGGAAAAGGGAGGGAAGGATAATGTACTAGGGGAGGGAAAGATGAAGAAAATGAGGGAAAATTATCTTGCATGAGAGTATACAAATGGAAGTCCAAATAAGGAGGAAGGAGTGATGTTGTTACTGACACTTGAACTACATTCTCATAAATTGGCGAAGGTAAGGAAGAATATACATACATATAGGGAGTTGGATACAAAAATGCATATCACTCAATAGGGAAACAAAAGGCAAAAGGTAGAAGGGAGAAGTAGAAATTGGAGGTTGGGGATTAAATTAAAAGAGGGATTATTCTCAAGTAAAATAAATTCTAAATAAGGCTATAAAAACATTAATAGTTGTTTTTGCAGTACCAAATTTTTGAGTTGTACCTCAATTGAGGAATAGCTAAACAAATTATAGAATATAAATGTGATAGAATAATATTGTGCTGTAATAAACTATCAAAAAGATGGTTTCAGAGAAGCTTGGGTAGTCTTTTATGAAGAGATGCAGAGTGAAATGAGTAGGCATAATAAAAAAAACTTAGAAAATGGAAAAAGATTGTAAAATATAACTTTAAAAGATTTAGGAACTCTGACAAACTTAATTTCAGATGGCTAATCATAAAACCTATTGATCACCTATTAATAGGTAGTTTCAGTATACATACACATACATACACACAGATACATGAATGTGTATCAATATTTGTCAAAATAGATATAGGTACACACATATATATAGACACTGACATATGAAATTGTGTTGTGTTTGACAATGTGTAGTTGTAACAATTTTTGTTTTTCTTTCTTTTGATTTTCTCAAAGAGGGAGGATTGGGAGGGAGAGAAAATATGATTCTTTGGTGAAAAACAGATAGATAGATAGATAGATAGATAGATAGATAGATAGATAGATAAATGAATGAATGAATAAATGAATGAATAAATAAATAATACAAATAATGATAATAAAAATGATAATCATCAGAATTCAAGTGCTCCTAGGTCAAGAGATGAATATGCAGCAGGAAAATCTTCCTGCAGCTCTTATTTAAGAATTCTTGAAATAAATGAACATCATTAAAAGGAAGATGAATCCAAGCTGTCTTTTGGCTTGTCAGAAGAAAGATACCTTGAAGTGTACTCTCGGATAAGACAGAGCTAAGGTCAAAGTGAGATGTCTGTTAAACAGGACCAGAAATTTTCCGTGTTTTAATGTTTAAATATCTGGATTGAAATGTGAGTTATGAAATGACATATGTTTTTGTCATTTTCAGTGTGTATATGTGTATACACACACATACATAGACTTTGGGTACACACACATATATATGCATATACATAAATACATATATACACATAGATACATACATATGCATATATATGTATATATATACATACATACATCACTAAATATATTTCTAGAAAAGAATGAAGTTTTTAACTCATGAAAAGATTCTGGATTTGTATTAAATCTAAGCTTAAAGTGTTTTTCTATAAGTGTACAAGGAATAAATTGAGTGTGGTGATTTCAACATCATCCTTATGCCATGATTATATCAATGACCTGAAATTATATGAGAATCAGAATATCTTCCACATTGGTGGAGTTCCACCTGTGTAGGACATGAAGTTTTAGAGAATTGCCTTGGGCTCAGAGGGATTAGGTGACTTTCCTATGGTCACACAACTAGTATTAGAGGAAGACTTTTTTCAAGTCTGATGTCAGATCCAGCATCCTTCCCATTATGTCATATATGCTGCTTTTCTGATATATGGTTTTGACATAGACAGAGATGATGAGTAGATGATCATGATTTACTGATTTAAAGAAAAATAATAATTTACCTACAATGATAAACAATTATGAAATCTTATTATGTGCAAGGTACTAAATTAGGCTCTGAGGCTACAAAAATAAAAATGGAATATTCCCCAGGACTGAGGAACTTCTGTGTTTTTATGGAAGAATTTGCTACTTAAACTATTAATGGGCTTTTATTTTTCCTGTTATATGATAATTATATCCAATTCTAACATATTTTATATTTAATTTTATTTAGAATTAACTAGGGAACAAAACTTTCCATTTCTAGTTATGTAAAACTACAGACATAAATAACTTAGAGGAAATTTCAGAGGAACCAAATCCACATTGTATCATTTATCTATCTATGTATCTATCTGTCTGTCTGTTTGCCTGTCTGTCTATCTATGTATCTATGTATCTATCTATGTATCTATGTATCTATGTATCTATGTATCTATGTATCTATCTATCTATCTATCTATACATGATATAGAAGAAAAACAACATCCACCCTTCACACACGCACGCAATATGCTGTTAGGTTATTGCAAAATTAAATGATGATTAATATTATATCTCCGAAGTACCACAGTTTCTACTGACTCTTTAATTGAGCCCTAGAAAATCTGCTTATGGAAATGAAAGTCTAGTTAATCTCACTCTTGAAAGGAAAAAAAATACAGAACACTAAGGAAAAGTTTTAGCTCGGTTTCATCAATTTTCTTAAGAAAATTTCATACATGATTTTAAATTCTGTGTATATATGCTGGTACTCAGAATCCATTAGATACTCTTAAATTATTAGTGTTATTTAACTAGAAGTATGTTTTTCTCTAAAACATATAGCTATTTTCCTAGAATATAGCTATTATCTTTCAAATTATCATTTTATGTTATTTTAAAAGTGCTTGAATTCTCTCTTTCTCAATGTACCTTCCCAAATTTTACCTCTGACAGTTACTAGCTATGTGACCTTAGGCATATTTTTTACCTTTTCAATTTCCTCATCTGTAAAGTGAAGATCAAAGGTAGATTCCTATAGTATTTACTTCATAGGATTGTAAAAGGACTATATTTAAATTCAAATCACTTCAGAAACTTTAGGGCACTGTAAGAACATAAGCTATTATACTGATAAGAGGTAATGCTAATAACTTTCTTGGACTGCCTGACCAGATTGAGAACCTCCATAGATACTTCTTTCATTTTACAAATAATTTCCATTTATCTTTGTTTTCATTGTCTGAATATACATTCTGCTATTCTGTATGTATGTGATATAAATATTTTATGATTTTTTCTTGATTTTTCCCCTCACCATTTACTTGCTGTTCCTACTCATTTTTAAAGTGCATCATATTTAAAAACTAAGGCAAATGAGTATCTAGTTTATAAACTACTAGAGAGCAAGAACTGAATTTGTGTAATCCCCTTTTTACATCACTTATGTAAATTCAAATAATGTGGCCCCAAAGTCTCTCTGCAGTATTTTTTTCCCATAAGTGAAATTAATAGACTTTCTGAGACTTTCTTTCATCAATGCCTAATTCCAGGGATTGGCTAGCTACTGTTGTAATCTGTAGAAACATATAGCACAAGGTTTAAAAGGCAGAGCATGAAAACAGATATAGATGTGGGATGAAAGAGGAAAGGCCAACAGAATCAAGGTGTCTTGTGTGGTCCCTATTCTGGTAGAATATTGTGCTGTTTGATAATTCTCCTTTAGTGTGGTGATAGAATTGAGTAATCATTGGCAGTAACATGAGTAGCCAATAAAATTTCTCTTCCTCCTTCCCATGCCAAATCTGAGGAAATAAAGAAGGAAAGCAGGAAAAGAAGGAAGGAAAGAAGGGAGGGGGGAGGGAAGGAGGAAAGAAACATTTATTCCATATGCCAGTCATTGTACTAACCGCTGAAGATACAAATACAAGTAAAGAAAGACAGTACCTGCCCTCAAAGAAGTTACTTTTTTTTGAGGTTTCCTTTTAATGGGTAAAGATAACAGGTAAAAAAGATTTGAAAATGAGGGTGTGGTAAAGGTACTGAGTATTGAGGGCATGGTCTTGAATGCCAAGGAATAGTATTGCGAGGAAAAAAATTGAGGACTTAATATATGACATTTGAGACAAAGACCTTTGTGTAGATCACTGGCTAGAGAACCCTGGAAATTTTTCTCCACTAGTATTTTTCTGTCACTGGATGCACAAAATTTCCAGGGTTCTATAGCCAATAACCTACACAAAGCACTCTGACACCCAAATGTTTGCAAATGTATTTCAAATGTTTACACATAAACAATGTATATATTCATATATGTATGTATGTATGTATGCATGTATGTATGTATGTATGTATACACACACACAGAAATCTCTATCTTTCTATCTCTCTATTCTCATGAAGCTTTGAGTTACTGGTATCAAATTCTACTACTTTTCACCAAATGTCACTTCCTTCACTCCTTAATTATGGCATGTGTGGAATGGGAAGTAGTGGTTTATGATAGGGATTGCATTTGTGGTACTATTTTATCCAATTTATTTTCACATATTTTCTTGATAATGCAATGCATTTTGTTTTAAGTAATTGTTCTTGTTATCAATAGGATTTGAAGAAAAGTGCTAAATTCTGGTGGGTCAAAGGAGGACTTTATAGCATTATTGCAAGAAGCTTCAGATTCTAGCACTGGATTTCCTTGGGTAGCAGAATGAGATCATGTTACTCAAAAGAAGTGGAAAGAAGGAAGTTAAGGAATGGGAAGAGAAGGAAGGTACTTACGTAAAAGCAAGGCAACTGGCAAGAAGATGCCTGAGGACCAAATTGAAACATGGCTGGATACATCAAAGATATAATGGTTCAAATGAGTCAAACAACTACAAGTGCAGGAGTCCCCAGATAGGAGTTCTGGAATATAAAGGATTAAAGTCTCCAAGGCATTTTCTTTGTTCTGGGAAGCAATACAATTGAGAAGAAGGTAGCTGAGGAAGCTGAATCTCACCTATGTTAATTATTAACTGTATGATGATGGACAAATCATTTATTCTCCCTGAGTCTTTGTTTCCTAAACTGTTCATTGGGAATAATAATAAACACTGTGCCATAAGGCATTGTGAGGATCAAAAGAAACATTGTATGTAAAGCACTTAGCAAGCTATAAAGTGCTATTTAAATGGATAGCCCACCCCGTTTTCAGTTCTGTGACCAGTATATAAACATTGCCTCTCCAAATTGTAGATACTGAAAAAAGCTGTATATCATAATGTGGGAAAAAAGACTTTCAATCCCATGCAAATTTGGAACTCTCAGTCAAAGGCTAAGCCATCTTGATTTGTGACTAGGTAAATGCAATCTTGCCTAACCTATTGCAAAATTGGGATTACAAAAGCATCTACTTCCCAGGGTTGTTGTCAATATCAAATGTGATAAAATTCATAAAAATTAAGCAAAGGGACTACTGCTTAGCATAAGGATAAGGATGCCTCAGTTTTCTAAACTGTAAAAGGAGATGTTTAGAATGCATACAGGAAATCAAAGGATATAGGTTAGTAGAAACAAGAAGAAATAGTTCAGGGAAATTTTGGGGAGAAGAAAAAACCCCACAGAAACTAAAGAGACAGTGGTGGTGACTCCAAATTTATTATAAAAGCAAAGCCAACTTTTACTTAGTGTCTGCTCTTATTGAAAGATAGGCTCTTGGGGACGGAGCCAAGATGGCGACTGGAAAGCAGTAACTGGTGTGAGCTCCCCACCAAGTCCCTCCAAAAACCTATAAAAAATGGCTCTGAACCTATTCTAGAACTGCAGAACCCACAAAGTGGCAGACGGAAGCAGGGCTCCAGCCCAGGACAGCCTGGATGGTCTCGGGGTAAGGTCTGTTCCGAACGGAACTCCCAGCCCCCAGCTGAGGGGAGCGGAGCTGAGCCAAGCAGAGCCAGCGCACGCGGCGCGGCGTGGCAGACCACGGACCGACGAGACCAGGAGTAGAGCAGAGAGTGCCCTAGCATGCTGAATTAATGAGCTGTGGCATGTACCAGACCTCACAACCCACAAACAGCAAAGACAACACAGAAGGTTAGTGGGAAAAGCTGCAGGACAGGAAGGAGTTTGCGGTTCCACTACCACCCCTGAGGCAACAGAGGCAGGGCAGCTTTAGAAATTCAGCTGCAGTTGCTTCTGGCCCCAGGCCCACCTGGTGGGAGGAATTAAGTGGCTGATCAGAGCAGGAGTGAAGAGCCTGCTGAAGATTTAAGCTCAGTCTGG
>CM053626.1:104223902-104241394 GCA_028646595.1 Phalanger gymnotis | reverse complement strand
ACACCTGACAGGGCCCTGGGCCTGGGGCTTAGCACTTAACAGCTGAAGGCACTTCCACTCAAAAGAAACAAAAGCCATGCTAATGAGACAATTTTGCTTAACAACACATGAAGATAATCAAAAACAAACACTTTTGAAAAGGGACAGGGTCAAGGGAGAAAATTCAATAAAGGGGGATAGGTTAGGAAGAAGCAAAACATAGTGTTTCACAACATGAGTATTGTGGAAGGGTTATACATAATTATACGCAAGTGGCCCATGTTGAATTGCTTGACTTCATAGGGAAGGTGGGTGGGAAGGGAAGAGGGGAGAGAATTTGGAACTCAAGGTTTTAAAAAAAATAGATGTTCAAAAGTAAAAAAGTTTTTTTTTTTCATGCAACTTGAAAATAAGATGCACAGGCAATGGGGCATAGAGATTTATCTTGCCCTACAAGAAAGGAACGGGAAGGGGGATGGGAGGGGAATGGGCTGACGGAGGGGAGGAAAGACTGGGAACAGGGCAACCAGAGTGTATGCCATCTTGGAGTGGGGGTGGGTGGAAATGGGGAGAAAATTTGTAATTCAAACACCTGTGAAAATCAATGCTGAAAACTAAACATATTAAAAATAAATTAAAAAAATAAAAAAAAAAGAAATGCGCTAAAGTGGGATATCAAGGCACTTACCAGAATAGCATAAAATAACATAGCATAGTACTAAAACCAAATGAACCTAGTGAGTGAATCTAAGGTCAATGAGGGAAAACAGTTTATTTTCACTGTAGACATGGTTTCTGAACTCTCAGTCTAGATAGCAATATCATGGAGAAGAGAGATAGAAAAAGACTATCCTATTTCCAGGTATTATTACCTCTCTTCCTTATATGACAAATCAGAAGAACACATTGATTTTTATTAACCAATTGATAAAAACCTAAGAAAGAATCAGAGATGGGATTTGAACCTATCTCTTGCCTCTGTGTCCATTATTCTTCCCTCAACCTGAAACCATGCCACATAGCCTCTCAATATCATGAGGGACTCAGCCCTTATCAGAAAGGCCCCAGATGCCTTCTGTCATGGTGCCAAGTTACTTCTCATTTTTTTCTACTGATAATTTGAAAAAAAGGAATAAGTAGGAAATAAAGTCAATGGGAGTAGCTAGAACTTCTTTCTTAACAATCTTCCATATTTAGATAAGAAAGTACAGATTATTATAATGAAATCCAAAAAATCAGAGCAGGATATAGTAACAACTCAGTGAAGCCAGGCATCAATCTGAATTCCACACATGAGTAGACCCACTGGCATCAAAACAAGGTTTGGCAGAGCTCACAATCATGTTGCAGCTATAATTTCTTGCTCAATGGACTCCAATTCTTCATTGCTAATACAACTCTAGGGAAAGGCCAAAGACCCAGTTATAAAAGAGAGATGCCTTTATCCACCATTCTTCCATCTTTTGAATCAGTACTCCTTGAATGTCATCCAACCATGCCCTGATATCAGAAAATATTATTTATACCTCATTTGGAATGGTTGTTCTTATAACAGATTTTGTTGGTTAGACCCACATTCAGAAATTTTTTTCTGAATCTTATTCTCTCTCTCTTCCTTTTTTCTGATTCTATGAAATTCCCATCCTCTTGCCTAAAAACAGAGAAGAAAGAAGTTGAACAAAGATTAAGGCAGGTAATCATGGTCTCTGACAATGTTAACTCTATACATTGTGTCAGGACCTAGCAGTACTCTGAAGTTAATCATTCAACAAACATTTATTGAGTGTTCAAACTTGGAGATCAGGTAGCAAGGCTGGGGGTCAAGATTCAAAGAGTTCGAACAACTTCTTGTAATAAAGTGACTGTTTCAGAAGAAAGAAATCTAGCTGTGAGAATTTTGGAGGGAGGGTCTTACACGTTTTTCATCTTTACTTTCTGCTGTCATTCACACCACAAAAGGGAAGGATAGGGCCAAGAACTTAAAGTTTCAGCTCATTGCTTCCTCCCAGAAAGGGATCACGTCATTTACTACTCTTTTTTCAAGTTAAATGGGAATTCTTTCTATAGCAGATATTAGTTATCTCCTTTTATTAGAAAATACCATGTGAGTAGTTACATTTATCACTAATAGGGACTTTTCTCACACTTTCCGTCCTTCCTCCATTCCTAATTTGGATTCGTAAAGTGTGCTATATTTGGAATTATACTTAAAAGTACAGAAAGTTCTGATAACATGAAGCTTTGTTGCCTAAATAAACCAGAACAGGAGCTAGTAAGCTCTCTTATAAAATCAGCCTTGTATACTTAGTCATTTTCCTATGTAGTTCTAGTGGCTTTTGAGTTACAAAGCCCTATAATTTCTCTCTCTCTCTTTTTGAGTTCTTAATTTAAAGATCACCTTTCTTTCTTGGCATCTCACAAAGTTAGGAACACACAACCACCAATGTGTGGATTTTAATTATAGGCATTTTAAGAGAATGTATTTTGCATGATACTGCCTTTATCTCTCTACCTCTTCTAAAAAAAACCCCTAGGTTGTTTACTTCCAGGAATTTTTATAGGGCAATGTAATTACTCTTATGCAATACTTTCCAAGCTTCATATAATGGAAGGTGACCTTTAGCCATGGAGAGAAAAGTCTTGTCTTTCCCTAGATTATTTATCAATTTGGTTACCTATGCTTACAAGGTTACTTACTTAATGGCTATTGATTTAGATACAGGACAATAGCATCTAGTAGAAAAGTTGGCCTTCAGAAGTATTTTATTTTGTCCTGTGATCTATTTTCATCCCCCCACACACATACAAACACACTCACACACAAACACCCACACACATCCACACCCACACACCCACATCCCCACACCCACTCCCACCCCCACCCGCACCCACCCCCACCCCCACCCTCCCAATACACACACGTATATACATGCCCACACATATATAATCAACAAAAAAGGGATGGTGTTACATGGTGTGTGTGTGTGTGTGTGTGTGTGTGTGTGTGTGTATAGAAAGACAGACAGATGGATATACAGATATAGTAATAAATATATGTGTATGTATACATACATGGGTGTGTATGTGTGCATGTGTGTACCTATATAGATTGTTGTTTTTATTGTTTCTTCTTCATTCTTGAAGATAATCATAACATCAGGAAAGTGAATATGACTTGCAAGTGGATTGTATTTAAGTGAGAGAGGGCTGTGAAAAAGTCACCAGCCTCACTTTCTTCTCCTTAGCCATTTGGGCTCATTGGTAAGATACAGATCGGGACAATTGGAGATGGACTTCACTCACAGAAATAGAGAGGAACAGAAGCAGAGAGACAAAAAAAACAGGCAGAGAGAAAAAGAGATGAAGATAGAGAAAAAACACAGAGACATAAATAGCAACATCACAGTATTGATTTAATTTAGAAACAGATAAGATGAGGGTGATATAAGAGTAGAATACACACATCAGGAAACTGGCTTGAAATATTATGGTGGTATTATACAACTCAGATATTTGTTGGGGTATGAGGAAGAAAGAACAGAATAACTTCTAAAGGTATTTGAGAGAAATGTCACTATTGCAATGATGATGATGCTACGATTATAACATTTTTAGATCTATAGTGTGATATATATATGCATATATATATATTACAATACTCATATGTATGTACATATATATATATATATATGGAGAGAGAAGGTAAATGCTTTAAGATGCTCATGATTATATGTATAAATACAAGCATATTCAATATTGGTTAGTATAATCACACTGTGAATGAAATGTTTCAGATATAAGTATCTTTATTGGGATCATATAGCTATCAAGTGTCAGTGTCAAGGTTCAAAACCAGGTCTTCTTGATTCCAAATCCAGAATTTTTTCTACCTATGTTTAAAAAGACATAGGACTATGGGACAAACATAGAAACAAAAGGAATCATATCAACATTGTATGTGGTCTGGTTTCAAATTTACTTTTTTTTGGAAAATATAAACTCTTTTACGACATGAGCTTTTATGTATTTATCTTTATATCCCTTGCACTTAGCACAGTTTTTTTTTCATGTAGAATAGAATGAAGATAGAAGCTTAAAGATGACACAGTCATTATTACTTAGTGAAAGCATACTGGGATATGCTCACTCATTTTATTCCTCACTCTTAATATTTTCTTTTCTTTAACCTCTAACATATTTGAAGCTACCAGATAGATTTTATTAATGGCAACTATATCTTGACCTGAAAAAATAAATCCTCTTTCTCTTGTAAATCTTTGATCTGTAGTGATCCTTTCAATTAGTCTGCATACAAACTGAAGTTTCCCCTTAATTAATTAATTAAATAAGATTAAAATCTAATAAAAATTTCCCTTGATTCTACTATTCTTATTCAGTTGTTTCATCCAGGTCTGACTCTTCATGACACATTTTCAGCTGTTTTTGGCAAAGAGACTGGAGTGGTTTGGTATTCCTTCTCCAGATCATTTTACAGATGAGGAAACTGATGCAGTGTTAAGTGACTTACCCAGCGTCACACAGCTTCTAAGTCTCTAAAGAAAACATTTGAATTCAGGTCCTCTTGACTTCAGGGCTAGAGCTTTACCCATGTACAACCTAGCTATCCTTGACACTATTATGCCCTTAAGCTATCATCTCAGCTACTTTGCTTTTTTTTTTTTAACTGAAAAACCTGTGGAAAGTGTAATCTCCATTCCTGGTCTATTCTTCCCCACCACTCTTTTAGTTCTCAACTTACTGCGTTTTGACTTTTTCCCTGCCACCATTTTGTCCAAACCGTTTTTCTAAGTGTACTAATAACTTCCTTATAATTAAATCAGGTAGGCTTTTTATATTGTCTTCATTTTCTTACACTTCCAATGTGGAATTTGTGCTATTATATTTGTGATATTATATTTTGAAGATCCAGGTTCCCCTCCCCTGGCCTAGACTTAAGAATGTAAGGGATAAAATGTTAAAAATGGAGATTATATTTATAAGTGTGCCCTCCATACACTTACCAGCATACTCTTGGGTTTGGGTCACATCTTTGTGTCTTTATCACTTAGTATAGTTCTTTGCACGTAGAAGACAACAATTGCACATTTTGTGGAATAGTTCAATGAAATATATTCTCACATGGCACTAAATTAGGCATGTTTTATTTAAAGTATTTAGTTTAGTTTTTGTTTTTGGTCTTCTGCAATTTGTGCAGCTGTGCTTAAACTACAATGCCAGGCATATCCTATAACGTAGTTTGATTTTGGTAGGGGCAATAGAACTACAAGTACTACAATTCATACAGAAAATCATAATGCTCCAGAATTCTGTTTATGGCTGGTAGTAAAAATAATAGACTTTGAACATTTAGACAATTTTAAGTAGCTTGGTTATTTCAGATTTGTCACAAACAAATAACTTCATCTTTAAAAAAGCAATTTGCGCTAAACATACCAGAATATTCTTGATTTTCAACATATGGTAGCATTCCTTTTAATTGGAAGGCTATTTTTTTTTATCATATGACTAAGTCTTTGTATTTATTCCTTCAACAAATTACAAGTTTGGCTGTGAAAATTCTGCATGGCATTATTTCTAGAGTGCAAAGCATCAAGCAGCTATTATCAAGGTACAAGAGTGCTTGATAACACAATCAAGAATTTACATAATTCATGCTGATCTCTTTATCCAGGAAGATGTAATGATAGTATGCAGTTGGGAGATAAATTATAGAAAATTGTCTGCTTAAAACTTCATACATATTTAAAAGACACAGATTATTTTGCTGATAGACTATGCTCTGCATTTCCAAGTCTTCTTTGTATGGTGCTATTATGCTCCTGCTGTTGGTAGCCTAAATGTTAACCTTGCTCTTCTACTCAATTCCCATATTAGCAAGCATATTTATGAATACCTTTATTTACAATGCAGAAATAAGACATATGTGCATAAAAATAGTTTGAAAAGGTCGAAGGTAGTACACTTGTATCTTGTTTGGAACCATAAAACGGGTTTCATCTTTTTTGTAGCTTTCCTCTGTCTTGTTTAATTACTGCCAATCATGAAGAAATTCCTTTGCAATCCTCTATGGAAAACTCAATGATTACTTTTAATTAGGGAGGAGGAGTCTGAGCAAAGGTTGAGCAGAAAAAAAATTTCTGAATTTTAATACCATCTGTGACATTCACTTCTTCTGTGACTTTGAATTGTACATTTAACTTCATGGCTTTTGCTCTTCCTTCTGTAAATAGAGAATAATAAAGGAGTCACACTTGTCAATTTTGATCAACTCCAAATTCCAAATTTTTAAATAAAATCCAGCATTTTACTACCAAGCAAATATGCATACTATAATTTCTAGTGACTGGCTTACAGAATCAGATATGTTATATAGTTGGAAGGAATCTTAAAAAAAATTATGTACTATAGTGCCTTCATTTTGCAGATTGCACTACTGAGGCCCAGAGAGATTAAGTGACAACTAAGCAGTGTCAACTTTCAAATATCGAAGAACAGTTAAAGATAATTTTTAATGGTACACATTTTATCGATTCTAATTGGATTAATTGTTACAGTCTGAAATTTTCTGACCTTGTTCTCAAATCTTGGGTTGTGTCTTTTTGGAGTCTATAATCTTATAAGTGCCAGGTAAAACAAATCTAATTTCTGTGCCATTTTACAGTCTTTTTGTGATGGCAACAATATCCCAATTCATTCCACCATCAAAGTTAGATTTATTTTTCCTTTAAAGGGATTGAAACTATCTTCAAGACTTGATTGTTTTGGGGAACTAAAGCACCAGCCTCTCCAGATACTTGACTTGTGGAAAATGATGGGCAACTCAGGCAAGGGAGCTTTGATCAAATGAACACAAGGCATCCTCATTACCTCACCTTGTTGAGATTCTCCTGCTATGATGAAATAAATCTTTTTTCTTACATTTTAACTGAACAACAAGCATTTTATTTTGTTTTAATATCTAATAATCACTAATATAAACTACAAGGGAACTGGTTTGAGTAAATACTAGCCCAGAACACCTTCAAAGCAGTCAAAGCATGTATTAAATAGCTATTACTTAGTTATAAGAAAACAAATACAAAGTATATGACTACATCTGCTGTCTGCAAACATGTTTGGGTCTCCCCCATCATGAAACAAATAACCAAACAAACAAAAAACTCTGTTGTTCCTTCCATTCCTGAAAACCATTACCTTATTTCCTTTTTGTCCTTTATAGGTAAACTCCAGAAAAGGCTATCTGCAATTGGTACAAAGACACAAAGTAAGCTAACTCTCATAGCACATCTTAATTCCTACTCTCAAGGAAATTGCACTATATTACTGGAGACTACAATGTAAACACAGAGTTTACATTCTAAGAGGAAAATAAGGGTAGGCATTCCTTAATTATTTTCTTCTCTCGACTGATCATCCACAATCCTTTCAGCTCAAACTTAAATATCAAAGATATGATTACCTTCATCTTCTTGGTTCATTCATTTATTCATTCATTAAAAATTCATTAAATATGTATTGTGTGACAGGTGCTTTGCTAAGTACTTGGAATACAAAACAGGCAAAAGACAGTCCTTATCCTCAAAGAGCTTACAGTCTAACAGAGGAAACAACATACAAACAAATGTATACAAAGAAAGCTATATACAAGATAAATAGGAAATAATTAAATAAGAAGGCACTGAAATTCAGACAGGTTCCTTTAGGAAGTGGGATTTTAGTTGGAACTCAAAGGGATCCAAGGATGTCAGCAGAGTGGAGGAGAAAGAGTATTACAGGCTTGGAATACCCAGAGCAAAGAGATAAAGTGCTTTCTTCCTCAAATAGCCAGGAAGCCAGTGACACTGGATCAAAGAGTACATACTGAGGAATAAGGTGGCAAGATTATTGTTTTGTTTTGTCCTTTGTTCTCAAAGAGGACCAATGACATCAGAAAGGTGATTACTTTGACTTGTATATTGGATTTAAGTGAGGTAGGGCTATGCAAAGTCATCAGAGTCACTCACTTCTACAGGGTCATCTGAGTCCAGTATCAAGGCATATGACGGCTGGAGATGACCAGATGCAATGAGAGGAATTGGTCTTTTTCAGCTGTCTTTCCCAGGTCTCAATTTTGTCTGAGGCAACACCCATTTGGTAATTTAGGAGTAGGTAAGAAATGGTACAGAAGATGGCTGATTTTGCCTACTCAAAAAAAAAATCCTGAAAGAGGAAGACCCTTAGAGTTTCTGGTCAGAACAGAAATAATTACTAATTACAATCACCCTGAGCCATCAAGACCCACACAAAGTCAGGCTTGGGCTGGGTCCCACTAATTGGCCAATCAGTGACAGCCAGAATGATTTGCATTTAAGGCATAGTCAAATAGCTCCATTTGGATCTCAGTAGACTTTATCAAGGCCTGGTTAACCAGAGTTCTATTTCAAGAAATCATAAATGAAACTGCATGGGACAAAATAGTTAATTATTCCAGGTTTTTTTTTTTAATGATAGAACAAATAACTAGGGAAAGGAAACAAATTTTAAACCCCAATCCCAAGATAACTTGTAAGGCTTCAGAGAAGAAAATTTACATTCCATTGGGCAGAACACCCACATGTAAGTAAGTGTGTGATTACCCTCCGTGGACAAAGGGAGAGGAAAGAGGAAGGGAGAGAGGGAGGGAAGAAGGAAGAAAGGAAGAAAGGAAGGAAAGAAGGAAGGAAGAAAGGAAGTATAGCCCAATTAGGACTGCCCAGTTGGGTTTAAAATGGGGCAGCTACTACTACTCACAAATTATTGTTTGTTCTTCATTCTTGAAGAGGAATGATGACATTAGGAGGGTGATGTCTTGACTCGTAAGTGAATTGTTTTTAAGGGAGGCATGGCTTTGAAATCACATCCTCACTCACTTCTCCAGGTACATCTGAGTCCACTGACAAGACATAAATCAGGAGGACTAGATATGACCCCAGATGCAGTGGGAGGTCTTGTGTTTTTTTTTTTTTAAGCTAAGGTCTTTCCCAGTCTCAGTTTGTCTGAGGCAGTGCACTTTCAGTAAAGGTGTCAGAAGACTGGAAAGGGAGGAGGAGTCCAGGTTGTGAAAGGCTTTAAATGACAAACAGAACATTTTGTATTTGCTCCTGGATGCATTAGGAAGTCACTGGAGTTTACTGAGTGGAGGTGAGAGATTATATGATGAGACTTACATTTTAGGAAATTCTTTCTACCTACTGAATAGAGAATAAATTGGAATGGAGAGAGACAGACCTACCAGCAGGCTCCTATAGGTTATTGACTTGTGAGTTGATTAGGGCCTACACTGGAGTGGTGGCAGTGTCAGTGGAGAGAAGGATGTGTATTTGGGAGATTTTGCAAAGATGAAATTGAACCTTAGCAATAGCTATTTATGGGGGGGGGGGGTGAGGTATAGTGAGGAATGCAGTATGACTACTGAGCCTAGAACCTAGAGATTGGAATGATGGTGTTACCTTCTATAATAACAGGGAAGATGGAAGGGTTTAGTGGGCAAGATAATCAGTTCTGTTTTGGACATATTGACTTTAAGATGTCTACTAGATATACAGTTTGAGATATATGAAAGGCAATTGAACATGCAAGGTTGGAGGTCAGCAGAGAGAGTAGGGCAGGGTAAGTAATAAGCATGAAGATGGTAATTAAATCCATGGGAGTCACCAAGTAATATAGATAGAAAAGAGAAGAGGACCCTGGTTAGAACTATAGGAGACAACTATGGTTAGAGAGTGTTATCTGGAGGTAAATATAACAAAGGAGAGAGAAAAAGAGCAGCCAGATAGGTAGAAGGCAAATCAAGAGATAATTTCCTTAAAAATCAAGAGAGAAGAGAATATCAAGGAGGATAGAGTTATTAACAATGTCAAGTAGTGCAGAGATGTCTAGGAGAATGAGAATAAAGGAAAGGCCATTGGATTTGTCAGGTAAGGGATAATTTATAACTTTGGAAATAGCTGTTTCGGTAGAATTACAAGGTTCAAAGCCAGATTATACAGTAGTAAGAGACTAAGAGGAGATAACATGGAGGCACCTATTACAGATAGTCTTTTGGTGGAGTTTAGCTACAAAAGAGAGCAAAGAAATAAGATAATAGTTTGAGGGATGGAAAGAACAAGTAAGGTTGTTTGTTTCATGATGGGGGAGACCCAAACATATTTGCAAGCAGTAGGAAGTGAACCAATAGAGAGGGAGAGAATGGGGGGTAGAGATACATATAGTAGGTTTGAAGAGGGATGAAAAGGTTTATAAGAACTGCTGTGGATCATGGAATAGTTAGTTGACAAGGGCTGTGTGAGAGGATTTCTCAGAAGGAATGAGGGTCCAGTTGATGTTAAGTAATGTAAATTTGAAGTGGATCTAGTCAGAATGATTGTGAGATTTTGCACACTTTTGTTCAGCAGCACATATGTCAGAACAAATGTGATAAATAATGGGTGTCATCCAAATTTGAGGCTTGGCAGGGTATAGTTGGAAATATGATAAGAGGGCAAGGAATTCAAGAAAGGGGGAAAGTGTAGAGTTGAATTGGTTCATCAAGGTGTGAAGATATGGCGGCAAGAGGGGTAAGTGCAGAGTACATAGCCTGGGAGAGAATTGAAGGATCAAGGAATTGGAAGTCACAGTAAGGATAAAGAATACAGTTGTATAGGAGGAGGCCAATGTAAAGGTGAAAGACCAATAGATTATGGTTGGATAAGGGGATTTCCAAATCCTTGACATGGAGGTTATACATTTGTGGGTGATGGCAAGATCAAGGATATGGCTATCTTTGTGTGTCTGAATAATGGCAGAGGAATAGGTCATGGAAAAAGAGTAGGTTGAGGAGTTGAATGGTGAGGATATTCGAGGAAAAATCAAGAAGTATGTTGAAGTCCCCTAGTACAAAAGCGAGAATTAAGGAGGAGAGAAAAAAAAAGATAAATCATGTAGAAAATTCACTGAGGGAGTAAGGGGAGTAAGGTGAGGGTCTCTAGACTACTTCTATCAAAATTTTGATTCAGTGTGCTTTTGATCTCCTTCTTAAAATAAAGTCCCCAAAATGTAACAAAGACATCCATAATTAGCCTCACCAGGACTGAACTAAGAGGAATAATAATCTCCCGAGTTCAGGTCACTAGCTTTATTTTAATGAAACCTACCATAGCATTTGTTTTCTTGGGTTTGTTTCTACACTTTTGAGTGTCAAATCACTAAAACCACTAATTCTTTATTCATGATTTGGTTTCTATCCATGCTTTCCTACTCCATCCTTCAAACAAATAATTTTTAAACTGCATATATAATGTTGTCTTTTTCCTTACCAAATTTATTCTTATTATTTTCAGCTGATCATTCCAGGCAACTGAGATACTTTGGGGTGCTATAACATACCACTTAGATTTCATAAAACCATCAATGCTTTCATTTTCCATCCAATAACTATTTATGAAGGACCTACTATATGTCAGACACAGGGTTAAGCACTGTATATATATTTAATAAAAAGACAAGCATTTTCCGCCTCAAGGAGCTTACAATCTTACGGGGAGGGGAGACAACACATAAAAAGAGAAACGAAAGCAGTGGAGAAGGACACCTAGGAATTACCTAGAGTGGGAGGAACTTATTCCTTGGAGTTGAGAATATGTAGAGCAGTAGATGCAAGGTGGAATGAGCTGAGATTCCAGGTTCTATCCTTGATAAAGGAAGGTGTTGGGAGAAGTTTGGCACTCCACCTCCCTTCCTTCCAAACAGAGGAAAGTGGAGGCTAAGGGAGGTGGTATTTATCACTGGCTTATGCTACAAGAATGGTCACAAGATAAGAAGTGTGTGATGGTCTTCACTGGTCTCTTTCCATCAGCACAAGAGGGACCCATCTCCCTATCTTCCTGAGCTAAAAGACTACTGAACCCCTACTTCTGGCTCTGCTATTCCAATGTTTCTCCTAGGGCACTATTCTCTGGATTACTAAAGTTCAACAAGGGAGGGATGAGAGCTCTTAAGAGTTTATTCAGTCACCATGTCTCCCAGAAGTTCGATAAGGAGAAGGACCAGGAATTCCAGGTAAGTGTCCAGTGATTAAAGGATGCAATGTCCTTGAGGAAGAAATGTGAAGACATTGCAAGAAGAGAAAATTGACTTTTCCTACCAGATCCTTTGCCCGCATGTACCTTATATACATGCCTTTGAACGTGTGCCATCTCTTGTCCCAGGCAACCCTGTAAGACTCAGAAAAATTGTGGATCCACCTCAGAAAAGGGAATTTCCACACTGGAAGCCCTCCACACTGATGAATTCATATACAGTTCCTCAAAAGAAAAAAAAAACACCTCTTCAAATGGAGGTGTACAAATACTCTACAATAAGAGCAGTCACAAAGTGTCATGTAAGGATACTAAGTGATTAAATGATTCGCCCAATGTCATTTAGCCAATATGTATGAGAAATGGAACTTAAATACAGACTCCAAGACTTGCTTCCTTCTCCATTCACTACAAATGCTTCTAACTATAGTCATGGCTATCTTCATTTTATAGATGAACGAGCTGAAGTTGAGTATGATTGAAAGGGTTGTCGTGGTCACATAGTTCATAAATTTTGAAACCAGGATTATATGCCAAGTCTCTTTCACTATAAGTCTAGTACTTGAGCAACAATGCCACAGTATTTTGAGAATATGAATATGCACTCATGCATGTGTGTATATATGTGTGTATATATACATCCATGCACACACACACACACACATATATATATATATATATATATATATATATATGAAAAGCGGTATTATTCTGATTGCCAAACTGAAGGTCTACAGAGCTGTGGTGCTGACCTCATTGTTGCATGCTTGTGAAACCTGGACAGTCTACCTGTGCCATGCCAGGAAACTGAATTTTTCCCATCTGAATTGTCTTAGGAAGATTTTGAAGATAACCTGGCAGGATAAGGTACCAGACACTGAGGTCCTTACTTGAGCTAAACTGTTAAGCATTCAAACTCTGCTACAGAGAGCAGAACTCTGATTGGCTGGCCATATTGTTCAAATGCAAAACATATTTTTGCCAAAAAGACTATTTTACGGAGAACTCACACAGGGCAAGTGTTCACATGGTGTTCAGAAGAAACAATACAAAGACACTCTCAAAATCTCTCTTAAGAACTTTGGAACTGATGATGTGACATGGGAGACATTGGCACAGGACCACTCAGCAAGGCATGGCCACATCAGAGAAGGTGCTCTGCTCTATGAGCAAAGAAGAATTGAAACAGCTCAAAGGAAACACAGGATGTGAAATTTTAGAGTATACACACCAAATGTTCACATGGACTATTTGTGCCTGACCTGTGGTAGAGCATTCTGAGTTTGTATTAGCCTGATCAGGCTCAGTCAGACACATTGAATCTTGACCCAAGCAAAGTGATGTCATTTTAGTCCTCTTCAAGAATGAAAGACAACAAACAATATGTCTAGACACATCTATACACATACATGCACGTGCATATACCTTTGTATGTCTGTGTATGTTTGGGTAGCAGCTAGGTGGTACAGTGGATAAAGTGTCAGGCTTAGAGTCAGGAAGAATCCTTTTCCTGAATTCAAAGTTCAAATATGGCCTTAGATACTTACTAATTCTATGACCCTGGGCAATTCACTTATCTTTGTCAAGAAAATCCAAATGAGATCAGGAAGAGTCAGACATGACTGAAAATAACTGAATACATGTATATACACACACATACATATACATATTTGTGTATATGTATTTACATACACATACAAATGTACATGTATGTCTATATGTTTGTATATTAATATGTGTGTATGATTACTTTTCCTACTCATTGCCTCATAAAAGTGACACCAAATCTTAAAAATCTATGAATATAAACTCTGGTCGATCTTGCCAATGTTTTGAATATTAAATAAATAGATAAATAAATAAGTAAATAAAGTCTGTGATATTTAAAAAAGTTAGAGAAAAATAATTCCTGGATAATTAATCATTTTATTAATAGCATTAGCATATTATTAATGAAAGAATAAATGAAACCCTTGAATATCAAAGATTCTTCATGTAACCCACTCAATATTTACATGCCCTTGGAAGGGTGGGTATTCCTAAAGATGGCAATTTATTGTGATCAGTTAACAAGTAAGGAGAGAAAATGAAAAGTATAGTGAGAGGCAGGAGGATAACTTTGATTTCAATGAGGGGCTAGCGGGTAACTTTGATTATATATTTTACTTCCAAATCACTCTCAGCATTAGGTAATTTAGACAAAGTATCTATATCCCCCACAGAGCCTGAGTAGAACAAATGGGCCAAAGTTTCACTTAAGATTAAATTCCTCTAAGATTGGGTGGGGTAGTAATACCTAGATTGAGGAGAATGTTGATCCTATCTACTGACATCAGTCCCATCCTTCAGAGGCTGAGCCTTGAAATGAGGACTTTAGAAAAATGGGTAAAACTCTAGATTTCTCCAATCATTGGCTATTAAAAATCATTTCTTTTAAGAGATGAACATGTTCTAGGAGGGGCATTTTGTTTCATGGAGTTGAAACTAGTAAAAGAGTATTAGATGGACCTTGAAGCATAGGGTTAGGTGACTGAGCTCTGTGGAACTCTACTATAGATTTCCTTTTAATTAGGCCTTCATCTACTTATCATGTATCTTTTTTTGGCAAGTTGGCTAATTCTGATCCAATATAATTGTATCATTATCCGGACCAGAAATTAATTTTATCCAGAAGAGTATTATGAGTTACAAAATATGAATAATTTTGCTGGGGAGGGGAGGAGGCAAGATAGCAAAGGATCTCCCAAATTCCCTCCATACAACTTTGAATTAACACCTCAAAACAAATTATCGAGTGACAAAACCCACACAAGGTCAGAGTTAAATAATTTTCCAGCCTAAGGCAATTTAAAAGGTGGGCATTAAAGATCTATCTCACTAGTGTGTGAGTGGAAAGAATCCAACACAGTCTGTGTCAGCTCAGGCCACACCCTAACAAGGCAGCAATACACCTGGGTAGTGACTGAATCAGTAGCAATGGTGGCTTCCTGAGCTTTCAATCCAGAGATGGTAAGGGGTTTGGACAACTGGTTAGAAGGAGATTAAAATGGAACCTTTACTGGTACTGGTAGTAGTACACTGTTGTATTGTCCATGCACACTTCTGGGTCACAGTCCCAGGTTAAGGAGAAGCACTAGAAAAATTGATGACCCTGGTTACATTAACAGGACAGAAAAGAGTGCTTGTGGTTTCTCACAGTCCAGAGCACAGGCTAGGAGAGAAATGCCCACACCTGTCCTTAGATCATAACAGCTTGAAAGAACTGAAAACTTAGAAACCCCCAAAACTAGATCTAAGAACAGCAGCAGGTAAGGCTTGAAGCTTAGGACAATGTCCCCTCCACCAAAGGAAGAAAGTCCAACTTTAAAACAGAGTTAAAAGTTTAGAAAAAATAACCTGGAAAAATGAGTAAATAACAGAAAAAATAATCTGACAATAATAAGTCACTACAGTGGCAAGGAAGATGAAAAGAAAACTCAGAAACAGACAATGAAATCAAGCCGCTATATGCAAAATCTCAAAGAAAAGTGTGAATAGGCCTCAGGATCAAAAATAATTCCTGGAAGAACTCAAAAAGTATTTTAAAAGTGAATAACAGGAAAAATTGGGAAGAGAAATGAAAGTAATCCAAGAAAATCATGGAAAAAGTTAAGAGCTTGATAAATTAAGTTAAAAAAATATTGCTGAAAGTAATATCTTAGACAAAAAAAAAAATAGGCCAAATGGCAAAAGGGGCACAAAAATCTACTGAAAAGAAAGACTCATTTAAAAGCAAAATTGGGCAAATGGAAAAGGAGGTACAAAAGCTCAATCAGGAATAAATAATTGCTTAAATAATAGAATTGAAGAAGTAGAAGTTAATGACTCCACAAGACATCAAGAAACAATAAAACAAAATATTAAAGAATGAAGAAAATGTGAAATAACTCATTGGAAAAAAAAACTGACCTGGGAAAATAGATCAAGGAGAGAATTTAAGAATTATTAGACTACACAAAAGTCATGATAAAGAAAAAAGCACCTAGACATTATCATTCAAGGAATTTCCAAGGAAAACATCCCTGATATTTTAGAACCAGAGGGTAAAATAAAAATCGAAATAATCCACTAATTATTTTGCCTCCTGAAAAGATCCCAAAGTGAAAACTCCCAGGAATATTATAGTAAAATTCCCATGGTTCAAGGAGAAAATATTGGAAGGAAGCCAGAAAGAAACAATTCTAATATCAAGAGGTCACAGTATAACCTGAGATTTAAAAGCTAATAAATTAAAGGATCAGAGGGTTTTAAATGTGATATTCTGTAGATAAAAGGAGGGAGGATTAAAATTAATGATAACCTATGCAGAGGGGAAAAGCAGACATTTAAAGATATTGAAGATGTTAAGCCATTCTTTTAAAAAAAATCATTATTTATTTAATATTTTTAGTTTTCAGCATTAATATTCACAAGAGTTTGAATTACAAATTTTCTCCCCATTTCTATCCTCCCCCCCACTCCAAGATGGCATATATTCTGATTGCCCCAATCCCCACTCAACCCTCACTTCTGTCACCACACTCCCCCCACCATCCCCTTTTCCTTTACTTTCCTGTAGGGCAAGATAGATTTCTATGCCCAATTGCCTGCATATCTTATTTCCTAGTTGCATGCAAAAACTGTTTTTTAACATCTGCTTTTAAAACTTTGAGTTCCAAATTCTCTCCCCTTTTCCCTCCCCGCCCAACCTCCCTAAGAAGTCAGGCAACATAGGCCACATGTGTGTCATTATGCAAAATCCTTTCACAATACTCATGTTGTGAAAAACTAACTATATTTTGTTCCTTCCTATCCTATCCCGCTTTATCCAATTTTCTCCCTTGACCCTGTCCCTTTTCAAAAGAGTTTGCTTTTGATTACCTCCTCCCCCACCTGCCCTTACTTCTATCATCCCCACTTTTTTTATCTTCTTCCTCCTTCTTTGCTGTGGGGTAAGATACCCAATTGAGTGTGTATGTTATTCCCTCCTCAGGTCAAATCCGATGAAAGCAAGATTCACTCATTCCCACTTACATGCCCCATCTTCCCTCCCAACAGAAGTGTTTTTTCTTACTACTTTTATATGAGATAATTGGCACCATTCTATCTCTCCCTTTCTCCCTCTCTCAATATATGTAGTAGGAAGGCCGAATATATGATCTCAAATATAATCATGTATATGTTTGAATGGTCCAAAACCACAAGGTGTGAGAGATTCTCTAAGGAGAAAACAACAAGAAATTTATTTAGGCCCCACCGCAGCAAAAACTTGAACCAGCCTCCCCATTCCAACATCTTGACAAAAAGACTCCAGGCCCAGAAAGCCCATCTCACAAGGGCAACCAGGAGGCCACAGAAAAACAAGATAGTATTTAGCCAAATCATGTTCACTGGCCTCAC
>CM053626.1:104194847-104223402 GCA_028646595.1 Phalanger gymnotis | reverse complement strand
TTTGAGGTATTAGATGTGGATATAGTGTCATTGTTATCCTCTTCCAAATTGGTATTTTGATCCTGCCTGTCTCCATAAAAGGAACCAATGGTCCTAGGTTTTTTTGTGTTCTTCATGTTGGTTAGCCTTTTCCTGGCTTTACAGTAAATTTCTGCTTTTGGGGCTCAGGGCTCGCTGTCCCAGCGTTCTTATTCTGGGGAGTGTGAGTCTCTTTGTTGGCTTGGTGAATTATAGCCTTCAGTTTCCTGAGGTTTGGGGAAGAGGGTCTGGCTGCCCGAAATCTTTTCCCCTGGGGTTGTTTTCCAGCACTGTTGCTCTTCAGCAATGGTCTCAGCACTTTGTTGTTCGAGCTGAGTGTCTGGCACTTCCCCTGGGGGAGCAAGAGTATGTCTGGGCTCCTGGTGTTGACCTCTGCTGGCTCTGCCCCTCTGGTACTCAGGTACTCCAACTACTCGGCCACTGAGCCCCACTTCTGTCTCCTCTGTTCTAGTGTTCTTTTTTTTTTCCCCCGAGGAATTCTCTGGGTGGGAAGGGGAGGGATTAGAGCCTTTTACCTGGCCATTATATGTCTCCTGGAAGCTCAAGAAGCGTTTGAAATCTTTGGGCCGCAAGCCTCAGGAGCTGGTATCTCACAGTCTGTGGCGTTGTGCTGCCTCTCGTCGCTTCCACAGAGTGCCGTCCTGTGTTGGGAGGCCTGGGTATCTGCACTGGTTTCAGGCGCCCGGCTTTCTCCCAGCCTGTCTCCCACGTGGGTTTTCCGGCCAGCTGCTTCTGCCTACAGATTCGTTCCTTCTGCCTTTCAGATTCTCCCGGCTGGGAAATTTGCCCCAGTCAGAGTGCTCGCAATTTCTAACTCTCTCAAATCTGCTCAGATTCACTTTTTTATAGGAATCCAACAGAACTTGTGAGAGAGCTCCTGCAAGACACTGTTTTCATGCGGCCATCTTGGCTCCGACCCCCCAAGGTATCAGCTCTGGTCTTTTCATTGAGAATGCTTGTAAGTCCTCTATTTTATTGAAAATCCATAATTTGCCTTGGAGCATGATACTCAGTTTTGCTGGGTAGGTGATTCTTGGTTTTAATCCTAGCTCCATTGACCTCCAGAATATCGCATTCCAAGCCCTCTGACACCTTAATGTAGAAACTGCTAGATCTTGTGTTGTCCTGATTGTGTTTTCACAATACTCAAATTGTTTCTTTCTGGCTGCTTGCGGTATTTTCTTCTTGATCTGGGAGCTCTGGAATTTGGAAACAACAATCCTATGTGTATTTGTTTTGGGATCTTTTTCAGGAGATGATCAGTGGATTCTTTCCATTTCTATTTTACCCTCTGGCTCTAGAATATCAGGGCATTTCTCCTTAATAATTTCTTGAAAGATGATATCTAGGCTCTTTTTTTGGTCATGGCTTCCAGGTAGTCCAATAGCTTTTAAAGTATCTCTCCTGAATCTATTTTTCTGGGTCAGTGGTTTTTCCAATGAGTTATTTGACATTGTCTTCCATTTTTTCATTCATTTGGTTCTGTTTTATAATATCTTGATTTCTCATAAATTCACTAGCTTCCACTTCCTCCAATCTAATTTTAAGGCAGTGTTTTCTTCAGTGGTCTTTTGGATCTCCTTTTCCATTTGGCTACTTCTGCTTTTCAAAGCACTCTTCTCCTCATTGACTTTTTGGAGCTCTTTTGCCATTTGATTTAGTCTATTTTTTAAGGTGTTGTTTTCTTCAACATTTTTTTTCAGTATTTTTTTGGGTCTCCCTTAGCAAGTCATTGACTTGTTTTTCATGATTTTCTTGCATCACTTTCATTTCTCTTCCTAATTTTTCCTCTACTTCTTTCACTTACTTTTCCAAATCCTTTTTGAGCTCTTCCATGGCCCTGAGACCAGTTCATGTTTTTCTTGGATGCTTTTGCTGTAAGGTCTTTGACTTTGTTGACTTCTTCTGGGTATATGTTTTGGTCTTCTTTGTCACCAAAGAAAGATTCCAAAGTCTGAGATTGAATCTGAGTCTATTTTCATTGCCTGTCCATGTTCCTAGCCAACTTACCCGACCCTTGAGCTTTTCTTGGGGGTATGACTGCTTGTAGAGTAGAGAGTACTTTGTCAGAAGCTTGAAGGGTTGTGCTGTTGTTTTCAGAGCTATTTCTACACAGCAAGCTCTGCCACACCAGCACTCCTCCTCCCCCAAGAGCTGCCAACCTGGACTGAAATCAGATCTTAAGCAGGCTCTTCACTCCTGCTCAGATCTGCCACTTAATTCCTCCCACAAGGTGGACCTGGGGCCAGAAGCAACTGCAGCTGTAGTTCTGTAGCTATATCTCCTCCACTGCTCCTAGAGCAGTGGCTGAACTGTGATCCTTTCACTCTGTCCCCCACAGCTTTTCCCACTAATCTTCTCTGTTTTCTTTGGTATTTGTGGGTTGAGAAGTATGGTAACTGCCACAGCTCTCTGATTCAGGGTGCTAGGGCCTGTTCCACCTGGCTCCCAGTCTGGTTGGCCTGGGTGCAGCCCAAGCTGGGCTCTGCTCTGTTCTGCTCCCAGTTCCATGGGATACATCTTACTCAGTGACCACTCAGGCTGTCCTAGGCTGGAGCCCTGCTTCCCTCTGCTATTCTGTGGGATCTGCAGCTATAGAATTTGTTCAGAGCCTTTTTTATAGGTTTTTGGAGGCACCCGGAGGGGTGCTCAGGGAAGTCCCTGCTTTCCAGCTACCATCTTGGCTCTGCCCCCATGTTTAACTATTCTTGATGAAAATATCAGAGGAGAATAGAAAAGTTGACCTTCAAATATGAGTCAAGAGAAGCATAAAAAGGCAAACAGGAAAGGGAAATCATAAGGGAGTAAATAAGGTTAAACTGCTTCCATTTCAACATGGGAACATAATACTTTTAACTCCTAAGAATTTTATCCCTATTAGGGCAGTTAGAAGGGACAAACATAGAAAGATGATGTAGGTACATGTTGACTTTTAAGGAATTATATATTAAAAAAAATAAGAAGTAATGAAGATGCTACAAGAGACAGGTGGAATAGAGGTAGAGGGGGGTAAGTTATGTCACATAAAAGAGGGACAAAAGGGCTTTTATAGTAGAAGAGAAGATAGTGGGTGGCAAGCAGTGCTTGATCCTTACTCTCATTGGAATTGGCTTAAATTGAGAATAATTTACACACTACAGGGAAGTGGATAGGAGAAGGGGTGGCTGATAGAAGGGAGGGCAGTCTGGGAAGGCAGTGGTCAGAAACAAAACACTTTTAAGTAGGGACAGAGAGAAATAAAAAAGAGAAGGACAAAATGCAAAAAAGCAGGATGAAGAGAAATACATAGCAATCCTTACTGTCAATGTGAATATGATGAACTAACCCATGAAATGGAAATTCATAATAAAGTGGATTTTAAACTAGAATCCTACAATATGTTGTTCAGAAGAAAAAACACTTGTAGCAGAGAAACACAGAGAAATTAAAGGTTAGGAGCTGGAGCAGAATCTATTATGTTTCAGTTGAAGTTAAAAAAAAACAGGGGTAGCAATCATTATCTCAGACAAAACAAAATCAAGAATGGATCAACTTAAAAGAGAGAAGCAGAAAAACTACATTTTGCTAAAAGATACTATAGATAATAAATAAATATCAATACTGAACACATAAGCACCAAATAGTGTAACATCTTGTAACAACAATGTGGATAGCAGCTGCTGTAGGGGTGTAAGACCCATTAAGACCAGCAACAAGAGCTTCCAGCACAGATTCTTTGATCTGCTTTTCAAAGGAAAGAAACTTTAAGAGGTTAAAAATCTCACTTTAATCGAGCATACATCTATCATATACTTAGTTCAGGGGGAAAAGTCATCATCCTGAACTTCAGAGCAAATACAGATAGAAATTACAAACAGCAAATACCAACAGCTCAAATAACACAATTCAACAGACAGGCTTTGTCTAATTAAGATATCATGTACATAGTTACCAAAAAGAGAAGCACCAACAACTGGGTTTTTTTCAGAGGTGGGGGGCTCCAGCAGCTATCCAGAGTCTCCACATCAACACTCTTCCAGTGAGTGAGAGCCCCAAACAAAACGCTAACCTCTGAGTTTATATACCTTGTTCAGGGCTGAAGGCCTCTCACCTAATCAGGAAAAGGATGTGGGGCTAGGGCTTAGCACCTCGTTAGACTTAATCAAAGGCATTTGATTACTTTAGTATTTTCAAAAGAAAAAAACAGTAAAAAAAAGTCTTAATTACTTATATTAATTACTGATACAAATCCAAATTCTTAAAAGAAAAGTTAAATGCATTATAGAAGGAAATAAACAGTAAAACTACTAATTGGGGACCTCAATTGTCCCCACTCAACTAGAGAATATCAACCAAAAAAAAATAAAACTGAAAGAAGTTAAAAAGATGAATGCAACTTTAGAAAAATTAGATATGAGAGATCTATCAAGAAAATGGAATGAAAATAGAAAGAAATATATGTTGTTCTCAGTAGTACATGGCATCTACACAAATATGACCATATATTGGGGCATAAAAACCTCAACCAAATGCAAAAAAAAATACACACATTAATTGCCTAATTTTGAGATCATAATGCAAAAAAATAAATTTAATAAAGGGGGCATGGAAATATAGATTAAAATTAATTGGAAACTAAATACTCTAATCATAAAGAATGACTGATTACAGAATAAATCATAGGAAAAAGTAATTATACCACTAAAGAGAATGACAAGCATGAGACAACATATTAAAATTCATGGGTTGCAACCAAAGCACTCACTGGTTAGGGGAAAATTTCTATCTCTAAAATCTAACATTAATAAAACATAGCAAAAACAGATCAATAATTTGTTCATGTAGTTTAAAAAAGGTAGGAGAATAGAATGAATTTTAAATGGTCAATAAAGCATCAAATTGAAAATCTTGATAATCAAAGAAGACATTAGTAAAATTGAAAGTAATGAAAACCACTGGAGAAATAAATAAAAGTAAAGCTGGTTTTATGGAAAAAAATGAAATAGATAAAACTGATCAATTCGATTAACAAAAGGAAGAAGGAAACCAAATTACCATTACCAAAATGGTAGGGGAGATTATCAATAATGACCACATTAAATAATTATTAGGAGCTATTTTGTCCAATTATATGCCAACAAATAGATGATCATAGTGAAATTGATGGATACTTTTAAAAACATTAATTGCCTAGCTTAACAGAAGAGGAAATAAAATATTTAAATGATCAAATCTTAGGAAAATAAATTAAACCAGCCATCAGTATGCTCCTTAAGGAAAAAAAAAATTCACAGGACCAGCTGGATTCACAAACGAATTCTACTGATCATTCAAAAGCAAATTAATTCTGATACTACATGAATCATATAGGAAAAATAGACAAAAAAATAATCCTACTAAATTCCTTTTATGACAGAAATTGGTTTTTGATACCTAAACAAGGGAGAGCAAAAACAGAGGAAGAAAACCACAGATCATTTTACCTAATGTATATTGATGCAAAAATTTTAAATGAAATAAAGTAAGGAAATTAAAGCAATATATCACTGAGATCACAAACTATGATTAGGTGGCACGTATACCAGGAATGTAAAGCTGGTTCGATATTAGGAAAACTATTAACACAATTGACTATATCAAAAAGAAAAACAACAAAAATCTTATGGTTGCCTCGATAGATCGAGAAAAACCTTTTTAACAAAGTACAACATGTATTCCTATTAAAAACAATAGAAAGCATAGGAATAAGTGGAGCCTTGCTTAAAAATGATAGGTAATGTATAACTAAAATAATCATCAAATGTTACTTGTATGAGGGATAAGCTATAAACCTTTCCAATAACATCTAGGGTGAAGCAAAGATACCCATTATCACCACTATTATTCATTATTGCCGTAGAAATGTTAGCTTTACACTGCTTGGTCTATTACCAAAGATGATTAGGGAAAAAAAGAAAAATAAACCTGTACATTCTAAAATATTTATAGTATCTCTCTTTCTGGTGACCAAGAACTGGAAATTGTAGGGATGTCCAACAATTAGGGAATTGCTAAACAAGTTGTGGTGTATGATTGTTATGGGATACTACTCTGATATAAAAAATGATGAACTCAATGATTTTAGAAAAGCATGGAAACACTTACACAGTCACGAAGATCAAAATGAGCATGACCAAGAGAAGGTTGTATATAGTAACCACAATAATGTTTTAAGAATGATTTTGAGTGAATAAATTTTTTGCTTATTATAAATACTCAAATTAACTGTAAATGACATTAGAGAAAGACACTATATGTACCAAAGAAAGAAGTGATAAATAGAAGATTGTGTAGGATAATTTCACATATACCAGCATTTCTAGGTGAGGTGAGAGGGAAGAAAAAACACTAAAAAAGAAATTTCCATGATAATTCTGTTGTATATTTGAAAAAAAATACTGAGTTATATATAGTAGATTTGCAATTTCATGTGTAATGATTTTTTATGGAAAAAATCTGCACTGTTGAATAGAAATGCTCCTTTTATTCCATAAATTAAAGTAAATTGGAAACAAATGAAAACAAACTAACAAACAAACAAAAAAGAAATGGTAGCCTTGGGGATGAAAAATAAATTAAAGGAATTAGATTAGATGATGAGGAAACAAAACTATCATTCTTTGCAGAAGATATGATAGTCTACCTGGAGAAGCCTAGAAAATCAAATAAAAAACAGTTGAATTAGTGAACACTTGGCAAAGTTAAAGGATATAAAATAAATCATCCTAAATCATCAGTATTTCTATATATTACCAACAAAACCTAGCAAGAAGTGATAGAGAAATTTCTTTTAAAATATATATACAAAATATAAAATATTTGGGAGTCTACATAACAAGACAAATCCAGGAACTATATCAATAGAATTACAAAGCACTTTTCACACAAAATCAGATCTAACAACTGGAAAATACAAATTGTTCATGGGAAGGCCAAGCTGATGTAATAAATATAATATTTCTACATAAATTAATTTACCTATTCAATGCCATACTAATTAAATTGCCAATTTATTTATACAGCTAGAAAAGTAATAAAAATTTATCTTGAAGAGAAAAATGGTCACAGAGGGCAAGGAAATTAATGAAAAATAATGTGAAAGAAGGTGGTTTACTCATACCAGAGCTTAAACTGTACTACAGAATGCTAATAAAACAATCTTGTATTGGTTAAGGACTAGATTGGTGCATCAGTGAAATTGATTAGGTACGTAATATGCAACATCAATGTCCATGACAATCTAGTTTTGATAAATCCAAATATCTAAGCTTTGGGGAGAAAAACTCACTGTTTGACAAAAATTGCTGGGAAAACTGGAAAGCAGTATGGCAGAGACTAGTTATAGGTCAACATGTTTCACTACATATCAAGATAAGGTCAAAATGGGTACATGATTTAGACATACAGTTCAATACCACAAGTAAATTAGGGAAGCATGGAATAGCTTACTTGTCAGAATTGTAGATAAAAAAAAATAGGACCAAACAACTGTTAGAGAGATTTAAGTGATGTAAAATAAATAATCTGGTTACATTAAATTTAAAGAGTTTGCACAAATAAAAACAATGTAGCCAAGATTGAAAGGAATAGAAACCAGGGACTGATTAATAACTGCAAGTGTCTTTGAAAAGGGCTAATTACTTAAATATAGAGAAAACTGAGTCATATTTATTTTTATTTAATATTCTATTTTCACCAGTTACATGTAAAAATGATTTTTAACATTCATTTGTTTTAAATGGAGTTCCATATTCCCTCTCTTACTCTTTATCACTTTTCATTGAGAAGGTAAAAATTTATACAGGTTACATATGTGTCATCATGCAAAACATTTCCATAATAGTCATTTTGTGAAAGAAAACATGAACCACAAACCAACAAACAAAAACTTCAAGAAAAAGGAAGTTTAAAAAAGATATGCTTCAATCTATATTCAGACACCATCAGTTCTTTCTCTGGGAATAGACAGCATTTTTTAATGCTAAGTCCTTCAGAGTTGTCTTAGATCAATGGTCTCACTGAGAATAGTAGTGTCATCCACAGCTGATCATCTTCTACTATTGCTGTTAGTGTGTATACAGTAGATTTTACTTTGCCTTAGCTTTTGTAAGTCTTTCCAGGTTTTTCTGAGGGCGTCCTGCTCGTAATTTCACATGGTACACTAGGATTCCGTTGTAATCAAATAACAGAATTTGGACATCCATTCCCCAACTGATGGCCATTCCCTCAATTTCAAATTCATTGCCACCAGAAAAGAGCTGCTATTAATATTTTTGTATATGTAGGTCCTTTTCCCTTTTCAAAAATCTCTTTTGTGATACAGACCTAGTAGTAGTATTGCTTGGTCAAAAGGTATGCATGGTTTTATAGCTTTTTTGGCATAGTTCCAAATAACTACAGAATGGATGAATCAGTTCACAATTCCACCAACAGTGCAATTATGTCTCATTTTCTCCACATCCATTCCAACATCTGTCATTTTTCTTTTCTAACCTATTAGCCAATCTAATAGGTATAAGGTAGAATCTCAGAATTGTTTTAACTTACATTTTTCCAATCAATCATGAGTTAGTGCATTTTTTCTTATGGCTATAGATAGTTTTGATTACTTCATTTGAAAACTGTTCATATTTTTTTCATCATTTATCAATTGGGAATTTTTTTATAAATATTACTCAGTTCTCTCTATGTTGGAGAAAAGAGGCTTTTATCAGAGAAAATGGCTTCTTTTTTTCCCCACAGCTACTATTGCTGACTTTACTTCCCTGCATTCTATCTCCCCCTCTTTATTCTGTATTCTTTCTCCTTTCATTCTGTCCTTCCTAAACAGTGTTTTGCTTCTGACTAACCCTTCCCTCAATCTGCCCTCCCTTCTATCACCCACCACTTCTCTTAGCCCTTTCCTTCTACTTTCTTGTAGGGTAATATAAAGACTTCTATGCCCAACTGACTGTATTTTTTTCCTCTTTGATGAAATTCTGATGAGAGTAAGGTTCTCCCACTCCCTCTCCTCTCCCTCCTCTTCCCCTCTGCTGTAAAAGAAATTTTTCTACATTTTCATATGAAATAATTTACCCCATTCTAACCTTCCCTTTCTCTTTTTCCTACTACATTCTTTTCTCACCCCTTAATTTATTTTTAAAATTTTAGATATCATCTTTTCCTATGCAACTCACATCTGTGTCCTCTATCTCCTTCTATCTGTTGTATTAATGAGAAAGTTCTTATGAGTTACAAGTATCATCTTCCCATGTAGGAGCTTAAGGTTTAAGTTTATTAAGTTCCTTATTATTTCCCTTTCTGGTTTACCTTTTTATGCTTCTTTTGAGTTTTGTATTTGAAAGTCAAATTTTCTAATCAGCTCTGGTCTTTTCATTAAGAATTCTTGAAGGTCCTCTATTTCATTGAATGACCATTTTCCCACAGATAGATTATACTCAATTTTGTTAGGTAGGTGATTCTTGGTCATAACCCTAGCTCCTTTGTGCTCCTGAATATCATATTCCAAACTTTCTGATCTTTTAAGGTAGAAGCTGCTAAATCTTGTATTATTCTGACTGTGGCTCCATAATATTTGAATTGTTTCTTTCTAGCTGCTTGTAATATCTTCTCCTTGTCCTGAGAGCTCTAGAATTTGGCTATAATATTCCTTGGAGTTTTCCTTTTGGGATCTCTTTCAGGTGGTGATTAGTGGATTCTTTGATATTTTTTTTTAATTTTACACTCTGGTTCTAAAATATAGATAACTTTATAAGTTCTTGGAAGATGACATCTAGGCTCTTTTTTGATCTTGGCTTTCAGGTAGTCCATTTTTTTATTATCTCTCCTGGATCTAGTTTCCAAATCCATTTTTTTTCCAGTGAGGTATTTCATATTTTCCTCTATTTTTTTTCATTCTTTTGGTTTTTGTTTAATTTTTTTCTTGATTTCTTATGAAGTCATTAGCTTCCATTTGCTCAATTCTTATTTTTAAGAATTTTCTTAGAATTTTAAGAATTTTTAAGAATTATTTTCTTCGGTGAGCTTTTCCTCCTTTTCCATTTGTCCAATTCTGTTTTTTAAGGCACTCTTCTCCCCAGTGACTTTTTGTAACTCTTTTACCATTTCACCTACTCTGTTTTTTAAGGTGTTATTTTCTTCAGTGTGTGTGTGTGTGTGTGTGTGTGTGTGTGTGTGTGTGTGTGTGTGCTTTAACCAAGCTGCTGATTCTTTTTTTTCATGACTTTCTTACAGCTCTTCCATGGCTTGAAACCAATTCATATTTTTCTTGGAGTCTTTGGATATAGGAGCTTTGACATTCTTATCTTCTGATGTATGTTTTCATTTTCCTTGTCACCATAGCAACTTTCAATAGTCAGAATTTTTTTTCTTTTTTCTGTTTATTTTCAATGCCTATTGCTTGATTTTTAGCTCGCTGTTAAGTGAAGACTCTGCTTCCAGAGTGGAGAGCACATTGTCCTCATTTTAGGGGTTTTGTGCAGCTGTTTCTAGGGACCTGTAAGTTCAGCTCTTCTGCTACTCCTTACCATCTGTGGGCTGATAGCTCTGGAAAGAACTGGTGCTGCTACTGATTTAGTGGCTCCTTAGACCTGCTCCTAGTTTGTTGTGGGTGAGTCTGTGCCAGTACAATCTGAGATGGACTGTGCTCTACTCTCAACCCAGATGCAACATAACTTTCCTGCTAACCTTCTAAGTTGCCTTAGGCTGAAAATATTTCACTCTGACTTTTTATGGGTTCTGCCACTCTATAATTTGTTTAAAGTCATTATTTAAAGGTGTTTGGAGAGGTTTGGAGGACAGCTCAGGGAGGCCCATGCCTTTACTCCATCATCTGGCTCCAACTCCACTCTTGTCTTTAACAGATGAGAAATATGAAGCACTATGAGCTCACATTATTTTCTAACAGGTTGAGTAAGTACTGGAATCAAGAGTTCACTACAGGTTCTCAGAACCCCAAGTCCTATGTTCATTCTGCTAAGCTACACTGACCATCTAATGTCTAGAAATCATGTGGCTAACAATTTTGTAGCTTTGCTATATCCTGGTTCTAATACAGAGTATAGATTAAAGGGAAAAAAAGCATAATGTCTCATAACAATTAAATGTTGAAATGACTTTTAATATAACTGACAAATATATGTCAATAAAAGCTATTACTCACTTAAAGTGAAGTTAAACAAAATCAGAAAGCATCTGGAGAATTTCCTTTATTGTTCTTTCAAAGTGAGCTATTAACTCACAAACAAAATAAAACAAGTAATAGAACTTCATCAGGTGAACCATAAAAAAAGAAAAGAAAAAGCTGGTAAGATGGACAATTTGAAATTCAATGTTGATTGCACTTATTTAATAATATTTTAATTGCTGTTGATTGAATGAATACTTTCAGGAAATATTCTCAGCTTGATTAGTATGACAATACCTTCTTTTAATACTAATGAGACATTGCATTAGTAAATACATCTACCTATTCACAGTTGTCTTCACAAATGAATAATAGATGGAGTGGTTTATTTTTAAGAATTTTCCTGATGTTAATTAGCTTATAAATGTTACAGCTTTTTTTTAATTCCAGGAGTGTTTTTTTTAATACAGTGTTATCAACAAGAAAAATAATTATTCTGTAGTACTTATGTTGTGGAAAAGTAAAACCATTTAGCTGGATTTTCCCTTCCCAATGGGAAAGTTTTCTTTACTGAAATCAATTGTGTATTTCCAACACATCAAATTAATAATAACCAAAATCTACATAGTGGTTTAGGATTTGCAAAATGCTTCATAAATATTATCTCATTTTATTCTTGCAACAGTTCTGTGAGGAAAGTACTATTATTGTTATCCTTTATAACAGTAGTTATACATATACATAACAAGGACTCTAGGTACCTGTATGTCCATACCATTAGAAATAAAAAAGGGAATTAATCAGTTTCTTCAGTGATTTGCTAGTTGTAGTCAGAAAGGTGAATTGATTTAATATAATTTTATTACAGTACTCTAAAGTTTAGTATATTATTAGGTATTGGTGATCTAAAAACCAAAAATTAAACAGTCCTTCCCTTCAAGGATGTTACATTCTATTTGCACAAGGGAAAGTAAATACAGGGTAGTCTTCTCCACTTCTATCCCCATGTGGTAATTCTCTTAGCTATATCCAGATACACTCACACACACATACATACACGCACATATATGTATATGTACATGTACATGTACATGTATATGTATATGTATATGTATATGTATATGTATGTGTATATGTATATGTATATGTATATGTATATGTATATGTGTGTGTGTTTATAATCCAAATTCACAGTTTTTGCCCAAAACTTATTCTTGAAACTGGATCAAGACATTAAAAAACAACATAGTCAGTCATCTTCCATTTATTAATGTGTCAGAGACCATGCAAAGCACATACAAAGTAAACAGCAAAGAAATGAATCAGATATTAAATTTTCTCAGAACCCATTCTTAAATGACTACAAGAAGCATTAATTAACCCCATGCTTAATCTGGTTAACTCTTTGGTTTCCATAACACAAAGGAGAGAGACTCATCAGTCTAATAAGACTGAAATGAGAACAGAGCACAACTCAGTGATTTTCCTTTCCATTTTGTTATAATAATAGTCTTGACAGTACTGACTTTTCAAGGGGCATAGCCAAGATGGTGGGGCAAAAGTAGGGACATGCTTGAGCTCTCCCTAAACCCCTCCAAATAACTGTAAAAATGACTAAACAAATTCTAGAGCTACAGAACCCACGAAATGAAAGAATGAAATAATTCTCCAGGTTGACAGGACAGGTCTATCAAACCAGGTTGGTTACACCAACATGGGTAACACCAGCATAAATAGGCATAGACAGGACTGGAGCAGGCCTCAGGGGACTGAATAGTTGACAGCTGTGGTGGTTTCCAGACTTCTCAACCCACAAGAATGTAAGACAATGTGGAAGGTCACTGGGAAATCTCTGTCAGACCTGGATGGGAGAAGAGGATAGTCCAGCTCCAGACCTATGGTGGTGGAGGGCATGGTGGCAGTGGCAGCACCAGGAGAAGCTGCTTCTAGATCTCCAAGCCCACAAGTGGTGGGGGGATCAAGTGTCTGATCAAAGCAGGAATGCAGGGATCTCTGCAGGCACTGAGTCAGGATTCTCTTGCTTTGCCCTGCTTGGATCTGGGTCACAGTCCTAGACAATGGTCCTGGAGTGAGGAGAAGTGCTGCTGTGGTGGCTGTGGGGAGAGAATCCTCCTTGCAGTTCCAGCTTAGAGAAGAGTGCTTGAGGTCACTCACAGACCAGAGAGCAGTCCAGAAGAGTAAACACCTCCCCTTGGATCATACTACCTCAGAAGAACTGAAAATTTACAGGTGCCTACAAGTAGCTCAGAAAACAGCTGTACAAAACCCCTGAAACTTGAGACACAGCATGCATTGCTCTGGAAATAGAGTCCTGCCTTGAAAAAGAGCTCAAAAGTCAAGTAATTGTCTGGGAAAATGAGCAGACAGCATTAAAAAAACTCAGACTGTAGAATCTTACTTTAATGACAGAAAAGATCAAAATATACAATTTGAAGAAGACAACAAAGCAAAAGGTCCTACACCCAAATCCTCCAAGAAAAACATGAATTGATCACAGGCCATGGAAGAGCTCCACTTTTTTTTTTTTTTTTTGAAAATCAAGTAAGAGAAATCAAGGAAAGATTTGGAAAAGAAATGAGAGTGATGCAAGAGAATAATGAAAAAAGTCAATAACTTGTTAAAGGAGAGGCAAAAAATACTGAAGAAAATAACACCTTAACAAAACAGACTAACACAAATGGCAAAAAAAGTCAACAGCCAATGAGGAGAAGAATGCCTTAAAAAAGCAGAATTCGCCAAATAGAAAAGGAGGTCCAAAAGTTCCCTGAAGAAAATAATTCCTTACAAAATACAATGGAGCAAATGGAAGCTAAGGACAGCGTGATAAAATAAGAAATCATAAAACAGAACCAAAAGAACGAAAAAATAGAAGGTAATGTGAGATATCTCATTGGGAAAACCACTGACCAGAAAAATAGATTGAGAGAAGATAATTTAAATATTATTGAAGTACTTGAAAACCATGATCAAAACAAGAGCCTAGACATCATCTTTCAAGAAATTACCCAGGTTAACTCCCCTGATATTGTAGAAGCAGAGAGTAAAATAGAAATTGACAGAATTCACTGATCACCTCTTGAAAATGATCCCCAAAAGAAAACTCCTAAGGATGTTGTAGCCAAATTTCAGAGCACAGAGCCTATGGCCACAGGAGCAGGAAGCTTGGAGGCCTCCAACCAACAGTCTAAAGGTTTGAAACTCACCTTCTTGAACTTCCAGGAGCTGTGAAATGCAGGTAAAAGTTCTTTCATCATTCCCTTGAATAAACTCAGAGAATAATGCCTCAGGAGAAACAGAGAAGCCAGAACAGGGGCTTCAGTAATGAGAGCAGTGGGGGAGAAGACCCTTCCTGTGGCAACATAAGGGGACTACTGCACGAAGAGAGATGTCCCAGCAGCCCTCACCTCAGAAGAACAGCAAGAGTAACTGAGCCCCAGGGAGTGGAGCTAACTAAAGTCAACACTGGGAACCCAGATGGGGATTTGCACAGCCAGCGGAAGGGGCAAACACCAGCACAGACAAGAGCTAAGACCACCCATTCTGTAGATAAGTCCTGGGGAAGAGGAGACCCCCAGCAGCCAGATCACCCCTCTCCCACATCTCATGAAAGTAGAGGCCATGGAACATAAAGCCAGTAAGCAGACCCACAGATTCCAACACAAGAAACATGAGACAGAGCTCCCCAAGCCTCAGAAACAGAGATCCACTTCAGAAACCAGGAGGTGGAAAACACCACAGAAAACAAACAAACAAACAAAAAAAACATGCTAAGAAGCCAAAGACAATTGATTAGTATTATGGAGATAGGGAAGACCAAAATACCAATTCAGAAGAGGACAGCATGGATTCTATACCCACATCTGAAACCTCAAAAGGGAAAGTGAACTGGTCTCCAGACCAAAAATCATTCCTGGAAGAACTCAAGGAGGACTTAAAAACCAAATTAGGGAGGTAAAAGAAAAATTGGAAAAAAAATTCAATGAGGAACACAAATCTTTAATAGGTAAAATCAGGGAAATGGTTAAGGTAAATCAGAATATAAATGGAGAAAATGTCTCATGGAAAAGTAAAATCAACTAAATGGAAAAGGAAACAGAGAAGATAAAGGAAGAAAACAAAACATTAAAATTAGAATTGGTCAAGTAGAAGCTAATGACTCTATGAGATATCAAGAATCATTCAAACAAAATCTAAAAAATGAAAAAAAAATAGAAGAAAACGTGAAATATCTGATTGGAAAACCAACTGACCTGGAATATAGATTCAGGAGAGACAGTCTAGGGATCATTGGCCTACCTGAAAGCTATGATGAAAAAAAGAGCCTGGACCGTATCTTCCATGAAATCCTTAAGGAAAAATTGCCCAGAGGTCCTAGAACCAGAAGGTAAAATTGTCATTGAAAGAATCCATAGATCCTCACCTGAAAAAGATCCCAAATTGAAAATTCTAGGAAATATTATAGCCAAATTCCAGAACTACCAGGTCAAAGAGAAAATACTGCAAGCAGCTAGGAAGAAACAATTCAAATACCATGGAACTACAGACAGGATCATGCAGGATCTTTCTGCTTGTACCTTAAATGACAGGAGAAGTTGGAATATGATATTCTGAAAGGCAAAGGAGCTTAGACTACAACCAAGGATCAACTACCCAGCAAAACTGAGCATAATTTTCCATGCAAGGAGATGGACATTCAATGAAATATGGGAATTCTAGAACTTCCTAATGAAAAGGTCAGAGCTCAAAGGAAAAATTGATTTCCAAATACAAAATTCAAGAGAGACATAAAAAGGTAAATGGGGGGAAAACTCTAGTTAACCAATAAGGATAATTAGTTACATGTTTCTTTCATATAAGTTTTATATATAAGTCAATTTGAGAATAGTATACTTATTATGACAAGTGAAAGGGATATTCATAGACTGTGGATGTCAGTATAAAATAACTGATATAATGATAAAAATATAATTATGGAGACATAAAGGGATGGTTTTGGGAGAAGAGGTAAGAAGGTAGTAGAAAAGGGGAAATTACATCACATGAAGAGGCACAAAAACATGTTGTAGTAGGGAGGCAGAAGAGGGGTATTTGAGCTTTACTATCATTAGATTTGGTTCAACAAGGGAATAACATAACCTGACAAGTATAGAAATCTAATGTGTCCTACATGCAGTAGGAGGGGAAAGGGGAAAACAAAGGTAGGTGGGTGGTCAGAAGAGAGGGAAGAAATAGCAAGGGGAAAACGGTAAGATAATGGAGGGGAATCAAGAGAGAGGGCAAACTGAGGAAGGTGGCAGTAAAAAGCAAAGCTCTATTGTGGAGTGGAAGGAGAAAGGGAGAAATAAAAGTATAAACAGGGGGGAAACAGGATGGAAAAAATACACAGATAGTAATCATAACTGTGAATGTGAATGTAATGAACTATCCCATAAAATAGCAGAATGGATTAAAAACCATAATCCTACAATATGCTGTTTACAAGAAACACATTTGAAATAGGGGGATGCACACAGGGTAAAGGTAAAAGGCTGGAGTAGACTATGTTGTGATTCACCTAAAGTAAAAAAAAAAAAAAACAAAAAGCAAGGGTAGCAATCCTAATCTCAGACAAAGCAAAAGCAAAGACAGATCTAATTAAAAGAGATAAGGAAGGATGCAATATCCTGTTAAAATGCACCATAAACAATGATGCAATATCATTATTTAACATACATGCACAAAGTGGTATAGTATGAAAATTCTTAGAAGAGAAGTTAAGGGAGTTACAGGAAGAAATATACAGTAAAACCATACTAGTGGAGGACCTCAACTTCTCCCTCTCTGAACTTGACAAATCCAACCTCAAAATAAAAAAGAAAGAAGTTAAAGATGGGAATAGAAATTTAGAAAATACAGATATGACATATCTCTGGAGAAAACTGAATGGGGATAAAAAGGAATACACTTTTCCTCATGGGTATGTGGCACATACTCAAAAAATCGACCTTGTCCTAGGGCATAAAAACCTCACAATCCCATGCAGAAAGACAGAAGTAGCCAAAGCATCCTTTTCAGATCTTGAAACATAAAAATTATTGGTAATAAAAACCATGGAAAAATAAGCTAAAAATTAATTGGAATATAAATAATCTGATTCTAAAGAATGAGTAGGCAAAAGAACAAATCATAGAAAAATTTAATAGCTTCATTCAAGAGAAAGACAATAATGAGACAACATATCAAAACTTATGGGATGCAGCAAAAGCAGTTCTTAGGGGAAGTTTTATATCTCTAAATGCTTGCATGAATAAAATAAAGAAAAAAAGAGATAAATGAATTGAGCACGCAACTGAAAAAACTAGAAAAAGAACAAATTGAAAATTCCCAACTAAATACTAAATTAGAAGTACTGAAAATCATAGGAGAGATTAATAAAACTGAAATCAAGAAAACTATTAAATTAATAAATAAAACTAACAACTGGTTTTATGAAAACAAAAACCAATTTGATAAAACTTTGGTCAATTGGAATTTAAAAATGAAAGAAGAAAACCAAGGTACCAGTATCAAAAATGAAAAGGGTGAATTAATCTGAAATGAAGAGGAAATTAAAAAAAAATTAGGAATTATTTTGCACAATTTCATGCCGATAAATTTGACAACCTTGGGGAAATGGATGAATATCTACAAAAAACATAAATTGCCCAGGTAAACAGAAGAGGAATTAAAATACCTTAATAACCCCATTTCAGAAAAAGAAATTGAACAAGCCATCAATGAACTGCCTAGGAAAATATCTCCAGGGACAGATGGTTTTACATGTGAATTTTATCAAACATTCAAAGACCAATTAATGCCTATACTTTATAGACTATTTAGGCAAATAGGTAAAGAAGAAGTCCTACCAAATTCTTTATATGACACCAATATGGTACTTATACCTAAACCAGGAAGAGTCAAAACAGAGAAAGAAAACTATAGACCAATTTCTCTAATGAATACAGGTGCAAAAATTTTAAGTGAAATATTAGCAAAAGATTGAAGCAACTTATCATGAGAATAATACACTACGGCTAGGTAGGATTTATTCCTGGAATGCAAGGCTGGTTAGGAAAACTATCATAATTGATCATATTAACAACAATACTAGCAGAAACTATATGATCATCTCAATAGATGCAGAAAAAGCCTTTGACAAAATACAACACCTATTCCTAGTAAAAACACTAGAAAGCATAGGAATAAATGTAGTCTTCCTTAAAATTATAAATAGCATCTAACTAAAACTATCAACAAGCATTATCTGTAATAGGTATGTGTAATAGGTATGAGCTAGACGCATTCCCAATAAGATCAGGGGTGAAACATTATCACCCCTACTATTCAATTTAGTACTAGAAATGTTAGCTTTAGCAATAAGAGAAGAAAAAGAAATTGAAGGAATTATAATAGGCAAAGAAGAAACTAAATTGTCACTTTTTGCAGATGATATGATGATTTACTTAGAGAATCCTAGAGAATCAAGTAAAAAACTACTCAAAATAATAAACAACTTTAGCAAATTTGCAAGATATAAAATAAGCCCACATAAATCCTTGGCATTCCTATATATTACTAACAAAGCCCAACAGCAACACATAGAAAGAAAAATTCCATTTAAAGTCACTATAGACACTATAAAATATTTGACAGTCTATCTGCCAAGACAAACCCAGTGTCTAATATGAACATAATTATGAAACACTTTTCACACAAATAAAGTTAGGTCTAAATAAATGGGAAAATATCAGTTGCTCATGATTAGGCCGAGCTAATATAATAAAAAATGATAATTTTACCTAAATTAATTTATTTATTCAGTGCCATATCAATTGAACTACCAAAAATTATTGTACAGAGCTGAATAAATAATAACAAAATTCATCTGGAAGAATAAGAGGTCTAGGATATCTAGAGAATTAATGAAAAGAAATGCTAGGGAAGGTGGCCTAGCCATACCAGATATTAAACTGTACTCTAAAGGAGCAGTCATCAAAACTGCCTCGTACTGGCTGAGAAATAGAGTCATGGATCAGCGGAATAGATTAGGTACACAAGATGCAGTAGTCAATGACTATGGCAATCTACTCTTTTATAAACCCAAAGAATCCAGCTTCTGGGCTAAGAATTCACTATTACACAAAACATTCTGGGAAAATTGGAAAATGGTAGGGCAGTACACCATATATCAAAATAAAGTCAAAATGGGTTCATGATTTAAGAATAAAGCCTGATACTATAAGCAATTTGGGAGAGCAAGGAATAGTTTACCTATCAGATTTATGGGAAAGGAAAGAATTCATGACACAACAAGAGACAGAGAGCATTAGAAAATGCAAAATGGATAATTTTGATTATGTTAAATTGAAAAGTTTTTGTATAAAAAAGCCAGTGCAAGAAAGATCAGGAATGAAGGAGAAAATTGGAAGAAAATCTTTACAACTAGTGTCTCTGATAAAGGCCTCATCTCCAAAGTATACAGAGAACTGAGCCAAATATGTATATGAATACAAGTCATTCCCCAATTGAGAAATGATCAAAGGATATGAATAGGCTGTAGGCATATGAAAAAATGCTTGAAATCACTACTGATTACAGAAATGCAAATCAAAACAACTCTTAGGTACCACATCTCTCCTGTCAGATTGGCTAAAATAACAAAACAGGGAAATGATAAATGCTGAAGAGGATACAGGAAAATTGGAACACTGTTACACTGCTGGTGGAGTTGTGAATTGATATATTCATTCTGGAGAGCAATTTAGAACTATGCCCAAAGGGCTATAATAATGTTCATACACTTTGAACCAGCAATACCACTTTGAGGTTTGTATCCTAAAGAGATCACACAAGTGGGAAAAGGACCCATATGTACAAAAATATTTATAGCTGCTCTTTTTGCAGTAGCAAAGAATTGAAAATTAAGGGGATTTCTATCAATTACGGAATGGCTGGACAAGTTGTGGTATATGAATATAATCGACTACTATGGTGCTCTAAGAAAAGGGGAAGACATGGACTTCATAATAACATGGAAAAACCTACAAGATATAATGCTGAGTGAGTGGAGCATAACTAGGAAAACATTATACACAACCACAGATATATGGATTCTGTGATGACTAACCTTGATAGACTTAGCTCTTCTCAGCAATAGAAGGTTCAAAGATAACTCCAAAGGGCTCATGAGGGAGAGAGCTATCTGCATCCAGAGAAAGAACTATGGAGACTGAATGCACATTGAGGCAAACTATTTGCTCTCCATTTTTTTTCTTTTTTTTCTCTTTTCTTTTTTTTTTGTTTCTTCTTTCTCATGATTCATTCCTTTGGTCATAATTCTTCTCTATAACTTGACTATTGTGTAAATAAGTTCAATGTGAAGTTATATGTTGAAGATATATTGGATTCCATGCTGTCTTGGAGAGAGAGGTGGGGAGAGGGAGGAAAAAAAATCAGGAACTCAGAGTCGTGAGGAACTGAGTGTTGTAAATTTAAAATAAAAAATCTTAATTAAAAAAAAGATCGGAGCACTAGTAGTTTTTTCCCCTCATTTGTGGCTTCAAGAACTAGTTCATATACATAGATGAATGCAGTTCCTGGACTATAAAGGACACTCATATTAATAAATTTAAATCCGCGACCATAGAAATCAAGTCTCAAAGATGAGAAAACTGAGATAAAAGAGGTCAAGTGATGATACAAAATCACATATGTAGAAAATATCAGAAATAAGATTTAAAACTAGATCACTTGACTCAAAGTCCAGAATGAGTTTCTACTATACCATAATGCCTCAACTAAAGCTATAGGTTTTATTAGTAGCTCCTTTCTTAGCTTTTGTATGCTGTGAATTTTTCATTTCCACCACTACACTTCAACCACTCTATGGTATATCGCCTACTGGCTATAATTGGGTAGTATTTTTTTCTTTGCCTCTTAATTTTTACTAAAGCACTGTTTATTAGATTTGAAAGACTCTAGAAAAATAAAACTTTACCAGTACTTATCTGATGTATTCCATTCCTCTCAAAGGCACATCATTCTTTATTTTAAGGTGTAATCCAGAAAGACAAATCCAACTTTCAGTCATCATATTGTTGAGTAGCTTTTCTTTTCCCAGTTTTGTCTTTTTATCCAATAGTCTTTAGCTTCCATGATTTTGATCCCTAGTTAATGTAGAGATTGTATGTTCCATTAAACAAAAACATCATACATAAAAGATGTATTTACACATTCATGTATGTACTTAAATGTTGGTTTAATGTTTATAAAGTACACTTTCTTTCCAACTACCCCATGAGGTAAGAATTGCAGATACTACCCTCATCTAGTTCATTAGTGAACTCATTAAATTGATTACATACTACTGTGTGATATATAAAGCATTTTGAAAACCATAAAATTAAATAGTTCCTATTGTTACAATAAATATATTGTTATTATAAATTCAGCTTTAAATTGCTATATATGCACAAGTAGAGCTACTAATACATTTTTGCTAGATTGTGACTGAGCAATTAATTTAATTGCTTTGAGATTTACCTTTCTGAGGTAGGTTTACTCATCTGTATAACGAGGGGACTGGAACAGAAAATCCCTAAGTTACTTCCCATCTTGAATCTCTGTCATTCTGTGTTCGTATATGTAAATGTATCTTCTCCCATTCCATTTTTCTTCTTTTAAAAAATGCATAACAATTCTATGTTTTCATTTTAACTAGTCAGTATATTTTCATTGCATGATAATTAAGTTATTACAGTAGTGTTAGTAAAAAATGTCACTTGATGAATGTCTTGTATTGAGTAGAATTTAATAAAATATTCTAGGGTACCTAACGTGTTAATTATGTCACTTCATAGCAGAAGACATGCTCCTTTAAAAATAGTTCTTATAGAAAGAATGTTTGAGTCAAAACTGCTATGAAAACTTGTCAGGTATTCCTCTGTGGAAGTATAATTTGTTCCAATCTGTTTACACATAAAACAGCTAAGACTTTGTGCTTTTGATATCTATAGAGAAAAGCAAGTTCTAATTAATATTAAATGGGTTTTCTAATGCTCTTATAATTACACAAAAACCGTCAACCTCATGACAGTCTCAAGAAATCTTATGATCTGCTTTTCTCCAATGTTATAGTGCATCATTTTTGAAATAATAATTCAAATGATAATGATTTATATATATGGGAATCATTTGCTCAGTGGATCTCAGGAACTTTATACAGCTGTCACAATATTCTTTAATATGTTTTTGGATACAGAAGTTTTTGTTTGAAAAAAAAGGAAAATGAAAGAGAGTTTAATCTGTCTACTTAGTTTGATTCTTCAAACGAATAGGGAGAACAAGACAATAAAAACTAATGTGCTGTCTGACAAATTTAAAGAAATTTCTGAGCTATCAGAGAAAAGCATACCTCTGTGGATGGAAGCTCTCTATGATGGAAGACTGGTAAGGTACTAGTATTGTTATGCATTTGGGTTTAAAGATTTATAAACTAGTATTCTTTCAGAGCTATTTGTGCAGTAGAAAGAAAGTACCACCTCCTGTAACTCCAGAAATCAATCTTTGGAAACAAAGATTGCTTTTAACTCTTTTCTTATCTGTATTTCCAGTGCCGACCTCATTCTTCCTGACAGTTTCCATCATACCTATTTTTTTTTTGGTCTAGGATTTCATAAACTGGAATTAGAAACTATAGAAGAGTTAGTGGTTATAGTTAACTTTCTCAAAAAGATTTATTTGAAAAAAAAGTCTCACAAGTTGGCATCTCTAAATGATGAGTTATCTGCCCAGCTTCCACTGAGTTGTATTTTAAAGGTCACTACTAAATGTTTCTTTTCATTCCTCTAAGCAGTGATGCTGACCTGACTGTAAAACCTGAATTTTGGGAAGTGTGGATATTCAATTACCTGATGTTTTCTTAATTAATAAGCATTCATTAAATGTCTTCAATTTGTGATATACTGCACTAAGCACTGGAATACAAAAGAAGGCAAAATATAGAGCTTACAGTATAATGGAAGAGGCAACAGGCAAAGAAAAAACATTCAAATCTTTGGAGGCAGAAGTTTTGTTGGAATGACAAGGTCAGAATTCAGATTTTAAGGAGTTAAAAAGAGATGAGAAGATAGTGGACATTCTGATTATAGCCTGATTTTTCTACAAGCTTAGCTACAAAGAGAAGAAGAGATGTATAGCAATAGTTAGCAGGGATGGAAGGATCAAGTGAAGAATTTTTCAGGATGAGGAGATACTAGAAAATGTGAAGGTAGTTGGGGATAAGCTTAAAAGTAATACAATGGAGATGATAGAGGGGGCAGTCTGTTAGAGGAGACAGGATGGAATGAATTCACTTAAATAGGTAGAGGGCAAGGAATAAGTCTACTTCATCATGTGTGACAGGAGTGAAGGAAGAGATAGCAGCAGAAGTCATTTCAGTGATAGGAAATGAGGAAGAATAAATGGACTCTTTTTTTGTAAAATATGATACAAGTATCCAGAAGAAAGAGTGGGGGAAGGGAAAGGCACAGGAAGTTTGCAGATAGATAAAAATGTTTGGAAGAGCTGCCGTGGAGAGAGAGATACTGATTTGATAAGAGAAGTAAATTGTCTAGAAGCAGTAGGGGATTAGTTGATGTTTTGTAACATATGTTTGTATTCGAAACTGTCAGAACTATTATGTGACTTTCTCCCCCTTAATTGAGCAGTAGGTGCATAGGAATGAAGGTAGTAAATAGTGGAAGTGATACAAGGTTACAGCTTGGCAGGGCATAATCAGTAATATGAATATGGATGAAGGGAAAGTACAGTATAGATTTGAATAGGTTCACCAAGGTATCAAAATGGAGAAAGAAGAGAGTAACTAGTATAGATGGAAATGGACTGGGAGAGAATTGAGGAATCAAGGGGTTGGAGGTCATTGTGTAGATGAAAAGTTGAATTCCACAAGGAAATCCAGAGGGAAAGTTGAAAAGCCAAAGGTACAACGAGGTTATTTGAGAATTCCTGAAAATGGAGGTGGAGCATTTACGGGTGATGGCAAGATCAAAATTATGTCCATCCAAATAAAATGAACAGGCAGTTTTCAGATGAATAAATGAAAGTTATCTACAGCCAGGTGAACAAAAAAATGCTCCAAATCACTGTTAACTAGAGAAATGCAAATTAAAATACCTCTGAGGTATTGTCTAATACCTATCTGATTGGTTACCATGACAAAAAAGGAAAATGATAAATGTTGGGGATGTGGGGAAATTGGAACACTAATTCATTATTGGTGGAGTTGTGAACTTTTCTAACCATTCTGGAGAGCAATTTGGAACTATGCTCAAAGGGCTATAAAATTGTGCATAGCCATTGATCCAATGATACCACTACTAGGCCTGTATCCCAAGCAGATCATAAAAAAGAGAAAGGGACCCACATGTACAAAAATGTTTGTAGCAGCTCTTTTTGTGGTGGCTATTAATTGGAAATTGAAGAGATACCAATCAATTGGGGAATGGCTTAACAAGTTGTGGTGTATGAATGTAATTGAACAGTGTTGTTCCATAAGAAATGATGAGCAGGCAAATATCAGAAAAACCTGGAAAGACTTACATGATCTGATGCTGAAAGAAGTGAGTAGAAAGACCATTGTGCACAGTAACAGCAATATTGTGTGATGATCAACAATGATAGGCTTAACTCTTCTCAGGAAAACCATGATCTAAGACAATTCCAAAGGACACATGATGGAAAATACTATCCCCATCCACAGAAAGAACTATTGAGTTGAATGATGATCATTGCATGCTATTTTTATTTATTTCCTTCTCATGTTTTTTTTTTCTATTTTGTTCTTATTCTTCTTTCACAGGAGAACTAATGAGAAAATATGATTAATATTATTGTAAATGTATATCCTATATCAGATTGCTTTCTTGGGAATGTATAAAGCAAGCGCCCTAGCATACCCAGGATTACCTGCTAGCACAGATTCTTTGATCTGTTGTTAAAGGAAAAATAGCTTTTAAAGGGCTCAGCAATCTTACTTTAATTAAATATATGTATCATTCACTTAGTTCATGGGAAAGTTCAGCACCCTGAATGTAGAGAAAATATGAGCAGAGAAAATACAAGCAGAGAAATTAGCACAGATCAACAGATAGGGCTTCTGTCTCAACATATATAGTCACCAGAGAACTAGCACCAACATCTGGGTTTTCAAATCCAGGGGGCTCCTTAGCAGCTACCCAGAGTCTTGTCTGGCCAAATCACATAAACATTCTTCCCATGAGTGAGCACCAAAGCAATATCTCACCTCAGAATACATGTATTTATGCATATATGTAAATATATATATACATATATGTATCATATGTGTACATGTGAATATATGTATATATACATGCACATATGGATATATACATATACATACACACATTTGTGTACACGCACGCACACACACACACACACACACACAAACACTTTTGGCTAATTGGCTCTGAGCCAGAAGGCATCAGAACCCTCATGACTCAGTGCCTAATTAGCTTAGTACCAACAGGTATGAAAGCCTTTTTACAAGAACACAACCCAGTAAGCAAGCTTCCCTATAAGCAAGCTCTTCCTTAAGCAAGTTCTTCCCCCAGTGGCCTCCATGTAACTCAGGATGTATTACAGCTGTAAGTGAAAGATCAAAGCAAAAAAAAAAAGTCTGTGAGTAAACACATGTGGTCACATTAGTCTATTAATGGATGGGGAAGATTTTCCTATTCAATTAACATTACAGGATGGAGGAGAGAGAGGGAGGGAGATAAAATTTGGAACTCAATATCTTCTAAAAGTGAATGTTTAAAATGACCATTACATGTAATTGGAAAAAAAAAGTATTATCAAGTGGGGAAAAGATCATGATCATCTTTCTGTGTGTGTGAGGATGCACGCATGTGCACACGTGTGTGTGTGTATGTGTGTATGAGGTACACTGGAGGAGGTGCTCATGGGCAGTGAGTCTATTGAAGAACTGAATGGTTAGCGAGTCTGAGGGAGAGTAGATATTTATATCGATTGGAGTCTCCAATTCCTTCACCTAGAGTAGTTAAAAACAAACATGGAGGCCAAAGACAAGATCTGTTTCTTGATGATACACTGCTGTGATGGAATGTACACCCCATTGCCTTTTCTCTTACAATATTTTCTGTCACCAGGAACAGTCAGCAAACAAGTTACACTACTGAAGAATGAGGAGAAAGAATAGGTCTATGCTGATTCAGCCCTTTTACAAGATACCTCCAGTGCCAGAGTAGAATTAATTATGCAAGAAAGTATCCCTTTTGTTTCTTTCTCTGCAATCTTGGTTGATAGTGAAACATTGAATTTTCTTTTATACTGGAATCCTAAATGGATGCATGCTGTCATTCTGGGGGGGGGGGGAGTGGTTTTGCAGAACTATCAAAAGGTCCTCCTAACAATTTATCAATGAAAATGAATTGTTGGTGGAGTTGTGAACACATCTAACTATTCTAGAGAGCAACTTGGAATTATTTTCCCCAAGGGCAACCAAATCATCCAACAATATCACTACTAGGTCTGGATTCCAAAGAGATCATAAAAAGGAAAAGGACTTACACGTGCAAAAACATTTAAAGTAGCACTTTTTGTGGCAGAAAAAATTGGAAATTGAGAAGATGTACATAAATTGGGGAATGGCTGAACAAGCTGTGTAAATGGAATGGAATGCTATTGTACAATAAGAAATCGTGAACAGGCAGATTTCAGAAAAACCTGGAAGGACTTGTACAAACTGACCCAAAGTAAAATGAGAAGAACCAGGAAAACACTGTACCCATTATCGGCAACATCATGTGATGACCGACCATTAATGACTGGGCCTTTCTTAGCCACACAATGATCCCAGACAAGTATGGACTCAGTAATGGAAATGCTATCCATATGCAGATAAAGAACTGATGGACTCAGAATGAAGATCTAAACATATTTTTTTCACTTACTTTATGTTTGTTTTTTTGTTTGTTTTCCCCCTTTTTTTTCTCTTTTCTTTCAGAACAACTGTGACTAATATGAAAATGTTTTATGTGATAGCACACTACAAATATCAAATTGCTTACCACCTTAGGAAAAAGAAAAGGGAGGGAAGGAAGGAGGGACATAAAATTGGAACTCAAAAATCTTATAAAAATCAAAGATAAAAATTTCTTGACATACAATAGAGAAAAAAAAATAAAATATAAAAAAAGAAAATGCTATTCTCCCTTATTTCCCTCTTCTTTACATTATTTTCCCTGATATTTTATTATTTTTAATTTTCCAATGAATTCTGTTACTATTTTTATCGACTCATGTAAAGAATCCTTTTGATGATTTTTATTTTTCATTGCCCTGGAAGGAAGAGATAGGATAAAAATTAGATATATTGCAAGAGCTTGCATTGCCTCATGAGACTCTACCCGAGCTTAGTGGGGAATGGGTACTGGATGAGAACATTAGGATTTAGGGATTAGCCTTCTCTGGAAATTAGTTCCTTGGATTGTTAGTTCATTAGATTTCATTGTGTCCTAGTCTTTAGAGGAAGATGAAATTGCTTGATCTCTTGCCCCTAATTACTCTTTTGGGAGGTTTGAAATGTCCTGAGATCTCATTGAGAGGATTAGAGAAAAGTCTAGTTCTTCACCTTTTTGGCCATATGTCCTTCTGTCCATGGCTTTGGCACCACTGTTAATTCTGGAGTGTTAGTGGGGGGGGGGGTTAAATTACCTTCCTACCCATTATTGGTAATCTAAGAGATTGCTAACAGAACCCTGCAGTATCATTCTCAAAAGAGAACAAATGGTGATGACAATGATGATGATGGTTATCATTTATTTACAAATATTTTCTTATTTTATTTTCACAACAATGCCGGGATTTAGATGCTACTATTATTCTCATCTTTAGAGATGAGCTAACTGAGGCAAGAGGATTTTAATGCATTGCTCAGGGTCACACAGATAAGTAAATGTTTGAGGCATGATAAAAAATCAGAACTTCATTACTGTACAAAACTCAATCTTCTTGAAGCCTATTGATGAATTTTTCCTGGATCATTCACCCATCATCTTTTTTTTTCCTTTTTTTTTCTTTTTTAATTTTTATTTTTAGTTTGCAACACACTATTCTACATAATTTTGAGTTCCAGATTTTCTTCCCTCCCTGCCTCCCCTGCCTCCTTCCCTTCCCCCCCCCACCGCCTCCCCAAGACAGCATGGAATCCTATATCACTTCCATGTATAACTTGGCATTGAATTAATTTACACACTAGTCAAGTTGTGGAGAAGAATTATGACCAATGGAATG
>CM053626.1:104173378-104194347 GCA_028646595.1 Phalanger gymnotis | reverse complement strand
TTTTTTTATAGGAATCCAACAGAACTTGTGAGAGAGCTCCGGCAAGACGCTGTTTTCATGCGGCCTTCTTGGCTCCGCCCCCCGAGTCAGATACATTTCTAATAAGATTGGGGGTGAAACAAGGATGTCCGTTCTCTCCCCTGATATTCAATCTGGTACTAGAAATCTTAGCTTTAGCAATAAGAGAAAAACAATGAAATTGAAGGAATTATTATAAGTAAAGAAGAAACTAAGTTATGACTCTTTGCAGGTGATGATGATTTTCTTAGAGAATTCTAGAGAATGAAGTAAAAAGCTACTTGAAATAATAAAGAACTTAAGCAAAGTTGTAGGATATAAAACAAACCCACATAAATCCTCAGCATTCCTACACTTTACTAATAAAGCCCAACAGCAAGAGATAGAAAGAGAAATTCCATTTAAAGTTACTGTAGACACTAGAAAATATTCAGGAGACTACCTGCCAAGACAAACCTAAGGACTAAATGAACACAATTACAAAACACTTTTCTCACAAAGAAAGTCAAATTTAAATAAATGGAAAAAAAATCATCAGTTGCATGTGGTTAGGTTGAGCTAGTATAATAAAAATTACAATTTTACCTGACTTAATTTACTTATTTAGTGACATACCAATCAAATTTCCAAAAAAAATATTATTTTACAGAGCTAGATAAAATAATAAAAACATTCATCTGGAAGCACAAATGTTCCAGAATATCAAAGGAATTAATGAAAAAAAAATGGTAGTGAAGGTGGACTAGCTGTGCCAGATATTACACTGCATTATAAAGCAGCAATCATCAAATCTACTTGGTATTGGCTAAGAAATAGTTTGGTGAATCAGTGGAATAGGTTAGGTATGCTAGATGCAATAGTTAATGACTATAGTAATCTACTTTTTGATAAATCCAAATAGTCCAGCTTCTGGGATAAGAAGTCATTATTTCAGCAAAACTGCCGGGAAAACTGGAAAATTGTATGACAGAAACTGGGAATAGGTGAATATCTTACACCATATACCAAAATGAGGTCAAAATGCATTCATGTTTTAGGTATAAAGGCTGATATTATAAGCAATTTGGGAGAATAAGGAACAGTTTACCTGTCAAATTTATGGAGAAGGGAAGAATTTATGACCAAAGAAGAGATAGAGAGGGTCAGGAAATACAAAATGGATAATTTTGATTATGTTAAATTGAAAAGTTTTTGTCCAAACAAAACAAATGCAACCAAGATTTGGAGAGAAGCAGAAAACTGGGAAAGATTTTTTACCACCAGTGTCTCTGATAAAGTTCTCATCTCTAAAATATACAGGGAGCTGAGTCAAATTTTTAAGAATACAAATCATTCTCTAATTGATAAATGGTCAAAAGATATGAACAGGCAGTTTTTAGAGGAAGAAATTAAAGATATCTGTAGCCATATGAAAAAATGCTCTAAATCACTATTGATTAGAGAAATGCAAATCAAAACAGGTCTCAGGTATCACATCTCTCTTGTCATATTGGTTAACATGACTAAACAGGCAAATTATAAGTGCTGGATAAGATAAAATAGGAACAGTGTTACATTGTTGATGGAGTTGTGAACTGATCTAACCATTCTGGAGAGAAATTTGTAACTATGCCCAAAGGGCTATAGAAATGTGCATACCCTTTAATCTAGCAATACCATTTCTAGGGCTATATCCCAAAGAGATCATACAAGTAGGAAAAGGACTCATATGTACAAAAACATTTCTAGCAGCTGTTTTTGTGGTGACAAAGAATTGTAAATCAAGCAGATTCCCATCAATTAGGAAATGGCTAAATAAGTTGTAGTATATGAATGTAATGGAATACTATTGTGCTATAAGAAATGAGGAGCAGCTGAACTTTATAGTAGCCTCAAAAGACTTGTCTGATTTATTGCTGAGTGGAGCAGAACCAGGAGAACATTATATACAATTACAGACACATGGTATCTGCAATGACTAACTTTGATAGACTTGGTTCTTCTCAGCAATGCAAGCTTCTAAGTTCCAAAAGACGCATGAGAGAAAGAATTATGGAGTCTGAATTCAGGTTGAAGCAAACTATTTGCACGCTCTCTCTCTCTCTCTCTCTCTCTCTCTCTCTCTCTCTCTCTCTCGTTTTGTTTCTTCTTTCTCCTGGTTCATTCCATTGGTTATAATTCTTCTTTAGAACACGACTATTGTGAAAATAAGTTGAATGTGAAGGTATATGTCGAACTTATATCTGATTACATGCCATCTTGTTGGGGAGAGGAGAGGAGGGGGAAAAATTTGGAACCCCAAAACTTGTGGAAGTGAGTGTAATAAACTAAAACTAAAAAGGAATTGTTTTTTACAGTCAATTTTTTCTTCCTTTTCCAAGCTTTTGACTCTCTCTTGCATACCTCTCATTTCTTTTCCCAATTTATTTTCTACATCTCTTACCTTTTTAAATCCTTCTTGAGCTCTTCCAAAAGGCTTTCTGGTCTTGAGACCTGTTCATATTGCCCTTTGAGGTTGTGGATTTAGGTATATTGACAATTTTATTCTCTTCTGAGTTTTTGTTTTGATTTTCCCTGCCTTCATAAAAGAGTCTCTGTTCAGTGTTCGTTTTCCTTTTTTACTTATCTTGTTTGCCTGTTTCCTGGCTTTTAAAGTTGAATCCTCCTTCTGGGGTGCAGGGAACACTGTCCCAAGCTTCTTGTGCTGAGGCATGGTGCCTAGTCACTGGCTTTGTTTGCTGGGGCTAGGTGCTGCAAACTTCAGCTTACCCAGGGCTGAGTGGGGTCCTAGTGGTGGTTTCTGTAGTGTGCTGAGACCTGTTGGGGTTTCTTTGTGCTTATCCTGGGCTACACTGAAGCATGTGGAGGTCTGACTACTGGAAGAAGCCTCCTCATGTTGGACTTTGCGGAAGCATGTAGATATCTACCTGCCTGCCTTGAGCTGTGCTGTAGCATAGGAAAGGCCAGATGCAGGGGCCACCTGCCTGCCTGCGGTTGTGCTGTAGCATGAGGAGTTCTGGCTGCTGGGGGACATATGCTGGCCTAAGGCTGTACCAACAGGACTAGTGGTTCTCTAAGCTGGAGTCTACTGGTTCCCCTGGCTATGCTAAGGCACATGGGAGTAGGGGAGGGTCATGGTATTGGTGTTTCCCTGCTTTACCACCCTAGGCATTCAGATCTCCTTTAAGATCTCTGTTCAGTTGTGGCATGCTGCTGGCTTGCTGGGATGCTTCCTGTCTTGGGATATGCTACAATTTTATCCAAGTGAAATGTACCTTTCTTGTTGGTCCCCCAAGTTTCCTGGGCTAAGAGACACCATCTTTTCCGCTGTTCCAGGATTTTTCCTGAGGCATTATTTTTTTTTTCAGAAGTCACTATTGGATAGTGAAAGCAACTTAGTGCTTATTCCATCATCTTGGCTCTCTCCCAGAAGTCATGCATCTTCACCTCCTTCTTGTCACCAAAACAAATAGGATCACACAAACATATTTTGAACCATTGCAATGGCATTAGCAATATGAATCCAGGAGATATGGGAGACAAGGGAATTGGCTGCTTTACCACACTCAGTTGGAGAAAATGAATAAACTCAAATATTTGAGCCTGATTAAAAAGACTTCAGAGTAATTCCATGATCGTGAGCACTCCCCACCTTGTATCATTGATTTCCATTTTTGGCACGTCTTTATTTGATTTAACTTCCAATCCCTATCTCTTCTATGGCTCTTCTTATGATTTATGATGTTGCAAGCAGCAATTTCACTTGTGCTATTTCATCTCCCTGAAGCCTTCCCATGATATTTTTGCTTTAAGCTACTACTGAAGAAGCTCTCTTTAGGTCTTGCTTTATGACTATGAGATTTCCATCCTACATCTAGCCATTGCTTACACTTAAAATGTTTTCCAAATATTCTGAATTTCACACATCCATGAACATGATACCAGGTCCTACTAAGAAAATAGTACCTATTTTAGCTACTCTAACAAATCTTGTCATGTTTTTCAGCAAGTTTTGCAAAGAAAATCTGATATGCTTGCAGAAGCAGCAGAATGCATCAAGAAAAATGCACTTTCACTTTTTCCATGATATAGTATCTAATAGGAAGGAAAGGGGAGAGAATAATTATTTGAGGAATCAAATAAGAACCATCCTGCTGAAACAGGAAGGAAATTTCTGCTGAGAACATTCAGTTCAATCAAAATCTTGAATTCAAGCACCATGAACCAAATTCTCCCCTTCAGTGAACACATAACTTTTCATTGGATTCATCATTTATCTTAGGTATGATTCAGGATGTGCATAAGATCTTTTCTAACTGGAACTATAATTAATGAATTCTTGCACATGGGTTTTTAAGTGTTACAAGATTCAAAGGACAGGTTATAAAATAAAATAAGTTTAACTTTTTTCATTCTTTTAAGGTAAGAGGAGTAAAGCTAAACAATGAGTTATTTTTCATTCATTGGCTTTGGAAAATAACATTTACTCCATATTTACTTTATGAAAGGTAGTAAGATTCTATCATTTGCTTTAGCAATGAAGTTTTGGCCTGTAAGAAGTGATTAAAATGGTTTATAGGTTTCTGCTGCTCCCTTCATTCTTCACCTGCTATGAAATTACTCTTTTTCTTTCCTGCTGGTTCCGCTCTTTGATAGATCTATGAGCTTATTGATTCACATGCCCCTTCTCATTTTACAGGTACAGATCATAGCCCATTCCTGCCTTATCCTCTGCAACTCTTTTCTTCCTATAGCCAGTCTTCCATAGGGGATTTACATCATCTTGCTTGGCTTATGTCTTTCCTTTCCTGCATTGAAGTTGCACAGATATCAATCAAGGTCACAGGCTATTCATCTGTCATCCTGTATCCTCACTATATGATCATCCCACCTTTTTTCAGTCATGTTTTTTTTTTTTGCATCCTGTATCAATAGATATCATTCATGAAAAATACAGCATTTTATGAAGTTCTTACACTAAAAATGCACTGAAATTGAAGCTTCAGTTGTCCACCTGTGCTTCCTCAGGGGCTGATCTCCCTCAACAATTGAGTGAAAGTATTATGACAGTGTATATTTGAATCAGAGTAGATTAGACTTTTAGATTACATATATGCATGTATACATATATAAATGTACACACACATTTATATATGTATACACACATATATGTGTATATCTGTATATATACGTATACATAATATACATAAAGATTCATATACGCATATGTATGTATATATATACATGTATGTCTGTATGTATATGTCTGTATATGTAGATAAATCCACTGTTATGCATCTCTCTCAGTCTTTGTCTCTGTCTCTCTCTCTCTCTGTCTCTCTCTGTCTCTCTCTGTCTCTCTCTCTCTCTCTGTCTCTCTCTCTCTCTCTCTCTCTCTCTCACTCTCTCTCCTGCCCTTGCACAGCGTAATTGAAAAGGGGAAAATTGCTATACAAAACTTTTTTGTTAACATAAGCAGTCACCTCACTTAACCTTTCTTAATATACTTTCTCCACCCATTCATTTCCTTGTCCCTGATGACTTGATGATTATCTTTTTTTTTTTTCTTGGTGCTTATCCTTGAATTTAACAAATCCAAATATTTTGGTGTTTTATTGAAATTCTACTCCCTATCCTTTACCCCTTTCTTGATCGAATCATCTTTCTGTTTTATTCTTTCCAGGCACTGGTTATACTGATCCTTCTCCTATGGAATAGTAGAGCAGAAAATTGTGCAAAGTCCATTGCATGACATGGATACTAAACATAAACTGTCATGCTGCCTCCAAATTGTATCCTTAATCTATCACTTGGAAAATGGCCAAGAGGAAAGACTGTATTTAATACACTTAGATGCAAGGGAGGCTTGCAGATTTCTCTATAATATAGGGATCCAGAATGTTAGAATTATATTATATAAGTATGCATATTTGAAACCTTATGTATGCATATATTTGTAAGTACTGGCAATACTGAGTGATGATGGTTATGTGATATGAAAATTTGAAAATTCTTGTTCCTTTAATTATATGAAGCAAATTCAGGGAAATAACTAAAGCAAAAGTAAATTCAGCACATTATAAAATTTTATTTTTCTGACTTATATACTTAATTACATATGAATTTATTAATATTTTGTCAAGCCTTAACACAACTTATCCTTTTTTCAGATTTTCAAAATGTTAACTCTCTGTTTTATTTATTAAAATAGTCTATGTGAGTAATAAGGAAGAATGACCAACAGTGAAAAACCAGTCTTCTCTCATCAAGACAATGATCCAAGAAAATTTGAAAGAATCCATGATGAAAATTTGTATCTACCTTCAGAGAGAGCTCTGGTAATCTTTCAGTGAAGACTGAAGAATACTTTTATTGTTTTTTCTTTCTTTCTTTATCTTTCTTTGTTTTGTGGGTATAATTTCTTTTGCAACATGGTGTTATGCTAATTAAAATGGGAAGATCTTTCCCATCCATTAATAGGCTCATGTGACTTACCTGAGTCACAGGAGTCTGAGTCACATGATCCTGTGGTAGGAGGAGCTTGCCAAACCAGTGGAGCCAGAAGTTGGAGTGAGTCAGAGCTGGGAGAGAGATGTGGGAGTTGCAGGCTGGAGAGGGAGGAGGCAGGCAGAGAGAATACAGGAGCTAGCACGAGTGAGAGAGGGAGTGATTTTGCTTAAGGGAGTTCATTTGTGGGAAGACTCCAAGGGAGGGAAGGCTTGGGGATGGCAGCCATCCTTGCATTGATAATGTGTATAGATTTCTTTGTTGCTATGATGGATTTGGCTGTCTGCTGTTGGAATAAATGTTTTGGCTCTGTCTTCCATGAAAAGAGTCTTATATTTCATGATTCAGAACTACACCAGGATATTCATAGCAGCTGCACCTGCTGTGGGTATCGCATTGGCACTACATATGGCTAAAATTGAAATATGTTTTACATGACTTCATATGCATACTCTAAATCATATTCTTTGCCTTCTCAAGGGGCAAAGTAAAGGTAGGAAGGAGAGAGATAATTTGTTTTTTTGGCTTTTTTTTGTCAAGACAATTGGGGTTAAATGACTTGCCCAAGGTCACACAGCTAGTACATGTGTCAAGTGTCTGAGGCCAAATTTGAACTCAGGTCCTCCTGACTCCAGGGCCAGTGCTCTACTCACTGTGCCACCTAGCTGCCCCTGGAGAGAGATAATTTGAAACACAAAATTTCTAAAATTGAATGCTATGTTTTTAATATTTAATTTGAATGTATTTAATGAAATAGATAAAATACATATTTATAATATTCTGTATAATGAAATCTGTCATCAGTGTTACCGTCAGAACATAGAATTGACCCTGGTTCATTGAATATTATACCAGCAGATAGATGTTCTGGCCAATTCTAGTAAATTGCAAAAGAAGTAAGCATAATCCCAGCAATTAACTATATCTACTGTTTAAGAACAAGTCAACTGAGTACAGAGGCTCCAGTAGAAGCCCATTAGGTAATTATTTTTTGGGCTATACTAATCTGTGATACAGATAAAAAACAAAACAAAATAAACTAACTAAAAACCCTTTTTTCCCTTGGATACCTTTTCTACTTCTATAGTGGTGATTGCAATATGACAAAAATTTAATTACAGGGTAATAACAATTACACAGTTGTATAGGCTGTAAATGAATATTAATTTAACTGCTATAACTCCAAATGTGATTTCTTCACCCAGTAACAAACAAGTTTCAGAGCTGGACCTGGAGTCAGGAAGACTTGAATTTGAATCCTGCCTCATATATGTATTTATTAGCTATGTTACTCTGGTCAAGTCACTTAACCTTTCTCTGCATTAATTTCCTACTTTATAAAATGTATACAACAGGACTTATCTATCATGGTTGTTATATGGATCAAATAAGTTAACATATATAAAAGTATTGCAAACCTGAAGTGCAGTGTAAAAGTTATTATTAATAATTACTCTTCTTTCCTGAGGAAACTAGGATAAATTGATAATTATATTTTAGTGATGGCTAAAATTACAAGATAAAAAAATGTTTCAGGTAATTTGAAGGTCAATGTATATGGTTTTCACAGAGATTTGGAATAAGTTTGTTTTATAGTTAATGGAATGGCAATAAAAACCACTATTTGAGGTGAGGCTCCTTTGCTAAAGCCTGAAGCAGATCAAAGTAGGGGTGATTGAAGGTGGTGAAGATGAAGGCTTTTGAAGACTCTCTGGGTTGATTCTCTTCTGCCTCCAGCCTCAGTGCTCTTCTCCCTTTCCCAGAAGCCCTATTGCTTCTGCCACCACCACTGTCCCCACTCCCTCCTGAAACCTGTCTACTGTAGAGAAGACTGAGGTGATCCAGAAGGCCTAGCTATCTGAGCAGGCTGAGTGCTATGATGACATGGCCACTTGTATGAAGGTGGTAACCGAGCAGAGGGCTGAGTTCTACAAGGAAGAGCATAACCTGATCTACGTGGCCTACAAGAATGTAATCAGGGGCAAGGGTCAGCCTGGAGGATCATTTCCAGCACTGAGCAGAAACCTGACACCAGGGACAAGAAGATGCAGCCAATCAAGGACTACAGGGGAAAAGTGGAGTGTGAATTAAAATCCATGTGCATCACTGTCCTGGAATTGTTGGATAAATTTTTAATAACCAATGTGACTAATCCAGAGAGCAAGGTCTTCTATCTGAAAATGAAGGGAGAATACTTCAGGTATCTTGCTGAAGTAGTATGTAATGGTGACCAAAAACAAACAATAGATAATTACCAAGGAGCTTGTCAGAAGCACTTGATATCAGCAAGAAAGAGATGTACCCTACACATCCAGTTTGCCTGGGACTACCTCTTAACTTTTCTGTATTTTACTATGAGATCCTTAATAACCCCGAGCTTGCCTACTCATTGGCTAAAATGGATTTTGATGAAGATATTGCAGAACTTGATACACTAAATGAAGACTCCTACAAAGACAATACTCTTATCATGTCATTGCTTAGAGACAAACCTAGCATTATGGACATCAGACAGCACAGGAAATCAATGTGATGCTACAGAAGGTATAGGAAATTAAAATTTATACAAGGTGTCATCTTTCTTTCTCTCAAGAAACCTTTTTACATATCTCCATTCTTTATAACTCAACTTGGGTTTCCTATAGCAAAGAGAACTCATCCATGTATATGGAAATCAATCATTTATAGTGTTTTCACATTGCAGCTTTGGGAAAATTCCATTCTTTGATTTCTGTTTGTCCTGGGCTTTCTAGTATGGGGTTACTGCTGTAGAAAAGTATTAATAGCTTCATTTCACATAAGCATAAATAACTTCCAAACACTTACGTAGGGACTAAAGTGTATCTGGTATTGAAAAATCTGAACCAGTTCTGCGAGTGACTGTTTTTGTATTACAGTGAAGATATGAAAATGTAGTTAAAATACAACTTAAGTGTTTTACATAGCTTCTTTCCTCCCCCTTTACCCCACATATTCCCACTTTAATTTTTCAGGGTTTTCCTTTCACCAAAGAACTTCAACATGCTCTTATGTACTCCTTTTAAAGAGGAATCTGGAAGTATTGGGTCAAATGGAAACAAATTTGGCATTTTAGAGTTAGAGATCACAAACTGAAATATGCCTACTATAAAATAAGTCCTGTGACAGCACAAAGTTTTCTTCCTCTTCAGTTGCTGCTGTTTTGTTTGACAATTTCCTGTCTCAATAAAAGTTCATGAACACTTCTGCCTTTGTTGTTGTAGTGTCCACTTTACTATGTAATAGAAGTAGCATGTAACTACCAGAATATAAATGATGCTTTTTGACAAATTAAAGTGCATGTCATTTCTTAATACACAAGAATGGGGGAAGGAACCATTGGAAATACTCAAATCCAGGCCTAACATTTTAATTACTTTTCCAAGTAGATTTGTGTACATATCAAAGAGTGTCACGTATTTCAAGTGATTGTCACTTAGAAAGTTTGGACCACTATTGTTCATTGCCAATCATTGATTGTAGTCTCACCAAAGCCTTGTGAAAATATTATGTCTTATATAACAGCAAAATAACAAAATAAAATTACATTTTATAAACCAAAAACAAAAAATGAAACACTATTTCATGAAACTTTTTGCTATCATTGCCTCTTCATGAAATATGTTGGAAATGGAGCTACTCTGGAAATAATTAATGACTTATTAGCTAACATGTGTTGCAAAGAATGACCAAAAAGAAAAATTCTACTATGAATTTGACAAGATTTTCAAAGTCCACCTATAATTTGAAAAATAATAACTTCAGATAAATCCCTTTCACAGGGGAATAGAGGGAAAAGTGTTTAAAAATTTCACCATCAAAAATGTGAAAAAGATGTTAAGTTATAACATAATCACTCAGAAGTCTCAATTCAGATAATATAGATACTTTCTTCAAGAAGATAGTGGGAAGATGATGGAAAGGGTGAACACCAAAACATTTTTTAAAAATGTAATTGATAACATTCTAACACATAAGAAAAGACTGATTACCAATGAAGAGTCATTTCAGAGTAAGTTTTCTGTATTGGGGTAACAATAATACTGTTTGCAGCTGCTGTGGCGGTATAAGACCAATAACACCAGCACTCAGGAGGGCTGCTAGCACAGGTTCTTTGATCTTCTTTTCAAAAGGAAAATAACTTTAAAGCACTGAACAGTCTTACTTTAATCCAATACACACACACATACACACTCACACACACATAAATATAAATATATATAAGTATATACACACACATATATACATATATATATACATACATATATGCATATATATGTATGTATATATGTATATATATATATATATATATATATGCACACACACATACACACACATACCCCGTTCACTTAGTTCAGGGGAAAAGTCAGCACTCTGAACTTCAGAGAAAATACAAACAAAAATTTCAAGCAGAAATTATATAAACAAAGCAAATAACACAAATAAGCAGGACTTCTAAGTGTCTTACCATAGCAATACATACATAGTTACCAGAGAGAGAAGAAGCAACACCTGGGTTTTCAAAGCCAGGAGGGTCCTTAATGGCTACCCAGAGTCTCATCTGACTATATGACACTAACATTCTTTCCATAAGTGAGCCCCAAAGCAAAAGGCTCACTTCAGAGTATATATACACTTCTTCAGGCTCACAGGCCTGAAGATGTGCTTCAGGCATCACAACCCTCGTGATCCAGGCTCATATGACTTAGGTTTCCATGTGCCTTAAGCAGGTCACATGGGCCTATCGATGGATGGAAAACATCTTTCCAACAAGCAAAAAATACAGTAACAATATAAGTGGTCAGATCATTCTCTGATTAGAGCAAAGGTCAAAATTAATTCAAAATTAACAGAAATGAAGGAAAAAAAGATAAGGGCATTAAGTTTGGTAATATTGGACAGCTTTTAGCATTAAACTTATTTCCCTAGGGAGCAAGCTGAGAGCCCAACAAAGAGCCAATCTACCAAGTTTTGCCTACCTCAGTAGTCTACAAGCAAGAGTACTAAGCCAGAATCAGATTCCTCATACTTCTAGGTCATTTCCTATGCCCAAGGGAGTGAAAATTAGAAAAAGATCCTGTTATCACCTTCCAAAACCAAAAGCCTGAAAACAGAGCAACTTTGTCTTTGTCAGCTTTGTCAACTTTGTCAGCTACCCAATAAGTTCTGATGGCAAAGAAACAGCAGAACCATAAATGACCTTATTTCCTCAGAAAGATAAGATAAATGAGTATGGATGGGCAGGAAAGATTATAATCTTCAGCTGCTTTCAACCTGCATAAACCAAGAGAAAATAAGTAGAAACAGTGTCATTAAGCCATTCATTCACTCAACCACTTAATTCACATTCATACCAAGCTCATTATTCCATAAGATTCTCTCATACAAACACCTATTTTTTTCCCAGGGTAAAGGCAGGAACGAGAAAGTAGCATGACAGCTTTATAGTACCTGCTGCTTTCCTCCAGGTGTAAGCTAAATGCCCCAGCAATTCCCAAGAAGCTGTGCCCTACCTCCTTAGCATTTCACCAGGATCTAGGGCAAGGGCATTTCCAGAGCCCACAGATAGGTTGCTTTCTCAGGAACAATGCAGTGAGTATGGTAGAGTTAGGGAAGCCCATAGGCTCATGCTGCCTTCTCCTAAGGGGCACATCTAGAAGGTGTGGAATGATCAGGGAGCCCAAAAGAACCTCATCTACCATGCTATGCTTCCCTCAGCTGCCCTCAGATCAAAGGGCCCAGGCAGACGAATAGCTACCACTTTACCCATGTGTAATTATAGCAGCTCCAATTAAACTAATGACTCTGAAAACTTGAAAATATGAATGAAACAAAGAAATTGACTCATTAGAAATATTTCTTACATAAATTTAACAGATACAAAACAAACATGCAATGAAGAGGACAAAAAAGCACAGAAATCACTTTATCTAGTGCACCAATTTGAGAGCTAGGTCAGGCAAGAACAATACCACTTTAGAAAACAAGCTCATCTGCAAACATCAAGAAATAGGATGTCAAAAGTTTTCAAGGAGTATTGTCTCTCAAAACAGATGAATCAAACTTCTTTAAAACTTAGAAAGGAAACTCAACTATAAGATTTCATCATTAAGTATTATTTTTTGCAGATGATTCTCAGATTTAATTATTCATATGTATCATCTTTCCTGAATTCGATTTTCACATTTACAACTGCCTATCAGACACAACAAACTGGATGTCAAGTATCCATGTTTAAGACAACTTGTCTGAACTAAAATAATTATCTCCACTTGCCAAACCTCCCTTTTCCTTAACTTCCTCATTAATGTTAAAGACATCACCCTTTGTATTGTTAATGTAATGTTAATACAATTTAAATATCTTTTCTATCCATTAATAAGCCCATATGACCTGTCTGAGTCACATGGAAGTCTGTGTCACATGAGCCTGTGGTGGGAGGAGCTTGGTGAAAGGATGGAGTAGGAAATATGGAGCCGAGCTGAGAAGAAGTAAGACAGCAGTCAGAACTGGGAGAGAGACTGTGGGAGTTGCAGCTTGGAAAGAGAGAAAGCAGTTAGAGAACAGAGCAGCTAGCATGGGTGAGAGAGGGTCATTTTTGCCTAAGAGAGCTAGGTTTGTGGGAAGACCCAACAGAGGGAAAGCTTGGAGATGTTGGTGCCCCCTGCATTGATAATATATATCTGATGGATTTGGCTTTCTCGTGTTTGAAGAAATGTTTTGGTTCTGCCTTCAATGAAGAGATTCTGTTATATTTTGTTTTTCAGAACTGTGCTGGCACATTCATGGCAGTTGTAGCCACTATTGGTATCTCATTGATATCCTTCCAGTGACCCAGGCTCACAACCTAGGTTTTATCCTCTATTTCACTGTCTCTCTTTCACCTGCCACATCAAATAGGCTACTAAATCCTGTCTATTCCATCTTTGCAATATCTTTTGCATATAACAACCTCTTTCTCCTGGCACTACCACCATCCTGGTACAAGATCTCATCACTTCACTCTTATACTGCTTTAACATCTTATAGTTGCCCTTTTTGACTAGTCTTGCCCCCTTTTGGTGCCCCCTCCACTTGACTGTCAAAGTCATCTTCCTAACTCATAGGTCTGAACATGCCATTGTCCAATTCAATAAAACCCTGTGTCTATTACCTGTATCATCAAATATGAAATCTTCTGTTTAGCTTTTAAATCCCTTCATAACCAATGCCTTCTTTTAATCTTTTTAATCTTCTTACACTTTAATGCTTACTACATACAAATATCTGGTGACATTGGATTCCTGGCTGTTGCTTGTACAAAACACCCAGTTTCTCAAATCTGTGCCTTTTCCCTGTCTGCTCGACTGAATTTTCTACCTCCTTACCACTGCCTCTAGACTACTCTGATATCCTTAAATCTCAGCTAAAATTCACCTTTGAAAAAGAACCTTTCTCAAACCTCATAAATGCTTGCTGTGCCTTCCTTCAAAGATCATCTTCAATTTGTCCTGTATATATTATGTTTGTACATTTTTTGGCAATCATCTTCCTTATTTGACCGTGAACTCCTTGAGCGCACAAACTGCTTTTGACTTCCATTGTATCCTGAACGTTGTATGCTGAACACTTTTCCTGACACAGAGTAGGTTCTTCATAATTAATGGTTGACTTAATTATAACACTAAGAAAGTCAGTGCTGCAGCTGACAGAATTTTGAGTCTACTGAAAAACTGATTTTCAAATATCTAAAGAAAGAGAAGATGCCAAATACATGGCACCAGGCAGAAGAGGTTTTAGTGAGAGTGGAAACACCTTGTTACAACATGTGCTAGTAAAAAAAAAAAAACAAAAAAAATGTGCAGATAACCAAAGTGTGCAATATAAAAACTATGCATATGACACATCAATATTACATTTATATGAAGTTATTTCACTTGAGTCATTTTTTTCCTCATACATTAGCTGATCACTTTGATTTCATTTGTCTGTAAATACTAGACCAAAGTGCTCTTGAAGGCTTTTAAAAACATTCTTCATGAAGTTCAGGCTTTGAGTATTGTGACAATTGTGCTGCTGCCTGTAATGGAGCAAATACTTCTATCGTGTTTCTTACTCTGTGCTCATCGATTTCCCTTTGCAGATAATAGAAAATCTACATACGTACACTTCTACATCATTGAATTGGTTATTATTCCTTCTCAGTAAACAAGAAAAAAAAAAGCCTTCCCTGTTGTCAGCCTAGCAGATTATTTCCAAAGCATCATAGTCACCATAAAGAGTAGAATAGGAGAAAAGAAACAAGAATGTTAGAAGATGTATAAAATTTTGGGACAAATAACTTACAAGTCAAAATATAAAGCAGAAAAAAATATTTTCTTTTCCTTAAATAAGTAAAACATAATTTGGTCAATGACTTCTTTATACACTGATGCCACTCTCGTTAAGCAACTCCTTCATTTCATTTGTTCAAATAGTTTGGTGGGGTTTGAGGTTGGAGATTCTGTTCTTCCTTCAGAATTTTATTCTTTGGATCTTTTCATCCTTCCAGTGCTGACTTCCCTATAGAATTCTTTTCCCCCTACACACACACACACACACACACACACACACACACACACACACACACACACACGCTTTTCAGCTTGATTTAACTTTACTTTCAAATTTAAATTCTCTCTCAACCCCTCTTTATCCTCTCTCATTGAGAAGGAAAGAAAAACAAAGCCTAATACAATATATATGGTCATGCAAAACAAATTCCCACATTAGCCTTACACAAAAAAAAGAAGGAAGGAAAGGAATACACTTCATTCTGGACTCTGAGTTCATTGTTTCTCCATATGGTGTAGGATACCACGTATCATTTTGATTCTTTGGGAATTATGGTTGGTCGTTGTGTTGATCAGCATCGCTAAAACTTTCAGAGCTAATTTTTCTTACAAAAGTTTTATTGTATAAATTGTTCTCCTGGTTCTGCTTGCTTCACTCTCTATCAATTCAACCAGATCTTACCAGTTGTTTTTATTTTCTGAAACTATCTCTTTGATAAACCATTCCTTACAGTTCAATAATATTCACATTCTTATTAGAGCTTCTTTAATCATTCCCCAATTGATGGCTATCTGCTCAGTTTACTATTATTGACTTTTAAAAAAGCTACTAAAATATTTTTGTGAATATTGGTTAGCAGTGGTATAGCTGGGACAAATGATATGGCTATTTTAATAGCTTTTGGGGGCATAGCTCCAAATTACTTTCCAATATGGTTAGATCTGTTCATAGCTCCACCAAAAGTGAATTGAAAAATCTGTTATCCCACAGCCCCTCCAACATTTGTCATTTTCCATTTTTTTGTCAACAGCAAATCTGAGGGGTGTGAAGTGATACTTCACAGTATTTCTAATTTATGTTTATCTAATTATTAATGATTTAGAGCATTTTTCATGTGGCAAATGGTAGTTTGAATTTATTCTTCTGAAAATTGCCTATTTGCATTTTTTGTTAACATTCATCACTTGAGGAAAGGTTTTATTTATTTTTTTAATAAGTTTGACTCAGTTCCCCATGTTTCTTATAAAGGAGATCTTTATCAGAGGAATTGATTTCAAAGATTTTCCTCAATAACTTTCTTCTCTTCGAATTTTTACCTGCATTGATTTTGTTCTTACAAAACCTTTTAAATTCTATGAAATATTTGTTTCTACTTTTTCTCCTCCATATCTTTCTATCTCTTATTTGGTCATGGATTTTTCCCCATTCATATTTTTCACAGGCATTTTATTTTGTACTCTTCTAATTTGATGTAATCCTTCACATTTAAATGGCACACTCATTTGCAGCTTATCTAAGTATATGGTGTTAAAATGCTGGCTTACACTTATATTTTGCTCTATGGTTTTCCAGTTTCCTATACACTTTATCAAATGGTGAATTCTTATCCCAATAGCTAGGATCATTAGGTTTAACAAGCTCTAGATTACTGTGCTGATTTGTTTTTACATGTTATAAGTCTAACATCAATTAGTTAATGTATTTCTTATCTCAAACTAAACTATGTTGTCATTTATAGCTTTGTAACATAGATTGATAGCACATACTCCTAGAGGCCTTTGTTTCCCATTGTAGTTCTCTGACCTTGATATTCTTGGCTTTTTTTCCCTCCTGATATAATTTTAGCATAATAACACAGTTCTTTGATATATTTTTGATGTACAACTGGAAAAGTAAATTATTTAAATAGTATTTTCATTTTTATTATATTGGCTCAGCTTATTTATGAGCAATCAATATCTCTCCAATTATTTAGGTACACTTTTATTTATGTAAAATACAATTTGTAATTGTGTTCATAAAATTCCTGTGTGTGGTGGCAGGTAGAATTATAACTATAAATACCATATGTAGGCATTTTTAGTGGAAATTTTCATTTCATCTCTTCCTGATGCATTTTTTAGTAATATACCAAATTGTGGACAATTTATGTGGGTATATTTTCTTTCCTGCAACTTAGCCGATATCATTTCTTTTTTAGTTGACGCATTAAAATTCTCTAAGTAAACCTTGATATTAACTGCACGAAGTGATAGTTTAGTTTCTTCTTTGCCTATACTTATTCCTTTTACTTCCTTTTTTCATCTTATTGCTACAGCTAATATTCCCAGCATAATAATGAATAATAAAGGTGATAATTGAAAGAATTGCTTCACTCTTCATCTTACTGGAAAAGATCTTAGTTTCTCTCCCTTACATATTATGTTGGTTCTTAATTTTAAAGAATATCACTCATCTTTTTAAGGAAAACACCATTCAGGGGTGGAACCAAGATGACTGAGTAAAAGCAGAGACTTACTTGAGCTCTCCCCCAAATCCCTCCAAACATCTGTAAAAAATGACTCTAAATAAATTCTAGAGGTACAGAATACACAAAATGACAGAGTGAAAAAAAGTCTCCAACCCAAGACAGCCTTGATGGCTGCTGGGAAGGGTCTATTGCACCATGCTGGGAGGAGAGTGCAACCCAGTGTGAGTCACATCAACACAGACCAGTCCAGAGCAGACTGGGCAGAGCAGACCTTAGGGCACTGAATCACTGAGCTGTTGAAGTTTTCAGACTTCTCAACCCACAAACACCAAAGAAAACTTAGTAGGTCAGTGTGAAAACACTGTTTGGCCTGGGTGAAAGAAGGATGCGGTCCCAGCCCCAGGCAGTGGAGGTGGTTGCAACAGTGGCAGTATCAGCAGTGGCAGCAGCTGCTTCCAGAGCTCCAGGCCCACAGTCAGTGAGGGGAATCAAGCAGCTGATCAGAGCTGGAGTACAGGGATCTTTTTACTGGCATTGAGGCAGGATTCTCTTGCTTTGCCTTGCTTGGATCTGTGTTGCAGTCATGGGGTGAAGATGAGAACTGGTGTGGAAGAGACTGTGATGCTTGTGGAGACGGGGTTCTCCTAGAAGTTCCAAGACAGAAAAGAATGATTGATGTAACTGACAGACCAGAGCACAGGCCAGGAGAGAAGTAAACACCTCTCCTTGGATTATATCACCTCAAAAGAACTGAAAATTTACAGGTGTCTACAAGTAGTTCATAAACAGCAGCGCAAAATCCCTGAATCTTGGGACAGAGTACTCTCCACTCTGGAAACAGAGTCCTACCTGGAAAAAGAACTCAAGAGTAAAGTAATTGGCTAAGAAAACGAGCAGACAGAATTAAAAAAAAACACAAACTAGAGAACTTTAATTTGGGGACCAAGAAGATCAAAACATACAGCCAGAAGAAGACAACAAAGTCAAAGATCCTTCATCAAAAGCCTACAAGCAAAAATATGAACTGGTCTCAAGCCATGGAAGAGCTCAAAAGCATTTTGAAAATGAAGTAAGAGAAGTAGAGGAAAAATTGGGAAGAGCAATGAGAGTGATGCAATAAAATCAAGAAAAAGTGAGTCAATACCTTGCCAAATGAGACCCCCCCACCAAAAAAATACTGAAGAAAATAAGACCTTAAGAAATAGACTAACTGAAATGGCAAAAAAAGGTCCAAAAAACAATTAGGAGAGGAATGTCTTAAGAAACAGAATTGACCAAATGAAAAAGGAGGTGCAAAAGTTCACTGAAGAAAATAATTCCTTAAAAATTAGAATGAAGTAAGTGGAAGTTAATGACAATGAGAAATTAAGAAATTATAAAACAGAACCAAAAGAATGAAAAAAATAGAAGATAACGTGAAATATCTCATTGAGAAAAAGCCTGACCTGGAAAATAGATCCAGGAGACATAATTTTAAAATTATAGGACTACCTGAAAACCATGATCCAAAAAAGATCCTAAATATCATCTTTCAAGAAATTGTCAAGGAAAACTGCTCTGATATTCTAGAACCAGAAGGTAAAATAAAAATGGAAAGAATCTACCAATCACCTATAGAAAAAAGATAACAAAAGGAAAATTCCTAGGAATATTGTAGCCAAATTCCAGAGTTCCTAGATCAAGGAAAAAATGTTGCAAGCAGCCAGAAAGAAACAATTTGAGTATTATGGAAACACAAACAGGATAACACAAGATCTAGTAGCTTCTACATTAAGTGATCAAAAGGCTTGGAATATGATGTGCCTGTAGATCAAAGGAACTAGGATTAAAACCAAGAATCACTTCCCAGCAAAACTGAGTATAATGTTTCAGGGGGAAAATGGATTTTCAATGAAATAGAGGGCTTTTAAGCATTCTTAGTGAAAAGACCAGAGCTGAAGAGAAAATTTGACTTTCAAATACAAGAGTCAATAGAAACATGAAAAGATAAGCAGGAAAGAGAAATCACAAGGGACTTTTTAAAGTTGAACTGTTTACATTCCTACATGGAAAGATGATATTTGTAACTCATGAGACCTTTCTCAGTATTAGGGTAGTTGAAGAGAATGCACACACACACACACACACACACACACACACACACACACACACACACATATATATAAATATATATACAGAGAACATAGAGTGAGTTGAATATGAAGGGATATCTAAAAAAACAGAATTAAAGGGTGGGAGAAGAATATATTTGGAGAAGGAGAAAGGGAAAGATAGAATGGGGTAAATTATCTCCCATAAAAGTGGCAAGAAAAAGCTTTTATAATAAAAGGGAAGGGAGGGGTGGTGAAAGGGAATGAGTGAACCTTACTCTCATTGGATTTGGCTTAAGGAAGGAATAACATATACGCCCAATTATGTATCTTAACCTACAGGAAAGTAGTGGGGAGGGAAGAAGGGGGGGATGATAAAAAGGAGGACATATTGGGGGAGGGGGGAGTAAAAGTAAACATTTTTGAAAAGGGAGAGTGTCAAAGGAGATTATTGAATAAATGGGGGATGGGATAGGATGGATGCAAATATAGTAAGTCTTTTACAACATGACTATTATGAACGTGTTTTGCACAATGATAAACATATAACGTACATTGAATTGTTTGCTTTCTCAAGGAGGGGGTGTGGGGAGGGAAGAAGGGAAAGAACTTGGAACTCAGAGTTGTGAAAACAAATGTTAAAAACTGTTTGTACATGCAACTGGGAAATAAGACATACAGGCAATGATGTAGAGAAATCTATGTTGCCCTACAAGAAAGTAAGGGGAAAGGGGAAAAGGTGGGAGGGGAGTGGAATGATAGAAGGGAGGGCAGACTGGGGAAAAGGGCAATCAGAATAAATGCCATCTTGGGGTGGGGGGAGGGGAGCAATGGGGAGAAAATGTGCAACATAAAGTCTTGTGGAAATGAATGTTGAAAACTAAAAATAAATAAATTAATCTTTAAAACAAAAACAGAAAACACCACTTGTTTATTCCTAAACATTCTACTGTTTTTCACAGGATGGAGTGATGCATTTAAAATTAAAAATAGGTTTTTCATCATCTACTAAAAAAAATAATGATTATCAAAAGTTTGATTATGAAAACAGTCAATTACATTTGTAGTTTTCCTAAAATTGAACAAGCCCTGCCTTCATAGTTTAAATCTAGCCTGGTTATATTATAGAATCTTTGTGTTATATTGCTTTTATCTCTTTGCTAGTATTTAATTTAATTTTTGCATCAATATTTATTGGAGAATTTTGTGCATAATATTCTTTTTCTGTTTTTTCTCTCCCTGATTTATATATCAAGATAATATTTTTCCATAGAATGAATCTGTTAAATTCCTTTACCCATTTTATTTTCACAAAAAAGATGTATCACTAGAATTTGCTTCTAAATTTCTTCATTTTTAAATTGTCCACTTCCTTTGAAAATAGATTTACTGTTTCTTTAATTTGTTACATTTCTCTTTCTAATATTACCCAGATAAACAGGGAAATTTATGTTTAATGGGGGTCATCTCTAGTTATCCTGACCTATGTCTTGCCACTGTCCTCTGATGACTCTGGGAAGAGAGAGAAGCTGATGATTTTGCATAGCCCTACCTCACTTAAATCTAATCCACTA
>CM053626.1:104113235-104173278 GCA_028646595.1 Phalanger gymnotis | reverse complement strand
TTCCTTCCTTCCTTCCTTCCTTCCTTCCTTCCTTCCTTCCTTCCTTCCTCCCTTCTTTCCTTCTTTCTTTCCTTCCTTCCTTCTGTCCATAGGGGTAATGATATTCTTACATGTGGCTGCTCTTCCCAAAGGACTACAAATTTTTATGACTTAAACCTCACAAAATATCTTGGTGTTTGGAGGCTAGATTATTTTTCCTCTTTCCTATTTATTTATTCTTTCATTAGTACCATTATCAGTTAACTCTTCTGTCCCATATAGATTCATTTATGATTTCTTAAAATAGAGCTCTGGGAAATCAGGCTTTGATAAAGCCCATTGGGATTCAAATAGAGCTACTTCACTATGCCTAAAACTCAAATTGCTCTGGCTCTCACTGTTTGGCCAATAATGGTGTGTTGGTAATTAAGGTAGGACTTTTTTTTTTCTACTTTTTTCTCTATTAGAACACAAAATAATCAAATGCTTTTGATTAAGTCTTACTATATGCAAAACTTCAGGCCCACACCCTTTTGCTAACTAGGTGTGAAGCCCCTGGCCCACACACTTATGCTGATTAGGTATGAAGCCTAAGAAGGGTAGATAAACTCAGAGGTTAGCATTTTGTTTTGGACTCTAACTCACCAGAATAGTGTTGGTGCAGAGACTCTGCGTAGCCAATGGACCCTCCTGGCTTTGAAAACCCAGATGCTGGAGTCTCTCTCTCTAGTAACTATTGTGATTTGATCAGGCAGATTAGAGGCCAGCCTGTTGATCTCTGTGTGTTTGCTCCGTTTATATTGTCTCTGTTTGCAATTCCATTTGTATTTGCCCTGAAAGCCAGGTTGCTGGCTTTTCCCCGTGAACTAAATGGATGATATATGTATGTTTGATTAAAGTAAGACTGTTAACCCCTTAAAGTTGCTTTCCCTTAGAAAAGCAAATCAAAGAACCTATGCTGTGTGTTGGTACTGTTGGTCTTACACACCCACAGCACCTGCCAGCAACACTGTTGTTACAAATAGCATAAGCCTCACTTAGTTATTGTTTGGGTTTTGATGGCTCAGAGTGATTTAAAAGAGAAATTCTTTGTTTTCTGGCCAGAAATTCTGAGGGATTCCCCTCCAATTTTAATGGTTTTTTTTGGAGCAGGCAAAACTGTCCATCTTTTGTTTCATTTCTTACCTAACCTTAATTCATTGAATGGGTGTGGCTCAGAAAACCTGGGAAAGATCTTAACTTAATAAGGTCAGTGTCTCCCACTATATCTTGTGCATTCCCTGCCCTGTTTCTTGCTACTGTACTCAACATTCTGGAGGAGAGAATGAGGCTCTTGATTTTACACAGCCCTGTCTCACTTAAATTCAATTCACTTGCAAGTGAAGACATCATCTTCCTGATGTAATATGTCTTCCTTTAGAAAAAAGGACCACTACCACCAAAAATTATATTTTAGTATATATTCATTAATTTTATTTAAATTGTCATTTTTATTGTTACATATTTTAGGTAAAGCAGCTCCTAATAATAGCTTTTATTTATTCTTCATTAGTTGTGAATATGTATTTTCTATTTTTGTTTTTGGACATTTATGTTCTTTTTTTTAAATTAAGATTTTTTATTTTTTAGTTTGCAACATTGATTTTGAGTTCCAGATTTTCTTCCCTCCGCTCACCGCCCTCCTTCTCCAAGACAGCATGGAATCTGATATGTCTTCTACAAATTACTTCACATTAAACTTATTTACACAATAGTCAAGTTGTAGTGAAGAATTATGACAAATGGAATGAATCATGAGAAAGAAGAAACAAAAAGAAAACAAAAGAAAGAAAGGAGAGTAGTTTACCTCAATCTCCATTCAGACTTTATAGTTCTTTTTCTGGATGTAGATAGCTCTCTCCATCATGAGTCCTTTAGAGTTGCCTTTGAACTTTCTATTGCTGAGAAGAGAAAAGTCTATCAAGGTCAGTCATCATAGAATCCATATATCTGTGGTTGTGTATAATGTTTTCCTAGTTCTGCTGTGCTCCCTCAGGATTATATCATGTAGGTTTTTCCAGGTTATTATGAAGTCTGTATCTTCCTCATTTCCTATACCACAATTGTATTCCATTACATTCATGTACCACAACTTGTTCAGCCATTCCCCAATTGATGGGCATCCCCCTGATTTCTGATTCTTTGCTATTACAAAAAGAGCCACTATAGATATTTTTGTACATATGTATCTTTTTCCTTCTTGTATGATCTCCTTGGGATACAACCCTAGAATGGTATTTCTGGGTCAAAGAGTATGAACATTTTTATAGCCCTTTGGGCATAGTTCCAAATTGCTCTCCAAAATGGCTGGATCAGTTCCCAACTCCACCAGGAATGTAACAGTGTTCCAATTTTCCCAATCCTCTCTAGCATTTATCATTTCCCTGTTCTGTCATTTTTGCCAATCTGACAGGAGAGATGTAGTACCTAAGAGTTGTTTCGATTTACATTTCTCTAATCAGTAGTGATCTCGAGCATTTTTTCATATGCCTATAAATAACTTTAGTTTCTTCTGAAAACTGCCTGTTCATATCCTTTGACCATTTCTCAATTGGGGAATGACTTGTATTCCTATAAATTTGGCTCAGTTCCTTGTATATTTTAGAGATGAAGCCTTTATCAGAGACACTAGTTGTGAAGATTTTCTCCCAATTTTCTGCTTCCCTCCTAATCTTTGTTAAATTGGCTTTTTTATACAAAAATGTTTCAATTTAACATAATCAAAATTGCGCATTTTGCATTTTGCAACACTCTCTACCTCTTGAATTCTTTGCTTTCTCATAAATCTGATAGGTAAAGTGTTCCTTGCTCTCCCAAATTGCTTATATTATCTGCCTTTATTTCTAAATTATGAACCCATTTTGATTTTATTGTGGTACATGGTGTAAGATATTGGTTTATGCCTGGTTTCTGTCTTACCGCTTTCCAATTTTCCAAGTAGTTTTTGGAAAATAGTGAATTCTTAGCCCAGAATCGGGTTTCTTAGGGTTTATCCAAGAGTAGATTGCTATAGTCATTGACTACTGCATCTTGTATACCTAATCTATTCCACTGATCCATGACTCTATTTCTTAGCCTGTACCAAGTTATTTTGATGACTGCTGCTGTATACTACAACTTAATATTTGGTATGGCTAGGCACCTTCCCTAGCATTTCTTTGCACTAATACCCTAGATATTCTACACCTCTTGTTCTTCCAGATGAATTTTGTTATTATTTTATGCAGCTCTGTAAAATAATATTTTGGTAGTTCAGTTGGCATGGTGCTGAATAAGTAAATTAATTTAGGAAAAATTGTGATTTTTATTGTATTAGGTCAGACTAACCATGAGCAACTGATAGTTTTCCATTTATTTAGATCTGACTTCATTTGTGTGAAAAGTGTTTCGTAATTATGTTCATATAGACCCTGTGTTTGTCTGGGCAGATCGACTCCCAAATATTTTAAAGTGTCTAAAGTAACTTTAAATGGAATTTCTCTTTCTATCTTTTGCTGGTGGCCTTTGTTAGTGATGTATAGGAATGCCGAGGATTTATGTGGGTTTATTTTATATCCTGCAACTTTGCTAAAGTTGTTTATTATTTCAAGTAGTTTTTCACTTGATTCTCTAGTATTCTCTAAGTAAACCATCATATCATCTGCAAAAGGTGATAATTTAATTTCTTCTTATTCTATTCTTCCTATTCTAAGTCCTTCAATTTATTTTACTTTTCTTATTGCTACAGCTAACATTTCTAGTGCCAAATTGAATAATAGGGGTGATAATGGACAACATTGTTTCACCCCTGATCCTACTGGGAATGGATCTAGCTTATCCCCATTACAAATAGTGCTTGTTGATGGTTTTAGGTAGATGCTATTTATAATTTTAAGGAAGGCTCTGTTTATTCCTATGCTTTCTAGTGTTTTTAATAGGAATGGGTGTTGTATTTTGTCGAAGGCTTTTTCTGCATCTATTGAAATGATCATATGGTTTCTGCTAGTTATGTTTTTAATATGACCAATTATGCTGATAGTTTTCCTAATATTGAACCAGCCTTGCATTCCTGGAATAAATCCTACCTGGTTGTAGTGTATTATTCTCATGATAAGTTGCTGCAGTCTTTTTGCTAACATTTTATTTAAAATTTTTGCATCAATATTCATTAGGGAAATTGGTCTGTAATTATCTTTCTCTGTTTTGACTCTTAATGGTTTAGGTATTAGCCCCATATTTGTGTCATAGAAAGAATTTCATAGGAATCCTTCACGTATTTTCCAAAATAGTCTATAAAGTATAGGAATCAATTGTTCTGTAATTGTTTGATAGAATTCACATGTAAAATGATCAGGTCTTGGAGATTTTTTTTTTCCTAGAGAGTTCATTAATGGCTTGCTCAATTTATTTTTTCTGAGATGGGGTTATTTAGGCATTTTAATACCTCTTCTGTTAACCTGGGTAATTTATATTTTTGTAAATATTCATCCATATTACTAAGGTTGTCAAATTTATGGGCATACAATTGAGCAAAATAATTCCTAATTATTGTTTTAATTTTCTCTTCATTGGAGGTGAATTCACCCTTCTTATTTTTGATACTTTTGATGCTTTTGATATTTTTGGTACTTTGATTTTCTTCTTCCTGAGCAAATGTTTATCAATTTTATTGTCTTTTTATAAAACCAGCTCTTGGCTTTATTTATTAATTTAATAGTTTTCTTAATTTTAGTTATATCAATTTCTCCTTTGATTTTCAGCATTTCTCATTTGGTATTTAATTGGGGATTTTCAATTTGTTATTTTTCTAGCTTTTTAAGTTGCTTGTCCAATTCATTGATCTCCTTTTTCTCCTTTTACATGTAATTTAGAGATATAAAACTTCCCCTAAGAAATGCCTTTGCTAGATCCTAGAAGTTTTGGTATGTTGTCTCATTATTGCCATTCTCTTGAATGAAGTTATTAATTGTTTCTATGATTTGTTCTTTGGCTCACTCATTCTTTAGTATTAGATTATTTAGTTTCCAATTAATTTTTAGCTTACTTTTCCATGGTTCATTATTACAAAAATTTTTATTGCATCCTTGCTTTGACAATTTCTGCCTTCCTGCACTGGTTTGTGAGGTTTTTATGCCCTACAGGGACAGTTTTTGAGTAGGTACCACATACCTCTGAGAAAAAAAAAAGTGTATTCCTTTTTATCCCCATTTAGTTTTCTCCAGAGGTCTATCATATCTGTCTTTTTTAAAATTCTATTCACCTCTTTAACTTCTTTCTTGATTAGATATATCAAGTTCAGAGAGGGGGAGGTTGAGGGCCCCCATTACTATAGTTTTGCTGTTTATTTCTTCCTATACCTCCCTTAACCTCTCCTCTAAAAATTTCCATGCTATACCACTTGGTGCATGTATGTTAAATAATGATATTGCATCATTGTTTATGGTGCATTTTAGCAGGATATTGTGTCCTTCCTTATCTCTTTTAATTAGATCTATCTTTTCTTTTCCTTTCACTGAGATTAGGATTGCTACCCTTATATTTTTTTTCTTTTACTTTAGCTGAAGTGCAACATATTCTACTCTAGCCTGTCACCTTTACCCTCTGTGTATCCCCCTGTTTCAAATGTGTTTCTTGCAAACAGCATATTGTAGGATTACGGTTTTTAATCCATTCTGCTATCTGCTTCCCTTTTATGGGATAGTTCATCCCATTCACATTCACAGTTATGATTACTATCTCTGTCTTTTTCTATACTATTCCCCCCCTCCCCGTTTATTCTTTTCTTTCTCCCTTCTCCCTTCTACTCCTCAACAGAGTTTTGCTTTTGACTGCCACCTCCCTCATTTTGCCCTCCCTCTAGATTCCCCTCCCTTACCTTACCTTTTTCCAATTTCTACTTCTTCCCTCTGTTCTGACCCATCTTCCCCTTTTCTTTCCCCTTTCCCCTCCTACTGCATGTAGGCACATTTGATTTCTATACTTGTTAGGGTATAGAACCTGATAAGTTCTTGAACTTCTTGAACCAAATTCAAAGAGAGTAAAGCTCAAATACTGCTCTTCACCCTTCCTTCTTTCCCTCTACTATAATATGTTTTGTGCCTCTTCAAGTGATATAATTTACCTTTTCTACTCCCTCCTTACCTCTTCTCCCAGAACGATCTTTTTATATCTCTTAATTATATTTATTATCATTATATAAGTTTTTTTATGCTGATATCCACAGTCTACGAATATCCCTTTCAATTATCATAATAATTATACTATTCTCAAAATTGACATATATATATGTATATAATATAAAACATATATAAAACAAAGTAATCCTATATGAGGATGTAACTAATCAGCCTTACTGATTAACTAGGGAATTTTTCACCCCATTTATCTTTTTATGTCTCTCTTGAGTTTTGTATTTGGAGATCAAATTTGACATTGAGCTCTGGCCTTTTCATCAAGAAGGTCTGGAATTCCCTTGTTTCATTGAATGTACATCTCTTTGTCTTGAAAATTGTGCTCAGTTTTGCTGGGTAGTTAATCCTTGGTTGTAGTCTGAGCTCCTTTTCCTTTCAGAATATCATATTGCAATTTCTCCTGTAATTTAATGTAGAAGCTGAAAGATTCTGTGTGATCCTGACTATAGTTCTGTGATATTTGAATTGTTTCTTTCTAGCTGTTTGCAGTATTTTCTCCTTGACCTGGTAGTTCTGGAATTTGGCTATAATATTTCTTGCAGTGTTCAATTTTGGGTCTCTTTCGAGGGGTGACTGGTGGATTCCTTCAATGACAATTTAACCCTCTGGTTCTAGGACCTTTGGGCAATTTTCCTTAAGGATTTCATGGAAGATACTGTGAAGGCTATTTTTTTTTTATCATAGCTTTCAGGTAGATCATTAATTCTTAGATTGTTTCTCCTGCATGTATTTTTCAGGTCATTTGTTTTTTCAATCAGATATTTCATGTTTTCTTCTATTTTTTTAATTTTTTAGATTTTGTTTGACTGACTTTTGATGTCTCATAGAGTCATTAGCTTCTACTTGCTCAATTCTAATTTTTAATGTTTTGTTTTCTTCCTTTATCTTCTCTATCTCCTTTTCACTTTGGTTAATTTGGCTTTTTAGGGAGACATTTTCTCCATTTATATTCTGATTCTCTTTAACCAGTTCACTGATTTTACTTTTTAAAGATTTGTTTTCCTCATGAATTTTTTCCCATTTTTTTCATTTTTTTTCTTTTACCTCCCTTATTTGGTTTTTAAAGTCCTCCTTGAGTTCTTCCAGGCATGCCTTTTGGTCTGGAGACCAGTTTGCTTTCTTTTTTGAGGTTTCAGATCTGGGTGTAGTGTCTATGCTGTCCTCTTCTGAATTGTTGTTTTGATCTTCCCTGTCTCCATAATATGAATCAATGGTCTTTGAAAGTTTCTTACTGATCCTTTTCATAGTGTTTTTTTTTCCTCTCCTGGTTTTTTTAAGTGGTTCTCTGCTACTGTGGATCAGGGGCCTCTGTCCTAAGGTTCTTGTGTTGGGATCTAGCTTTATGTGCTATGGCCTCTGGTTTTGTTAGGTCTGGGGAAGAGGTGGTCTGCCTACTGGGGGTCTCCTCTTCCCCAGGACTGTTCTATATCAGGGCTGGTCTCAGCTGTTGTCTGTGCTGGTGTCTGCCACTTCCTCTGGCTTTGCAAAGCCAAGTCTGGGTTCCTGGCATTGACATTAGTTAGCTTTACCCCCCTGGGGCTCAGTAACTTTCTTTGGTCTGCTGAGGTGGGGTCTGCTGGGACACCTCTCTTCCTGCACTGGTCTCCTTCCACTTCTTTCACTACTTCTGGTTCCTCTGTTTCTCCTGAGGTATTATTCTCTGGATTTTTGAAGGGAAGGATGAGAGCTGTTTTACCTGCACATGATGGCTCCTGGAAGTTCAAGAAGACAAGTTTCAAACCTTTAGACTGTGGGCTGGAGGACTCTGGGCTAGCTGGTCCCATGGCCACAGGCTCTGCACTCCTACACACTCCAGTCCTGTGCCTGCTCCTGCACTTCGCTCACGCAGTGACCTCCCAGACTGGTGTGAGCACTGGATTCCTCTGTTATCTCAGGTTCATTAGGTCTGGTGCCCTTGCATGTGCCTGGTGCTCTTGCCCTTCTCAGTCTACTAGTGGTTTCTAACTCTCTCAAATCTGCAGAAATTCACTTTTTCAGATGTATCTGACAGAATTTTGAGAGAGCTTCAATAGTTCTTTCCTTTCACAGTGCCATCTTGGCTCTGCTTCCAGTCATTTATCTTCTTTTTTCTTTTGTTAATGAAATTAACTAAGGACTTATTTTACTTTTTAAAAATTTCAGTTTTACTTATTAGTTCAATTTTTTTAAATGTCACCTTTCAGTTTTAGAAGTTTCCTTTGATCTTCAGGATTTCTATTTTGGTCTTTAATTGACATTTTTTAACTTTTAGGTCTATATTCAATTCAGTATTTTGCTTTTCCTTTCTATCATTCATATAAAAAGGTTCGAGAGACATAATTTCTGAACAATTTAATCATTTTATTAATAACACCAGCATTTCAATAAAAGGATGGTCATTTGGCCATCTCTCTCCTAAAACAAAAATAATCATGGTGATGGGCTCACATTTATTATGCCCTTCAAAGTATAGATGTTCCCTAGGATGCCAATAAACTCTAGCTAACAATTAATGAGAAAATGAACATTAAAATGAGGGGCTGGACCTAAACTTTGATTGTGTAATTTTCTTCTCATGTTAAGCCCAGCCTTTGGGAAACTTTACAAAGAACTTATTCCCACACATATCTCAGCACATAACAATGGCTGCTCTACATACATAGGGTCTGGATAGAGGAGAAGGTTTAGCTCAACCTTCAGAGACTGAAGTTTTGAAATAAGGGTAGAAGTTAAAGGGGGAAATCTGAATTTCCCAAAATCATTGGTGATTAATAATTTCTCTCAATACTTAGAATTGTGGTTTATCCTCAATATTGCTTTAACTGGATCCATTTGTTTTATTATTTTTGTCGATAATTTTAAAGAATTTATTGTTTTCTGATTCCTCTCTTTGATCCACTCATTCTTTAGAATTATGTTATTTGCTTCTCAATTAATCTTTATTCATGACTCAAAGACCCTTTATTGGATATTTTTTTTTATTGCATTTAAGGGAGAAACTGTGTATTTAGTATTTCTGTTCTGTGAATTTGTTTGTGAATTTTTTATGCCACAATACATGATCACTTTTTTGTGTAAGTACCATAGAGTATGTCAGCAGTGGCATGAACATATGATGAAATAATTGACACAAAAAGACAAAGACATGGGGCTAGGCAAGTCATATAGTCAGGCTATAGACTGATTTTAATGGAGTTACTGACAGCATTTTATACAGGTTAGTTGCTGAGTCATCCTGACATCAAAGAAAAGTACAATAAAGCATTTGTTAAGTTTTTTATCTCCTTCTTCCTGGGAGTGTGACACTATTTTTCTTCAAGGCTCACCAAATTGAAACATTTATGTTATCTCACATATAGATAACCAGAGTGAAATATTTCTGTCATCTCCCATGTAGATAATCAGCTATGAAGGTGGGTTTTCTTTGCCACATCTTCTTATCCTGAAACTAGCCTTAGGCATAGACCCATTCTCAATTGACCTTATCATGCAAAGATCTAAGAGACTGCTTTGCAGAGCTCTAATGAGGCCCAAACAGTGACCAGGATATAATTGGCTCTCCACATCTCCCTCTTTTTATTCTGTAACTTCAAGTGGCTTAAACATAATGTTCATTATCCTAAGGATACAAGGTAGACCAAAAATTACCATGACCAAATAAAGAATATAAGGTAGTGTATGGGAAATTGTCAAGAATGCATTATTAAATGTGTTATTTTTTTAAAAAATATCAATAATTGTTTTTGCTACCCCCTCTGAATCAATACCAGGAAGAGGGAGCATTTCACTGTTTCAGTATTCCAACCAATCCTCATTTTTTCTTTTGTAGACCTCTCACCATTATAGATACATTTGAATTCTTCCCCTTAACTCTCCCCTTTTAAGTAAATATAGGAAGGACTGATTGACGTATTGACAAATCAAAGGGGGCAGTTCCCTTTATGAATATGGATACATAGACTCAAAAAGAAATAAAAATGCTATTGTCTCTTTAAGATTCAAAAATTCCTTTCTTGTACAGCTGTCTGGCAAGGAACATCATCAATGAAATCCTCTGGTCCTTGGTATATGTTCCAGCTATCTCCAGCATAACATCTCAGAATCTTCATTTTCTTCTCTTCTTGTAGGAACCAGCTTTCTGTCCACTCTCCTATAAGAGTGATCTTAGCACAATTTTAAATTACCATTTCTAATATTTATAACCCTGATCATCTTTACAAACTCAAAATTTGAATCATGGCCAATTGTCATATTTAAGAAATTCACATCAGAAGCCAGTGTCTTACACTTTTCATTCATCCTTTATTAATTTCCTCACTAGGAGGATGAGATGTCACTTAAGGAATTAAAAACAGGCTTCAGTACATACATAAATACATTAAATTGTTAATTTTTAACACAATTCATATAGAATTTTAAACTTTTAGTCATGCCATGTTTCTTGGATGGCATTTACAAAATAAACCACAAACCATTCTTCTTGTTAGCATTATTAATTGCAACAAAACTTTAGACAAGCATGATATTAATCAAATAACAAAATAACGTTCTCACATTGCTTAAGGAACATTTACACAGTGAACCCTATGCAGCTTGCATGCATTTATACCCTTGTTCATAAAACTTTACTAAGATGGTGAAAAGTCCATAAGTAACACTAATTCCAGAGTATTATAACTAACAAAGTTTCTAGTTATTGCAGAATTCTTAGATATCACAAAGTTTCTTAGTCAAAAAAGTTTTGTAATAGGATCTCACATTGGTATCAGTAAGAGAGTGATCAAAGGAAAAGTACTACTGCTCTTAGAATCCTTTTAAACAAAGAGAACATCTTAAGGTGAGTCTTAAGCAGTTTGCATAAATTTCTGCACATATTCTCATTTTAGATAGAAATAAGATTAGATTGCCTAGTAACATAACACAAAAAAAGCTTATGTCTTATACTATTTACTCTAATCACAGAAATTTGTTATAGAAGGAAAAATCAGGGACATGTGACATACCCAAATTCAAACTCAAAACAAAATTAATTATGATCCTAAGTGCCTTTTGCCTTAAACAGCAAGTCTCACCAATCACAGCTTAGAACCTGATACAGTTGCTTCTACTTCCATGGAGCTGCAATAAGCAATAAAGCTTTAGCAGTATTCATATACATAAGGTTTTCATTAAACATTTTTCATTCTCAACTTTAAATTTGTTCTGGTATAAAAGCCAAATATTAGAATCCTTTCTATCTATTGTACATAAACTTGCCTCTTCTCAGCAAGCTAAGTGCATTGTTTGTAATTTACATAACTCAAACAAGTTCTTTTCCCAGGTCTGATGACCATGCCCATGCAGATAGTTTCCAGGGGCCTTGGCAATTTTACAAAATAAGGAGAAGTAACATGGACCCTAGGAAGGGGTTAATAGAAAAAACCTTGGGCCTGTCTGCTATCTTTTGTCTTTTCTCTGAGCACACTTTTTCAAAGTCGAGGCTTTCTAAAAATCATGTGAATGGTTTTACGAAACTTCTGTTCTTAAAAGTGTTTCCTTTTCTCAGAAACACCTTAAAATTTATCCTGATATTATTATTTCCTAAGTATTAAGCAATTTTTAAATTTGATCACCAAACCTTTTCCACATAATTGAAGAGAAAACAAAACATACTTTTGTAAATACTAAATTTAAGCAATAACTTCAATAGTTTAGTTAACAATCTCACAAATTCCTAAATGATAGCAAAACAATTAAAGACAAAATTTGGTAATTTATGATTTCTTAAATCACAACACTGCAAAATATTATAAGACATGGTCAATTAGAATGATTTAAAAGTTTTCTAACAGTACAATTCTGAGCCTAAAAATGTTTAGATTATATAAAAAAAATTGTTTTTCTAACAACACAGATGGTGCAGTTTCTTACCAAGTTATGCGATAAGGAAAATTTTAGAAATATAACAATATCATAAACAATTATCATCTATTTAAACTTTAAAACCAAAACCAATTCATTACCATTCCAGTGGATTTACCTCAGTTAGATGTGATCCCAAATTGCCTGACAGAGAATCATTCACCTCACATTGAAGATAATTCACATAAAATTAATGAATATGAAGTAATTATATTGAATTTAAAACAATCTATATTCAAATAGCATTTATTTTATGCCAAGAATTTCTCTAAGCACCTTTATAATCGTGTGATCTTTGTAATATCCCTGGGAATGAATTCTACCACCATCCCCTTATTGAACAGTAAACTTAAAAGTAAATAGAATTTTCTTGGGGCTATATAGTGACTAAATTTCTCAATGCCAAATAACAGTATGCCCTTTTAAAAATTATTCAAATATACATTTCTAAGTTCCATTTGTGTTTTTGTTGGGAAAGTTTTACAAACAGTTTGGAATCATCTATTGTAAGCAGGTTGATTTAAAATGTGCTGGGCCAGTATTCTAACTTCTTCTTTTGGCCCAGGTAAAAAGGAAGCCTAAGGAATTTGAATCATTGCTAAAAAAAAAAAAAAAAAAAAAAAAAAAAAAAAAAAAAGGTGTAGTCAGCTTCCCCTCTAAGCAAAGGAGTTTCATAATTAATTGAACAGTAATAACAATAACAATTCACAATAATCAATAGTCACTATCTTTACCATAGCTAATATCCATATTAGATTTAATGGAACCTACCCACGAATCTAGCCCGAAAGGTGAGAGGACATAATTCCTCCCATCTCTCTAGAACTCTATTGGTTCTTAACATTAAAGCAGCAATCCCAAAAAACCTAGTTAACAATTTTACAATTTTTATAAGTGCTGGCCAAATTGTTTTAGCTGTGACCTTCTATTAACTACAGGTAAAAGTAGGAATACCTGGTTTTCTGAATGGCAATTACAAAACATAAGAAGACAGTGTTAGTAAGGCTGAGAAAGTAACTTAACCAGTTTTACACAATCGTTTTCATTTTTTTTTTTTAGTTTCAACAAAATTCAGATTAAAAATTTCTTTGTCTAACACAATTTTCAGCTCACAACATTCACTCGAGTTTTACAAGGTAGGAAAATTTTGCTACAATTTAGAAGTACAATAATAGTACAAACAGAAAAAATTCAGATGACATTAATTGCATTCCCAAATCATTATATATATTGGGCTTTGAGAGGATAGAGGCCTTTCTTCTCTCCCCATGGTTGCAGACCTTGCTGTGGACTGGGGGTGGTTGAGCCAGGGATTTGGGAAGAGGAGAGGGCCTAAGGACCGGGGAGTGGTGGGAAGCTGTATTAAACGTCTGAGGAGTCATTGAGGAGGGTCCCTGGGGAACCTTTGCTTCCTAATAGGGCTTGCTGGGCTGTGGGAAACTTGAAGCAAAAATTCCAGGTTCCAGTGGTGTGTGAGCAAGGACTTGTGTGCTTGAGAGGAGAGGTTCCTCTGCTTGCAGTGTGGGCATCAGGGCCTCCAGGGGGTACAGTGCTGTTGTCAGTGGGCTATTATAATTTAATTTACATTGAGACTTTAGGTGAAAAAAACATCAAAATAAAGGGCCTAAAATAAGAAAAAGCAGCTAGTAAGTGGGGCAATTATTTTGAAAAGGAGCTATCTCTCTATGGTATATTCACAGCTGAATCACTTTTTTAAACTTTCCAAGTAGCAAACTTAGGAAGACCACAGCAAGCTAGAAATATATATCTATTGAGATAATTCTTATTCTAAGAAGTATTTTTGCTTCTCAGTAACAGTCTTTCCAGTCAAATATGTTCAGATTGGCTCTCATTCTCTGCTTTTATTTCTCTATTTTGAAAGATTTAAGCCACTTGTTTCAAACTCAAATAGGAACGAGGGTCATTAAATTGCACATAAGGATCTCTGTAGTTGTATATACATATATATATATTAAAGACCTTTCTCCAGTTTTTTTAATTTATACTAGTCTCATGGTAATTCTTATTAACTACACATGAATTAAAACATCTTTGTATATACTTCTAACATTGAGCTGGAATTCTTAACCCCCCTCCCCAAGGAATCTACAGATAGATTGGAGGGGGATATAGAAAATATATATATATTTTTTCTGTCATTTAAACTGAATTTTCTTCATATTCATAAATGCATTATTATTTTGAAAAAGGTTTCATGTGCTTCAACAGATTTTCTATGGGTAACAGAATCTGCTAAAGAATTTTTAGTTGTTCTAACTTTTATCACAGCCCTGGCTCATTCTAAGACAGGTGAAAAGATCTTAATGGTTTTTATTTTTACTTAAGTAAATTTTACTTCTGTGTTCACTCCTTAAAAACTTTTTTGAATGTGAGAACCTTGAATCCTCCAGCCAAGGTGAATGGGACTCTGAAAAAGATCCAGTGGTGACTTGTCCCTTCTCCCTCATACTGAGAAACTCAAAGTGTCTCTTTTTCAGATCTATGCATTTTCCAAATTTGCATTAATGCTAAATAGTATAATAAATTCTGACTTTATCTTAAACATCAAATTTAGGAGTAACACATTTCACTTAACTCTAAGGGGAAAAGATCCCCATTTTCTTTCTTATCTCTCTTCAGACTCCAAATTTGACCGGAATTGGAATGAAGGGAGAAAGAAAGAGCATTTTCTTATTTCAACAACTTTAACAACAAAGAGTCAGATAACATAATCTCTTCACACAGAGACACATAACACGAAACAGATACAGACAGAAAATGACAGGATGCACAAAAAGGATTTCTAGAAATCTGGCATTTTTCTTTTCCTTTCTACTTTGGTAACTCACAATTAGCTAGTCTATCCCATAGTGGGTTGTTGTCACCCATCCCTGGACTGAGGCTCACAAGATCTCACCCCAACTCCAATATCATGCTTAATTGTTCTTTGTGACATCGAAACTTTTCCTTCTGGAGTAAGACATATTTTTTAAATATTCCATATGGAAAAGGTTGACATTGGGAAGTGTTCTGGTTCATCCTTCCTTAATCTTTTACTCATTTGTTTTCTGATAATCTCCCATCTTTTTAAATCAATTGTAAATTCTTGTTTTTGCTCTCCTGTTGTACAAAAATCTCTTTCTGTTACAATTTTTCTTAATACTTGCAGATACAGATCCCTATCCTTAAATTATATCTGCCCCATAGTTAAATTTTCTATATCTATTTTTCTAGCTCTCTAAATCTCTAAAATTTCTACAATCCCCCAGTAAGCCTAGTTATTATTAATCCTCTCACCTCTTACTTGCATATGCTCTGAAGCCTGTATTGGTAAGATGTTACTTCATTCCCATCAAGTCCCGGACTTGTGGTCCCTTTTCCAAGCGCCAATTATACCAGCAGTGGTGTGAATATATGATGAAGTAATTGACATAAAAAGACAAAGACGTGGGCTAAGCGAGTCAAATAGTCAGGCTATACGCTGACTTTAATGGAGTTACTGACAGCATTTTATACAGCTTATTTTCCGAGTCATCCTGACTTCAAAGAAAAGTACAGTAAAGCATTGGTTAGGTTTTTATCTCCTTGCTCCTGGAAGTGAGACACTATTTTCTCTCAAAGCTAACCAAATTGAAACATTCATGTTCTTTCACACATAGAGAACCAGAGTAAAACATTTCTGTCATCTCCCATGTAGATAATCAGCTACGAAGGTGGGTTTTCTTTGCTACATCTTCTTATTCTGAAACTGGCCTTGGGGGTAGACCCATTCTCAATTGACTTTGCCATGCAAAAATTTGAGAGGCTGCTTTGCAGATATCTAATGAGGCCTGAACAGTGACCAGGATATAGCTGGCTCTCCACAATAGATATTTGAGCAATATGTATAATCTACACTACTTCTATTCAGTATTTTCCTGACATCTATCATGTGTAACTTTTCTAAAATTCTTTTTGGATACTTAGGTTTATCCAGGTTGGAAAGAAATAAATTGAAGTTTCACCATTGTTATAGTTTTTCTGTTGATGTTGCCTTATTGCTTATTTAACTTTTCTGTATAGATGCTATTCCATTTGGTTCATATGTTTACTATTGATATCAATTCATTGTCTATGGCAACTTTAACAACGTAGTTTCACAGTATATATCTTTTGATTATATTTATCTTTGTTTTTGTTTGGTCTATAGTCATGATTGCCACCCCTGCCTTTTTTATTGAGCTGGAGCGCAATAGATCCTGCCTCATCACCTTATTTTAACTTGCTGGTATTTTTTTTTCTATTTTAAATGCATTTCTTATAAATAACATATTGCTAGATTCTGTTTTATATAATCCTTTCTGTTATCTTTTTTTTCCATTTCATTAGTGAGTTCATTCTGTTCACATTCAGAGTTATGATTTCTAAACATGTATTTCCCTCCACTCCTTTCTCTTATATTTTCCTTCTTTTTTTCTCTCTTTTTTCTGTAGTACCCTCTTTAAGATTCAGTTTTGCTTGTGACTAGTCTCCCTTAATATACCCATGTTCGTATCCCATTTACCTTTCACATGGACTCCTTTCCGTTTTGTTCTCTGTTGAGTAATATGAATTTCTCTTATCTAACTAAATGCATATTTGAACTCTTCCTTCCTTTTATCTGTTTAGATAAGAGTGAATTTCAAGTGTCAACTGCTTCCTTGTCATTACCCTTCACTGTTTATACTCTTGCATATTCTAATTGTGTCAGGTAATTGCCCCTCTAATTTTTCCTCTTTTCCTACCTGTCCAGGGCATTCTTCCATTCTTCTTTTGAGATCATTCAAACATAATGTAATCATATTCCAGCTTTCTTTCTAATTAAACTCCCTTTACAACCCCTGGCAATGTTAAATTTCTGAAGGATTACTTGTTATAATCTCATTTCGTAAAAATCTAAACAGTTTAACATTGTTTAGTTCCTTGTTTTTTCACGCATCTTTTTCTTTTTATACTTATCTTGAGGCTTTTGTTTGCATGTCAAATTTTCCACTTACCCGTGGTCTTTTTATTAGAAATCCATGAAAGTCCTTTATTTCACTAAAGATTCTTCTCTTCTTCCCCCATCCCAATAGGATTTTACTCAGTTTTGTGGTATAAGTTAGTTTTCATTGGAAGCTTCTATCCTTTTCTCCCTGTAATGTCAAATTTTAAGCTTTAGTTCAAGCAAACTAAATTTTGTATGATCCTGACTATAACTCAAAAGTACTTGAATTCTTTCTTACTGGGTGCTTGTAGTATGTATCCCTGATATATTAACCCTGGATCTGGGGTATAAGATTTCTGGTTTTCCTTTTGGTGTCTTGTTCAGGAAGAGAATGGGGGATTTTTTTAAATAGTTCTTAGCACTCTGGTTCTAAGATATCTGGGCAGTTATCTTTTATGATTTCTTGAAATGTGCTATCTTGGTTTTATTTTTAATTTTTATTCATGACTTTTCAGAAGTCCAATGGCTCTTAAACTCTCTCTTTCTTTGTCCTGTTTTAAAGGACCACTGTTATGACTATATTTCCCATTTTCTTCTATTACTTTTTGATATCTTATGGATCCATTAGCTCCCATTTGACCAATTCTGATTTTCTACAGTTATTTCTTCAATAAAATTTTGTACTTCTTTTAATTTTCTTTTCATATCTTTCTTTTGATTGTCTAGACTGAAGAAAGTGCTGGAGAAAATGTTAATAATGCAAATAAAACTCAAAATTTTAATAGTAGAGGAAGTTAACATTTATCAGCATATGCTTGGGCAGAGGGCTCCATTCTGCTTTCCTGCATATCCATATATACACATGCATCTCCCCATCCCATTTCTCCTCTGCACCTATCCAGCACCATTTTATGTCTTTGCCCATTATAATGTAAGTTTCTTTGAGATGAAAACTGTTTTGTTTAATTATAATTGTATTTCTAGTGCCTAGAATACTATCTGGTATGTATCAATTTCCTAATAATGAACTTGAATTCAATTCATCTCTCAAACTCTCCTGTCTCCCCCCCTTCTCTCTTCCTCCCTTATTCTCTTCCACTCATTTTTTTTCTCTCACACACATTAATCTAAACAGATGACTAAATTTCATTCAAATCAACCACATTAAACCTGAACCAGACTATATTTTAATACAAAAAAGCAAATAAGTAGGCAATTTTGTAGTGATCCTGAATAATTTAATTTAAACTATTAACCATAATGCAGATGCTCCCTCTTCCCAAACATTTTTCTCAGTTTTAAGAATTTAAATAGAAAATACCTTAGATGATTACCACAACCTTGGCCAACTTCAGACATAATCTCAGTCCATATGCAGTTGAGGTTAAAAAAAAAAAGTTAGCACTGTTTGTTAAGAAAAATTAAAAAAAAATCTTTCCTAAGGCTAGGTTATTTTCAAACTCTCAAATCAACACCTGATAACTCTTCTTAATAATTGAATGGTCCCAAGAACTGCTTTTATATTCTAGTCTATGAATAAACTACACACTAAAGCCAGCCCATGAATAATCATTTTGAAGAAAGTAAGGTCTCCAAACTGCTCAATTTTCAATTTCTATAACTATAGGATAAATAAAATACAGAAAAGTAAGTAAGCATGTCCCCTAGTAGGGTGGTGTAAGACTAGCATAGTGTAAGACCCTCTACTTAAAGTAAAAACTTCTGAGTTTGAATCCTCGCTCCACTATTTAGGAACTATATATACTTAGATGAATACATCTAAACAATTCTGTGAAGCTGCTTCTTTTTTTTAAATCAAAATGATACATTTGTACTGCCTACTTCATGACATAATTCTTATGAGAATAAAATGGGATAACATCTTAATATAAATATAAATTGTGATTATTATTTTCTTTTTTAAAGGAACTAGGCTTATGGCTAATTCATTGAGGAGATAGAAGAATTTATAGGATTACAGATCTAGGATTGGAAAAGTCTGTAGAAACCCTCAGATTAAACCCTTTCATTTCATATATGGAGACAATGAAACACACATCTGTTAAGTGATTTGTCCAAGGAAGCAACAAGGATTGTAAGTTGACTTGAAATATTTTGTTAGAAGAGGGCATGTTAAAAGAAATGGGAAAATTAAGCTCGGAGAAGAGCAGATTTATGAGGGATATGACTGACCTATCCAAACATTTGAAGGACTACAATATAGAGAAAGGACTGTACTGGTTCTGCTTCTCTCCAGAGAATAGATCTAAGTTGAAATTTTCAGAGAGACAGAATTTTAGCTAATAATAAGTATAAGAGGCCTCTCCAGAAGTCTGATATGATCTCATAATTCATTGGTAGCACAGAGATTCATTGAGAAAACAATCTTAAACAGCTTTCCAAAGCTGTTATAAAGAAAATTTAAAAATGGAGAACTCTGAGCTTCATATTATGACAATCCTTTGTAAATTTTACATTATTAGTTGCCTCCCTGGGCCAATCGCAACTTCAGTTTTTCTGTTTTTGAAACTTGATAGCCATCCTCCAGGTTCTTCTACTTTTAGATTTTTTATCCCATGTGTCCTTTTATCTCTTCCACAGAGGGTAATAATAAATGAGGATGTTTGGACATTTATCCTCATTCCACACTGTATCACATCCCATGGACTTGTTGGGATGAGAGATTACATGTCTCAGATATACTTTCTAGGCCTAGCAGATGTTGGTCCGATTTACATCTGTTTAGAATATTTGAATTTAGAATGAATTTTAATTTTAAACCTTTTAAAGCATATTATACATGCTCAGCATTGTCACGTGATATCAATTTATAAGGTCACAGATTTAGCAATGGAACAGACACTGGAGGTCACTAAATTTAACACTCCGATTTTATAAGTGATAAAATTAAGGAATAGAAATGTTAAATAACTTGTCAGGGATCACACAGATAGCAAGTATCTCAGATAGAATTGGAACTCGTGTCTTCCTCACTCAAAGTTTAGCACTCTATCTACCATACTATCTTGTTGCCATAAACATAAAACACCTTCTTTGTTTATTTTAATAAGGCACTCAAAGGGAGACAATACACACAGGCATTAATATAAGTAGCCTAAATCTGAATATCAGTTGAAAAAATGAGAATAATCAGAGGCCACTAAATGAGGAAAACTTAGTTTTCTAATTATGAAGTGTGCGCTCATTGGGTACTGAGTTTCTCCTCACCTGGAGGTGAATTATAGGAAAATAGTGTTGTAACAACAATATTACTAGCACCTACAATTACTGTGTAAGACCAATAACAACAGTACACAGAAAGGGCTGCCAAAACAGGTTCTTTGATTTAATTTTCTAAGGAAAGAAACTTTAAGGGGTTAATAATCTCAATTTAATCAAATATACATACAACATTCACTTAGTTCAGGGGGAAAACCCAGCACCTTAAACTTCAGAGAGAATACAAACAGAAATTACAAACATACATAATATAAATGGAGCAAATAACACAAACCAGTCTATTCATAGTAATATATAGTTGCCAGAGAAGCAAAAACATCTGGGTTTTCAAGCCAATGTGGGGCGGTGGGGATTTTTATAACAACTGCCTAGAATCTAGTCTAGTTGAATCACAGGACTCTCTTCCAGTAAGTGAGAGCCCCAAACAAAATGCTAACCTCTGAATTTGTATACCCTTCTTAGGGCCAGATGGCTTCATACCTAATCAGCAAAAGGGTGTGGGCCTGGGGCTTACCACCTAATTAGACTTAATGAAAGGCACTTGATTACTTTAGCATTCTCAAAGAGAAAACAGTAAAACAAAGTCCCACCTTAACTACAAATACAAGTGTAAAGAGAATTTCTTCTAGGGGATTGGGTAGAAGACCAGAGGCTACTTTTACTTTAAGGGTTTATGATTTCAAAAATCACTTTCTTGCTACCAGAAGCTTGTGCTTTAGAAATACAGTTTCTTTCTTGGTTATGACAGCTGTTCAATAAAGTATTAGAGTAGGTTTTAGTATGCAAAATGTATGAAAATAGTGAAGCTGTGAATTGAAAACCTTTAGTGAGGAAGATAATAGAAATGTGGGAAAAACAAAACATTCTCAGTACTTAATTTTTTAATACCCATTACAAATCACTTTGTTACTTTAGGAGCATAAAAATGTATTATGTATAATTGTTTCCTCATAAAATTGGCATGTTTGCTATATTAAGCACAAAATATATTTATTCATCAATAATTAAGAATTTACTAGTTTAATTTATTTACAATGATTTTAATGTTTGCTATGATTGTGACAAGGTAACTGCTGAACTTTTAGGCACCTAGCATCTTAGGCACAGGTATTATTTTGTTAGAAATGAGTACAAATGAGTAAAATGGGAAGCATTAATACTATACTATAACCAAAATATTCATTACGCTGGTATCTTTTATAGTGTGTAGTAGAGAATGCTCTCATGTCCATAAAAGGAGAAAAAAAAAAGTAAAAATGCCCTGTATAGCTTTTACCCTGTGTAGTTTTTTTTTTCCTAATCAATTTTACTTTTGATGCATCACTATTGATATTTTAATTGCTTTTGATGCTTTATTTTTTCTCCTCCTTATTCTTTGTCATAAATGTAATTTATATCATTTATTTTTATACTATCTTCATTTTCATTCTGCAATTTTATTACTGATCCTAAATTAGATAATCCAGTTTGTATTTTCTTAGTCTTCTGGGTATTTTGAAGTCCTTTGTTATGTTATGTGTGTGTATGTGCATATGTGCATGCATGCACATTCATGCACGTGAACATACAACATGGAGTCATTGGGCAGGGATACCTGCCTCCTGCAAAAGCACTAAAGTCAGTGGCATTTCCTGGCAATTTTCCCTGGAGTGTTTTCCCTTTTCCCCCTGGGCCTCTTATTCTTCCTTTTTTGGAATGCCCATTGAGCCCTTTATCAGGTATGGCTCTTCTATAAAGTGTTGGGATGGTTCTTTTAAGAAAAAGAAATTATTTAATTGTTTGTGCTAATAAAAACAGGACAAAACTCAGCCAAATAAGAACTAGTGTCAAATGTTTCATCTATGTTTTTGCTGGCCTCCAGGGATTACTTTCTGGATCTAGCAACTGTTTGCTGGACTGATTCAGAAACAGAAGTGTACTGTTTTATTTTGCCTTGTGCTGTGCCTTTACATTTATTATTTTCATCTCTATTCAGCAAAGTGGGACTTAAATGTATTTTAACTGTCAAGCATATGATAACTGAATTTACCTACTTTAAGTCTAGCCAAGAAAACCAGCCCACTTCTACTCTCTTATTTATTTCTGATCCCAGTTCATCAGAGTGCAGTCTTAACCAGATTAAATTGAAATTAGGAAATATTTAACAAAATATGTATTAACAATCCTCCCACACACACACTTAAGATTTATACTGAAGCAACAAGAAAAAAATAAATGTATTACTTCAGAGATGGAAAGACTATTTGTATTCTCTCCATTGGAAAACCTTTTTACTTACAACAATGATAGATTGCTACACACGTAACAATAACTAGATTTCAAAACTATTTGACCAAATCAATTTCCCATATGGATAAGAGAGAAAGATGTCTACAAGTATTCATACTGTTAGGTAGATTTAAAATTCATGGAGTAAGTAGAAACATAAGCCTAATAGAGTCTCAGAGTCACAAAAATGAAAGGAAAATCAGAGACCACAGAAGTCAAACTATATTAAACTGATAATATTCTTGCTTGGATATCTACCTTCAGAGGTAGTATGGTTCCTTTTTAGATGTCTAATTGCTAGAAAGTTTTCCATAGCCTGAATCTAACACATATGAGAGTGTTCAGAATGGAGACTGTGTCAAAAGCTTGTTCATTAATTAAAGTTTGATTAGGCTGATTTGCCTAGACTTCCAATAATGGAATTGGAAAGTGTACAGAGTCAATATTCCAGGAGTTATCAGCAGTAATAGAACAACAGTCAGCTTCTATTGAGATGAAGTCTAGATGTGAAATAGAGGTTTAATAAAAACAAGTCAAACAAATAAACTTTGCAAGTATTAAAGAGAAGGCAACTAGATAACAATACATCTGAAAATAATGTGTGAATTTTCTTGTTGTTTGGTTGCTTCTGTCATGTCTGGTTGTTCATGACCCTATTTGGAGTTTTCTTGACAAAGATATTATAGTGGTTTGCCATGTAGTTCTCCATCTCACTTTGCAGATGAGGAACTGAGGAAACAGGGTTAAGTGACTTGCCCAAGGACACACAGCTAGTAATTGTCTGAAGCTGGATTTAAACTCAGGAAAATGAATCTTCTTGACTTCAGGCAAAGCTTTCTATCCACTATGCCACCTAGCTGACCTCATGTGGGTTTTAGTGCAAACTCAGTGCAATTCCATAAGCTAATGAGAGAGAAAAATGGGAGGGAAAAAATTATTAAATACTATCTGGAAGGCACTACGCTAAGCACTCTATATATTATCTCATTTGATCTTCACTGCAATGCTATGAGATATGTGCTGCTATTATCTGTTTTACATTGAGGAAACTGAGACAGAGGGGAATTGATTTGCTGAGAATCACAATCCACTAAGTGTCTGAATCTGAGTTTGATTTAGTCCTTTCTGACTCTATGGCTACCATTCTATTCATTGCACCACCTAACTATTTCTAATTTAAAAATATAAAGTAAATATAAGAATATCAACAATAATCATGACAATAATGATGTAGCTGTTGGTAAAATTGAAATTAAGAATATGCTAAATGAAAAAAATGTGAGAAGAGGCAGGCTTTCCCAAATGATATTCTATGGGAAAACACAAGTTCAAAGCCAGGTTCGGATAGTTACTAAGTATACGAGCAAGGGCAAGCCACTTCTTCAAGATTCAATTTTTTCATCTGCAATATGAAGGCAATAATAGCTCCTATATCCTAATGTTGTAAAGACAGATGGCAATAATATTTGCAAAGTTATTTGCAAACTTTAAAATGGCTATTATTATTATCATTACTATTATTATTCTTTTTATTTTAGCAGTCTACAGAACATAATTTACTAAAAGTTATAGGAAACCAAAAAACTTGACTGCATTTTGCATTGATATGTATAGAATTTATATATAGAATAATCCCTAGGAAATGATAAACTACTTGAAGTCAGGGAGTGATTCACTTTGATCTTTTTACATGCAGCATTACATAGAGTCAGCATTTAAAAATGTTTGTTGAACTGTTGCTCTCAATTTATATGAAAGGATGGTTATGCAAGTAGATATGTCAGATTATTCAAGAGAGTTGTTTCAGTTCAATGAGAGAAAAAATCTGTAAGATGATGTATCATTATGTAAAAAGAAAACTCAAAGCAGTGTGCTATTATTTTTATTTTCAAACAGGTATGTAGATGTTGCATAAATATAGGTATGTATTTTAAAATTTTATGGCTTGAAAATAGCACATTTTATTATATAAAACACGATGACCATGCATAGAAGAAGCCTAATATTGACATATTTCACAAACAGCACTCTTTATGTATGGTAAATTCAAAACAAAAATAAAATTCTTATAATTTTACCTTTAAATAATTTTTATTGAATAGATATGTAATGGTGAATATGAAGGTAAAACATACCCTTTCTGAATTTCTAAACATGAAAATACTTTATAAATTGAAATTTATGAAGAGGGACTTTTCAAAATAGCCTATGCCTCAAACTTCTGTTAATGATGAACTTTTAAAATTTTGCCTGCTTGCCTCTTCAAAGATTAATTTATCCTGAAGAACAGAACAAAAGATAGAGGGATCGTGGTAGCAAGTTGTATCAGCAGGAAAAAAGAAAAGTTCATTGAAAATGCCCTACTCATTAAAATTAATTTAAGGTGCTACTCAATAACTATAATTTTAAAGTAAAAAAGGTCACAAAAAATGAAATTATATGAGTTTGTACATGTTATCATTTCTGTCATGTCAGTATCATACCACAAGTGATTGGTTTTTTGTATAAATTTATTTATTTTTAATTTTCAACATTCAGTTCCATAAGTTTTTAAATTTTCTCCCTTTCTTTCTCCTTCCCCCTTCAGAATATGGCATGCAATCTGATGCAGGCTCTTCAGATACATTCTTATTAAACATATGTAGCAACAATGCTACTTTCCACAAGTGTGGCTGTGTAAGGCAAATAGCACCAGCACATAGAATGGCTACTAACACAGCTTCTTTGAACTACTTTTCTAAGGAAAGCTACTTTAAGGGTTTTACAATCTCACTTTAATTAAACATAAAAATATCACTCATTTAACTCAAGGGAAAAAGTTAGCACCCTGAACTTCAGAGAAAACAAGCAGAAATTACATAAATGGAGCAAAATAACACAAATCAGCAGACAGGTTTCTAGTTGTCTGTCCAAGATATTAAATGCATAGTTACCAGCACCAACATCTGGGTTTTTCAAAGCTGGGCAGCTCCAATGGCTACCCAGAATCTGGTCTAGTCAAATCATAGGACATTCTTCCAGTGAATGAGGCTCAACCAAAATGCTAACCTCAAAGTACATATATCCTTTTTCAGGGCCCAAGGGCTTCACACCTCTCCAGGGCTTCACATCTCTTGTGCCCTAATTAGAGAAAAGGTTTGGGCTTTCCTACAAACAAAGGAAAGATTAAATGAAAGACACTTGATTGCCTTGGTGCTGAGAAATACTCCAAAAGAAAAAAAAAAGCCCCACTTTGCTTGCCTTACACATATTTTTACATTAGTCATGTTTTATCTAGAAGAATTAGACTGAATGGGAGGAACCATGAGAAAGAAAAAAACAAAACAAGCCAAAAAAGTGAGTAAATAATATGCTTTGATCTGCATTCAGAATCCATATTTCTTTCTCTGGATGTGGATGACATTTTCAATATTGAGTGTTTTGGAATTGTTTTAGGCCCTTGCATTGCTGAGAAGAGCTAAGTCTATTGAAATCAGTCATCTCACAATGTGACTGTTACTGTGTACAATGTTCTCCTGGTTCTGCTCACTTCACTGAGCATCAGTTCATATAAGTCTTTTCAGGTTTTTCTGAAGTCTACCTGCTCATCATTTCTTTTAGCACAATAGTATTTCATTACATTCCTATCCCATAACTTGTTCAGCCATTCCTCAATTGATGGGCATGCCCTCAATTTCCAGGTCTTGGCCACCACAAAAAGAACTGCTATAAATATTTTTGTATATCTGGATCCTTTTCCCATTTTTATGATCTCTTTGGGATATAACCCTAGAAGCAATATTCTGGGTCAAAGGCTATGCACATTTTTATAGCCCATTGGGCACAGTTCAAATTGCTTTGCAGAATGGTTGAATCAGTTCACAATTCCACTAACAATGAATAATTGTTCCAATTTTCCCACATCTTCTCCAGCATTTGTAATTTTCCTTTTTCTTCGTTAGCCAATCTGATAGGTGTGATTTGCATTTATCTAATCAATAGTGATTTAGAGCATTTTTTCATGTGACTATAGATAGCTTTAATTTCTTCCTCTGAAAACTGCCTGTTCATATCCTTTGACAATTTATCAAATGGGAAGTGACTGCAAAGTCAGTGTTTAGAACAAGAATTAATAAGCTTCTAATTGCTAATCCAAAACAAGAATATTTAATAATGTTATATTAAATGAACCATCCCAGAACTGCCAAGCTACTGCTTCTAGTCCAAAGGGACTTAGAAAATATATCTATTTATGATGCATTCCTATCTTCTTTAATTAAGAGTGTATATGAAAAAATGCATCACTAAAATGCCTATCTATGTTAGCTTTCTTTTTTGTATTGATATAAAATTAACTCCAAGTGGTAAATGAATATTTTAATCCATATTTTAATCCACATTTTATAGTCTCTTGTTGTCAGTCATTTTTCATGCATAAATACCTATGCATATATGTGAATAATATATGTAACATATATAATGTATGTATAGGTATTGTTGTGTGTATATGTATGTGTATATGATCATCCATTCTATAAAATAATCTTTGTCCATCACCTTAAGAAGCACCGAGTATAAAGTTAATTCTGAAGTATTAATTGGAGTATTATTGAGCTTAGAGACTGGGGTATGATTAGGTGTGGATGCACATGGGTATCCTTTGCTGACTTGAGTAGTCATCTTAATGATGAGTTGGTTTAAATTCTAAATAGTCAGGGAGTACATCTATTAGTAAATCAGGAATATTAATTATTCAAGAGTGTTCATACAATATTGTCGATTAATATAGAGCCTCCATGAAGAAAAGCAGGACAAATGTAGGAATTTAACAAGCTTAAACAAACTACATAAGATTAAAAGGAAAACTTTAATTTTGAAAAAAAAATGATTTGAATTTCTAATAAACATTAATTTAAAATGGTAATACTTCAAAGATTACCAGATAATTAGCACTGTAATTATATAAAAGTGATTTAAACAGCATAATGTCAGAGTGATTCACAGCACAGCTGTTGCCCATCAAGAAAAAAAGGAAGGGAGTATGGCCAATGCACACTCTCCAATGTAATTAGACACAGAAACTGAAAGTTGTCTATCATTGTTTTGATGGTGCCATGCTCAGGTTGTTGCTTTTTAAAAATCTTCTACTCCTATATCTATTGTATTGCTTTTAATCAATAAGAATTTTGATATGCCTACTATGTTGCAGACATTGTGTAGTCTAAGGTCATGATATCCACCTATGGGTCAACCTTCATCTTAAACTTGTTTTCCTCTACATCCTGTCCTGGCATAAATCCTCCTAGCCAAACCTAATAGAAACAAATTTGTAGTCACAGAAGCATTGAATGTCAAAATTGTGGTAGACTCTAGAATTCATTTGATAGTAGGATTTAGAATTGCAGTTGAAAGTAGAGACTATCAAAAGATGTTTGGCCCACTCTACTGAGGTGGTAAATCTAAATGTTTTGGAAGGAGGGAGAGCAAGAGATTCAAAGATGGCTGATTTGGCATTCACTACTATCAGATCAAATTTCAGGGCCGTCTATAAAGGTGTTGAATTTGTCACTAATTGTCACTGTTGGTGAAATGAGAAACAATTGGGTGACATTTGTCTTTAGAGTACTTTTAGAGAGGAGGAAATTTATTATGCGGGATTTGTGACTTTAGTTCGACCAGTATAGTCCAAACTGAATTTTCTCCATTATGTCCAGGTGTATCCAAAGAGGCTCAAGGTTTTTGAGAGAGTACTTGACTTTCCTTGACCCATCTCACATTTTCATATATGTCTTCTTTGTGGCTTTATTAAATTACAATTTCAGGTTTAGAAAATGTTGAGTATTTCTAGAGTTTCTCTGCCTTCAGGAGACAACTTTTTTATCTTCAATCAAACTCAATATATGTCTATTTTTTCCAGAGATAATACCGTGTTCACGAATATCCCAATGGGAGTCCCACAGATTCCTGTCACTTTATCTAGGAGTAATAATTGGTGAAAAAATTTGGTGGAAAACAGTGAAAAAAAACATATGTTCCAACCAATATAATGTGGCCTTCTTCTTGTATGGAAGCAATCAGCCATAAGGCCATAATTTTCTCCCTATAAGATATGACAATAAATATAATCAAAAGTTACAACCTTCAAGGAAGACAGGAAAATGAAGCATTGAAAGAGACTCTGTCACCCCAAAGACATTAAGAAAATCTCTGAAAAGGAAGCAAAAAAACCCAGCTTTGTGGGTTTGAAGGGATGAGGGAACTTTCACAGAGGTGAATAAAAGAGGAATATAAATAATAAATATGTGCTGACATACATATTTACCAATATTAAAGGAAGTGAAGACAGAAATGTCTGAAGGAAAAATATATTCAAATAATATAAACAAAATTATCAGAAATGAAACTAGAATTTCCTGGGAATACAATAAAATAGATAATAGGACATAAAAGAAATTGAAAGAGAAAATGAAATCGATAAAAATGAGGTGAAATAAAGATGTCAATGAATGAGACTAAAATATAAAGAATATGATGATGGAATTTAATAATCTGTAAATATCCCCACAAAATATTATTATTACAATGGACTAGAAAGGCAAAATTATTTCACTGGCAGACAATTAAAGGCAGCCAAGAAAGAAAAAAAAGTGTGGCCACTCCTCTTTCAGTCAGATAGCCAGAAAATAATTTGAAAAGTATAAAAATAAAAATGATGGATTTGGAAAGGGGGGAAAAGGAGAGAAAACATAAGAATATCAGGATTTTTGAGCTTTCCCCAAACTTGGAAGAAATAAAAAATTCCATTATATTTCAAGAAATAATAAGGATGTTTTTCAAGGAATATTAAAAAAAATTGTTTATCTTCAAAAGTAAAGATAGTTCTTGATTTATACAAATTCTCATTATTCCAGTTTGACTTAAAGAATTATGGAAGATATACATTTTCCAAAAAACACAATAAACAAGCAAATAAATAAATAAATAATCCAAGTGAAAGTAGAAAGTGTGTAAAACTCCCACTGCCAGATAAAGGGATCCTGGCTTGAGACGTCCTGGGGGAAGAGAAGATCATTGCCCCACTCTCCTCCCTTACCCTGGTGTCTGTCTTCTTTCAGTACCACATGTCTGTCCTTCTTCCCTCCTCTGTCAGTGTCTGTATCTGGCCATCATGTGTTTCCCCACCTTCAGCCCCCTTTACTTCTTCTCCCATAATGTAAAGAGAGAACTATCTGTATAGTACTGAGATATATTTTGCAAATAGCTGTAAAGGAAATATCCTGTTTTCTATTAACAAAAAAAATCTAAATTATGTGATTTACTAAAAAACTAAGATAACAGAAAACATTTAAATATGACAAAAATTAAGATACTAGCTTTTATACTATAATTATTTTTCACTAACTTTTAAGATATAAAGTGATATCGCTATTGATTCATATTCACTAGAAAAAATTAATAACATAACTAATAACTAACAACATAAAGCCTTGTGAAGGACTGATTATATTCAAGGTGAATTAAGTGACTCTTCAATATAGATATTTTATGGAAACAATAAAACAATAATTACATTATTTTAATTAAAAACTAGTTAAATATTTTTATCATAGCAATATCATAACAGTATTTCTAAATAAAAGAAATAAACAAAACGAAATAAGTTGATTTGTTTCAATGGAGGAGGAAGACAGGAGGAAAGCATTAACCTGAATGTGGGCATCAAAAAGGAAGCAAAATAGAAAATAAAGCAAAGAGAGTAGTACCAAAGAACCAGACACTTAGCATTTTAGCCAACACTTAGGCATTTGCTGAACAAATTCATATATGAATGTTATATAGTACTATTTTATTGAAAGAAATAACAAAAGGGATGGTTTTAGAAAACCTTCCAAAGATTTATATGAACAAAACAGAATGAGAAGAATGTATACAATAACAAAATTATGAGAATGAACAATTTTGAAAGGCTTAAGAACACTGATCAAAACAATCACCTTCCAGGATTTCAGAGGGTCAGTGATAAAGCAATCCACCCTCTGACAGAAAGACATTAATTGGTATTTGTAGAATGAGATACTATTTTTTTAAGGAAATAATCAATGTGGGGATTAATTTGCTTGACCATAAATGCTAGTTTAAGGGAAAAATTGCATTTTAAAAAATCTTTCCTTGTTTCCTTCCTCTTGGACAGGTAGGTATCATAGTGAATAGAGCGCTGGACTTGGAGTCAGGAAGACTCATCTTCATGAATTCAAATCATTCCTCAGACACTTACTTGCTGTATAGCACTGGGCAACTCACTTCACCATTTTTTCCTCAGTTTTTCTTTGGTGAAATGAGATAGAAAAGGAAATGACAATCCATTCCATTATCTTTGCCAAAAACAAAACAAGCAAACACAGATTAAAAACACTTAATTTAGGTCATGAAGAGTTGGACACAATTGAAAAACAACTGAACAAATAATGGGGGCTGGAGAAGGAAGGAATACATAATAAATGCTTGCTAATTTGAAATATGTGTGTGTATATGTGTGTGTGTGTGTGTGTGTGTGTGTGTGTGTGTGTGTGTGCGCGTGTGATTTCTGCATGTAAAGGTTAATGTTGTAGCTACATGTCCAGGTTTCTTACTTCAGTTTCCTTGTTATTGGTGTTTCGATTTACCTAATTCCCAATTTAATACCTTAAAAGTAGAAAATGTTAAGTATTAGTTTTTATGGGAACTGTAAAAATGTTATTTTCTTGAGTTAAGGAACTCCCAGGAAGGAAACCTAACCTACCTCTAACAGCAATACTGACAACTTTCCTATGGCTTATAGTCTTAGAGCTTAAGTGACCTACCCAGCATGATACAAACAGTGTATGTCAGAGAAAGGACTTGCGTTTAAGTCTTCCTGAGTCTGAAATGAGCCCTATTACTGTTATGTAATGCTTGTTATCACTGATTGAAAGAATTAGCATTTTTACTAATAATGAAATATTATTATTGAGTTAGAACAATAAAATGACAAGTTATTCAAAAAATAATTCCAATGAATTGTTCACTTTTTCTTCTGTAGTTATTTGTTTAATTTGTGTCACCATACTAAGGAAATAAAATAATACATATACTTAAATTTCTGAAAATAAAAAAAAATTATATTTAATTAATGAGTTGTCACCCATTCTTATAGTACTTATTTTTACTTAAAACTAATAAAGTTTTCAGATGTCACCTAAAGTAAACAATAAGTTTTAAAAGTTTGGGATTATCCTCTCTTTTACATCAAAGATATATTTCTTATAATTTAATTTTCAAAGCAAATTTCTATCTACATACATCCAAGAAACGTAGACAAACTTTTTGTTATACATAATGAAATTTGTAAACACTAATACCTGAGATACTTAAAAAAAATATCTGGCTAATTATTTTATTTGCAATATTACTTGTCATTATACAACCTATTTTGTAAAAATGTTCATGTATACTTCCTATGTCACATACTTGAACTCCAAGGAGCCATAATGGCAGAGTAAAGTAAGAGCTCTCACCAACTTCCCCCTTCCCTTGTTAACCTTGAAAAACCTAGAGAATATTGCCCCAGGAAAATCTTGGAATAGTGGATTCTAGAAGTATAGCCCTCTTTAGCTCAGGAGGCTAGGGAGATTGAAGGGAAGGGTCTCTCCTGTGGTGGCTAAAGGGTTCCAGAGAAGGACCAGAGTCATTCCAGCAAGCCCCACCTTACCAGACCAGCAGGAGATTTTGGGCCCCAGGTAGGTGGAGCTGGCAAGTGGCAACATCTGGACCCCAAGTGTGCCTCTCCACAGCCATGGGAATCAGTAGAAACCAGCGCCAGTGTCCACCAGTGGATGAGCCTATCCAGCCCTAGGGAAGGAGGTGATTTCCAGCAGCCAGAGCACCCCTCCCCCATACCTCATAATGCTAGCTTCAGTGTAACCCCAGGGAAATACAAAAAGACCTGGCCTCAGCACATAAGAGCTAGCTCCACCTCAGCACCAGGTGAGCAGCAGCATTATATATATAGCTTTTACCTAACAAAACCAGTCTGAAGCCCACAAAGCCAGTAACCAAGACCCTAGCTCCCACCACAAGAGACATGGGAAAGAGCCCTCTGTGCCACAGAGATAGCGATCTTTAAAAAGCGATAGCAATCACTTTAAAAGCCAGGAAAAAAAAGGCAACTACCATGAATAAGAAGCAGACTAGAAAAGTGAAGACCATTGATTCTTAATATGGAGACAGAGAAGATCAAAATGCAAATTCAGAAGAAGACAGAAGAGGATAGCATTGACACTATACCCACATCTAAAACCCCAAAAGGGAATATGAACCAGTCTCAATCCCAAAAAGAATTCTTGGAAGAGCTCAAGAAGGAATTTAAAAACCAAATTAGACAGGTAGAAGAAAAATTGACCAACTATTTTAAAAATACAAATGACAAAATGAAAAAAAAATCACCAAAGAGAACAATTTTTAAAAAGCTAAAATTGGCCAAATGGATAAGGAGGTACAGAGCCTATGTGGAGAAAATAACACCTTAAAAGAAAAGAAAATGATCAAATGGAAAAGTAAGTACAAAACTAATTGAAGAAAATGATTTATTAAAAATTAGAATTGGTAAGTAGAAGTTAATGACTCTATGAATTATCAAGAATCAGTCAAACGAAATTTAAAGAATGAAAAAATAGAAGAAAATGTAAACTATCTAATTGGAACAAAGCAAATGACCTGGAAAATAGATCCAGGAGAGACAATCTAAGCATTGTTGTCCTAACAGAAAGCCATGATGAATAAAGGCATGGACAGTATCTTCCAAGTAATCATCAAGGGAAACTGCCCTGCAATTTTAACATCAGAGGGCAAAATATTCATTGGAAGAATCCACTTCACCTTCTGAAAGAGATCCCAAGGTGAAGACTCCAAGAATATTGTAGCCAAATTCCAGAATTATCAGGTTAAGGAGAAAATATTATGCACAGCCAAAAAAAATTGATTCTAATATCCAGGGACTACAGTCAGCATCACACAGGATCTTGCAGCTTACACATTAAAAGATCAGAGGGATTGGAATATGATATTCTGAATGACAAAGGAGCTTGGACTGCAACCAAGGATCAACTACCTAGTAAAATGCAGCATAATCATTCAGGCAAGGAGATGAACATTCAATGAAATAAGGGAATTCCAAACCTTCCTGATTAAAAGGCCAGAGCTCAGTGGAAAAATTTGATTTTCAAATATGGGTCTCAAGAGAGGCATAAAAAGATAAACAGGATAAAAATATAGAAAAAAAGCCTCATTATTCAATAATGCCAAACTATTTACATTCCTATATGAGATGATGATACTTGTTAATCTTGAGGATTGTATATACATTATGACATTAAAAAGGTTATACATGAATAGAGGGTGTGGGTATAAATTAACTGATGTGGTGATAAAAAAACTAACTAAGGGGTACAAAGGGATTGTAATGGGAAAAGAGGAAAGCAGGAGGCAGAATATGTTAAATTACATCACTTGAAAAGGCAGAAAAAACATATGATAGTGAAGGGAAAGAAGGGAGGGCAATGAGAATTGTTTCAAATTTACTCATTAGTTTTGATTCAAAGAGGGAATAACATACTCTGTTAAGTATAGCAATCTAATTTTCCCTACAGGCAGTAGGAGGGGAAAGGGGACAAAAAAGGGGGGTGGTGGTTAGAAGAGAGAGAAGAAGTAGTAAGGAAAAAGGGTAAGATAAAGGAGGGGGTTGATAAGAAGGAAAAATTGAGAGAATCAGTGGTCAAAAGCAAAACTCTTTTGAGGAGGTAAGGGAGAAGGGAGAGAAAAAAAGCATAAATGGGGGAGGATAGGAAGGAGAGAAAGACACAGATAGTAATCATAACTCAGAATGTAAATGGGATGAACTGTCCTATAGAATAGAGGTGGATAGAAGAAAGGATTAAAAACTCAAATCCTAAAATATGTTGTTTACAAGAAACACATTTGAAATGGGGGAATAACCACAGGATAAGAGGTAAAAGGATAGAGTAGAATATATTATGCCTCAGGTGAATTAAGAAAAAAAAAAGCTGGGGCAGCAGTCCAAACCTCAGACAAAGCAATAGCAAAGATAGATCTAATAAAAAGTGCTAAGGAAGAAAACTATATGCTGCTGAAAGGCGCCATATAAAATGAAGTAATATTCTTACTTAACATCTATCCATCAGCATCTAAATTCTTAGAGGAGAAGTTAAGAGAGTTACAGGAAGAAATAACCAACAAAAATATACTAGTGGGGGACCTCAACCTCCCCCTCTCTGAACTTGATAAATCTAACCTCAAAATAAACAAGAAAGAAGTTAAGGAGGTGAATAGAATTTTAGAAAAGTTAGATATGATAGATCTCTACTGAAAATTGAATGGGGATAGAAAGGAATATACTTTTTTCTCAGTGGTAAATGGCATATACATAAAAATTGACCATGCATTAGGGAATAAAACTTCCCAATCTAGTGCAGAAAAAGCAGAAATAGTCAATGCATCCTTTTCAGGTCATGATGCTATAAAATTGTATGTAATAAAGGGCAATGGAAAGATAGACTAAAAATTAATTGCAAACTAAACAATTTAATCCTAAAGAATGAGTGGGTGAAATAGCAAATCATAGAAACGATCAATAATTTCATTAAAGAAAATGACAATAATGAGACAACGTAACAAAACTTATGGGATGCAGCGAAAGCACTTCTTAGAGGAAGTTTTATATCTTTGACTGTTTACATGAATAAAATAGAGAAAAAGGAGATTAATGAAATGGGCATACAACCGAAAAAGCTAGAAAAAGAACAAATTGAAAATCCCCAATTAAATACCAAATCAGAAATACTGAAAAACAAAGGAGGGATTAATGAAATTGATATCAAGAAAATTATTGAACTAATAAATGAAACTAAGTGCTTGTTTTATGAAAAAAAAAGCAGTAAGACTGATAAAACTTTGGTTAAATTGATTTAAAAAAGAAAGAAAACCAATTTCCCAGTATCAAAAATGAAAAGGGCGAACTGACTTCCAATGAAGAGGAAATTAAAACAATTATTAAGAATTATTTTGCCCAATTCTATGCCCATAAATTTGACAATTTTAGGGGCATGGATGAATATTTACAAAAATGTAGATTGCCCAGATTAACAGGAGAGGAAATAAAATACTTAAATAACCCCATCTCAGGAAAAGAAATTGAACAAGCCATCAATGAACTCCCTAATAAAAATCTCCAGGACCATATAGAGTCTATCAAACATTTAAAGAACAATTAATTCCACTACTTTATAGGATATTTGGGAAAATAGGCAAAGAAAGAGTCTTTTCAAATTATTTTTATGACACAAATATGGTACTGATATTTAAAACAGGAAGAGTCAAAACAGAGAAAGAAAATTATACACAACTTTCCCAAATGAATATAGATGCAAAAATTTTAAATAAAACATTAGCAAAAAGATTTCAGCAACTTATCATGACAATAATACACTATGACCACATAGCATCTATTCCAGGAATGCAAAGCTGGTTCAATTTTAGGAAAATTATCAGCATAATTGATCAAAACAACAACAAAATTTGTAGAAACCATATGATTATCTCAATAGATGCAGAAAAAATATTTGACAAAATGAAACACCCATTCCTGTTAAAAACACTAGAGAACCTATGAATAAATAGAACCTTCCTTAAAATGATACCTAATTAATAAATACCTAATTGATAAAAATGATACCTAAAAATGATAGACCTACCTAAAATCATCAGCAAGCATTATATGCAATAGGGATAAGCTAGATACATTTCGAGTAAGATTGGGGATGAAACAAGGCTGTCCATTATCATTACTGTTATTTAATATGGGACTAGGAATGTTAGCATTAGGAATAAGAGAAGAAAAAGGAACTGAAAGAATTAGAATAGGTGAAAATGAAAATAAGTTATCACTCTTGGCAGATGATATAATGATCTACTTAGAGAATACTAAAGAAACAAGTAAAAACTACTTGAAATAAAAAAAAAAACTTCAGCAAAGTTTCAGTATGTAAAATAAACCAACATAAATACTCAGCATTCCTATATATTGCTAATGAAGCCCAACAGCAACAGATAGAGAGAGAAGTTAAATTTAAAATTACTGTAGACATTATAAAATATTTGAAAGTCTACTTGCCAAAACAAACCCAGGAACTATATCAACACAATTACAAAACACTTTTCACACAAATAAAGTCAGATCTAAATATTTGGGAAAACAACAGTTGCTTGTGGTTGGGCCAAGCTAATATAATAAAAATGACAATTTTCCCTAAATCAATTTACTTGTTTAGTGCCATAAAAATTAAACTACCAAAATTATTTTATAGATATAGAAAAATAATAACCAAATTAATCTGGAAGAAAAAAGGTCTAGAATATCAAGGGAATTAATGAAAAGAAATGCTAGAGAAGTTAGCCTGGCTATACCAAACCAAATATACCAAATAATACAATCTAGTATTATAAAGCAGCAGTCATTAAAACTACTTGGTACTGGCTAAGTAATAGAGTGGTGGATTAGTGGAATAGGTTAGGTATACAAGACACGGTAGTCAATGACTACATTCATCTACTCTTTGATAAACCAAAAAGTCCAGCTTCTATGATAAAAACTCACTACTTGAGAAAATATGCTGTGAAAACTGGGAAAGAGTCTGGCAGAAATTGGGCATAGATCAATATCTCACACAATACATCAAAATAAAGTCAAAATGGGTTCACTATTTAGATATAAAGACTGATACTATAAGTAATCTAAGAGAAGGAACAGTTTACCTGTCAGATTTATGGAGAAGAAAAGAATTTATGACCAAGCAAGGGTTAGAAAGCATTACAAAATGCAAAATGGATACTTTGATTACATTAAATTGAAAAGTGTTCATACAAACAAAGCCAATACAGCCAAGATTAGGATGGAAGGAGAAAATTGGGAAAGAATTTTTTACAACAAATATCCTTGATAAAGGCTTCATTTCTAAAATATACAGAGTACTGAGTCAAATTTGTAAGATTACAAGTCATTCCCCAACTGATAAATGGTCAAAGGATATGAACAGGTAATTTTCAGAGAAAGAAATTAAAGACATCAACAATCATGTTAAAAATGCTCTAAATCACTACTGATTAGAGAAATGTGAATTAAAAGAACTCTTACGTACCACATCTCTTCTGTCACATTGCCTAACATGATAAAACAGGAAAATGATAAATGGTAGAGAGGATGTGGGAAAATTGGAACACTAAAGCATTGTTGGAGGAGCTGTGAACTGATCTTTCTGGAGAGCAATACGGAACTTTGCCCAAAGGGCTATAAAAATGTGCATACCCTTTGACCCAGCAATATCATTTCTAGCACTGTATCTCAAAGAAATCATACAAGTGGGAAAAAGACCTGTATGTTCAAAAACATTGATAGCAGCTCTTCTCGTGGTGGCAAAGATTTTGAAATCAAAGGGATACCCATCAATTGGAGAATGGTTAAACAACTTGTGGTATATGAATTTAATGAAATACTATTGTGCTGTATATGAAATGAGCAGCAGATGGACTTCATAGTAAACTAGAAAGAATTATGTGATATGATGCTGAGTGAGTAGAGCAGAACCAGAAGAACATTATACATGGTTACAGAAACACAGTGTCTCTGACCACTAACTTTGATAGACTTGGTTCTTCTCAGCAATTCAAGGTTTAAGACAACTGCAAAAGACTCATGATGTAAAGGGTGACTCACATCCACAGAAAGAATTATGGATTTTGATTGCAGATTGAAGCAAACTATTTGCTCTCTTTTTTGTTTGTGTTTGTTTCTGTTGTATTTCTTCTTTCTTGTAGTTCATTCCATTTGTTATAGTTCTTTACAACTTGACTATTGTGAAAATATGTTTAATGTGAAAGTATAAGTACAATCTATATCAGATTGCATGCCATCTTGTGTGGGGAGGGGGAAGGAGAGAAGGGTTGAAAATTTGAAACTCGAAAACTTGAGTAACTGAATGTTGTAAACTAAAATTAAATAAATAATTAATTAATTTAAAAATACTTTAAAAATAAAGTAGAACTCTTACCCATAAAAAGATAACATTTTCTGTTCAGAAAATAATTGGACATATCAATGAGCATTAATTAAATGTAATAAAGCCATTTAGATGGAACCTTTAATAAATGACATTTATTTAATAAAAACAGAGTGTTTGAGATCATTCTTTTTCACACTTTAATGTTTACTCCTGTGTAATTTTCATAAGGTAAAATAAATTGGTAAAGCATCAGAGACTTATTTTTCCCATTTATAATGCATGGATATTCACAATTTAATGAACTCGACAATTGTTATAATTGATTTTTAACACCATCTTCTGTGGAGATATGTGTACAGAGATTGTGATATTGTAGCATTATAATTTGTTTTTACTTCTTAGATAACAGAAATCCTGTGACTTAACATTCACTAAGGAACTTTCTGAAATATTAAAGGTCAGATAAAAAAAAAGCATAGCATAGTCATTTTGTACCATATCCCTGTAAGATTTTCTCCACTCATTGTAGGACAATTCTGAATTCATCCAAACGAGGTGGGTTCACACAGAGTATATTATTGAGTTGGATAGAAGTCACAGATCACCTTGGTAACTCTAAACTAAATGAGAACATCGACAATATCAGCATCCTCACGGTAAAGGAATGGCAGGCAGCTTTATATAGGTTTGGAACTTTGTGGGTCTTGATAACATTATGCCTGGTATCACAGAAGTCCTGGAAGGAACCCTAAAATTCTGGTTTTGGTTCTACTATAAGTTCTTTTCTGCAACCCAAACTACTTTCTCTCTTACTCCAATAAATCCTCATTTTACCTCCTCAATGTTCTGCTCATGATCGACATCTCCCTTCCACTGTACACACTGGAATGCCTACTGCATCATTAACACATTTTTGTTCATTTTAAATCTATGTTTTTCCTTCCGTTCTAGAGCACTGGGTATGGCATTAAGCAGGTCTGCTCTGAAATCCTATTTCACACATTTGTTAGTTGTGTGATGTGGTAATGAGCAAGTCATTTATCCTCTTTGTGACTTGGTTTCCTGACCTATGAAATTAGAGATTTGTATACAACAGCCTCTAATCTTCCTTCTAGCTCTATATCTCTGATGCTATATTCATAACATGGAAACCTGTTTCTCTTCTAATGACACCACTTCCCTTCTTATTCATTCTTAATACTTGCTATACTTCCCTTCTTATCTCTCTTATCATTGCTTAAGGTAGGGAAAATGTCTATGTGGCCTTTTCTGGCCTTCTTTTCCCTTCTGATGGTAATAATGAATTCCCTTTTAAGATTATTTTCCATAGTATACAGAGATATAGAACATTATTCATATATTTATATATTGTCATGTATCGATACATATATATCTATAAACATTATATACATATATTTATATATACTCATTTATAATATTATTATTACTTATTCTTATTTTGATGTTTCTATCATTGTTTTATATATAAGCACTTTTGGGTGAGGAACTGTTTTATTTTTGGTTTTCTTTCTATCCCTAGCTCTTAGCACAAGTGAAAAACACATCGTTTTTCAGTCATTCAATTAATTCTGACTTTGTGTGACCCCAGGGACATTATTGCCTATGGAATTTTCTTGGTGATTCTACTGGAATAGTTTTCTGTTTCCTTTTTCAGTGTATTAAGGCAAACAGAAGTTAAGTGACTTGTCCAGGGTCACATAGTGTCTGAGGTCGAATTTGAACTCAAGTCTTTCTGACCCAATATCAGAATTCTATCCACTGAGTCACCTAGCTTCCTCAGCCTGACACACAGAAAGCACTTAATAAATGCTTGTTAACTGACTGACCTATGTAAATATCACCGATTGTGTTAGTAGCCCCTTCCAGTTCAATAAAAATGTTCCCAAGAGTTAAAGAGAAAAGGTGTCTTAGAGTTGGAGGTTGGCCCTACATACTCTCATGAGAATAAACCGAACAAAGAAGAAAGAGAAGACAGAAAAGCATGCTATTCCTTCCTTTTTTCCTACCACAAGAAAGAAAAAAAAAACTCATAAGAAATCAGAGATGCCAATTCTCTAATTGCTAGAATATTTCAGATCAAATGACTTTGCAAACCACAAGCATTCATGAAATGAACTGAAGACATGAACTCTTCTGATGTGCTAGGACTACATCAAAGTGAAATGAAAACAAATTGTACCATGTAATGGACACACACACATACACACACACACATATACATGCATACATATGTATATATATGGATGTATATGGATATGCATTAGATATGGATATGGATATGTACATAGATATGGATGTTGACACACACACGTATATACACATATATGTATGTATGTGTATATAAACCAATGGTACCTTTGGATTGAAGTCATATAAGAAAGTAGTGCAGACTAGGATGAGCCAATCATAAGGAATAAATCTATCTAAAAACAAAGGTGAAAAGAAAAAATGTAACTAAGGAGCTACAAAAATCTAAATAAGGAAAAGATGAAGAATCAGAATTCAAAGAAAATCTTCACTTAAAAACATTAAAAATTACACCTAATAACACAACAAATGACAAAAATAATATGTCTAAAATGATTTTGAAAAGGAAATATGCACACTTTGAAATTTTGAAGATAAAAGCCTTTGAGTTTAAAGGAGTGTATCTAATCAGCAGGTCAATTATATTAAAATAGTATATTTCAAAAACAATCTGATATATGCAATAACTATGGTAATGGATACCTTTCCTTCCACAATTCATGATATTCCAAAATTCTTAGTGCATTTTTGTGTAATTGAAATCTTCTAGGAACATGTCCATCATACTGACAAAGGGAATTACCTTAGATATTCTCAGAAGTGAATGAATCAATAAGCATTTATTAAGTAGTTACTTTTTTATACTTAAAATATAAAATATGTCATATATTTCCTTAATGCTTTGCATCAGTCTTCAGTAATTTAATGTAACACGTATTTAACAAGTACCTACTATGTGAAACACATTGTGATTGTGAAGACAAAAATAATACAGCACTCTTTCCCTCAGGAAGCTTACATTCTGCAAGGGGAATATAATGCACACATAGATAAGTAAAGGCAGTATAGAGAATGAAAGGGAAAACATAGTCAGATAAGGGGCTTCAGGAACAATTGAAGATATACACTCTGGTTCAGGGGGAAATGACCCTTGGCATATAATTTAACATCAGTCAACCTCAGCTTTTTTTTTTCTTTCCTTTTTTTATAAACATTTCCACATTAGTCATGTTGCAAAGAAGAATTAGAACCAAAGAGAAAAAAAAAACACACTAGAAAGGAGAGAGAGAGAGAGAGAGAGAGAGAGAGAAAGAGAGAGAGAGAGAGAGAAAGAGAGAGAAAGAGAGAAAGAGAGAGAGAGAATAGTATGCTTTGATCTGCATTCAGACTCCATAGTCCTTTCTCTGAATGTGGATAGCATTTTCCATCATGAGTCTTTTGGAATTGTCTTAGATCATTGTATTGCTGGAAACATTTAAGTCTATCAAAGCTGTTCACTGCATAATGTTCCTATTACTGTGTACAATGTTCTCTTGGTTCTACTCACTTCACTCAGCATCAGCTCATTTTAAGTCTTTCCAGGATTTTCTGAAATCTACCTGCTCATCATTTCTTATTGAACAGTAGTATTCCATTTTATTCATATAGTACAGCTTGTTCAGCCATTCACCAATTGATAGATATCCTCTCAATTTCTGCTTTGTCTCCACCTCAAAAAGAGCTGCTTTAAGTATTTTTGTACATGTGGGTCCTTTTGCTATTTTTATGATCTCTTTGGCATATAGACCTAGAAGTAGTATTGCTGGGTCAAAGGGTATGCACAGTTTTATATCCTTTGGACAGAGTTCCAAATTGCTCTCCAGCACGCTTGGATCAGTTCACAACTCAACCAACTACACATTAGTGTGTTGTTAAGCAAAATTGTCTCATTAACATGGCTTTTGTTTCTTTTGAGTGGAAGTACTTTCAGCTGTTAAGTGCTAAGCCCCAGGCCCAGGGCCCTGTCAGGTGTGAAACCTCTGTGGGTATGGATTGGTGACTTAGGAGGGGCCAGCTTGGGAACCAATCGTCTCTGGTCATTGAGGCTGGGCTTGAGAATGCCAGAAGCTCGGCTGCGAGGAAAGGCGAGCCAAGAGACAGTTTCAGCGGAAGCAGAAGCTGCTGCGGAAGCCGGAAGCTACGGAAGCAGGAAGCTGTGGAAGCCAGAAGCTGCAGAGGCAGGAAGCTGCAGAAGCAGGGCTTACCCGTGTGTAGACCAGGATTGAGAGCAAAAACGTGAGGCCAGTAAAATGATTTGGCTAAATACTATCTTGTTTTTCTGTGGCCTCCTTGTTACTCTTGTGAGGTGGGCTTTCTGGGCCTGGAGTCTTTTTCTCAAGATGTTAGAATGGGGAGGCTGGTTCATGGTTCTGCTGCGGTGGGGCCTAAATAAATTTCTTGTTGTTTTCTCCTTAGAGAATCTCTCATACCTTGCGATTTCGAACCATTCAAACATATACATGATTATATTTGAGATTATAAATTCGGCCTTCCTATTACAATTAGTGTTACAATTTTCCCACATCTTCTCCAAAATTTAACATTTTCCAATTTTTGTTATGTTAGCCAATCTGATAGGTGCGATGTGCTACCTCAGGGTTGTTTTGATGTGCATTTCTCTAATCAATACTGATTTAGAGCACTTTTTTCATATGATTAGAGATAGCTTTAATTACTTCTTCTGAAAACTTTCTGTCTGTTGACCATTTATCAATTGGGGAATGAATTGTATCCTTATAGATTTGACTCATTCTCTATATATTTTAGAAACGAGGCCTTTATCAGAGACACTGGCTATAAAAATTATTTCCTAGCTCTCTGCTTCCCTTCTAATCTTGGTTGCATTGGCTTTGTTCCTGGAAAAATATCAATTTAATGTAATCAAAATCATCCATTTTGGATTTCATAATGTTCTTTGTCTCTTGTTTGGTCATGAATTCTTCCTTTCTCCATAGATCTGACTGGTAAACTATTCCTTGTTCTAATTTGCTTATAATCTCACCCTTTATGTCTAAATCATGTACCCATTTTAATCTTCTCTTGGTATACAGTGTAATATATTGATCCATGACTAGTTTCTGCCATACTGTTTTCCAGCTTTCTCCACAGTTTTTGTTAAATAATGAGTTCTTATACCAGAAGCTGGAGTCTTTGGTTTAGCAAACAGCAGATTACCATAGTCATTGACTACTGGATCTTGTGTACCTAACCTATTCCATTCTCTCCCCAGTCTTTTTTTAGCCAATAACAAGTAGTTTTGATGACTGCTGCTTTATATTATAATTTTAGATCTGGTATGGCTAGGCCACCTTCTATTGCATTTCTTTTCATTAATCCCCTTGATATTCTGGACCTTTTATTCTTCCAGGTAAAAATTGTTATTATTTTTTCTAGCTGCATAAAAAAAATGGTAGTTTGATTTGTTTGGCACTACGTAAATTAATTTAGGTAGAATTGTTATTTTTATTATATTCCTCAGCCTATCTCTAAGCAATAGATATTTTTCCAATTATATTGATCTGACTTTATTTGTGTGAAACGTGTTTTGTAATTGTGTACATACAGTTCTTAGATTTGTCTTGGCAAGTAGACTCTCAAATATTTTACATTGTCCACAACTACTTTAAAAAGAGATTTTTCTTTCTATCTCTTTCTTTTGGGCTTCATTCATAATATACAGAAATGCTGATGATTTATGTGCCATTTTGTATCCTGAAGCTTTGCTAACATTAGGTGTTTTAAGTGACCTTTTAGTTGATTCTTTAGAATTTTCTAAGTATACAATCATATCATCTGCAAAGAATGATAGCTTTGTTTCTTCTTTGACTATTTTAATTCCTTCAATTTCTATTTCTTCTCTCACTGATGAAGCTAACTTTTCTAATACAATATTGAATATTAGTGTTGAAAAAGGACATCCTTGTTTCACCTCTGCTCTTATTGGAAATGTTTCTAGCTTATTTCCATTACATATAATGCTTGCTGGTGGTTTTAGATAGGTGCTACTTATCATTTTAAGGAAAACTCCATTGATTCTATACTCTCTGTTATTTCTAATAGGAAACAGACTCAGATTCAGATTCTGACTTTGGAATCTGATTTTGATGGCACAGAAGACCAAAACATACAGCTGTATTTTGTCAAAAGCTTTTTCTGCATATATTGAGATAATCATATGATTTCTGTTAGTATTATTATTGACATGCTCAATTACTCTGATGGTTTTCCTAATATAGAACTAGTCTTGCAATCCTGGTATTAATCTCACCTGGTCATAGGAATTGTCCTCATAATAAGTTGCTATCATCTCTTTGCTAATATTGTATTTAAAAAAAAAGAGCTTTTGCATCTACATTCACTAGTGAAATTGGTTTATAATTTTCTCTCTCAGTTTTGGCTCATTCTGGTTTAGCTATCAGCACCATATTTGTATTATTAAGTAGTTATTTTGTGCCTACGACCATGTACAATTTTCCCAAGGTTGGCAGGTGTGCTGAATTGTATGATATCTACATTAAAGAATGCTCTCTCTCGGGAGAGAGCCAAGATGGTAGCTGGAAAGAAGGGACTTAACTAGGGCTCTCCCCTAGGACCCTCCGAACACTGATAAATAACGACTCTGAACAAATTCTAGAACTGCAGAACCCATGGAATAGCAGAGGGAAGTAGGGCTCCTGCCCAGGACAGCCTTAATGGTGGCTGGGTAGGGTCTATCACTGGATGTGGGAGCAGAGCAGAGCCAAGTGTGGGATGTGCCAAGACCAACCAGCATGGGAGCCGGGCAGAACAGGCCCTAGCACCCTGAATCACTGAGCTGTGGCAGTTACCAGACTTCTCAACCCACAAATACCAAAGGCAACAGAGAATGTTAGTGGGAAAAACTGCAGGAGACAGAGCGAAAGGGGTTTGCAGTTCAGCCACTGCCTGGGGGCAGCAGAGGAAGTGAAAGAACAGAACTATGGCTGCAGTTGCTTCCAGCCCCAGGCCCACCTAGTGAAAGGAATTAAGTGGTGGATCAGAGAAGAATACAGGACCTGCTTAGATCTGAGTCTGGTCCGGGTTGGCGGTTTGGGCGGAGGAGGAGTGCTGGTGTGGCAAAGCTTGCTGTGTAGAAATAGCTCTGAAAACAACAGTGCAGCCCTTCAAGCTTGGGACAAAGTACTCTCTACTCTACCAGCAGTCATACCCCCATGAAAAAACTCAAGGGTCAAGTAGTCAGCTGGGAACATAGCCAGGCAGCAAAAACAGACTCAGATTCAGATTCTGACTTTGGAATCTGATTTTGATGGCACAGAAGACCAAAACATACAGCCAGAAGAAGTCAACAAAGTCAAAGAGCCTACATCAAAACCCTCCAAGAAAAACATGAACTGGTCTCAGGCCATGGAAGAACTCAAAAAGGAGTTGGAAAAGCAAGTTAGCAAAGTAGAGGAAAAATTGGGAAGAGAAATGAGAATGATGCCAGAAAACCATGAAAACAAGTCAATGACTTTTTAAAGGAGACCCAAAAAATACTGAAGAAAATAACACCTTAAAAAATAGACTAAATCAAATGGCAAAAGAGCTTCAAAAAGCCAATGGGGAGAAGAATGCCTTGAAAGGCAGAATTACTCAAATGGAAAAGGAGGTCCAAAAGACCATTGAAGAAAACACTACCTTAAAAAGTAGATTGGAGCAAGTGGAAGCTAGTGACTTTAGGAGAAATCAAGATATTATAAAACAGAACCAAAGGAATGAAAAAAAAAATGAAGACAATGTGAAATATCTCATTGGAAAAACCACTGACATGGAAAATAGATCCAGGAGAGTTAATTTAGAAATTACTAGTCTACCTGAAAGCCATGATCAAGAAAAGATTTCAGATATCATCTTTCAAGAAATTATCAGGGAAAACTGCCCTGATATTCTAGAGCCACAGGGTAAAATAGAAATTGAAAGAACCCACTGATCACCTCCTGAAAAAGATTCCCAAAAGAAAACTCCTAGGAATATTGTCACCAAATTACAGAGCTCCCAGATCAAGGAGAAAATGCTGCAAAAAACCAGAAAGAAACAACTTGAGTATTGTGGAAATACAATCAGGATAACACAAGATCTAGCAGCTTCTACATTAAGGGATCAAAGGGCTTGGAATATGATATTCTAGAGGTCAATGGAGCTAGGATTGAAACCAAGAATCAACTCCCCCAGCAAAACTGAGTATCATGCTCCAAGGCAAAGTATGTTCTTTCAGTGAAATAGAGGACTTTCAAGCTTTCTCAGTGAAAAAATCGGAGCTGAATAGAAAATTTGACTTTCAAACACAAGAATCAAAGAAGCATGAAAAGATTGAGAGATGAGACTTTAAATGAGGAAGGCTACTGCCTAGTTGAACATTTCTTCAGAAGAATCACAACCGTAAATATTCATGAAAAATGGTCTCTGTGACTCTGACATCAAGATGAAGAAAAATCAAAAGAGTCACTGTGAATTTGATCAAGATGGAAAGAGTTTCAGACAATGTTCAGCCCTAATTCACAGTAAGAAAATGACCTCAGGAAACTGCTGTTCACAGGATCATAAGCATAGAGAGTGCTTTAATGAACCAGTGGAGGTGGTTAAGTCTCATGAGAAGCTTTCTAAAGTGCGGACTTATGGATGTGAGATGACCTTCAGCTTGAATTCAGAACTAATTAGATTTCAGAAAAGCCATACTGGAGAAATGTTTTGTATCTGTAAAGAAGGTGAGGAGTCCTTCAGCCATAATTCAAAGCTCATTAAAGTAACATTGTGGATGTAGTGAATGTGGTAAAGCCTTTAAGAAACACATCCATTATTTCCAATCAGAGAATTCACACTAGAGAGAATTCTCATGAGTGTCATGAATGTGGTAAAACTTTCAGTGAAAACTCATCCTTTATTTTACATCAGAGAAGACATGCTGGAAAGAAATTGTATGAATGTAATTATTGTAGAGAAACTTGTAGACAAAAGGCTGGGCTTGCTGAATGTCAGAAAATCCATGCTGGAGAGAAACTTTATGAATGCAATAAATGTGGAAAGGCTTTCAGACACAGATATCTTCTTGTTGCACATCAGAGAATCCACACTGGAGAGAAACCCTATGAATGTAATCATAGTGGCAAAAGAGCTTCAGACAGAGGTCAATTCTTGCTGATCATCAGAAAATCCACACTGGAGAGAAACCTCATCAATGTGATAAATGTGGAAAGGCTTTCAGACACAGATACCTTCTTGCAGCACATCAGAAAAACCACAGTGAAGAGAAACTTTATCAATGTAATCAATATGGTAAGAGCTTCAGAGGTCAGTTCTGGCTAATCATCAGAAAATCCGCACTGGAGAGAAACCTTAGGAATGTAATCAGTGTGGAAAGTACTTCAGACATAGCTCCAATCTTGCTGCACATGAAAGAATCCACAGTGGAGAAAAACCTTATGAATGTAATCAATGTGGAAAGACTTTCAGGTTCAACTACAAACTTGCTCTACATCACAGAATCCACATTGAAGAGAAACTATGAATGTAATCAATGCGGAAATACTTTTTACAAGTACCTACAATCTTGCTGTACACCAAAGAGTTCACACTGGAGAGAAACTTTTTGAATGGAATCAATGTGAAAGGCTTTTACATAAAGATATAGCCTTACTAAACATCAGAGAATCCACACTGGAGAAAAACCTTATGAATTCAATCAGTGTGGTAAAGCCTTCCAACAACAGTCATCCCTTATTTCCCATTGGGAATTCATAATAGATAGAAATTTCAACACTGTCCTGAATGAGGAAAGGCATTCAAATGGAGAACAGAACTCTTTAGACATCAGAAGATTCATTCTTGGGACAAGTTCTATATTGACTCAAAGTTCATCTCTTTAACAAAAAAAAAATTGACTCAAAGATCATCTCTTTAACAAAAAAAAATCATTATTTATTTATTTAATATTTTTAGTTTTCAGCATTAATTTTTACGAGAGTTTGAATTACAAATTTTCTCCTGATTTCTACACTCCCCCCACTCCAAGATGACATATATTCTGATTGCCCCATTCCTCAGTCAACCCTCCCTTTTGTTACCCTACTTCCTGCCATCCCCTTTTCCCTTACTATGTTGTAGGGCAAGATAGAATTTTATGCCCCATTGCCTATATATCTTATTTCCTAGTTGCATGAAAAACTTTTTTTTTTGAACATCTGCTTTTAAAACTTTGATTTCCACATTGTCTCCCCTCTTCCCTCCCCACCCACCCACCCTAAGAAGGCAAGCAGTTCAACATAGGTCACATGTGTATCATTATGAAAAACCCTTCCACAATACTCATGTTGCAAAAGACTAACTCTGTTTTGCTCCTTCCTATCCTATACCCCTTTATCCAATTTTCTCCCTTAACCCTGTCCGTTTCCAAAAGTGTTTGCTTTTGATTACCTATTCCCCCTATCTGCCCTCCTTTCTATCATTCCCCCTTTATCTCCTTCCTCCTTCTTTCCTATGGGGTAAGATACCCAATTGAGTGTGTATGTTATTCCCTCCTCAGGTCAAATCTGATGAGAGCAAGACTCACTCATTCCCCCTCACCTGCTTCCTCTTTCCTCCCAACAGAACTGCTTTTTCTTGCCACTTTTATGTGAGATAACTTATCCCATTCTATCTCTCCCTTTCTCCCTCTCTCAATATAGTCCTCTCTTATCCCTTAATTTTATATTTTTAGATATCATCCATTCATATTCAACTCACCCTGTGCCATCTGTCTATATATATATATATGTATATATATATATATGTATGTATGTATGTATGTATGTATGTATGTATGTATATTCCTTTCAGCCACCCTAATACTGAGATCTCATGAATTATACACATCATCTTTCCATGTAGGAATGTAAACAAAACAGTTCAACTTTAGTAAGTCTCTTATGATTTTTCTTTCTTGTTTACCTTTTCATGCTTCTCTTGATTCTTGTGTTTGAAAGTCAAATTTTCTATTCAGCTCTGGTCTTTTCACTGAGAAAGCTTGAAAGTCCTCTATTTCATTGAAAGAACATACTTTGCCTTGGAGCACGATACTCAGTTTTGCTGGGTAGGTGATTCTCGGTTTTAATCCTAGCTCCATTGACCTCCAGAATATCATATTCCAAGCCCTTCAATCCCTTAATGTAGAAGGTCATGGATCTTGTGTTATCCTGATTGTGTTTCCACAGTACTCAAGCTGTTTCTTTCTGGCTGCTAGCAATATTTTCTCCTTGATCTGGGAGCTCTGTAATTTGGTGACAATATTCCTAGGAGTTTTCTTTTGGGAATCTTTTTCAGGAGGTAATCAGTGGATTCTTTCAATTTCTATTTTACCCTGTGGCTCTAGAATATCAGGGAAGTTCTTGATAATTTCTTGAAAGATGATATCTGGGTTCTTTTTTTGATCATGGCTTTCAGGTAGTCCAATAATTTTTTAAATTATCTCTACTGGATCTATTTTCCATGTCAGTGGTTTTTCCAATGAGATATTTCACATTGTTTTCTGTTTTTTCATTCCTTTGGTTATGGAACAGGTGGTGGAGCCAAGATGGTGGCTGGAAGACAATATTCCTAGGAGTAAAAGCAAATATATGATCAGTCATTATATACATATTTGTATATACATACATATACATATATGTGTGTAAGAAACTGCCCCTTTCATATATGTTCAATTTGATTGTTGAAAAGTTTCAGAAAATTGATTTCTTAAAATAACCTTTTTTTTAAAAGAACAAAGGATTTCATCTCCTTGTGAAGCATAAAAAGTACTTTCCTTTCCACATGTCAGCAGTTTGGTTACAAAAATCAGAAAAAAATAACAAAGATCTGTTTAAATCTACATGTTATGAAGCTGTTTTCAGATAAAATGTGACAGAAATGGATAGGTAGCAGGACCAAATAAAGAATTAGGAACACCTATTTGAATACTGGGAAATTACTGAGGCTACTTAGCACTGTAATTCACTTTCATGTAACTATTTTTAGAGCTTGAGAAGCTAAAACTCAAAAAGTAGCAAATCAAATAACTATGTATAAAAAATGAGATCATTTTCTCTTAGAAATATTGGTTTCATACCGGAGAGAAAGGTGAATTTTCCAGTTTTACCTCATAATAGAAAGACAATTTCTAAGCACCAGAAAACTCTTATTGGAGCCACTGAGGCTGTTGAAGATTACAGCAGGAGAGAAGACAAGAAGAGCAGTTAAAAAGCCACAGACATTAAAAGGATACATAAGTTGCAAGGACTGCTTCAGTTACTATACTTAAAAATCTGCTAATTGAAGGAGAGCTAAATCCCACTACAGTACCTCTTAGAACCACCTATATTGTAAGAGGTGAAGTTTCTTCAAGCTGCTGGCTGATCTCTAATGCCATTTCTGGTTTGATAGGTAGAACTAAAAAGATATGCTCTTTATAGCTTTGCTTTTAGAAGAGGTTTGATTATGGATTAAATATTCTAGAATCCTATGGAAATAACTGTCTGGGTTTAGCTGACTTGTCCAAAGAACCAACCTGAAGAACTTCGTAATTTTTTTTTGTTTGTTTTAGGTAATTGCTTGTTAATATAAAATGTTTCTTGGCACTTTTTTTGGGTAGGACCATGAAGTTTACAAAGTTTGATACTGCTTCATCTGTTCATGAGTAGAAGGAGATCGAGGACTAGAAACAGAACAATTAGCACAGGAGCTACTTTGTGTTTCATAAATTGTGCTTGTAAAGATGGAGGGTATGAAGTCCTACAGTTCATAGTTGTGAAATGTCCCAAGCATATACAAAGTTGTCTTCATTTGTAACTCTCTCTAATAGGTTTTATAAGCATTTATCTCTATCTCGAACAAATAATATATGTTGATATGATCCATGTATAAATACATTGAAGTCTATAAACTACTAGTGTTTATGTATACTCTCAGAAGGGAAAAATAACCTAGATAAAAATAAATAAGAGATGAAATAAAGAAGCTACTGAAATTTGAAGAGGGGAAAATTGAAATATCTGAGATAACTAAAATTCTCTACCTAACACAAATATTAGAAATTATGCCTAGTAGCAAATGATAAAGACAGTAAACAATATGGATTCTTGATTTTGAAAAGCAGATGGACATATTTTGAAGTTCAATAAATCAGAATTTTTGTGTGTCGGGGTCATCAGAATGGTTTTTTGGGACCTTCTTTTATTGTTTTGTATAGATTCTCTTGGGAGAATTTTAGTCTAAAAAATTGAACTATTATTCCACTGGAACACACTTTTGAAAAAGTCCTTATAAATGTAATACGTATGCCATATCATTTCTATCTTTCTTACTGTAGGATAGAGTTACTACTTTCTAGGTCCCTAGCATACATATTTCAAGAATCAGTTTCTATATGTTGGTCAGAAGAAGATACATTGTGGCAAGTCTACTCACAATTTCTTCCACCTTTTGAAGAATATAATTAATATTAAAAACAATCAAAATTTTTCCTACTCTGTTCTTTTGTTTCTTTATTCATTTATTTTCTGGTGAGAGAGCTTTAGCAGATATCTGGATATTTGAAACTCTCCAGTGCCAAGTTTCTGATCTTATTAAAATCATCATTTTTTTTTCTGTTTTTATTCAAATGCTCTATAAATTAATTCTCACCACAATATATGTTTCTTTCTCCCCGATTCTCACCCAAATACTCTCCAATCTGCCTCAACTTGTGAATTTACTCAAATAAGTGTTTTTTTTTTCCATTTTTAAAATAAGATGTAAATCACCCCCCAAAATTAACTTAATCTGTATGAGGCACTGTGTTAGGTACTTGGACAAAAATGCAAACATGAAATAATCTCTGTGATATGTTTTCCATAGTCATATTGCAGTGATGTACTATGTTACAGTGATGGTTATCATACCAAATTTATTTCCCCTTGTTAGGATTTCTGCTTTACTTTATTTATTACCCATATATTGTACATTTGTACATAAACATCTGAGGGCATGGGTTTTATTGCTGCTCTTCTTCTTGGATACTGTCTCCTATGAATTACGGGTCTTATCTAATAATATTCTTCCAATCTCATGCCAATTGTGAAATACTAATGCCATCCACTGATAATCTTACTTTGCATGTCACTCTGTTGTATATGTCTCAGAGCAGTTATGTTGACAGTTTTATCACTCCTCCTCCATTTTTCATTTAAAACAGTCTAAATCAAATTTGACACTTTCTTGTTAAAATTATTTCCACTTACCCTCACTAGATATAATTTATTTTTGCTCTAAAGCCAATATAATTTCTATATCTTAAGTTCTGTTCAGAATTTTATGCATCACTTACCAACATACCTTTCTTTACTAGATATTACCTTGTTGAATAATTCTCCTTTAAAATGCCTTTTAAAGAAAACATAATTATAGGATGTGATCCTCTAATTTCACAACATATATATGCTTCCTAGAAAAAGAATGCTGTAGTACAGACATGGTCAATAAGCCACATGAGAGTCACTCATTGTGGACTAAACCAGATTAAAATATAATTGGGAAATGTTTATTTTTAAATAAATAATTAAAATAGATACAAAATATGTGGTTTTGAAGTCAAAATGCATCACACAAAGTTCCTTATGTACATTTAATGGCTTCTATTTCTGTTTTATTTGATGCCTCTGTTTTAGGGAATTTAAGAGTTCCCTTTCCTTTCTGTTTGTTTTGTTTTCATGAATTCATCACACTCCCAAGAAGATGGTATTTGATTTAAAACACCAATATCTAATGAAATCTATGAAAATCTATGAAATATAATTAAATAATATCTAATGAAAACTGATTCTAAATTCTTAGAAAGTAGAGATCCAGAGATATGCTTTCCTTTACCAATTCATCTTCCAGAGATTCCCTTTAATTTAACTATAATACGAAGGAAAGTAGTTTGTACATCTTGAGCATGTATATCTACATCTCTTCAACATAAGTAGTCTATGCAAGAATCAACCTTGTATCATCCAAAAATAATCTTCCTCTGGTGAGCCAAGTGAGTGTTATTTTGCTAACATTTGTTCCTGTCTAAAATATGAGCTATCAGGCTAGTCTGGTCATCTTTGTCCTACTATAACCTCCTTATATAAATTCATCAGTTTCATCTGCCACATGAGAAATAGTTTATTTCCATTAATAATTTTGAGACTAGAGCAAAGCTTCTCTTCAGTCAAATAACCATCAGGGAGTATAATGGCAAATAAGTTCTAGAACCCCATCTATAGAACTAAGGGATGGAACTCCCTCCAAATTAGCTACAACCACCACTATATCACACACATACAAACTCACACACATACAAACGCACACACACACACACACGTCCAGATCCTTCTAAGGCCATCTTCAGGAATGTCATAATTAATACCAACCCTGGGAGAATGAAATCTCAGGGAAAGTTCATTTAATGAGGCCACAAAAATAGTTAACGGGCATTGCACATAAAAATGTAATTAACTTGTGGAGGGAGGGCAAGGATTCTAAAGGATTTATGGCTTTTAGCTAGAGCCCAGATATCCATGAATGGACTTATGTTTGGGACCGTTGAAGAAAAGCTTCATTCTTTAATATTTTCTTTGATTTGATAGCATAAATAAAATTGTGAAAATATTCATGAATCATACTGGGCTTTGTAACAATTAAGGATTTTCAAAATGTATAGATAATACTATGGAGCTGAAATAAAAAAAAATCTATTCATAGTGATTTAATTTCACAATGTGTTTATGGATTATGAACATTTTTAGATCATTTAGGACAACTTATTTCTCCTTTGAAATATATATCATACATTGCTCACACTCAAATAAGAAAAACTGGATGTTTCCCCAAGTAAACCTTTTTAGTTCTCCACTCCTAAAGTGTAAAATTCAGCAATGACAGACATTTTTCAGAGAGTAATTCAGTGATAACATTGAGCTTGACATTTCTGCAATTCCACAGCACTCAAAATTATTGCATGCAATTGAACAAAGTGCCACAATTTGGCCATGATATAAAAGGCTAACTTAGTTTAGCTCTTCCAAAAATTTGTCTCAAGAAGCATGCTGGAAAATTTCCTATAGTTAATTGTTAACATGAAGAATGGTTTCATTCACTTAGGAATGTGATTTCCTGTGCAAGATATTCAACAGTGTACAATCACAACTTTTCAAAATGTCCACTGTTATATTACCCATTTTGATATGCCTTTGTTCTCGCAAGTCCAAATGAAAAAAAAAAACAATTCAATTACGTGATTCATCATATGTAAAAGAAATAATGTAAACAGCTTTCAAACTGATATCTTGATATTTAAAGACAGAGACACACAACCTCTCTCTATCTGCTCTGTCTCTGTCTCTCTCTTTTATTCTCTCAGTCTCAGTGTCATAAGAATGATGCATTCTTCTATGAATCTTCTGATCCTTTCATATATTGGATACCATGGGCAACCTATACAGCAGGCCAGTTCAGCAAGGTTAATAGCAATACCCTTATCTCCTTGTCATTGTTTCATACATTCTTTCAAAATATAGGTTATTCATGTATCTGAGCATGGACAACATCGTAGAGAAATAATTCAGATGTGCTGTTGGACCACAACATATTACTTTTCAAATGGGTTGTGAGAATCATGGTAGTTAAAGAAACTACTAGCATACACAGATATTCATTATGTAATGTGGAAATAAATAAGAATATTTCTAGATAGAGGTCATTATATAACATTACAAGACAAATGACAATAGCAGATTTTTCTGAGAGAAAGGTATAAGCATCTTACCAATATGTTTTTCAGTCATGAATATAAGAGATGTAAATAGGTGTTCTACCTAGCCAAGTAAGTTTATCTGATTTACTATTATGGCAAAAATACAAAATTAGTAAAGAAATGTTTGATGAGTATTATTATTATTATTAGACCAACTAGATGGTACAGTGGATCTGACCTGGAATCAAAAAGACTTGAGTTCAACTCCAGCCTCAGATATTTACCAGCTGTATAACTCAGAGCAAATCACTTATCACTTTTTCACTTTAATTTCCTCATTGTAAAATGAGCTGTAGAAGGAAATGCCAAACCAGTCCAGTGTCATTGCCAAGAAAACTCCAATTGGGGTCATGAAATGTTGGATACAATTGAACAACAACAATTATTCATTTTCATTTCTTCTGATCAATTATATGAATTTCCAAAATACTTAGCTTTTTAAATGTATCATTATTGTATCAAATGCCTTGATATCCTAAAATAAAATGTTATATGTATAAATTATGTTAAATTTATGTAAAATATATTAGGCCTTCACTCTTTGCAGAACACTGTTAAGTAGCAAGAAAGATGTTTATATAATGAAAAGCCTATTCCTTTTTCATTGAACTTGTAGGACTGTAGGAATGATTGTGATTTAACCTGGGCAGAAAGTACAACAGTCCAAATGACACCTTCATTTACCTTAAAACCTTTTAAAGGCTATTTTTATTACTTTCAATTTGATACTTCAACTGAAATTAGTAATCTTATAAGATAATTTATAAGACAAATTAAAAATGAGAAAGATACAAAGAAAAAAAAGAAGTGAAATGAAGATTCAGAATGAGAGGGAAATAGTGGAATAAAAAAGTGTAGTTATTTCAAGAATGTAGTATGGAACAGTTATTGTACAAAATAATGAATGATACCTGAATGAGAGAAATTCAAAGAAAATGGTACGTGAAGTCGATGGAATGAAAACCAAAATTGACAACCTATCAGATTTTAAGCTTCCTGACTATGTAAAGAGAAGGAACAACATGACTGTTATTGTTGCTATGTATGTTATTTAGTTTCATCCTTGGCCCCTAATATGACATTTTGTGCCTAGAATATGTTTGACAAATGAAGATGTGGAATAGAAGATTTGGAATTTGAGATGGCTTTTATGGCAAAAAAGAGAAATAGAACTATCCAAATATAGTAAATAATGTGGAATAACACAGATCTGAGTAATGTTTGGTATATAAAGGGACAAATAACCAAATCTGACTGGAATGGAGACTACATGGATGATACTAGTAAGAGAAAAAGTTAGAAAGGCAGGATGACAGCTAATCTTCATGTCAGGGAATGGAGTTTCAATTTTATCTTTTGGAATAGAAGTGTAGCCAGAATCTATGCATAAAGTAGATTAGTCTGAAGTGGTTTAAGCAAAACATTATTTGGATGAAGAAGTGAAAGGTAATTTGAAGATCCAATCAAATGGCTATTGCAAAAGCCCAGAACTGGAAAGGGGATAAAGAGAGCTGATTCAAGAATCAGGAGAGAATAGAAGATAGAAACATTATAGAAGTAGGATTAAAGGCACCCTGTTGGACTGTTATTTCAATCAAATATCAAAATAGAATATTCATTCATTCAAATTGAAGGACCTATCAGACTACATTAATGGATCATTTCCATCAAAATGATAGACCCTATGACACTTGGAGACACAGCCATAATTTTTCAATTGATTTGCCCAAGCACATGTAACATATATGGAGAATGTTAGCAGAAGATAAAATGATTGTAGATTTAGATCTAGAAAAGACCTAAGAGGTCATAGAGCTCAGTCCCAGTATTTAACAGATAAAGACTCTGAGTTATAATCCAATTAATCTTTTCCCCTGAAATATTATCCTCAGTTCTTTTCTAGGTAGCTGATTCTTGGTTGGAATCTAAGCTCTTTTGCCTTTGGGAATATCATATTCCAAGATCTCTAATCTTTTATGTAGAAGCTTCTAAGTCCTGTGTAATCCTCACTGTGGCTCCTTGATATCTGATTTGTTTGTTTCTGGCTGCTTGCAGTACTTTTCCTTGACCTGATGATAATTCTGGAATTTGTCTACAATATTCCTTGGAGTTGTCACTTGGGGATCTCTTTCAAGAGGTGATCAGTGGATCCTTTTAACAACTATTTTATCCTATGGTTCTAGGTCATCAGGACAGTTTTCTTTCATGATTTCTTAAAAGATGTTTTCCATGTTGATCATGGCCACCAGGTACTCCAAACATTCTTTACTTAGTTCCCCTGGATCAATTTTCCAGGTCAGTTGTTTCTCCAGTGAAGTATTTTACATTTTCTTCTATTTTTTCATTTAAAAAAAATGACTGATTTTTGATTTCTCATAGAGTCATTAGTGTCCACTTTGCCCAATTCTAATTTTTAAAGAATTGGATTCTTCTTTTAGCTTTTGTACCTCCTTTTCCTTTTGGCCAATTATATTTTTAAGGATTTGTTTCCTTCAGTCTTTTTTTGCTTCCTTTTCCAAGCTGTTGAGTCTTTTTTCATAATTCTTCATAACTCCAATTAATTTTCCCAATTTTTCTTCTGCCTCTCTTATTTGATTTCTAAGATGTTTTTGAACTCACCCAACAGGAATTTTTGAGCTTGAGGCCATTTCAGTATTCCCCATTTTAGGCTTCGCATGAATGCAGTATGACATTGTTGTCGTCTTCTGAGTTTGTGTGTTGATCTTCCCTGTTGCCATAGTAGCTTTCTATAGTTGAGGTTCTCTTCTGTTTCTCACTCATTTTCAGCCTATTTCATGACTTTTAAATTTGAGCTTTTCTCCTGGGGCACAGGGGCCCTATCCTAAGATTCTTATGCTGGAGACCAGGGGCCCGGTCACAAGCTTTTTCTGCCTGGGCCTCAACTGCTTGGGGCTTGCACACTGTGCTGGGGGTGGCCTGGACTAGCAGAACCCATTGCACCAGTGTTCTAGGGCTCACAATTTGCCTTCTATACTGACTCTGGAGGCCTCACTTCTGGCCTGCTTAGCTGGGTTTGGGGATCCTTGTTTGCTGATAGGTGCTGTGGCTAAGAGCCTCCTGCTGGCTTGCCTGGACACTGTTGAGCTGTGTTCTTCTTTTATGCAAGTGAAAAAGACCTTTCTTGAAGTCCATCTAAGTTATCACAAGCTGGAAAATTGTTTTACTCTGTCTCCTTTTGGGTTCTGTCATTCCAGAATACATTTAGAGGCTTAATTTAATGCTGTTTCCAAGGGAAACTGGGGACAGCTCAGGCAACTTCCTGACTTCTCTCCACCATCTTGGCTCTGCCCCAGATAAAATAGACATATTAAAATTTGGGGTAGACTCACAGTTATCAACCCAGGGACTGAATCTCATGCGTTCCAACTCCCAATTCTGTTCTCTTTCTCTGCTATATATGACTGATTATTTATTGTTATATGTTGTGATCTTTAGTATTTTTGAATGCTGAGTGCTTGGCAAGCCTTCTAAGTCAGAGGGATTCTATAATTCTTTTGTTTCACTCTGCACTACAAAAAATGCTGGTCTAGAGGTTCCTTTTTAAGAACACAGATGGAAGATATTAATTAGTGTTTATTAAATGCTATGTTTCTTATATATAATTTGTATATAAAATATGCCTTAATTTTATATACAAAAAGTCATTCAAAATGGAGAGTTCAATGAATGTTCAACATACCTGTTCTGATGAATAATAATTATTTTCATTAAGAAGACAATGAAAGTTTAATTAAATTTTACTTGCATTATAAATAAATGATCATTGTGTTTATAAGTTGAGTGTATAAATAAAGAGCCTGTACCTAATTTTACCATAATAAACTTTTTTTAAAGGTGATAAGGTTATAACAATAAATACTTAACCTGGAAATTTGCCAGGGACAGTGCTTTGGAGTCTTTAAGATACAATGACTAAATTAAGCTCATCTCTTTAAATCAAAAGAATGATGGGTTGGATGGGTTGGGAAGGAAGGAAGGAAGGAAGAAAACAGATCTTTTATACACCTGTGAAATTATCTGAACCATTAAATTAAAGAGAAAAATATATGAAGAGCAACTTGTCCTAAGACCATTTCTATCTGAATTCCCTTAAGCTCACTTCTGAAGCGTATATCCTGTATTACCTTAGACAAGTTCTTCCTTCATTCTTTATATGTTAAACAAGTTGCTTGGACTAAATTTGCTATGTGTTCCTTCCAAGCTCGATATCTATGACTCAGAAATGAGAAGTATGAGATGATAATATGTGCTAAGCTTTATTATTTTCACAGTACTTTCTTAATAGTCATTTCTAGTCAGATTCACAACAACTTTCTAAGTTAGGTTTTTATCATTCCCTTTTCATAGATAGAGAAAATGAAACTCTGAGTGGTTAATGGACTTTCCCAACGTCAGATAGTAAAGAATAGAGATAGCTGGGGGGACGGAGCCAAGATGGCGGCTGGGAAGCAGTGACTGGCATGAGCTCCCCACCAAGTCCCTCCAAAAACCTATAAAAAAATGGCTCTGAACCAATTCTAGAGTTGCAGAACCCACAAAGTGGCAGAGGGAAGCAGGGCCCCAG
>CM053626.1:104091448-104112735 GCA_028646595.1 Phalanger gymnotis | reverse complement strand
CAATATTCTGGAGGTCAATGGAGCTAGGATTAAAACCAAGAATCACCTACCTAGCAAAACTGAGTATCATGCTCCAAGGCAAAATATGGATTTTCAATAAAATAGAGGACTTTCAAGCGTTCTCAGTGAAAAGCCCAGAGCTGAATAGAAAATTTGACTCTCAAACACAAAAACAAGAGAAGCATGAAAAGGTAATCAAGAAAAAGAACAAGAAAAAGAAATTGCAAGGGACTTACTAAAGTTGAACTGTTTTGTTTACATTCCTACAGGGAAAGATGATGTGTATTATTCATGAGACCTCAATATTTGGGTAGCTAAAGGGAATATGCATGTGTGTAAAGTATGTGTATATATTTATGTATGTGTATGTGTATATATATATGTTTATGTGTGTGTGTATATATATACATACATATGTGTGTATGTGTATGTATATTATATATGTATATATATATATATATAGACAGAGAGAGAGAGAGAGAGAGTGGGCATAGGATGAGCTGAAGATGAATAAGGTATGGGAGAGGAATATATTGAGAGAATGAGATAGGAAGAGATAGAATGGGGTACATTATCTTGCATAAAAGTGGCAAGAAAAAGTAGTTCTGTAGGAAGAGAAGAGAAGGCAGGTGAGGGGGAATGAGTGAATCTTGCCCTCATCAGATGTGACTTGAAGAGGGAATACGTACACACTCAGTTGTGTATCTTACCACACAGGAAAGAAGGAGGAAGAAGATAAAAAAAGGTGGGATGATGGAAGGGAGGGCAGATGGGGATGAAGATAATCAAAAACAAACACTTTCGAAAAGAGACAGGGTCAGGGGAGAAGGTTCAATAAAGGGGGATAGGTTAGGAAGAAGCAAAATATAGTTAGTCTTTCACAGCATGAGTATTGTGGAAGGGTTATATATGGTGATACGCATGTGCCCCATGTTGAATTGCTTGACTTTTTGGGGAGGGTGGACGGGAAGGGAAGAGGGGAGAGAATTTGGAACTCAAGGTTTTAAAAAAAATAGAGGTTCAAAAGTAAAAAAAAATGTGATAGAAAAAGTTAGTAAGAGAGCATCTTGTTTCCCTAAGTGAATTCACATCTCCAGGTCTGAACAAATGAATTATATCCAAACATACTGAATGCAATGGCAGATTTGACTGCTGAAGCCTTGTCTGTGCTCCATGAAAGGCTATGGAAAACCAGGGTGTTACCATAAGACTTGAAATTAAAAAGAAAATTTATTAGGTCATGGATTAAACTTGTTGTTTGCCCTCAAAGGTTATAATTAGGCACCTGCAACTGTTACAGAGAACCAGACACAAGTTTGATATGCAGGGGAAACAAAAGAAAATAAAACCTCTTCATAGCTATAACTATCCAAAGTAGAATGGAATGTAGTACCATTTTCAAATAAGCTGAATGTCCTACTTGTTGGGAATATTTTGAGGGATTTCTTCTTCAATTTTGGATTATATTAGATGATCTCTGATGTTCTGTGATTCTCATAAAGGAAGCTGAATAATTATTAGTGGAAATTAAGGCTGTACTAGAAATGAACAAGTTGTTGCATGCCATATTTTGATAGATGCATAATTATAGATTTATTATTTAAGGAGGGAAATCATCACTGATGATAGATATAGATACTTAAATATTACAATTTGTCACATCATATGGAACTCATTTCCCCCCCAAAAACATAATGAAGTAGAAAATTAGTGAGAATTTAGAATGACAAAAATATTTTTACTTAAAATATCTAAATTAAAAGGCTGTTTCATTTATTTTCCTAAAATTATCATTAACTGAAGAAATACTTGTACTGGCAAGCAAAGTGTGACTTTTCACTGTTTTGTTTTGTTTTTTTCTTTTGGAGTGCTTCTCAGCACTAAGGCAATCACCTGCCTTTGATTGAGAAAACATTGGAAAAACAACTGACCTGGAAAATAGTTCCAGGAGAGACAATTTAAGAATTATTGGTCTACCAGAAATCCACAATGAAAAAAGAGCCTAGACAGTATCTTTGAGGAAATTATCAAAGATATCTGCCCAGAGGTTTTAGAATCAGAGGGGAAAATAGTCATGGAAAGAATCCACCAATCACCCCCTGAAAGAGATCCCAAATTGAAAACACCAAGAAATATCATAGACAAAATTCAGAATTACAAAGTTAAGGAGAAAATACTGCAAGCAGCCAAAAAGAAACAATTCAAATATCATAGAATTGCAGTCAGGATCACTCAGGATGTTTCAGCCTCTACATTAAATGACAGGAGAAATTGGAATATGATATTCCAAAGGGCAAAAGAGCTAAGACTACAACCAAGGATCAACTACCCAGTGAAACTGAGCATAATTTTTCAGGCAAGGAGATTGACATTCAGTGAAATAAGGGGATTCCAGACCTTCCTGATGAAAAGGCCAGAACTCAATGGAAAATTTGATCTTCAAATACAAAACTCAAGAGAGACACAAAAAGGTAAACAGGAGAAACCCCTCCCCCAAACCTTCTTAATCAATAAGAACACATTACATCTTTATATAAGATTATGTCATTTTATATATGTTACACACACACACACACACACACACACACACACACACACACACATATGTGTTTGATTATCTTGAGAAAAAATATATTCCTTTTTATCTCCATTCAGTTTTCTCCAGAGGTCTATCATATCTACTTTTTCTAAAATTCTGTTCACCTCCTTAATTTCTTTCTCATTTATTTTGAGGTTAGATTTATCAAGTTCAGGGTAGGTGGGCAGGGAGTTGAGGTTATTATGACAACTAAAAGGGATACACATAGACTGTGGATATCAGTATAAAATAACTGATATAATGACAAAAACATAATAAAGAGATGTAAAGGGAATGTTCTGGGAGAAGAGGTAAGGAGGTAGTAGAAAAGGGTAAATTACATCAAATGAAGAGGGACAAAAACACATTATAGTAGAGGGAAAGACAGGAGAGAGAAGAGTAGTATATGCACTTTATTCTCATTGGATTTGGTTCAAGAAGAGAATAAAATACTCTGAAAAGTATAGAAATCAAACTTATCCTATAGGCAGTAGGAGGGGAAAGGGGAAAGAAAGGGGGAGGGGTCAGAAGGGAGGGAAGAAGTAGCAAGGGGAAAAGGGTAAGATAAGGGAGGGAAATCAAAAGGCAGGGTAAATGGAGGAAGGCAGTGGTCAAAAGCAAAACTCTTTTGAGGAGCAGAAGTGGGGAGGGAGAAATAAAAGCATAAATGGGGAGGGGAAACAATATGGAGAAAAAGACATAGCTTGTAATCATAATTGTGAATCCATTCCCCAATGGATGAACTCTCCCATAAAATAGAGGCAGATAGCAGAATGGATTAAAAATCAAAATCCTATAATATATTGTTTACAAGAAACACATTTGAAAAAGGGGGATACACACAGAGTAAAAGAAAAAGGAAGGAGTAGAATATACTGTGCTTCAGCTAAAGTAGAAAAAAAATGGGTGTAACAATCCTAATCTCAGTGAAAGAAAAAGCAAAGAGAGATCTAATTAAAAGAGATAAGGAAGAATACTACATCCTGCTAAAAGCCACCATAGACAATGAAGCAATATGATTATTTAACATATATGCCCCACATGGTATAGCATGCAAATTCTTACAGGAGAGTTTAAGGGAGTTACAGTAAGAAATAGACAGCAAAACCACACTAGTGGCAGACCTCAACTCCCTGCCCCTCTACCCTGAATTTGATAAATCTAACCTCAAAATAAATGAGAAAGAAATTAAGGAGGTGAACAGAATTTTAGAAAAAGTAGATATGATAGACCTCTGGAGAAAACTGAATGGAAATAAAAAGGAATATATTTTTTCTCAGGAGTACATGGCACTTACTCAAAAACTGACCATGTGGTTAGGGCATAAAAATCCCACAATCCAGTGCATAAAGGCTGAAATATTCAATGCATCCTTCTGAGATCATGACTCAATAATAATTATTTGTAATAAAGAACCACGGAAAGATAAACTAAAAATTAATTGGAAACTAAATAATGTAATAATAAAGAATGAGTGGGCCAAAGAACAAACCAAAGAAACAATTAATAACTTCATTCAAGAGAATGACAATAATGAGACAACATGCCAAAACTTATGAGATGCAGCAAAAGCAGTTCTTAAGGGAAGTTTTATGTCTCTACTGTTTACATGAATAAAATAGATAAAAAGGAGATCAATGAAATGGGCATGCAACTGAAAAAACTAGAAAAAAGAAACAAATTGAATATCCCCAATTAGATATCAAATTTGGAATACTGAAAATCAAAAGAGAGATTAATAAAATTGAAATCAAGAAAAATATTGAACTAATAAATAAAACTAAGAGCTGGTTTTATCAAGAAAAATAAAATTTATAAACCCTTGGTCAATTTGATTAAAAAAAAAAAGAAAACCAAATTACCAATATCAAAAATGAAAAGGGTGAATTTGACTCCAATGAAGAGGAAATTAAAACAACAATTAGGAATTATTTTGCCCAGGTGTATGCCCATAAATTTGATAATCTCAAGGAAATGTATGAACATTTACAAAAATGCAAATTTCCCATGTTAACAGAAGAGGAAGTAGATGACCTAAATAACCCCATCTCAGAAAAATAAATTGAGCAAGCCATCAATGAACTCTCTAGGAAAAAATCTCCTGGGCCAGATGGTTTTACATATGAATGCTATCAAACATTTAAAGAACAAGTAATTCCCATACTTTATGGACTATTTGAGAAGATAGACAAAGAAGGTTGTCCTAGCCAATACTTTTTAGGACACAAATATGATATTGATACCTAAACCAGGAAGAGTAAAAACAGAGAATTATAGACCAATTTCCCTAATGAATATTGATGCAAAAATTTTAAATAAAATATTGGCAAAAAGATTGCAGAGACTTATCATGAGAATAATACAAAATGACCAGTAGGATTTATTCCCAAAATGCAAGGCTGGTTCAATATCAGGAAAACTATCAGCATAATTGCTCATATCAAAAACAAAACTAGCAGAACCCATATGATTATCTTGATAGATGCAGAAAAAGCTTTTGACTGAATACAAAACCCATTCCTATTAAAAACACTGGAAAGCATAGGAATGAATGGAGTCTTCCTGAAAATCATTAATAGCATCTAACTAAAACTATCAACAAGCATATAATGGCAATAAGCTAGATGGGTGAAACAAGCATGTCGATTATCACCCCCATTATTCAATTTGGTATTAGAAATGTTAGCTTTAGCATTAAGAGAGGAAAAAGAAATTGAAGGAATTAGAATAGTCAAAGAAGAAAGTTATCTTTTTTTCAGATTATATGATGATTAACTTAGAGAATCTTAGAGATTCAAGTAAAAAAAAACTACTTGAAATAATAAACAACCTTAGCAAAGTTGCTGGATGTAAAATAAATCTACATAAATCCTCAGCATTCCTATATATTACTATCAAAGCCCAACAGCAAGAGATAGAAAGAGAAATTCCATTTATAGTTACTGTAGACACTATAAAATATTTGGGAGTCTACCCACCAAGACAAACCCGGGGCCTATATGAACACAATTATGAAACAATTCTCACACAAATAAAGCCAGATCTAATTTGTGGTTAGGCCAAGCTAATATATATATACACACATGTATATATGCATATACATATAATATATATAATAAAAATGACAATTTTACCTAAATTAACTTACTTATTCAGTGCCATACCAATCGAACTAACAAAAAATTATTTTACAGAGCTGGATAAAATAGTAGCAAAATTCATCTGGATGAGCAAAAATCCAGAATATCAGGGGAACTAATGAAAAGAAATGCTAGGGAAAGTGGCCTAATGATACTAGATACTAAACTTCATGATAAAGCAGCAGTACTCAAAACTACCTGGTACTGGCTAAGAAACAGAGTAGTAGATCAGTGGAATAGGTTAGATACACAAGAAGCAGAAGTCAACAACTATTGCAATCTACTCTTTGCTAAAACCAAAGAATCCAGCTTCTGGGCTAAGAATTCACTATTTCACAAAAACTGCTGGGAAAATTGGAAATCAGTGTGGCAGAAACTGTGATAGACCCATATGTTACACCATATATCAAAATGAAGTCAAATGGGGCACATAATTTCAGAATAAAGGCTGATTCTATAAACAATTTGGGAAAGCAAGGAATAGTTTACCTGCCAGATTTATGGGAAACAGAAGAATTCATGACCCAACAACAGATAGAGAGCATTACAAAATGCAAAATGGATAATTTTGATTATGCTAAACTGAAAAGTTTTTGTATAAACAAAGCCAATACAACAAAGAATAGGAGGGAAACAGGAAATTGGGAGAAAATCTTTACAACCACTGTCTCTGATAAAGGTCTTATAACTAAAATATACAGGGAACTGAGGGAATTGTATAGGAATACAAGTCATTGAGAATGACTTTTGAGAAATTGAGACAATTGAGAAATGGTGAAAGGATAGGAACAGGCAATTTTCAGAGGAAGAAATTAAAGATATCTAAAGGCATATGAAAAATGTTCCAAATCACTATTGATTAGAGAAATGCAAATCAAAACAACTCTTAGGTACCACATCCTGTCAGATGGGCTGACATGATAAAACAGGGAAATGATAACTGCTGGTGAAGATGTGGCAAAATTGGAACATTAATATATTGTTGGTGGAGTTGTGAACAGATCCAGCCATTTTGGAGAGCAATTTGGAACTATGCCCATAGGGATATAAAAATGTGTATACCCTTTTACACAGCAATACCACTCCTAGGGCTATATCTGAAAGAGATCACACAGGTGGGAAAGGGACCTGTATGTACAAAAATGTTTCTAGATACTCTTTTTCAGTGGCAAAAAAATGGAAATTAAGGGGATGTCCCTCAATTGGAGAATGGCTGAACAAATTGTTGTATATGAATGTAATGGAATACTATTGTGCTCTAAGAAATGGGGAAGATACAGACTTCATAATAAACTGGAAAGACCTACATGATATGATGCTGAGTGAGCAGAGCAGAACCAGGAGAACCTTATTCACAACCACAGACGTATTGATTCTGTAATGACTAACTTTGATAGATTTGGCTCTCCTCAGTAATACCAGGCTCAAAGACAACTCCAAAGAACTCAATAAGGAAAAAAAGTCAGCTACATCCAGAAAAAAACCTGTGGGGTCTGAATGCAGATTGAGACAAACTATTCCCTTTCTTATTTTCCTCTTTTTGTTTTTGGTTTTATTTCTTCTCTCTCATGATTCATTCCATTGGTCATAATTCTTCTTTGCAACTTAACTATTGTGTAAGTTTAATGTGAAGGTCGATGTAGAATCTATATTGGACTGCATGCTGTCTTGGGGGAAGGGGAGAGGGGAGGAAAGGGAAGAAAATTTGAAACTCAAGAACATGTAAAACTAAGTGTTGCAAACTAAAAATAAAAAATCTAATTAAAAAAAAAAGAAAAAAATCTCCTTAATGGGTAGTGATTGTCCCAAGGCATTGTAGGACATAAAACCTCATGAGTTTAGGTCCAGCTGTCTCTTTATTATGACGTATTTCAGAAATCAAAAGAGAAAATGTCAGCATTAACTAATGTATATTAAGTTGGAAATTATTCTTTATTGTTAAAAAAAAAATTGGAGAAATTTCAATTGCATCCCTCTCTTTAGTTTTGTTGAATATGACATTATCATAACAATATTTTTTTGTTTTCTTGTTCTTTTAAATATATAATTTTAATTTTTAATAAGCATTATTTTTGTCTTAGTCTCACAAGAACCCCTTCCCCCAACTATGAAAAAAGAAGAAAAACTTTAAACAAATATGTTTGGTCAAGAAAAACAAATTTCCATATTGTCCTCATGGAAAAATGCATGACTAATACTATTTATTTCACTTATTTTCTCCCTTTCAAAAAGTGGGCAGCATTTTTCAGCATTGGGCCTCTTTATTAATAGTTGTCATTGATTAAGCACAGTGCTTGAGTATTGAAAAGTTGTTTCATTTGACAATGATGTTATAAAATAATTTCTTCTGTCTCTGTTCACTCTATTCTTCATGAAGTCATACAATCATTCCCAAATTTCTCTGAAGGTATCCCTCTAGTCATTTCTCAAGGTACAATAGTATTTATTCCATTACATTCATACACCATAATTTGTTCAGCTATCCCCCAATGATAGGCACTCATTTCATTTCTAGGCCTTTGTTCTGATCAAAATAGCTGTGATAAACATTATTTCTACTTCTGGCTCTTTTCTCCTCTTATACTAATCTTTAATGGGTGTAGGATAAATTATCATTTTCCATTCTTTTTCTTTGATTTGCTTTTTAATCCTAACCAATATTTCTTAATGGTATATGGGTTACATATGTCTTTCAAAGACTATACAGTCAGAGGCCCTGCTCTGGCATAGTCTCCTCAGCTGTAAATACTCAGAAAGTCATCCGGTAATACCTTGTTTTCTGTCACCTGAGAATCACCCTACTTAATTGCAGCTACATTCATTCACCACTTGATTTTCCTTTTGGAAAACATTGGGGCTCATAAGTATTCATCAAGACTATGGTAAGTATGAAAAATTTGTGATACCTGGATGAAACCATTAATCTTTGGAAGGATTGAGGCCACAGGAAAATATCTTCTGCAACAGGTAAAACAAAAGCAATGTCACTTGCAAAGTTGAATTTCTTAACATGTAACAATGGAAGAAAATGTCATATGTAAAAAATTTCCCCTTAGTTTGGATAAGCATCATTTTGAGTTAGTTACATAGGAAGATGTGGGATTGTTTGGACATAGTAATAATAATGATCTTAAGCTTCAGTGTAACATGAGCTGGGGTTTATGCAGTGCTTTCTATGTTAAGGGGTAAATCTATGCTATAACAAGTTCCCCACCCCACCTGGCTGCCAAATGCAATCATCCCCACTTTTAAAAGTGCCAAATTTAGAGGAAACTGACATCATTTGCAGGCCAGCCATAGAGGAAGAGTAGAATTGTGCAATTAGTTCACAAAAGAAATTGATAAAAATGGCAAGTCATCAGAGAGTGGAATAGGGTTAGGGGTGGGTGAGAACCTCTCACTCTGTCATAATACTCTGTCTCAGGGGCAGAGCCAAGATAGCTGCTGGAAAGCAGGGACTTGGTGTGAGCTCCCCGCCAGGTCCTTCCAAAAACCCATAAAAAATGGCTCTGAACAAATTCTAGAACTGCAGAACCCACATAATAGCAGAGGGAAGCAGGGATCCAGACCAGGATAGCCTGGGTGGTCACTGGATGAGATCTATTGCACATGGAGCTGAGGGAAGCCGAGCTCAGCGTGGGTGGTGGCGAGACCAACCAGACCAGGAGCTGGGAGGAGCAGGCCCTAGCTCCCTGAATCAGTGAGCTGTGGCAGGTATCAGGCTTCTCAACCCACAAACACCAAAGACAACAGAGAAGGTTAGTGGGAAAAGCTTCTGGGGACAGAGTACATGGCTTGGCCACCGGCCCAGGGATGGGGGCGGGGTGCAGTTACAGAACTACAGCTGCAGTTACTTCTGAGTATCATGCTCCAAGGCAAAATATGGATTTTCAATAAAACAAAGGACTTTCACGCTTTCTCAGTGAAAAGACCAGAGGTGAATAGAAAATTTGACTTTCAAACACAAGAATAAAGAGAAGCCTGAAAAGGTAAACAAGAAAGAGAAATCATAATCTATTTTTTATATGAATATATGAATATGTTTTTAAGTTGCTACCAGATTGGCTATTTAAACAACTATATTTATGTGATCTTGTGATGTCCTCATGTTGTCATAGGTTCCATTGCAATGTCTAATTTTTCATTGCAGAAAATTATACTTGAAATTCACTCAGCAAATTCTTCATTATTTCAGTGACAATTTTCATGATAAAATAATTGCTGCCTTAAAATCCATACTTGTAGATGGAATTTATCTCCGCATGATTCTAATTTTCTCGTTTTATAACTTGGATCATCTTTACTATGAAATTTTGACACAAATTGAACAAATCAAAAAAAAAAGAGGTAAACAAAAATGATCCATTATTAGGTACCTTTTCTTAAGAAGTATATACTAAAAGATGCATCCTGGACAGTTTTAGTTTGTGTATCTTAATTGGAAAAAAAATTGTCTTATAGTGGAAATATTGCTCTAAAATGAGGTTAGTGTAGTGTGTATTTTATTATACTTTATGCTAATAAGATCATTTAATTGCCTCCTTTTGTCTAGATTTGTACCACGTATAAGATAAAATTCTCTGAGAAGAGGAGCTCTGCCTTATCCTTGTCTCTCCTTTCCTTCTCTACTTCAATAAATATTGCAGAGAATTAGATATACTACAGGATATCAATCAGTTCTTATTAACCAACTGAGTAATTGATTTCTGAATTTCCTGCAATACTTAGTAAATAGTATTTGTTCTAGTGACCTAAGGGACTTAATGGATACAGGAATATCTGATAAAGATAGACTGTTAAGAAAAATTGTCTGTGAAATCTATGAGAATACAGCAGACAGTACTTAGCTTAATCATTTGTAATTCCTTGACAACTCAATAAAAGAAAATATACAATGTGTTATTGTGGAAAATAAGGACAATCATATAGACTGGGATTTAGGTAGTCTTTCTTTCTGCCTCAAAGTTTTCTGAATATTTATGTGATTTTTGATGAATCACAATCTCTCTGAGTCTGTCTTATTTATAAAATGAGGAGGTTGAGTAGATGGCTGGCTACTATATTTTTCCTTGATAATATATTTCATATTTTTTGTTCTTATTATCATTATTATACCCCTCCTCATCATGGTGATGATCATAAACACCAATTTTTGCCTTTAAACCAGAAAATGTAGATTCTCCAATCATGCACAAAGGAGAAAGATACTCCATTGATAATTTTGTTCTTTTTAGTGCATTGATTTTTCTACAATGCTCTTAAAATATAGAGGTGATCAACAGTTATTTTCCTAGATCCATGCTTTGGGTAGGAAAATTGGTAATTCTGTGCAAAAGCATAACAAGAATGTACCTCAGAAAATGGGAAGACAGTGAATTCCATCACTAACTATTTCTACAGGTTATTCTATCTCTGTATATAATGCCATTGCTTTAAAAATGGTACTGTTGGCAAGGAATTTGCATGTATAAAAGCTTTGGGAGAAAACACTATAAAATTTTTTGGTGGTTTACTTGTAAAAGCTAATGACACAAATAATAAAATTAGGAAAGAATATTTGAAGTTCATCCAGAGTTTATTCTCATTCTTGCAAATTGCCTAAGGTTTCTATCTTAAATAAGTACGTGCTAACATAGTAAAGAGTATGCATTTATAAGCACCTGGTTTTTTGCATTGCTTTTTTTTTGCTTCTTTAAGTATATAATTGTAAAGCTTGCAAATACTTTCATTTGCTGGAAAGTTTTAAGTCAAAAATTCCACAAAATGATTCATAATAATAAACCTTGCATTCATTCACAATTAATATATTTTTTATCCAACACAGGATGTTATAAGTTGTATGATATAGTGGAAAATGGATGAGCCACGGAGTCACAAAGACATAGTTGTAGTCCTGTCTCTAGGACATTTTGGGCAAGTTACTTAATATCTCAATTACTCAGACTACTCTCTAAGAAAGAAAAGTATAGACAAATTGATGATTTGAATTATTGAATATGCTTTCATTACTTGTAGTTTCATGCCATTATTAAATCATAGGAGTGGGATTAAAATTTAAAAAAAATAGAGGAATGAATGAAGAAAGAAATGGATATTGTAAATAAATATAAATATAAATAAATATAGTAAAAATAAAATAAAGCAAATAAAATGGACAGAAATAGATTGATAGAAAACAATATGTATAAAATGGAAGGTAACAAGTTGCCCCCCACAGGAAAAAAAAAAAAAGAATCCTGAGAACCATTGACTGTTTTCAATTCCTTGAATAGCCCCTAATAAACATTAATATTCTTTTTGTTTCATGTAATCTTAGTCAGAATTTACTCTCTATGAATTCTTCAAATAAGCTAATCTTAGGATTTTCTCCAATATAAATATGGGTTCACAACTTTTTTATAAGTACTCAAGCTAAGAATTCACTTTAGTTATGAGAAAACTACTTCTTTTTTAAAATTTAATTTACTTTATTTAATATATTTAGTTTTCAGCATTAATTTTCACAAGAGTTTGAATTACAAATTTTCTCCCCATTTCTACCCTCTCCCCACTCCAAGACGGCATATATTCTGGTTGCCCCGTTCCCCAGTCAGCCCTCCCTTATGTCACCCCAATCCCCTCCCATTCCCTTTTCCCTTCCTTTCTTGTAGGGCAAGAGAAATTTCTATGACCCCTTGCCTGTGTATCTTATTTTCTAGTTGCATCCAAAAACTATTTTTTGTTGTTTCTGAACATCTGTTTTTAAAACTTTGAGTTCCAAATTCTCTCCCCTCTTCTCTTCCCACCCACCCTCCCTAAGAAGTCAAGCAATTCAATATAGGCCACATGGGTATCATTATGCAAAACCCTTCCACAATACTCATGTTGTGAAAGACTAACTATATTTTGCTCCTTCCTAACCTATCCCACTTTATTGAATTTTCTCCCTTGACCCTGTCCCTTTTCAAAAGTGTTTGTTTTTGATTACCTCCTCTCCCATCTGCCCTCCCTTCTATCATCCTCCCTTTTTTATCTTCTTTCTCCTTCTTTCCTGTGGGGTAAGATACCCAATTGAGTGTATATGGTATTCCCTCCTCGGGTGTAATCTGATGAGAGCAAGATACACTCATTCCCCCTCACTTGCCTTCTCTTCTCTTCCTACAGAACTACTACTTTTTCTTGCCACTTTTATGTGAGATAATTTACCCCATTCTATCTTTCCCTGACTCCCCCTCTCAATATATTCCTCTCTCATTCCTTAATTTGATTTCTTTTATTTCTTTTAGATATCATCTCTTTATCTTCAACTCTTTTCTTTTAGATATCATCTCTTTATCTTCAACTCACTCTGTGCTCTCTCTCTCTCTCTCTCTCTCTCTATATATATATATATATATATATGTATATATATATACATACATACATACATATATACACATACATATATACATAGAAACACACACATATAAATATATATATATACATACACACACACATATATGTGTGTGTGTGTGTTTGTGTGTGTGTATATGTATATGTGTGTGTGTGTATGCATATTCCCTTCAGCCACCCTAATACTGAGGTCTCATGAATCATACACATCATCTTTCCATGTAGGAATGTAAACAAAACAGTTCAACTTTAGTAAGTCCCTTGCAATTTCTTTTTCTTGTTCTTTTTATTGATTACCTTTTCATGCTTCTCTTGATTCTTGTGCTTGAAAGTCAAATTTTCTATTCAGCCCTGGTCTTTTCACTGAGAAAGCTTGAAAGTCCTCTATTTTATTGAAAATCCATATTTTGCCGTGCATCATGATATTCAGTTTTGCTAGGTAGTGATTTTTGGTTTTAATACTAGCTCCATTGACCTCCGGAATATCGTATCCCAAGCCCTTCAATCTCTTAATGTAGAAGCTGCTAGAACTTGGGTTATTCTGATTTTGTTTCCACAATACTCAAATTGTTTCTTTCTGGCTGCTTGCAGTATTTTCTCCTTGATCTGGGAGCTCTGGAATTTGGTGACAATATTCCTAGGAGATTTCTTTTTGGGATCTATCTGAAGAGGCGATCTCTGGATTCTTTCAATTTCTATTTTGCCCTCTGGCTCTAGAATATCAGGGCAGTTTTCCTTGATAATTTTTGAAAGATGATATTTGGGCCCTTTTTTATTGACCATGGCTTTCAGGTAGTCCAATAATTTTTAAATTATCTCTCCTGGCTCTATTTTCCAGGTCAGTGGTTTTTCCAATGAGTTATTTAACATTGTCTTCCACTTTTTCAATCCTTTGGTTCTGTTTTATAATATCTTGATTTCTCATCAAATCACCAGCTTCTACTTGCTCCAATCTAATTTTTAAGGTAGTATTTTCTTCTGTGGTCTTTTGGACCTCCTTTTTCATTTAGCTAATTCTGCCTTTCAAGGCATTCTTCTCCTCATTGGGTTTTTGGAGCTCTTTTGCCATTTGAGTTAATCTATTTTTGAAGGTGTTGTTTTCTTCAGTATATTTTTCAATATTTTTTGGGTCTCATTTAGCAAGTCTTTGACTTGTTTTTCATGGTTTTCTCGCGTCCTTCTCATTTGTCTTCCCAATTTTTCCTCTACTTCTCTAATTTGATTTTCCAAATCCTGTTTGTGTTCTTCCATGGCCTGAGACCAGTTCATGTTTTTCTTGGAGGCTTTTGATATAGGTTCTTTGACTTTGTTAACTTCTTCTGGCTGTATGTTTTGGTCTTGTCTGTCACCAAAGACAGATTCCAAAGTCTGAGACTGAATCTGGGTGTGTTTTCACTACTTGGCCATGTTCCCAGCCAACTTACTTGACCCTTGAGTTTTTCAGTAGGGTATGACTGCTTGTAGAGTGAAGAGTACTGTGTTCCAAGCTTGGGGAGATGCACTGTTGATTTCAGAACTATTACAGCCATCTCTGCCACACCAGCACTGCTCCTTCCCCAAGAACCCCCAACCTGGACTGGACTTAGATCTTTAGCAAGCTCTTCGCTCCTGCTCTGATCTGCCACTTAATTCCTCCCACCAGGTGGGCCTGGGGCTGGAAGTAACTGCAGCTGTAGTTCTGTAGCTGCTGCACCTCTGCTGCCCCTGGGATGGTGGCTGAACCTTGAACTCTATCACTCTGTCCCCAGCAGCTTTTCCTACTAACCTACTCTGTTGTCTTTGGTGTTTGTGGGTTAAGAAGTCTGGTAACTGCTGCAGCTCGCTGATTCAGGGAGCTAGGACCTGCTCTGACAGACTCCTGGTCTGGTTGGTCCTGGCATAGCCCACACTGGGGTCTGCTCCACTCCACTCTGCTCCCAGCTCTGTGCAGGATAGACCTTACCCAGAGACCATCCAGGATGTCCTTGGCTAGAACCCTGCTTCCCTCTGCTATTTTGTGGGTTCTGTAGTTCTTCTCTGTTTTCTTTGGTGTTTGTAGGTTGAGAAGTCTGGCAACTGCCAGAGCTCACTGATTCATGGTGCTAGGGCACGCTCTGCCCGGCTCCTGGTCTGGTTAGTCCACGTGGCCCACACTGGGCTCTGCTCTGCTCCCAGCTCCGTGCGCGAAAGACCTCACCCAGCAACCATCCAGGCTGTCCTGGGCTGGAGCCCTGTTTCCCTCTGCTATTTTGCAGGTTCTGCAGTTCTAGATTTTGTTCAGAGCCATTTTTTATAGGTTTTTGGAGGGACTTGGCAGGGAGCTCACGCTAGTCCCTGCTTTTCAGCCGCCATCTTGCATGTTTGTCTTTGAGAAAATCTACTTCTACTCCACTTCTTACCTTGCTGCTAATAACAAGTAACAAACAGACATTTTAAAGGCTTCTAAGAGAATATAAAAAGATGACAAAAAATACATGAACACTTATTTTTCTTTCTTTTTACAAAAATAATTTATTTTTCATTTTCAATATTCACTTCTATAAGATTTTGAGGTCTTCTCCCCCACCCCAAGACAGCTTGAATTCTGATTACCCATTCCCCCAATCTGTCCTCCCTTCTATCACCGCCCCCCCCATCACCTTTTCTTCTATTTTCCTGTAGGACAAGATAGATTTCTATACCTCATTGCCTGCATATGTTATTTCTCAGTTGCACATAAAAACAACTTTAACATTGGTTTTTAAAACTTTGAGTTCTACATTCTCTCCTTTCGTCCCACCTAAAACACTCACATAATAGACATGTTGTGAAAGACTAACTATATTTCCTCCATTCGATTGTAACCCCCATTTGACCCTGTCCCACTTCAAAAGTGTTTGCTTCTGATTACCCCTCCCTCCACTTTCCCTCTTCTCTATCATCCCCCCGTCATCTGTTTCCCCCTCCCCACTTTCCTATAGACTAAGATAGCTTTCCATACTCAATTGAATGTGTATGTTATTCTGTCCTTCAGCCCCTCACTGTAAAAACTTTTTCTTGCTTCTTTTACGTGAGATAATTTGCTCCATTCTACCTCTCCTTTTCTCCTTCTCCCACCACATTCCTCTCTCACCCCTCAATTTAATTTTTTAGATATCATCTCTTCATATTCAAGTGGTCCTGGGGGCTCTGTTATATATGTACATATGTTTGTATGTGTGTATGTATGTATACATACATAGATACAAATATATACACATATACTTATGAATGCATACATATGAAGAATACAACACATATTAACTCATTGAAAGTCCATTTTTTCTCCTGAAGGATTATACTCAGTTTTATTGGGTAGGTGAGCCTTGGTTTTAATTCTAGCTCCTTTGATCTCCAGAATATCATATTCCAAGCCCCTGATCCCTTAATGTAAAGGCATTAAATCTTGTGTTATCCTAATTTTGTTTTCACAATACTTGAATTGTTTCTTTTTTGCTGCTTGCAATATTTTCTCCTCAATCTTGGAATTATGGAATTTGGCTGCAATATTCCTAGGAGTTTTTCTTTTGGGATCTCTTTCAGGATGTGATTGGTGGATTCTTTTACTTTCTATTTTACCCTCTGATTCTAGAGTATCAAGGTAGTTTTCCTTAATAATTTCTTGAGATTATTTCTAGGCTCCTTTTTGAACATGGATTTCAAGTAGTACAATAATTTTTAAATTACACTTTTAGATCTATTTTCCAGGTCAGTTGTTTTTCTAATGAGACAATTCACATTGTCTTCTATTTTTTGATTCTTTTGATTGTGTTTTATAACTTCTTGATTTCTCGAAGAGTCATTAGCTTCCATCTGCTGCATTCTAATTTTTAAGGAATTGTTTTCATCAATGAGCTTTTGGATTTCCTTTTCCATTTGGCCAGTTTTGCTTTTTAAGTTATTCTTCTCTTCATTGGCTTTTTGGACCTCTTTTGACACTTAGGTTAATCTGTTTTAAGGTGTTCTTTTCTTCACCATTTTTGGAATTTCCTCTACAAAGCTGCTGACTTGTTTTTTCACAATTTTCATGCACCATTCTCATTTCTTTTATTATTTCTCTTTTTAATTTTAGTTTACAATATTCAGTTCCACAAGTTTTTGAATTCCAAATTTTCTTCCCCTCCCTCTTCTCTCTCCCCGCAAGAAAGCATGTAATGTGGTATAGGTTCTACATCTACCTTCATGTTAAACTTATCTACACAGTAGTCAAGTTGTAAAGAAGAATTAGAACCAATGGAATGAATCATGAGAAAGAAGAAAGAAAGCCAAAAAAGAGGAGGAAAAAAAAAAGAGCGAATAGTTTGCCTCAATCTGCATTCAGACTCTGAAGTTCTTTCTCTGAAAAAATCTTTCCATCTTGAGTCTATTGGAGCTGTCTTTGAACCATGTATTGCTGAGAGGAGCCAAGTCTATTAAAGTTGGTCATCACAGATACCGTGTGTCTGTAATCATATATAATGTTCTCCTCATTCTGTTCCCCTCACTCAGCATCAGATCACGTAAGTCTTTTCAAAGATAAGGTCAAAATGGGTGCATAAATCAGACATAAAGTGTGACACCATAAGGAAATTAGAAGAACAAGGAATAGTTTTCCTGTTATATCTTTGGGGAGAACAAGAATTCATAAACAAACAAGAGATAGAGATCAATATGAACATGTAAAATAGCTTGATTATATTAAAATAAAATGCTTTTGTACAAGCAAAAAAAAGCCACCAAGATTAGAAGGAAAGCAAAGGGGCAAAATCATTTTAAAGCAATGTGTCTGATAAAGTCCTCCTTTATCAAATATATAGATTTATAAGAATGCAAGCCACTCTCCAGTTGAGAAATGGCCAAAGATATGAACAGGCAGTTTTCTGTAGAAGAAATCAAAGCTATCTATAGGCATATGAAAAAGTTCTCTAAATCATTTTGGTTAGAGAAATTTTAATTGAAACAACTCAGAGATACCACCTTGCACCTATCAGATCGGCTAATATGGAAAAAAGAAAATGGTAAATGTAGGAGATTATATGCAAAATTTGGGACACTGATGCATTGTTGATGGAGTTGTTAACTGATCTACCCATTTTGGAGAGCAATTTGGAACTATGCACAAAGGGCAAACAAACCTGCATACCCTTGTATTAAATAATACCACTACCATGTATAATTTCAAGAGACTTTTTTTTAAATATTTTATTATTTATTTAATATTTTTAGTTTTCAGCACTGATTTCCACAAGATTTTGAGTTACAAATATTCTTCCCATTTCTACCCTCCTCCCACTCCAAGATGGCATATATTCTGACTGCCCCATTCCCCACAGTCCTCCTTTCTGTCACCCCAGTCTTTCCCATCCCGTTTTCTCTTACTTTCATGTAGGGCAAGATAGATTTGTATACCCCATTGCCTGAATATCTTATTTCCCAGTTGCATGCAAATTCAATTTTTTTTCAACATCTCCTTTTAAAACTTCGAGTTCCAAATTCTCTCCCCTCTTCCCTCCCGACCCATGCTCTTTAAGAAGGCAAGCAATCCAACATAGGCCACACATGTATTGTTATATAAAACCCTTCCACAATACTCATGTTGTGAAAGACTAACTATATTTTGCTCCCTTCTATTCAACTCTGGTCTTTTCACTGAGAAAGCTTGAAAGTCCTCTATTTTATTGAAAATCCATATTTTGCCTTGGAGCATTACACTCAGTTTTCCTGTGTAGGTGGTTCTTGGTTTTAATCCTAGCTCCTTTGACCTCCAGAATATCATATTCCAAGCCCTTCAATCCATTAATGTAGAAGCTGCTAGATCTTGTGTTATCCTTATTGTGTTTCCACAATACTCAAATTGTTTCTTATGGCTGCTTGCAGTATTTTCTCCTTGACCTGGTTGCTCTGGAATTTGGTGACAATATTCCTAGGAGTTTTCTTTCTGGGATCTTTTTCAGGAGGCAATCGGTGGATTCTTTTAATTTCTATTTTACCCTCTGGTTCTAGAATACCAGGGCAGTTACCCTCCACATTTTCTTGAAAGATGATGTCTAGGCTCCTTTTTTGATCATGGCTCTCAGGTAGTCCAATAATTTTTAAATTATCTCTCTTGGATCTATTTTCCACGTCAGTGTTTTTTCCAATGAGGTATTTCACATTGTCTTCCATTTTTTCATTCCTTTGGCTTTGTTTTACAATATCTTAATTTCTTATAAAGTCACTGTCTTCCATTTGCTCCAATCCAATTTTTAAGGTAGTATCTTTTTCAGTGGTCTTTTTGACCTCCTTTTCCATTTGGCTAATTCTGCCTTTCAAGGAATTCTTCTCCTCATTGGCTTTTTGGAGCTCTTTTGCCATTTGAGTTAGTCTATTATTTAAGGTGTTGTTTTCTTCAGTATTTTTTGGGCCTCCTTTAGCAAGTCATTGACTTGTTTTTCATGGTTTTCTCTCATCCTTCTCATTTCTCTTCCCAATTTTTCCTCTACTTCTCTGACTTGCCTTTCTAAATCCTTTTTGAGTTCTTCCATGGCCTGAGACCAGTTCATGTTTTTCTTGGAGGCTTTTGATAGTCTGTTTGACTTTGTTGATTTCTTCTGTCTGTATGTTTCGGTCTTCTTTTTCACCAAAAGATGATTCCAAAGTTTGAGTCTGAATCTGAGGCCATTTTCACTTCCTCTTCATGTTCCCAGCCAGCTACTTGATCCTTGAGCTTTTTGTTGGGGTATGACTGCTTGTAGAGTAGAGAGTACTATGTCCCAAGCTTCAAGGGCTGCACTCCTGTTTTCAGCACTAATTCTTCACAGCAAGTTCTACCATACCAGTGCTCCTTCTCTCCCAAGAACTGCCAAACAGGATTGTGGCCCAGATCCAGTCAGGGCAAACCACGTTTTGCATTCTCATTCTAATCTGCTACTTAATTGCTCCCACCAGGTGGGTCTGGTCCCAGAAGCAACTGCAACTGTAGCTCTGGAAGCAGCCTCAGGGCTGCAACACCTCCACCACCCCTTGGGTGGTGGCCGACCACAAACTCCTTTCACTCCATCCCAACAGCTTTTCCCCACTAACGTGTTCTGTTGTCTTTGGCATTTTTGGGTTGAGAAGTCTGGTAACTGACACAACTCAATGATCCAAGGCCCTATGGCTCGTTCTGCCTGACGGTCAGTCTGTTTGTTCCTGGCACGGCCCACCCTGGGCTCTGCTTCTTTAGGGTCTCAGCTCCATGCAATAGACCCTTTCCAGTGACCATCCCGTTCTGGGCTGGAGCCCTGCTTCCCTCTGCTATTTGGTGGGTTCTGCAGCTCTAGAATTTGTTCAGAGCCATCTTTATGGGTGTTTGGAGGGACATGGGGTAGAGCTTAAGCAAGTCCCTGCTTTCATGATGGATCCACCCAAAAAAAGAGTATTTAACAAGGCAAAAGCACTTATACATGTAAAAAAAGTATTTATCGCACCTTTTTCTTAGTGGAAAAATATTAGAAATTGAGGAGATGCCTATCAATTGGGAAATGGCTGAACAAGCTGTGAAATATGAATATAATGGAATGCTACTGTACGATAAGAAATGATGGACAGACAGATTTCAGAAAAAAAAATGGGAAAGATATTTCTGAACTGATGAAAAGTGAAATAAGCAAAACCAGAAAGACAATACATACAGTATCAACAACATTTCATGATCATCAACAATGAATGACCCTGCTCTTCTCAGAATCATTATGATCAAGTATAAAGCACTCATGAAGGAAAATGTTATCTAAATCCAGATAAAGAACTGATGGACTCTGAATGCAAATCAAAGCATTTTGTTTTACTTAATTTTTCTTGTGTTTTTTTTTTCTTTTGATTTTTTTCTTCTTTTTCAATTTTGACTAATATCAAAAGATATTTTACAAGATAGCTCATGTATGAACTTCATCATGTTGTCTACCATTTTCAGAAGAGTAGAGGGGAGGGAAGAAGGAAAAAAATATTTGGAACTCTAAATCTTATAAAAAATGAATGCTAAAATTTTCTTGACATGTTAAGCAAAATACTATTAAAACAAAACAAAATAAAAATATGGGAGAAATGAGCATAGTGGCTAACAAGGAAACACTATGATACTGAGGAATGCCTCTTTCCCACCTCAGCTTGAAGTGCTATGTTTTTATTTAGACTGTTCCCCAGAGCTCCATACCAAGAGGCTGAAAAGCAAAATGAGATCTACAGGATAGGGAACTTTCTTC
>CM053626.1:104066523-104090948 GCA_028646595.1 Phalanger gymnotis | reverse complement strand
GGAAATGGGGAGAAAATCTGTAATTCAAACGCATGTGAAAATCAATGCTGAAAACTAAACATATTAAAAATAAATTTAAAAAAAAATAAAAAAATAAATGAGAAAAGTGGTATTGTTTTACATGTTTTCATGTATCTGGATTAATTGAAGAAAACCGTATTCTTGTATAGCTTCTTTACTTAAATTGTGGCAATATGTTGATTTGGTTGAAACGTATGAAGAAAATCTACATATGAAGAAAATATCACGCAGATATGTGATTAGAAAAGGGAGGAGTGTTCTAACAGACAAATAATGTCTTATTACTTGAAAAATAATTTTGATTTCACAGACACACTGAAAGAGTCTAGGGGATGCCCAGGGATTTTTTGACAACACTTTGAGAACCACTGTTTTAAAGTATTTGAATAGCTGTCATGGGAAAGAGTGATGCAATCTGTAGAACTACAAGAACTGAGTAGACATTATTTGTGCAGTCATTTGGCAAGGGACCACAGTGTAAAGAGCTGTTACTTTTTTCAAAGGGAAGGAATTTTTTGGGGGGAAGGCTGCTCAAGGGATGGCTTTTTTAAGGGATTCAGTGTGCCCCCTACGTTAGTATGATACGTGAAAGTTTTATGTTATCTCTTTAAAAAATCTGCCTCTGAGTCTGCCAGTTCTCACCTCCTTTAAACTATTGCTTATTCAAAAGTTTATTTTTGCAAGTGCCATTCCTGTCAGACAGGTTTGATTATATTGGTAGCAACTGTTTAAAATGTATTTATATATTTTTTTTCTGTTCATTTAAAATATAACAAAATTCTAGAATTTAAAAAATGGGTTTTCTTCTCACTCTGCTATATAGACCAAGCCTTTAATCTGTCTAAAGATTATAGCCAAGATTTCCTGTACATAAGCCTCTTAGACTATTCTAATCAAGTTTAAGTTGTTTACTTTTATAAAATTTCTCTGTCCTCAGGCTCTGGCATTAAAAATTGAAGGAAACAAAACCATGTAACTCCCCAATATCATAGAGTTTTGTAGTGTCATTCCTGGTAAATTCATTCTCAACTAAGATAATTCAAACAAAATCCTAAGGAAGTAACTTCACTGTACTTCCTGTCTTCCAAACATTAAAGTAGAGCAATAACATGGACAAATTCAACCCCAAATATTGCATCCATGAATCATTCATACTAAACTTTCTCTGTTTACTATTTCAAGGATCATCCCAAAAGTTATCAATTGTAGAGTGCCATCTTGACTAATATTAGGGTCAACTTTCTGGGTTGCTGTTAGTTGCATTAGTGTTATAGTGAAAACTTTCATGTTCCCTTTGGATAACATTTTGATGATTCTCAGATCAAAATGAGTCCAGTGTCTCATTGTGGCATATCAATGGAACTACCACTAAGGTAGGGTTTTGCACAAAAGATGGAGAAATTGAAAGGGTGATGATAGAACTTGCTCTTCTCAGTGGGGAGAAACAGCTAAGTTTCCATCTCACTTGGCAGGAATGATTAACAAAAGTAGCAATAAACAAGTGTATTTCCCTTACACTTGGAGTTCTGAATTGTCCTTTCCTTTTATCTTTCCATATGTTCCCTAACAGCAAACTTTGATACATCATACCTCTGCCCACCTAAGCCAAGTTCCAAGCTCTCAGGTTCTACCCCTTGAAACTTTGTATCCTGAAGCTTAAGGTATTTTTCTAAGGTATCTCCTTCCTCTCAATATCTCTAAAGCATTTTGTGGTGCTTTCCTTGCTTAGCACAGTGTCTAGCTCATAGTAGGTAATATATAAATGCTGATTCCTTTCCTTTCCATTTATACCATGTGAGTTATTTTAGCTAGGCTTCAGCATCTCATTGTTATTTCCCAAAAGTCATTTCTTGGGCAACATTGTATCTGCCTACAGATGATCAATTGGAGTTTTTGATTCAGTGTCACTTCTTCAAGAGAGGAAACCAGATTCTCTCATATTGCTTCCTTCTTAGTTTATAGCACATAGACTTTTAGTGAGGAAGGCCCTCCCGTGCTCTGTCATCAAACTGGGAAAATTCAAGCTTCTTTCCAGAGGTTAAAAACAAAACAAAACACAAGGTCTTAACTATAAGCTATATTCTCTTTTGAAATATAGAGTCCTCAGGCACTTAAATGAATGTGTGTGTGTGTATGCATGTACGTGTGTGTATTGCGTTTTGTTTTGTTCTTCTCCTCTAAGTATCCCTTTCCCAGTCTGACTAAGGTAAGAAAGTCCCCTTTAATTCTAGTTATTTTCTCTTCCTTAGTATTCATTCTTCCTCCACCTCTTTCTAGGAACTCTATTATATTTTCTCCATTTCTCTCTAATACTGTTTTTTTTCAAATTATGATTTTTTCCTTCTGCTATAAACACAGTATTATGTTCCTTCAGTTGTTACTTTAATCTGTTTAAGCAGCCCTATTCATACTGCTCTTTTCCCTTCTCCTCTAATACCCTCTTCTTGTTTTTTACCCCTTTCTCTTTGTAATTTAATTTTAGAATTTTTTTCTCTCCTGATTTTATGTAGTTATGATTCCCCAGATCATTCTATTTTGGGAACACTGAAACCTTCCCAAATCGCAGAACTAGTTCTGGAAAAAAAAAAAGCTTGAAGAAGCTTGGGAGAATGGCCCTCCCCTAATCCTCAAGGCCAGTAACAGACCACAACTTGAACATGAATTCAAAGTCAAGAAATAGGCTGGAAAACTTTCAAACTAACTACAACCAAAAAAAAAAAAAAAAAACTGACCATATTTTTTTTTCAAAATACCAAAGTGACAGGGAAGTTCAAGAAACAAAGTCAGAGGAAGCCAATTAAGTCAAAAAGCTACACACTAAGTCTCGAAGGAGAAAAACGGCCAATTAAAAAGAAGCCTAAGAAGAATTTCCTGGAAGATCAAAAATAATTTTCAAAATAAAATAAAGCTGGTATATAAAAATATTAGGTAATTATATGAGAGCAAGGTAAGGAAATTGTTAAAAGACACTTAACCTGAGTTCAAATCTGGCCTGGGGCAGCTAGGTGGCCCAGTGAGTAGAGCACCAGCCCCGGAGTCAAGAGGACCTAAGTTCAAATCTGGTCTCAGACACTTGACATATGTACTAGCTGTGTGACCTTGGGCAAGCCACTTAACCCCAATTGCCCTGCCAAAAAGCAAAAAAAAAAAAAAAGACACTTAAGAACTTGGTAAAAGGAGCTCAAAAATGCTAACTAATGCCCTAAAAACAGAAATGGCCATATGGTAAAAGAAGTATAAATCTTCACTGATGAAAATAACTCCTTAAAGATAAGAATCAACCAAATGGAAAAAAAAAAGACATTAAAAAATAAAGTTCATTGAAGAAAATAATTCTTTAAAATTTGAAATGGGCAAGTGGAAGCTAATGACTACCTGAGACATCAAGAAGTAATAAAACAAAGTCAAAAGAATAATAAAAAAAAAACAGAAGAAAATGTGAAATATCTCACCAATAAAAAATAAATAAATTGGAAAATAAATACATGAGAGATAAGTTAAAGCAGTTAGAAGAAATTGGAATAAGCCAAAATTTAATACCATTATACTAAGTTATGGTTAAAATGGATAAATGACATAGACATGAATGTTAACAACATAAGTAAATTAGGAGAGCATGAAAAATGTATGTGTGAGATCTACATAGGGTAAGAGATGACAAATACAGAAAGGTATGTGGAAAAAACTTGGATTTCTATTGTAACTGTAGTGGACTTGTGAACAGGTCGCACCATTCTGGAGAACAATTTGGAACTCTGCCCAAAGAGCTATCAAACTCTGCATAGCCTTTGAACCAACAAAACATACTAGTTTTATATCCCAAAGATATTAAAGAAAAGAGAAAAGGATTTATTTGTACAACAATGTTTACTGTAGCTCTTTATGTAGCAATAAGCAATTGGAAATTGAGAGCATGCCCATCAATTAGGGTATGGTTGAACAAATTGTATTATATGATTGTGATGAAATACCATTGTGCTAAAAAAATATGAGTAATATAGTTCCAGAAAAACTGGGTTAGTGTTATATTAATTGACACAAATTGAAGTGAACAGAACCAGGAGAACATTACAGTAACAGTAATAATAATAGAATGCTCGGGTGTGAAAGACTTAGCTACCATGATCAAGAACGATGCAAGACAAAAATGTTATCCAGTTCCAGAAATAAAACTGCAAAAAACTGACTGCAGATTGAAACTTTTTTTAACTTTCATTAAAATAATAAAAAGGAATATTATAAATAACAATTTAAAAAAATAAAGAAAATCTTATTTGTTGTGCATGTATCTGAAAAAAAAAATATTTTATCTCTCTTCTTATCCATCCTCTATTTTCTGTCTACTCATTCTTTGATCCATGACATCAATAATTATTTGGTCTATATCTTTTCTTTTTATTCCTCATACAATTAAAAACTTCCAAGATATCCTTTCTGGGCTTGCCTCTCTAGGTGTTTTCTTCCACTGCTTGAGGTTTGTCCCATGGATTTCTCTTTTCCATTGTGCTTCATTGTCAAAAAAATTCCAGTTATTGCAGATGCCATAGAGAACACTGGCCCGTGGTAGGGTCCTTCCTCCACCAAATCCATGCAAATTATGCAGCTTATAACTCACATATCCCCTCCCCTAGTGATTTTTTATTCCACATTTTACTCGAATCTTATCCTTGCCTTCATACTTTCTCCCTCCTTCAGGTGTCCCTAATAGTTCTACAGCTTATCACTCACATATCGCCAACCCCCCCCACACACACATTAAGAATAAATATACTTTTCAACCATCAAGTCCCTAAGGTCACATCTAATGTAAGGTCCTCACCTCCCTTCACATACCACCTTTCTTCATTTGTAGGAGCATTCATCATAGGAATCTCCTTTCACTCCTAAAGTAAGACCATCTTTCTTTCCCTCTTTTTCAATTCTTCCCCTCTCCTCCTCATTTATTCCCCTATACATTCTTATTTTTCTGATACCACAGAGTTCAGCCTCCCCTCATTGTTAGTGCTTTTATTTGACACTGGTACATCATACTTTTCTCTTTGTTCCCTCTCTCCCTTCCACATACCCTTCCATGTTATAATGTAATAAAAAATTAACTGTAGGAAGGGTATTGTCAAGTTCTGTCCATAATGCCACGTTGTTAGCTCTATCAGATTTCCACTTTCACCACTGTCACCTTGCATATATTTAGAAAGAAATCTCTTACTGATATTTCTGTTTTCACTATTTCTGTTGCTGTCCCTGCATACTGTATTTGTCATTAGTCTTGAATATCTGTTTGTTTGGTGTTCAAGAAGAGAATAAAATCTTCAATTCTGTTTTTCTTTTTAAAAGTCTTAAAAAGTGTTTCTTACTCTTGTTGTTCAATACTAATCTTTTTCAAGTATAGACCTCAAATTTAAACATTAAGTCACCCTGGGATGCATCCTTAGCTCCATTGCTCTTTGGAACACATTATTTCATTCTTTCCTATATTTTCAAATAGGTGTGAAATAGACTTGCATTATTCAAAAGTTTTATTTTTAATTGAAGGTCTTTCTGCAGACAAGTTTTCTAGCTTATTGTTTTTTAATTGAACTATTAAATTTAATCACCATGAATCTTAAATTTTGCAGTCTTCAGATTTTTTTCCTCAAGGAGATCTGTGATTTCTTCAAATTAGAATTTCATTTTTCTACATTTAGAAGTTTTAGAAATTTACATTCTATTATTTCCTTCATGATAGCATTAAGCTTTTTTGTCACATTATATTCTTCAGGGAGAGCTATGGTACTTGGGTTGTCTTTACACATCTTGTGTTCAACATCAACATGTATTGCTTGGATAGGGATCATATTTTCTTTTAATGTCATTGTTTTAGACTTCTTTTAGATTATCCTTTATTTCTGTTAATTTATGTTCCCAATCTATTGTTTTTTACTTTTTTGTTTTGTTTTTTGATGAGTTCTAACATTGCATATTACAGTTTTTCTCTTATCTTGTATATGTGTGTATGTATGTGTATGTATGTGTATATATATACACATATGTATACATATGTGTGTAAGTATATATGTATATATAATGTATAGTAATATATATAATAAAAATATATATAATATATATAAAATTCATCTCTCATTGTACTCACTTCTCTATTGAACCACTCAAGAGCCACATGTTGTACTTCCAGGTTGCCCTTAAATTCCCCAAAGTAATAATTGAAAGTGAGGCCATAAGGAAATAAGTGAAAGTAAGGCCATTGATGGAAAATGCAGCCAGGGATGCTCTGATATTAAAAGACAGGCAGATCTCAATGAGACACAGAAGATAGAAGGAATGGAAAAAGAAAAAGTCTAAAATGAAGGCAAGTTTGTTGCCTTACTAATTGGCATTCCAGAAGGCAGATTAGGAAGGGTAAGTAGGTCTAGGGTAGGAAATTGGGATGGTAGTTGTTGGGAATAAGGAATCAAGAAGCGGAAGTTGAGGAGTTGGTTCTGTATGATGACATAGAGTGGTTTAGAATCATTAGAATGGGGAAGATATGACCAGGAAGGAGTCTGACATGGAATGAGTGAAATGTTGCTCTTTCCTCATCATAGTAGCATGGGACTAGATTTTTTCTCTTTCAAGAGAAGATAGATATTAGACAGGAGATATGTGAGGTACTATGGTAAGGTACTATCCTCTCCAATTTAGCCATTTATCATGTGCTTAAAATACCCTTAAACTAAAAGATTGCAGTAGTCTGCAAGACAGTAGCCTGTATTTTAAAGAGAAATATAGGAAGGATGATTTTTTTTGGGGGCAAGGGAATGAAAGATGTATTTTCCATAAAAGCTTCCCCTTTCTTTCAAATTTCAGGGATGCTTTTCCAATAATGGCAGAGAAGCCACCAATGAATTTCTAGGCAACTTTGTTGGAATTTCCCTACAGATTTGAAGATACATCCCAAATACTCCAAAGCCACAACCCAGTCAATCAAGGAACACTTTTTTAGATGTTACTTTGTGACAGGTACTATGATAAGCACTAGCAGAGATAAGCATGAAAGATATGTGAGTAGACTCAAGAAATGAATATTTTTCTTTGATAAGGACAAACTACAGCCTAAATATAGAAATTTTGGTCAAAATGTACTTGATAATGCAAAGCAGACAAATGGCACAAGCATGGAAGAAAGTGGAGATGTGTGTATGTGTGTGTTCATGCACATACACATGCATGTGTATCTATGTGCTATGGCAAAAGGGAGAAGTGTAATAAACAAAGGGAGTGAAGATAAGATCCTCTAAAATGGTTGTCATTTGGAGGAAGGAAGATAAATGGAGCACATTAACTTTGACCTAATACTATGATTTCTAAAACTAAAGGAATACTTTATCAATGCTGCCATTCTTTAAAATGAAAGGTAAGCCTAATTCATTATTGTAGTGTAGTACCATAATATAGATTGGCTCATGTCCCTGAAGTTAAAGCTACACCACAGATGTTTCAGGGATTTATTTATTTAGATAAATATAACCTGTAATCTGACAAAGGTGATTTCAACCTTTGGGTTGCTCAGCAGAGGGGTAATGACTACCAGACTATTGTGGGTGGAACAGGCAGTATCCAGGACAATTGTCCCTTGATAATTAATCTTTTCTTTTTTTCTTCTTCCTATTCTCCAAGAAAAGTATTGGGCTAGAAACTAGGTAGCATTGTGGGTAGAATCCTGGTTTAGTAGATAGGAAGATCTGAATTTAAATTTACCCTCAGACACTTCCTAGTTATAGGAGCTTAGACAATTCACTTAATTTCTCTCAACTTCAGGTTTTTCATATGTAAAATAGGGATAATATTGGCTACTCCCCAGGTTTGTAGTAAGGATAAAACGAAAAAAAAGTATTTGTAAAACACTTAGTGAATCTTAAAGTGTTATATGAATGCTAGTGATTTTATATTGATAATCTTTCCATATAATGTGTTTTATATATATATACATACATACATATATAAGTTTTTATACATGTGTATGTATATGTACACATACATATATATGCACAAAGATATTTATAGTCTTGGATTACTGCTATGTTAAAATTTAACTTTCCTTGATATTTCTAAGAGAGAAAGAAACTTGATACTCTCCTTCAGCTTAGTAGCCACCCCCATCAAATGCTGGCTGCGGGGGGGAAAAAGAATCATGTGGTTGCAGCTTCTGTGGGGGTGCAAGATCCACCAACAACAAGCACCCAGAAAGCTGTCAACACAGGTGTTTTTGATCTGCTTTACTTAAGGAAAGCGACATTAAGGGGTTGACAATCTTACTTTAATCCAGCATACAAATAACATCCACCTAGTTCAGGGAAAAAGCCAGCACCCTGAATTACAGACCAAGTACAATTCATAGTTATCAATATCTGGGTCTATAGACAGGGAGCTCATTAGAATGTTTGGCCAGAGTCACATGCCACTCCTGCTGTGGCTCAGAGCACTGAGAGAGAAGGCTAACCTCTGAGCTTATATATCCTGTTCAGGGATTGGAGAAGTCACCCAGGCTGGGTGTGAAGTTCCCCACCCCCAATATCACATCAGATGCAAATTAATGGCTCCCAATTGTCTCACTGGGGAGACATACAAAAACATCCCACTTTATCTGCCCCAGACAAACAAAGGCCAGAATTATTACAGGTCAACAGCAAAAAGTCCCACCTTAATTACTACTACAATGTACTATGCAATCATATTTATCAGAGCAAACAATGAAAGAGAATTTGGGAAACTAATGCAGAAGAAGAGCAGAGATTCTTAGCCTGCAGTCGGGGAATATTAAAAAAAAAATGATGCTGATTTCAATATAAATGTATTTTTTAATTATTAATTTATTTTATACTTAAATACACAATGAGAAAAGGAAAAGGAAGATATAATAATACAAAACATTAAAGGGTTATTTTTATTTTTTATTACATATAATTTTTATCGCACCTTGATATGCATTTTCACAAGAGTTTGAATTACATATTTTATCCCCATTTCTACCCTCCTGCACACTCCAAGATGGCATATATTCTGATTGCCCTATTCCCCAGTCAGCCCGCCCTTCTGTCACCCCACTTCCCCCAATCTCCTTTTCCCTTACTTTCTTGTAGGGCAAGATAGATTTCCATGCCACATTGCCTGTATATCTCAATTCCCAGGTGCATGCAAAAAATTATTTTTTGAACATCTGCTTTTAAAACTTTGAGTTCCAAATACTCTCCCCTTTTCTCTCTCCACCCACCCTCCCTAAGAAGGTGAGCAATTCAACATAAACCACATGTGTATCATTATGCAAAATCCTTCCACAGTACTCATGTTGTGAAAGACTAATTATATTTTGCTCTTCCTATCCTATCCCCCCTTATTCAATTTTCCCCCTTGACACCGCCTCTTTTGAGAGTATTTGCTTTTGATGACTTCCACCCCCTATCTGCCCTCCCTTCTGTCAACCCCCATTTTTCCCCTTTCCTCCTTCTTTGCTGTGGGGTAAGATACCCAGTTGAGTGTGTAGGTTATTCCCTCCTCAGGTCAATTCCAATGAGAGCCATATTCACTCATTCCACCTCACCTGCACCCTCTTCCTTTCCTACAGAACTGCTTTTTCTTGCCACCTTTATGTGACATAATTTACCCCATTCTAACTCTCCCCTTCTCCCTCTGTCAATACATTCCTCTCTCATCCCTTAATTTGATTTTATTTTTTTAGATATCATCCCTTCATATTCAACTCACCCAGTACCCTCTGTCTATATATATATATATATATATATATATATTCCCTTCAGCTTCCCTAATACTGAGGTCTTATGAATTACACACATCATCTTTCCATGTAGGAATGTAAGCAAAACAGTTCAACTTTAGTAAACACCTTATGATTTCTCTTTCTTGCTTACCTTTCCATGCTTCTTTTCATTGTTGTGTTTGAAAGTCAAATTTTCTATTCAGCTCTGGTCTTTTCACTGAGAAACCTTGAAAGTCCTGATTTTATTGAAAATCCATATTTTGCCTAGGAGCATGATACTCAGTTTTGCTGGGTAGGTGATTCTTGGTTTTAATCCTAGCTTCATTGACCTCTGGAATATTATATTCCAAGCCCTTCGATCCCTTAATGTAGAAGCTGCTAGATCATGTGTTATCCTGATTGTGTTTCCGCAATACTCAAATTGTTTCTTTCTGGCTGCTTGCAGTAATTGTTCCTATGTCTGGGAGCTCTGGAATTTGGTGACAATATTCCTAGGAGTTTTCTTTTGGGAATCTTTTTTTTTTCAGGAAAAGATTGGTGTATTCTTTCAATTTCTATTTTATCCTCTGATTCTAGAATATCAGGGCAGTTTTCCTTGATAATTTCTCAAAAGATGATATCTAGGCTCTTTTTTTGATGATGGCTTTCAGGTAGTCCAATAATTTTTAAATTATCTCTCCTGGCTCTATTTTCCAGGTCAGTGGTTTTTCCAGTGAGATGTTTCACATTGTCTTCCATTTTTTCATTCCTTTGGTTCTCTTTTATAATATCTTGATTTCTCATCAAGTCACTAGCTTCCACTTGCTCCGATATAATTTTTAAGGTAGTAATTTCTTCAGTGATTTTTTGGACCTTCTTTTCCATTTGTCCAAGAACCACCACCCCAGACTGTGACTCAGATCTAAGCAGGCTCTGCACTCCCACTCTGATTCACCACTTAATTCCTCCCATCAATGGGCCTGGGGCTGCGAGCAACTGCAGCTGTAATCCTCAGAGCTGCAACACCTCTGTTGCCCCCAGGAAGGTGGCCTAACCTCAAACTCCTTTCACTCTGTCCCCACAGTATTTGCCACTAACCTTCTCTGTTGTCTTTGGTATTTATAGGTTGAGAAGACTGGTAACTGCTGCAGCTCACTGATTCAGGGTGCTGTGGCCTGTTCTGCCTGTGTCCCTGTTTGGTTGGTCCAGGTGTAGCCACACTGGGCTCTGCTCCTCTCAGCTCCCTGCTCCATGTGATAGACCTTACCCAGTGTCCATCCAGGCTGTCCTGGGCTGGACCCTTGCTTCCCTCTGCTATTTCGTGGGTTCTGTATTTCTAAAATTTGTTCAGAGCCATTTTAATAGGTGTTTAGAATGTCTTGGGGTAGACCTTTAGGCAAGTCCTTCTTTTCCAGCCACCATCTTGGCTCAGCCCCAGAAATATTAAACTTTAAAAACAACATAACATATGAAAAAAAAATATTTCCAAGTGTACAACAAAACTTAAGAGAGAATCCGAAATAAACAGCAATACATTTCCATTACGAAGTGGATCACAGATTTTTTTTTTCTATTTCTGCCTTTACCTCTTCTTCTAACGCTTCATGACAATTTTCTTTAAATACTTCCTGTATTACTGTATCAAAATTCTTTTTTTCATCATATCCTTCTGGTTGTCTGATTATTCTTATATTTTTCTCTTCTTGATCTCTTCTCTAAATCAGCTGTTTTCCTTATGAGTTGTATCATATTCTTTTCTAATTTTTCATGCTTCATATTTTGTTTAATTATTTCTTGGGCTCATAACTTTGCTGACTTCCCCTTGATCAATTCCAATTTTTAAGGAATTGTTTTCTTTCTTAAGATTCTGGATCTCCTTTTCTACTTGGTCGACTTGCTTTTCATAATCTTCTCTTTTTCTTGGATTGTTATTATTTTTTAAATTTTTCCTCAGTTCCTTTCATTTGATTTTTAAAGGATTTTTGATCTCTTCTATGAATTCTTTTAGAGCAGGTGGCCATTTGACATTACTCTTTGGGGTAGGAAAGACTTTTTGTTTTCCATTATCCTCCTCTAAAGATGAACCTAGGTTTTCTCTATTCCCATTACTATCTATGTTTGGATTCCTTTGCCTAATCTTTTTTTTTTTTTTGTAGCAACTTATTTTTGGTAATCACCTGTAGTTCTGGGGTTTGGGGGATAATGCCTGTGGCCTCAGATCCTCCATCAATTCTCCCCTCTAGCCTGGAACCAGAACCAAGAACTCTGCCCTCCTGTAAGTTTTCATTGCCAGCAGGGTCCCTGCCCCACCACTCTTACACTTACCAAGTATATGCTAGTTACTTCTCACTCAGACCCATGTCTGGGCAGCACAGCTGGGTCTGGCATTCCTTCTCATCAGAGATTCCTGCAATCTTCCCTATCTCAGAAACTGGACTCCTGACACAGTCTGGGTGGTAAGAGTTCCTATGTTGGGGGGCAGAGCCAAGATGGCAGCAGGAAAGCAGGGGCTTGCTTAAGCACTCACCCGGTTCTCTCTAAACACCTGTCAAAAATGCCTCTGAACAAATTCTAGAGCTACAGAACTGAAGAAATAGCAGAGGGATGCAGGGCCCCAGCCCAGGATAACCTGAATTGTCACTGGGAAGGGTCTGTCAGATGGAGCTGGGAGTGGAGCTCGATTGTGTCTCCTACTCCACAGGAATGTACAGGGAAGGAGATAAAAAAGAGGGGATAATAGAAGGGAAGGCAGATTAGGGGAGGAGGTAATCAAAAGGAAACACTTTTGAAAAGTGACATGGTCAAGGAAGAAAACTGAATAAAGGGGAACAGGATAGGATGGAGTGAAATGTAGTTAGTCTTTCACAACATGAGTATTGGGGAAGTGTTATACATAATGACACATTTGTGACCTATGTTGAATTGCTTACCTTCTTAGGGAGGGTGAGAGGGGAGGGAAGAGGGGAGAGAATTTGGAACTCAAAATTTTAAAAGCAGATGCTCAAAAAAATTTGTTTTTGCATGCAACTGGGAAATAGGTTATACAGGTAATGGGGAATAGAAATCTATCTTGCTCTAAAAGTAAGTAAAGGGAAAGGGGATGGAGGGGGAGTGGGGTGATGGAAGGGAAGGGTGACTGAGGAAATGGGCAATCAGAATATATGCCATCTTGGAGTGTTGGAGGGTAGAAATGAGGAGAAACTTTGTAACTCAAAATCTTGTGGAAATCAATACTGAAAACAAAATAAATATTAAATTATAAAATATAGTATTAAAAAAAATAACATAAAAAAGGAGTTCCTATGTTGGTAGCTCAGGCCAGGCCCAACCCAGCTAGCCCTAGGGCTTGTGGAATTTTGATTCAATGGAATCATCCTGGAGGAGCTTACTCTTTCCAGGGACCAAACTTCAATCTTTGGATTTTTCTTCAGATCTTCTATGATTGTCCCAACAGGGTCACTATCCTACCCTTGCTTATATTTAGCCTTTAAGCACTATTTTTCTTATTTATGAAGGAAATCTAGAGAGCTTGGAATTTTCTGACCCGCTCTGCCATCTGCATTTTTGAAGTTGTTTCTTTTTTTGATGCAAGCACAGAACTTCACAGTTATCCCTGATCAATTTTATTTTTCTCAGTTTTCCCCATTATTTTTGCCTATCAATATCTTTTTAATTTAGATCCAGATGTGGCTTCAGAAAGATGTTAATGATACAACATCTTTTTTAACATCAAATTTAACATTTATTTTCCCCTATTGCATGTAAAAACTATTTTTAACCTTGATTTTTTTTAAAAATTGAGTTCCAAAGTCTTTCCATTGCAACATATATGTAACATCTTGGGGGTTTAAAAAAATTCAAGAGAAGAGAGAATAAAAAGTTCTAGGTGTCCTGGGATATATTTGCAGGTCACGAAACAATATCCAGGACTCTAGAAGCCACAATGGGAAGATTCATGATAAACCTCATGAATTTTAATGTGTAATAACAGCAAAATACTAAGACCCAGTTGTCCTATATCATACTGGAAAAACTGGATATGGTAACTCTGTGCTTATACAAGTAGTGTGAAGATGAATATCGGCCTTGCAGGAGGGAAAGGTGACTATAGTAGCCTCATCCACCTCTATTTAAATGGAAAAATGAGCAGGGGTGGTAATCATGATCTCAGACATATATATATATACACACATATATATATATTACATATACATACATATACATATACACACATACATACATGTACATATTAATATATAGTATGTATGTATATAGGTATATACACACATACATATACATATATAATATACACACATACATACATTTATATATATAAATATACATAATATATACATATATACACAAAGATATATACACATATACATTCGCTTACATACTTGATCTAGACTCAGAGTCAGACATATTTGAGTTCTTATTTTGCCTCATATAATTACTGGCTGTATTCAGTTTCCTTGTCTGTGAAATGAGAATATTAGGTAAAAAACCTTAAAGGTCCTTTTGAGGTCTAAATCTATGATTTTACATCATCATTTATTCTTACTATTTTAATAAGGATTAAAATGAAAACATATTACTAACAGACTTTAAATTTTTCTTGACAAAATTGTATTTTGAGTGGATGACATTCTGTACAAAGATAAAAATATACATGTTTGTATCACATAATTAAATGTTAGAGATCAGAATTTAGAGATGAAAAGAGAGAATAGAGATGAGGATAGTTAGACATGAGAATACTTAGGAACCCACTAAGAGAGAGAAGATATTGATAGGAGGACTAAGCCTTAGAATATTTTAGGTGATATAGTCATTACCATTAAATACAGATCATTCTATCCTTTATATTAAGGAATTGAAAAGGAGTATACAGTAGTGAATAGTTATCTCAGGGTATTTCTTTAGGCATTATTCAATGAATCAGTAAGTTCTATTTGGGTTTTTGCTCATCACAGTAAATGCCAAACACTCAATCAGTAAGAAGTGGTTAATCTGACTTCTTACTTTCTTACAGAACATATTAAGTTTTAAAGACTTTACATCCTCTACTTGTTATATTACATGAGATTAATCACCAAAGTGTTGACTGAGAGGAAATGCTTTAGTTTTTGGTTACTGAGATATTAAGGGAGTACAATACACATTAGAGAATGACTACTCAAACTAATGAATATAATTTCTTGAATTATTGATGCACAGAAAATATGCTTTAGAGTTATTCCTAATGGTTGTGAAATGTTTACCCACAAAAGAGCTTGATTCAGAATTTTATATTCTTCATGACTTAGAATAAAAGCCATGACTTTTAAATTACCTTAAGGCCTGGGGGAAGGGAAATTTAAATAAAAAAAAAAAGAGCAGACCAGGCTGAGAGAGTTCTGAGAGCATGGAAATAAACTACAACAGACCAAGAGCAGGAGCAGGCCCAGGGCTGAGTTGCTGGCTGTAGTGGTAATCTCCAGGTCTCTCAGCAAAAGGATAGGAGTTTGTTGGACCTAAGACTAGACAGAAACATAGACCCTGCAGCAGCAGCAACAGCAGCTACTCCTGGAGCTATCAGCCAACAGTACAAAAGATGAAACTCACTTTCTGGAACTTTCAGGAGCCATGATGATACAATAAACTCTAACAGCTCTTGTCTCTCCCTTCCTCAGTTTAAAAGACCCAGAAAGCACTGCCCTGGGAAAAATCCAGGAATAGAGGAGCCAGAAATTGGGGTTCAGCAGTGTTGTAGCTTGGGAGGCTGGGGGAACAGGGCCCACTTATTGTGGCTGAAGGAGACAAATGGAGGAAGAGAGGAATCAAAGCAGGCCCCATCTCAGCAAACCAGGGCGAGTACCTGAGCCTTAGGGAGAGGTGGAGACTGCAAGGGCTAATACCATTCCCCCAGGCAAGCCTTTGCAAGGCAGGGGAAATGTCAGATGCCAGTGCAGATAACAGCTGAGACCACTGGTGCTACAGCACAGTCCTAGGGGAAGAGCAGACTTCCAGCAGCCAGACCACCCCTCCTCCACATCTCACACTTGACTCCCTGGGAAACTCAGAAAGAATTCATGGGGTCCCAATCCTTTGCACACAGCAGCCACCTCCAGCTCAGCACCAGATAAGTGGCAGCATTATATAGCCTCTAGCTAACAAAATCAGAGGCCACAGCAGACAAAGCCCCAGTTGCCAGCACAAGAAGATTGGGAAAGAGCTTCCTGTGGCCCAGAAGCACAGATGCACTTTAAAAGCAAGGAAAAAGACAACCGCCATGAAGAAGCAATCCAGAAAAAAAACAAATAACATTGATTCTTGCTATGGAAACAGGGAAGACCAAAATACCAATTCAGAAGAGGACAGCATTGATGCTATACCTACATCTGAAACCTCAAAACAGAATATGAACTGGTCTCAACCCCAAAAAACATTCCTAGAAGATCTCAAGGAAAATGTTAAAAGCCAAATTAGAGAAATAAAAGAAAAAAAATGGAATAAAAAATTCACTGATGGGAAAAAAATCTTTAAAAAGTAAAATTAGTGAAATGGTTAAGGAGGTGCAGACCCTAACTGGAGAAAATGACTCCTTGAAAAGTAAAATTGGCCAAATGGAAAAGGAGGTACAGAAGCTAAATAAAGAACATAATTTGCAAGAATTAAAATTGGTCAAGTAGAAGCTAATATTCTAGGAGGCATCAAGAATCAGCCAAAAAAAAAACAAAAAACCTAAAGAATGAAAAAAAATACAAGAAATCATGAAATACCTGATTGGAAAAGCAACAGACCTGGAAAATAGTTCCAGGAGAAAATGTCTAAGAATTATTGGTCTACCCGAAAGCCTTGATGAAAAAAGGAGCCTGGACAATATAGTCCAAGGAATCATCAAGGAAAATTGCCCTGATGTCTTAGAACCAGAGGGTAAAATAGTCATTGAAAGAATCCACTAATCACTTCCTGAAAGAGTGCCAAATTGAAAACTCCAAGAAATATTGTAGCCAAATTCCAGAATCATCAGGTCAAGGAGAAAATACTGTAAGCAGTCAGAAAGAAAAAATTTCAAATATCATGAAACTACAGTCAGTATCACACAGGACCTTGTAGCATCTTTGTTAAAAGATCAGAAGGACCACAATATGATACTCTGAAAGGAAAAGGAGCTTGGACTACAACAATGGATCAACTTCCAAGCAAATTTGAGCATAATTTTCAGGCAAGGAGATGGATATTTAATGAAATAAGGGAATTCTAGCCATCCTGATGAAAAAGCCAGAGATGAATGGAAAATTTGATCTTCAAATAAAAAAATCAAGAGAGGCATAACAGGTTAAACAGGGGAAAAAAAAAACCTTGATATTCAATAAGGAAAGATTGCTTACATAGGATGATATTGTTTTATATATGTAATATATATGTTAATCTTAAGAATGGTATACTTATTATGACAATTAAAAGGGGCATACATAGACAGAGGGTGTGAGATTAACTGATATGATGATAAAAAAATAATTATGGGGTATAAAGAGAATATTCTGAGAGAATAGGTAAGGAGTAAAGAGAAAATTATGTCACATGAAGAGGTACAAAAACATGTTAAAGTAGAGGGAAAGAAGGGAGAGAGAAGAGCAGTGTTTGAGCTTTCTTCTCATTGGATTTGGTTCAAGGAGGAAATAACATACTCTGATAAGTACAGAAATCAAACTTGTCCTACAGTAGGAGGTAAAAGAGGAAAGGAATGGGGTGGGGTGGTAAGAAGTGAAGGAACAAATAGTAGTGGAAAAGGGTAAGATAATGTAGTGGGATTGGTAGGGAAGAAAAATTGATGGAGGCAGTAATCAAAAGCAAAAGTCTTTTGAAGAGGGGAAGGCAGAAGGTTGAAAGAAAGGCATAAGAAGTGAGGATAATAAGATGGAGAAAAAGACACTGATAGTAATTATAAGTGTGAATGTGAATGGGATAATAATCCTATAAAATTGAGGTGGATAGCAATGGATTAAAAAGCATAATCCTGCAGTATGTGGTTTACAAGAAACACATCTGAAACAGGGGGAAGCATAGGGTAAAGGTAAAAAGCTGGAGTAGACTCTGTAATACTTCAGCTAAAGTAAAAAAACAAAAATAAGCAGGGGTAGCAACCGTAATCTTAGACAAAGCAAAAGCAAAGCTAGATCTAATTAAAAGAGATAAGGAAGGAAAATATATCCTGCTAAAAGGCACCATAGAAAATGAACTAATATCATTACTTAACATATATGCACCAATTGGTATAGCATCCAAATTCTTATAGGAGAAGTTAAGGGAGATAGAGGAAGAAATCGATAGCAAAACTATACAAGTGGGGGACCTCAAACTCTCCCTCCCTGAACTTCGTAAATCTAACCTTGAAAGAAATAAGAAAATTATGTTCACCTTAACTTCTTTCTTGTTTATTCTGAGGTTAGATTTATCAAGTTCATAGAGGGGGAGGTTGAGGTCCCCCACTAGAATGGTTTTGCTATCTATTTTTTCCTGTAACTTCCTTAACTTCTCCTCTAAGAATTTGCCTGCTATACCACTTAGTGCATATATGTTAAATGATGATATTGCTTCATTGTTTATGGTGCCTTTTAGCAGGATGTAGTGCACTTCTTTATCTGTTTTAATTAAATCTATCTTTACTTTTGCTTCATCTGAGATTAGGATTGCTACACCTACTTTTTTTTTTTACTTTAGCTGAAGCACAGTATAATTTACTCCAGCCTTTTACCTTTACCCTGTCTGTATCCCCCTGTTTCAAATGTGTTTCTTGTAAACAGCATATTGTAGGATTATGGTTTTTAATTCATTTTGCTATCTGATTCTGTTTTATGGGAGAGTTCATCCCATTAATATTCATGGTTATTATTTTTATCTGTGTCTTTGTCTCCAGTGTATTTTTCCCTTGTTTATGCTTTTATTTCTCCCTTTCCCCTTCCACTCCTCAACAAAGTTTTGTTTTGACTGCTGCCTTTCTCAGTTTACCCTCTCTCTTGATTCCCCTCCCTTATCTTACCATTTTCCACTTGCTACTTCTTTCTTCTCTTCTAACCAATCTCCTCCCTTTTTTCCCCGTTTCTCTTCCTGTAGGACAAACTAGATTTCTATACTTATCAGGGTATGTTATTCCCTTCTTGAATGAGATCCCTTCCTTCTCTTCTCCCTCCCTTTTTTCCCTTTACTATAATGTTTTTCTATGTCTCTTCATTTGTTGTAATTTACCCTTTTCTACTACAACTTTACCACTTCTCCAATAAACTTCCCTTTACAATTCTTAAATATGTTTTTATCCTTATATCAGTTACTTTATACAAACATTCACAGTCTATGTGTATCCTTTTCAATTGTACTATTATCAGGATTGACAGATACATGTATAAATAAATATATATAGGCATATATATATTACATATATATACATACATATAATATATATATATACATATATATATATATATATATATATATATATATATATATATATATATATATAAAACATACCTAAGATGACATAGTCCTATATAAAGATGTAAATAATTTGCCCTTATTGATTAATAAGGTTTGTGTGGGTTTTTCCCCCTGTTTACCTTTTTATGTCTCTCTTGAATTTTGTATGTGAAGATCAAATTTTCCATTGAGTTCTGGCCAAAGAACAAATCAGAGAAACAATTAATAACGTCTTCAAGAGAATGACAATAATGAGACAACATATTAAAACTTATGGGATGCAGCAAAAGCAGTTCTTAGGAAAAGTTTTATTTCTCTAAATGCATACATGAATAAAATAGAGAAAAAGGAGATCAATGAATTGGGCTTGCAACTGAAAAAGCTAGAAAAAGAACAAATTGAAAATATCTAATTAAATACCAAATTAGAAATACTAAAAATCAATGCAGAGATTAATAAAATTGAAACCAAGAAAACTATTGAATTAATAAATAAAACCAAGAGCTGGTTTTAGGAAAAAAAAACTAATAAAATTGATAAACCTTTGGTCAATTTCATTAAAAAAAAAAGAAAGAAGAAAATCAAACTACCCATATCAAAAATGAAAAGGGTGAATTGGCCTCTAATGAAGAGGAAATCAAAACAATAATTAGGAATTATTTTGCCCAGTTGTATGCCCATAAATTTGACAACTTTAGGGATATGGATGAATGTCTACAAAAACATAAATTGCCCAGGTTAACAGAAGAGGAAGTAAAATTTCTAAGTAACCCCATCTCAGAAAAAGAAATTGAGCAAACGATCAATGAACTCTCTAGGAAAAAATCTCCAGAGCCAGGTGGTTTTACTTGTGAATTCTATCAAACATTTAAAGAACAATTAATTCCTATACTTAGCAGATTATTGGGGAAAATAGTTGAAGAAGGAGTGCTACCAAATTCTTTTTATGACACAAATATGGTACTAATACTGAAACCAGGTAGAGTCAAAATAGAGAAAGAAAATTATAGAGCAATTTCCCTAATGAATATTGATGCAAAAATTTTAAATAAAATATTAGCAAAAAGATTGCAGCAACTTATCACGAGAATAATACACTGTGACCAGATAGGATTTATTCCAGGAATGCAAGGCTGGTTCAATATTAGGAAAACTATCAGCATAATTGATCAAACCAACAACAAAACTAGAAGAAACCATATGATCATCTCAATAGATGCAGAAAAAGCCTTTGAAAAAATACAACATCTATTCCTATTAAAAACACTAGAAAGCCTAGGAATAAATGGAACCTTCCTTAAAATTATAAATAGCATCTAGCTAAAACTATCAACAAGCATTATTGGTAATGGGGATAAGGTGGATGCATTCCCAATAAGATCAGGGGTGGAACAAGGATGTCCATTATCACCCCTACTATTCAATTTGGTAATAGAAATGTTACCTGTAGCAATAAGAAAAGAAAAAGAAATTGAAGTAATTAGAATGGGCAAAGAAGAAACTAAATTATCACTTTTTGTAGATGATATCATGATTTACTCAAAGAATTACTAGAGAATCAAGTAAAAAACTACTTGAAATAATAAACAACTTTAGCAAAGTAGCAGGATATAAAATAAATCCACACAAATCCTCAGCATTCCTATAAAGCAGTAGTCATCAAAACTACCCAGTACTGGCTAAGAAACAGAGTTGGGGATCAATGGAATAGGATAGGAACACAAGATGGAGAAGTCAACTACTATAGCAATCTATTCTTTGATAAATCCAAAGAATTCAGCTTCTGGGCTAAGAATTCACTATTTCACAAAAACTGCTAGGAATATTGGAAAATGGTAGGGCAGAAACTGGACATAGACCAATATCTTACACCATACACCAAAATAAAGTCAAAATGGGTTCATGATTTAGAAATAATGGCTTATACTATAAGCAATTTGGGAGGGCAAGGAATAGTTTACCTATCAGACTTATGGGAAAGCAAAGAATTCATGACACAACAAGGGATAGAGAACATTACAAAATGCAAAATGAATAATTTTGACTACGTTAAATTGAAATGTTTTTGTACAAAAAAAGCCAATGCAACAGACATTAGGAGGGAAGCAGAAAATTGGGAGAAAATCTTTACAACCACTGTCTCTGATAAAGACCTCATCTCTAAAATATGCAGGAAATTGAACCAAATATATAGGAATACATGTCATTCCCCAATTGAGAAATGGTCAAAGGATATGAAAAGGCAATTTTCAGAGGAAGAAATTAAAGATATCTATAGGCATATGAAAAAATGCTCAAAATCACTACTACTTAGAGAAATGAAAATCAAAACAACTCTTAGGTACCACATCTCTCCTGTCAGATTGTGACAGTTCACAAAACTACAAAACAGGAAAATGATAAACGCTGGAGAGGATGTGGGAAAATTGGAACATTGTTACATTGGTGGTGGAGTTGTGAACTCATACAGCCATTCTGGTGAACAATTTGGCACTATGCCCAAAGGGGTATAAAAATGTTCTTACCCTTTGACCCAGCAATACCACTTCTAACATTGTATCCCAAAGAGATCACACAAGTGGGAAAAGGACCCATATGTACAAAAATATTTATAGTGGCTCTTTTTGTAGTAGCTAAAATTGGAAATCAAGGGGATGCCCATCAATTGGGGAATGGCTGAACAAGTTGTGGCACATGAAGGTAATGGAATACTATTGTGCTATAAGAAATGGGGATGATACGGACTTCATAACAACCTGGAAAACCTACATGATATAATACTGTGTGAGTGGAGAAGAGGCAGGAGAACATTATACACAAACACAGATATATGGATTCTATGAGGACTAACTCTGATAGACTTTGCTCTTCTCAGCAACACAAAGTGCAAAGACAAATCCAAAGGACTCACAATGGAGAATAATATCTACATCCAGAGAAAGAACTATGAAGTATGAGCGTAGGTTGAGGCACACTTTATGCTTGCTTTCTTTCCCCCCTTTTTTTCCCTCTGTTTTTATTTTTGTTGTTGTTGTTGTTGTTTTTTCCTTTGGTTCTGTTTCTTCTTTCTCATGATTCATTCCATTAGTCATAATTCTTCTCCACAACTTGACTAGTATGTAAATAAGTTCAATGTGAAATTGTGTGTAGAAGATATATCAGATTCCATGCTGTCTTGGGGAGGGAGGGGAGGAGGGGAGGAAGAAGATATGGAACTCAAGATTATATAGAACTGAGTGCTGCAAACTAAAAATAAAAAAAAAATGAATTAAAAAACAAAGTAAGAAAGAAGTTAAGGAGGTGAATAGAATTTTAGAAAAGGTAGATATGATAGACCTCTAGAGAAAATTGGATGGGGATAGAAAGGAATATACCTTTTCTCAGCAGTACATGGCACACACACACACACACACACACACACACACACACACAGAGACAAATTCACCATGGACTAGGCTATAAAAACCTCTCAATCACAATGGTCAATGCATCCTTTTCAGAGGATGATGCAATAAAAATTATTTGTAATAAAGGGCCATGGAAAGATAGACTAAAACCTATTTGGAAACTAAATAATGGAATCCTAAAGAATTAGTGGGCCAAACAGCAAATCATAGAAATAATAACTTCATTAAAGAGAATGACAATAATGAAACAACATAACAAAATCTATGGGATACAGCAAAAGCAGTTCTTAGGGGAAGTTTTATATCTCTGAATGCATACATAATAAAATAAAGAAGAAAGAGATCAATGAATTGGTCACACAACTGAAAAAGCTAGAAAAAGAACAAATTGAAAAATCCTCAATTAAATACCAAATTAGAAATACTGAAAACCAAAGGAGAGATTAATAAAATTGAAATCCAGAAAATAGTTGAACCGATAAATAAAAATAAGAGTTGGTTTTATGAAAAAACTTATAACATTGATACACTTTTGGTCAGTTTGATTAAAAAAAAGAAAGCAGAAAACCAAATTACCAGTGACAAAAATGAAAAGGATGACTTCACCTCCAATGAAAAAGAAATTAAAACAATAATGAGGAATTATTTTGCACAATTACATGCCCATAAATTTGATAATATTAGGGAAATGGATGAATATTTAGAAAAATACAAATTGTCCAGATTAACAGAAAAGGAATAAAATACTTAAATAACCCCATCTCAGAAAAAGAAATTCAACAAGCCATCAATGAACTCCCAATAAAAAAATCTCCAGAGCCAGATGGATTTATAGGCAAATTCTATCAAACATTTAAAGAACAATTATTTCTAACACTTTATAGAATATTTGGGAAAATAGGCCCAGGCTAAGATGGCAGCTGGAAAGCAAGGACTAGAGTGTTCTCCCCCTGAGTCCCTCCAAAAATTTATAACAAATGGCTCTGAACCAATTCTAGAACTGCAGAACCCACAAATTAGCAGAGGGAAGCAGGGCTCTAGCCCAGGACAGGCCGGATGGTCTCTGGGTAAGGTCTGTCCTGCACAGAGCTGGGAGCAGAGCTGAGCGGTGTGGAGCAGAGCCCAGTGTGGGCTGTGCCAGGAACAACCAGACCAGGAGTGGGGCAGAGCATGCCCTAGTGCCCTGAATCAGTGAGCTGAAGCAGTTACCAGACTTCACAACCCACAAACACCAAAGACAACAGAGAAGGTTAGTGGGAAAAGCTGAGGGAGTGGAAGGAGTTCAAGGGTTCGGCCATTGCTCTAGGGGCAGCTACAGAACAACAGCTGCAGTTGCTTCCTGCCCCAGGCCCACCTGGTGGGAGGAATTAAAGTGGCAGATCAGAGCAGGAGTGCAGAGCCTGCGGAAGATCTAAGTCCAGTCTTGGTTGGGGGTTCTTGGAAAGGAGGAGTGCTGCTGTGGTAGAGCTGGCACATCCCCCCAGGCTTGGAACATAGTTCTCTTAACTCTACAAGCAGTCATACCCCACTGAAAACCTCAAGGGTAAAGTTAGTTGGCTGGGAATATGGCCAGGCAGTGAAAACACACCCAGATTCAGTCTCAGATTTTGGAATCTTTCTTTGGTGACAAAGAAGACCAAAACACACAGCCAGAAGAAGTCAACAAAGTCAAAGAGCCTACAACAAAAACCTCCAAGAAAAACATGAACTGGTCTCAGGCCATGGAAGAACTCAAAAAGGATTTGGAAAAGCAAGTTAGAGAAGTAGAGGAAAAATTAGGAAGAGAAATGAGAAGGATGCGAGAAAACCAC
>CM053626.1:104036079-104066023 GCA_028646595.1 Phalanger gymnotis | reverse complement strand
GGAAATGGGGAGAAAAATCTGTAATTCAAACGCATGTGAAAATTAATGCTGAAAACTAAAGATGTTAATAAAAAAAATTATAAAAAAAAAGAACATCTCACATCCCATACCATGAAAGGTTGAAATGGGTACATGATTTAGACATAAGAGATAATACCATAATCAAATTAGGAGAATGATTTACCTGTCTAAGATAGAGAACATTATGAAATGCAAAATGGATAATTCTGATTGAATCAAATTAAAAAGGTTTTGAATAAACAAAACCAATGAAATCAAGATTAGAAAGAAAGCAGAAATCTGAGAAACATTTTTTAACTGCCAATGCTTCTGGCTACAATTTCTAAAATAAGTAGACAACTGAGTCAAATTTATAAGGATAGAAGTCATTCCCCAGTTGATAAATGGTCAAAGGATATGAACAGGCTGTTTTCAGAGGAAGAAATTAGAACTATCTATATTCATATGAAAAAAAATGCTCTGAATCACTATTGATTAGAGAAAGGCAAATCAAAACAACTCTCAGGTACCACCTCCCACTTAGTAGATTGGCTAATATGGGAGAAAAGGAAAATGATTAATGTTGGAGAAGATGTAGGAAAATTGGAACACTAATGCATTATCAGTGGAGTTGTGAATTGATCCAACCTTTCTGGAGAGCAGTTTGGAACTATGCTTAAAGGCAACCAAACTGTGCATACCCTTTCATCCAGCAATACCACTACTAGGTCTATATCCCAAAGAGATCAGAAAAAAGAGAAAGAGACCCATATACACAAAAATATTTATAATAGCCCTTTTTTGTGATGACAAATTTGGAAATTGAGGGGTTGCCCATCAATTGAAAAATGGTTAAACAAGTTGTGATAGAAGAATGTAATGGAATATTTTTGAGCTATAAGAAATGATGAACAGGCAGATTTTAGAAAAAAACCTGGACTTACATGAACTGATGCTGAGTGAAATGAACAGAACAAGGAAAGCATTGTACATAGCAACATCAACATTTTATGATGATCAGCTGTGATGGATTTTGTTTTTCTCAGCAATATAATGATTCAGAAACTTCCAAAAGACTTGTGATAGAAAAATATTACCCACATCCAGAGAAAGCACTATGGAGATTGAATGCAGATCCAAGCATACTATTTTCACTTTTTTGTTTTTCTTTCTCACATTTATTTCCTTTTGTTCTGATTTTCTTTTACAACTTGATTAATGTGGAAATATATTTAACATGATTGTATATGTATAACCTACACCAGACTGATTTCTCTCTTGGGGAGGGGGGTAAAGGAGTGAAGGAGGAAGAATTATTTGGAACTCAAAATTTAATTTAAAATGAATGTTGAAAACTATCTTTACATATATTTTGAAAATATATATTAGTGGTGGGGGGAGAATGTCTAGAACACGTATGTCTATATGTCTCCTAAGAGAGAATGGATCTTCTTTTGTTTGGAAGTCTATTAATGAATCTTGCAATGAGATCAGTATAGTAATGAGATCTGTAGCTAGTTCTTGAAATCTCAGACCAAACTAGTGCTGTAACAGTAAATTTCATTTCATGTCCCTTCTAACCCAAATTTAATAAAAAAAAAATGCTTTGTAGATAAGCATGGCTGATCTTTTTGATAGAGACAATATGGAAAAGAAATATTAAACATATCATCTAGTGTGTTTTTACAACAACTATTTAACTATATTAAAATTGTTTCAACTATCAACATAATTAACTTCTCATCAATTGGTTTATTATGAACAAATTCAGATGTATGAATAACTAAAACAAATACCAATGGCAGCAAAACACTGCATAATTTTTTTAGTTAAAGAGACATGGATTATATCTACAAATGATCAATTGAATAATTCCTGAGTACATTACTGAAAAACATTTTTTCTAGATAATTATATAAAACTGACCTTAAACAGTCAATTTTTTTATCTGTAGCAACCACTAGATGTCAATCACTATAATAATGTTGTTAGCTGAGGTATGAAGCAAATAAAACCCTTGTCAATACAAAGCTTAAAATATAAAGAAAAGAAATCTAATTAAAAATAAAACACACTTTACATTGTAATTCATACATTTGAACATAGCTTCGCTATACTAAACTTCATCATTTTGTTTAAATCTAAAAAATTGAAAAGTAGTCTCCAAAAAGATTCTGAGATTTAGTACCAAGTACAACCTCAAACTTTTTTTACTTATATATGGCATTTTATTGCTGAATTAATCCTGCTTGTTGCTTTCCTTGTAAATATATTATTAAAAAGGTAAGTGGGTCCAAACAGGACAGGTCACATCTGATTTCTATGTGACAACCTTTCAATTACATGAGGTCACCCTTCTCCAGGGTAAACATCCAATCATCATATAATGTCCCTAAAGATATTCATCATTATGGTTGTCCTAAAGAAAATTTGATGATGTTAAGATTGCCCATATACTTCTTAAAATCTGTCACCTTGAAATCAATACTCTAAATACTTTGGCAGAATGAAGGGGTACCTCTATAGTAGTAAGGCAAAATTCATGACTTCAGAGAGGGCCATAGAGATGCCTGAGTGGTTCGGAATTGGGAAGTGTAAGGAATTCTCTAGGTGGAGGGCAGAGGAAGTGTAACATTTATTTAGATTCCAGAGGATCAAGTCTAAGGGCCAATGCCTCCAATTTGATATTGTAGCACTAATATTCCCAGTAAGCCCACCTTACTGTAGTAACAAGGAAATTATGACAAAATATTATAGCAAGGAATCAAGCCATACTGTAGCCTCTCCCCACTGCTAGCGGCTTCCTAACTCACTAATCTTAACTCTCTGCTCAGCCCTCTCCCTGTAGTTCTGTTGACTCCAAGTTCCTTGATCTCTGAAACTCTCTTGTTTAGCACTTTCCACTCTACTCTCTCTCTCTCTCTCTCTCTCTCTCTCTCTCTCTCTCTCTCTCTCTGCTTCTGCTTCTGAGTCCCGCTGCTCTCCATTCTGTTGCTCCCAGTTCTGGGCTCTCTTTTTATACAGTCCTAGCCATCATCTGATTGAATTGAACTCAGCACACATACCATTGGCTCTGGTCTTAGCAACTCCCTTTAGGGCCCTGAGGTCTTCACACCTCCCACAAACTAGCAAACTAGTTTGCTAAGTAGTCTGGGAACTCACATCTAGTTTGTGAAAGGGTGTGGAACTCTCTCTAATCTCTCTAATCAGGCCTCCTTTGTTGGCCCCACCTGAGGCCTATTCAATGGGTAGGAAAGATCTTTCACTTATTCATTGGCTTTACATTTCATCCCAAGATCTTTGTCCATTACATAGGCAACTTGCCTGAATAGGTACAAATGTTTTTTTCAAGTACAACAGAATCTGGTCAAAATGAACATATTGCATTTGCAAAACACTTAACATAACATCTCATCACCAGAGTGGCCACATGTTCACTCTTCTGCCCCTAGAACTTTATATCCATTACATAGGTAAATGGGAAACTGGTGCAGATCAAAGAATCTGTGCTGGCAGCCCTTCTGTGTGCTGGTATTATTGCTCTTAAACCCTTATAGCAGCTGCTTGCAACATTGTTGTTACAGCCTCTACTTCTGGACACAATGTCTTTGTTAATGAAACCTAAAATTGCATGGATTTTGCTGGTTACCATATCACATTGTAGGCTCATGTTGAATTTGTAGTCCACTAAAAACCTCAGAGCAGTTTTCAAATAAATCTCTACATCTTTTCATTGTGTGTCTATGAGTTTGAATTTGATAGATTTCTGAACCCAAATATAGTGCTTTACTTTTGTCACCAATAAATATTATTTTATTAGATTTGACCAAATGTTGTAGCTAGTTAAGTTCTTTTTAGATCTCAGATTTACATCTTCCAGCACATTTGCTACCTTCGATACCTTTGTTTCATCTGAAAAAGCAACAAGCATGCCGTCTTGGCCTAGATCTAGAGAAATTTCATCCTCATATACTGACAATACTTATACATTTGATTACAAAACATTATCAGTGTCTCTGAGAAGTCATGAGGATTAGGAAAGGTGGCAATAAACTGAAGAGGAAGAAATTAATTTTTCTTGCTGTCTTTCTTTATATCTTGTCTTTCTTTTTTAAGATTATTTTTATTTGTAGTTTACAACACTCAATTCCACAAGTTTTTGAGTTCCAAATTTCCTTCCCCTACCTCCCTTCCCCAAGGTGGCATGTAATCTAATATATGTTCTACATATACCTTCTCATTAAACTTATCTACACAACTGTTAAGTTGTAAAGAAGAATTATGATCAATGGAATGAATCATGATAAGAAGAAAAGAAAGCCAAAAAAAAAAAAAGAGAGAGAGAAAAAAAAGAGAGCAAATAGTTTGCCTCAGTCTGCATTCAAACTCCATAATTCTTTCTCTGGATGCGGATAGTTCTTTCCATCATGAGTCCTTTACAGCTGTCTTTGAACCTTCTATTCCTGAGAAGAGCCAAGTCTATCAAAGTTAGTCATCACAGAAGCAATATATCAGTGGTTGTGTACAATGTTTTCCTGGTTCTGCTCCCTTCACTCAGCATCATACCATGTAGGTCTTGCCAGGTTATTAGGAAGTGCAAATGTTTCCCATTTCTTATAGCACAATAGTAACCCTTTGCACTCATATTCCACAACTCGTTTAGCCATTCTCTACCTGTGAGCATCGCTTTGATTTATAATTCTTTGCTACCACAAAAAGAGCTGTTATAAATATTTTTTTCTTTACATAAGGGTCCCTTTCCCACATATATAATCTCTTTGGGGTACAGCCCTAGAAGTGGCATTGCTGGGTCAAGAGTATGCACATTTTAATAGCCCTTTGTGCTTTAGTTCCAATTAGTTCCAAATTGCTTTCCAGAATGGCTGGATCCATTTGCAACTCCACCAACAATGTAACAGTGTTCCAATTTTCCCACATCCTCTCCAACATTTACCATTTTCCTGTTTTGTCTTATTATCCAATGTGACCAGAGAGATGAGGTACCTAAAAGTTGTTTTTTTTATTTGCATTTCTCTAATCAATAGTGATGTAGAGCATTTTTTCATATGCCTATAGATATCTTTAATTTCTTCCTCTGAAAACTGCCTGTTCATGTCCTTTGACCATTTCTCAATTGGGGAATGACTCTTATTCCCATAAATTTGTCTCAGTTCCCTGTATATTTTAGATATAAGGCATTTTTTTTAGAGATATTGGTTGTAAAGATTTTCTCCCAACTTTCTGCTTCCCTCCTAATCTTTGTTGCATTGGCAGTGTTTATACAAAAACTTTTCAATTTAACATAACCAAAATCATCCATTTTGCATTTTTGTAATGCTATTTCTTGTTGAGTCATGAATTCTTCCCTTTCCCATAAATCTGATAGGTAAAATATTTCTTTGTCTCCCAAATTTTTCATACTATCAGCCTTATTTCCTAAATCATGAACCCATTTTGTTTTTATTTTCATATATGGTATAAGATATTCGTCTATGCCCAGTTTCTGCTGTACCATTTCCCAACTTTCCCAGCAGTTTTTGTGAAATAGTGAATTCTTAGAAAGAGAATTCATAAGAGACTTACTAAAGTTGAACTGCTATGTTTACATTCTTACATGGAAAGGTGATGTGTGTAATTCAAGAGACCTTTCTCAGTATTAGGGAAGCTGAAGAGAATATAGACAGAGGGCACAGGATGAGTTGAATATAAAGGGATGCTATCTAAAAAATGAAACAAATTTAAGTGGTGAGAGAGGAATATATTGAGAGAGGGAGAAGGGAGAGATAGAATGGGGTAAATTATGTCACATAAAAGTGGCAAGAAAAAACAGTTCAATTGGAAGGGAAGAGGGGGCAGGTGAGGGGCAATGAGCAATTCTTACTCTCATCAAATTCGTCTTGAGGAAGGAATAACACACACAATCAATTGGGTATCTTACTCCATAGGAAAGTAAGGGGTAGGGGAAAAGTGGGCGGATGGTAGAAGGCAGGGCATATAGGGGGAGGAGGTGATCAAAAGCAAAACTCCTTTGAAAAGGGACAGGGTCAAGGGAGAAAATTTTAAAAAAGGGGGACAGGATAGGATGGAAGGAAATATACTTAGCTTTTCAAAACATGAGCATTGTGGAAGTGTTTTGTCTATGTTGAAGTTCTTGTCTTCCTAGGGAGGGTGGGTGGAAAGGAAGAGGAGAGAGAACTTGTAACTCAAAGTTTTAAAAGCAGATACTTAAAAAAAAATTTAAAAAAAGTTATTTTCTTCATGCAGCTGGGAAACAAGATATATAGGGAATGGGGCATAAAAATCTATCCTGGCCTACAAGAAAGTAAGGAAAAGGGGATGGGGGTAGTGGAATGAAAGAGGGGAGGACTGACTGGGAAAGGAGGCAATCAGACTATATGCCATCATGGAATGGGGGGAGGGTAGAAATGGGGAGAAAATTTGTAAAAAAAAATATTTTGGAAATCAATGTTTAAAATTATTAAATAAAATAAAACCTTAAAAACAACTCTGAGGTACCACATCATACTTATCATATCAGCTAACAGGACAAAACAGGAAAATGATAAATGTTAAAGAAGATGTGGGAAAATTGGAAAACTAATGAATTGCTGGTGGAGTATTGATCTGATTGAATCATTCTCGAGAGCTATTTGGAACTATGCCAAAAGAGCTATCAAAATATGCATACCTTCTGTTCTAGAAATACCAATACTGAGTCTGTATCCCAAAGAGATTATAAAAAAAGAAAAGAAAGAGCTCACATGTCCAGAAATATTCATAACGGCTCTTTTGCAGTGGTAAAGAATTGGAAATTCAGGGGATACTCATCAATTGTGGAATAGTTGAACAAGTTGTCGTACATGAAAGTAATGGAATACTACTGTAGCACAGGAAGTTATGAGCAGGTGGATTTCAGAAATAAACTGGAAATACTTACATGAATTGATTCTGAGTGAAGTGACAGGAACAGGAGAACAATGTACACATTAAAATCAACATTATCTGATGAGAACTTTATAATATATTTAGGTCTTCACACCAATGCAATAATCTAAGACAATTCCAAAAGAATCATGATGAATAATGCTGTCTGCATCCAGAGAAAGAATTGTAGAGTTAGAATGCAGATTGAAGCATAGTATTTTCTTTTTGTTTTCTTTCTCATCATTGTTTTTTTTTTCTTTTGTTCTGATTCTTCTTCTACAACATGAATAATACACATGTAGCCTATATCAGATTGCAGGCCATCTTGGGGAGAGGGAACATGAAGGGAGGAATTTAGAATTCAAAATCTTGTAAAGGTGAATGTTGAAAAGTAAAAATAAATAAATAAATTTAAAAAGAAAAAAAAATATGAAAAAAAGAATTTGGTAAGACTCCGCCTATTTTCCAAAATTGTGTATAAAGTATGGGAATAAATTGTTCTTTAAATATTTGATAGAATTCACATATAAAACCATCTGGCCCTGGAGATTTTTTCCTAGGGAGTTCATTGATGGCTTGCTCAGTTTCTTTTTTTGAGATAGGGCAATTTAGTTATTTTACTTCCTCTTCTGTTAATCTGAGATATATGTATATCTATACATGTATATGTATATATATATATATACATATATATCTTAATATTTATTTAATATTTTTAGTTTTCAGTGTCGATTTTCACAGGAGTTTGAATCACAAATTTTCTCCCCATTTCTACCCTCCCCCCCACTCCAAGAGGGCATATATTCTTGTTGCCCCATTCCCCAGGCAACCCTCCCTTCTGTCACCCCACTTCCCCCCATCCCCTTTTCCCTTATTTATTTGTAGGGCAAGATAGATTTCTATGTCCCATTGCCTATATATTTTATTTCCTAGTTGCATGCAAAAACTTTTTTTTTTGAAGATTTGTTTTTAAAGCTTCGACTTCCAAATTCTCTCTCCTCTTCCCTCCCTACCCACCCTCTCTAACAAGGCAAGCAATTCCACATAGGCCACATGCATATAATTTTGTAAAACCTTTCCACAATACTCATGTTGTGAAAAACTAACTATATTTTGCTCCTTCCTTTCCTATCTCCCTTTACTGAATTTTCTCCCTTGACCCAGTCCCGTTTTGAAGTGTTTGTTTTTGATTACCTCCTCCCCCTATGTGCCCTGCCTTCTATCATCCCCCTTTTCTTATCTTCTTCCTACATCTTTCCTTCGGGGTAAGATACCGAATATACTTTGTATGTTATTCCCCCCTCAGGTCAATTCAGATGAGAGCAAGATTCACTCATTTCCCCCCACCTACCTCCTCTTCCTTTCCTGCAAAACTGCTTTATCTTGCCCCTTTAAGTGAGATAATTTACCCCATTCTATCTCTTCCCTTTCTTCCTCTCTAAATATATTCCTTTCTCATCACTTAATTTGATTTCATTTTTTTTTTAGATATCATCCCTTCATCTTCAACTCACCCCGTACTCTCTGTCCCTCTATATATGTATATTCCCTTCAGCTACCCTAATACTGAGGTCTCATGAATTATATATATATCATCTCTCTATGCAGGAATGTAAACAAAACAGTTCAACTTTAGTAAGCCCCTAATGATTTCTTTTTTTTATTTACCTTTTCACGCTTCTCTTGATTCTTGTGCTTGAAAGTCAAATTTTCAATTCAGCTCTGGTTTTTTCACTGAGAAAGCTTGAAAGTCCTCCATTTTATTGAAAACCCATATTTTGCCTTAGAGAATGATATTCAGTTTTGCTGGGTAGGTGATTCTTGGTTTTAATCCTAGCTCCATTGACCTCCGGGAATAGTGTATTCCAAGCCCTTCGATCCCTTAATGTAGAAGCTGCTAGATCTTGCGTTATCCAGATTGTGTTTCCATAATACTCAATTTTTTTCCTTCTGGATGCTTGCAGTATTTTCTCCTTGATATGGGAGCTCTGAAATTTGGCCACAATATTCTGAAGAGTTTTCTTTTTGGGTTCTTTTTCAGGAGGTGATTGGTGAAATCTTTCAATTTTTATTTTACCCTCTGGCTCTAGAATATCAGGGAGTTCTCCTTTATGATTTCTTGAAAGATGATATCTAGGCTCTTTTTTTGATCACAGCTTTCAGGTAGTCCAATAATTTTGAAATTATCTCTCCTGGATCTATTTTCCAGATCTGTGCTTTTTCCAATGAGATATTTCACATTGTCTTCTATTTTCTCATTCCTTTGGTTCTGTTATATAATATCTTGATTTCTCATAAAGTCATTAGCTTCCACTTGCTCCAATTTAATTTTTAAGGTAGCATTTTTTCCAGTGGTCTTTTGGACTTCCTTTTCCATTTGGCTAATTCTGCCTTTCAAGGCATTCTTCTCCTCATTGGCTATTTGGAGCCCTTTTGCTGTTGGGGTCCCTCTTACCCTACACTCCCAGGCTTTTGTCCAGCAAAGATCTGATCTTGTGGGCAATGAATGAGGCGGGAGGCAAAGATTGTGAGTGGCTCCATTTAATTCAGGGTAATGTAGCAATAGGGCTGCTGTGGTCCCACCTATTCTCCACCTAATCTCCGCCTACTTTCCTCCCCTTTCCTTCTCGTGCTCTCCCCATGATTCACCTGTGCACAAGTAAATCCGGAAAAGAACCCGGCACCACGTTGCCAACAAGTGCGAGACCCTTCCTCCTGACTCCATCTTGTCCCACCCATACCTCAGAGCCCTTAGTTTACCTCAACAGGCCCTGGACACGGAGGTCCAGCAAGGGCAGGGGTCGGCTCTAACTCGCCCTCTTACAGCTCTCCCTTTTTGTTTTGCCATAAAGTGGACAGGTCATGGAGAACCGTAATGTCATGCTTCATGCCAAACAGGGAACAGTGCATAAGGGAAAGGAGGCAGCGAAAAAGATAAGGGAGGAGACAGAGACCCAGAACAAGGAACAGAAACCCTCTGCTGAGGGGGATGAGCCATTGCTTCAGCCAATGCCATGGGTCAGCTTGTTGAAAAAAGTCCAAAATGTGCTGCACAGTTTTATCAGGGAGCAAATCATCATGTGATGCGATGTTAATGTCCTCTGCCAAGCTTATTAGTTGTTGGAGTTCCAGCGTGATATTGTCCAAAACAGCACCCTTCAACTGAGTGTGGATTGTGTCACAGTTATGTTTGGTGGCATTATACTGTTTTGAGATAAGCCAGAAAGTGTTGAAACCATAGTCACATTGTAGTTTGGCCTGTAATTCCAGATACTCCACCTCTGTGCCTAATACCTGCACTGCACTGAATTTTGTAAAGTTCTAATAGCTTGGTAAAAGTCAACATCTATCTGAGCCTGAAGCTTGAACCCAAGGGAAACATTAGGCATGAGGTCATGTAGCCCAGTGGCTTCCCAAACCTCATTCCGTGTGTTTGATACTGCCATTGCTAAGGCCGTGTAACTAATGGTAAGTTCCACCAGCAAGGTGATACCAAGCACAACACATGAGATACCCGTCTGGTGCGAGTCAAGACTGTTATCTGGTTGTCTAGGATGGAGAGTGTATGGCTAGCTGGAGTACGATACTATCCCCCCGTCCTTAATACAGTGAGGGCATATCAAGGCCTAGTAATGATAAAGACCCATCTCCTGGTAAAGTTTGGCCCCATGCATACATGTACCGAGCATCTTGGAGAGGATAAATTGAATACCCCTGACAAGTTGTGGTGGGGAATGAGGGTGGAGTGACCAGTGTGGTCCCACAGAAAGGCATGGGAGGTCCATAAACACACTTGTCCGGTAAGGCTGACATTGTTGGTGAACTTCCCTAAAAAGGGCTCTGGGATATGGAACGCCTGGACATTCAGACCCCCAATGGCAAGGATTATCTATGCCAATCCTATGGTAAACCAGCCTTCTTTGGTGGTATATAAAGGGATCGGGTATCCTGCAATAATTCAGTCTTTAATAAATTGGGTGAGGTTATGGCAAGATGTAAGAGTCTGATTGGTCCCATTCAGACTCACAACAGTCCTTTGGCACTGATGAGAATGACAGTCTATAAATTACAGAAAACCTGTGTAATTATGCTAGAGAGTAACATTGAGATTGTTTGTAGGTGTGCAAAGAGGGCGTGGCCGATGAATGCTTTCAGGGGAGACCCTTGCAGCGCCCAGCTCCATAGATGGCAAAACTGCACATTATTCATGTAATGCAATGTGTCATGGGTTTGAGTGATGTTGGCACACCATGGCACTGTGTTGGGGACCTCTGTAAGGTTCCACGTGAAACCATTCCAGTTCCCAATTATAGCCTTTTGTAGGCATAAGGGGAGACCAACAATCAAGCCTGTGAAATTCATCTGAGGGTGTTCCTTAGTCTGATTCCCCTTATACATAAAGGATTGTCCAAACATGTTTGAAAGGTTTCCCTTAAGTACGGGGGGTGTGGGATGGATTCACCCCAACTTATCACCCTCAGCCAAAGGGGGATTGTTCATGAAGGCCCAGTGGTGTTGATGGGGTGGTGACCTGGTCCCCTTGCTGAGACCCATCAGAGAGACCAGAAGGAGCAGGTGCAGGAGCATGTTCCTGCAAGTGAACACTAATCAGCCCCTGAAGTAGCCTCTGCTGCTTCCGTGCTTGTCTTTTCCACTGTCCCCGTGACTTTAGCCCCATCATGGCCTGCTGTTGTCTCGAGCACACAGAGCCTACGGACGGGAACCCACACCTCATCACCTTCACCTGTGGAGGCACAAACATAGCCTTGGCCCCAGACAGTTATGGTTCCTGATCCCATCCACTGTCCATCTGCGTCCTTCCACATGGCAGATGCTCAAACACCTCCAAGTGCGGGTTGGGCCCCAGACTGCGGCATGGACTGTGGCTTCTGTGATGGGGCCTAGGACGTATTTCATTGCTGGCGACATGTTGTGATCATCAAATTTTAAGTAATTCGATGTGTATAGAGCCAGATTCAAGCTAGTCTGTGGACCAGACTTAGCTCCCCCTTTTTGTTTTTGTAGGAAAGCTTTCAGGGAGCTGTTAGTCCATTCCACGATAGCCTGTCCAGTGGGATTGTGAGGGATCCCAGTGATATGAGTAATAGACCATTCCAGGCAACACACCGGAAAGACCTTTGCAGTATAAGCAGGACCATTATCAGTTCTGAGAATTTTTGGGATGCCATGATTAGCAAAACAAGAAAGGAGGTGTGCAGTCACGTCCTTCACTGCCTCACCTGTTCTAGCAGTAGCCATGTTGAAGTCGGAAAATGTGTCCACATATACATGAATATATTGAGAACGTCCAAAAGGGGAATAATGGGTGACATCCATCTGCCAAATGTCATTGGGCCCATCCCCTATAGGGTTCCAGACAATGACAGCAGAAAGAGGAAGAAAATGATCACAGCTGGTGCAAGATTTTACAATTCTCTGTGTCTCAGCAAAACCTCTCTCCGGGTTTGCTGAGACCATACAGGTGCCAGAGAGAGCGTGCAGAAAGGTGAAATTTGGAATGAGCCAATTGGGCAGGTGATGCCAGGGCCATTCCCTGAAGCACAGCATCAGCTGTGGCATTTCCGCGCACAAAAGGGCCAGGCAATCCAGAATGGGAGCGGATATGCATGACATGAAAGGAAGAAGAGCACTCATCCACCAAGCGCTACATCTCCAAAGTGAGCTGGGTAATAGAATCATCGCAGGGAGGGACATAAGCGGTTTCCAAATGCAGTATAAAGCCTGCAACATAATGACTATCAGTAATAATGTTAATGAGAGTGTCTCAAAGCATGGCCTGTAGGACTGCAAACAATTCATTTTATTGAGTAGAAGTGAATGGAGTCTTAAAGACTTGGATAATAGAAGGTATGTATAGGGAGGCCCAATGCAGTTTCGTGGCATCAGTAAATACATTGATTCCATTAACAGGTGTGGAAGAAAATTTGTTCCCCCATGCCCAAGGCCAACTTGTAAATTGGTGGGCAAGAGGAAGAGGTGTACCATGGTGAAAAGTGTGCCGAATTATAAGCTGCCAATCAGGGTCCTCTTGGAAACATTTTTGTAACTGTTGATTAGTATACATAGTGTAGATGACCTGAGAGTCTCTGCCACTGGGTGCACGTGCTCTAACTATGCCCTTCCAGGCAACCTGGGCAACAAGATTGGTATAGGGAGAGCACATTCTATTCTTGATCTGAGCTAATTGTACCCATTCAATAATCCCAGCTGTCTGACGAAGAACCCCTGTGGGAAGTGATGGAGTGTGAAGGACAGTAAGCTCTAAGGGATCAGTTGCAAGGAACCTCACAGTGGATCCAGCATGGATGGCAGCTTGTACTTCCTTAAGGCACTGAAGGGCCTCAGGGGTCCAATGCTGGGGGGATTTAAGGTCAGAGGGTCCTTGGACCATTTCTTATAAAGGGACAACTTGTTGAGTGGTTAGCCCCAATCAGGGGAGGAGCCATTGAATATCTCCAATAAGCTTTTGAAAATCATTCAAGGTGCGGACCTTACAAGGCTCTAAATGGTGTTGTTTCATTTGCACCTGTTGTTCATGTAACTTTACTCCCAAATAATCTATGGGCAATGCCTTCCAGATTTTTTCTGGAGCTATAATAAGCCCATAGGCTTCTAACTGTGTAACAGTGGTCTGCAAGACCTCTTCCAAGAGGTCACAGTCAGGATGAGCTGCCAAGAGGTCATCCATATAATGTATTAAAAGAACATTTGGATAGCGCTCGGGGACAGGGCAGATAATTTGTTGAACATACCATTGGCATAAGGTGGGACTATTTTTCATGCCCCGGGGGAGTACTTTCCATTGATACCTGACATAAGGCTCCTGTAAATTCACTGAAGGAATGGAAAAAGCAAATCACCTAGTTTCATTGGGATGCAGCGGAATGCTATAAAAGCAGTCTTTTATATCAATAACCCAAATTTTCGATCCTCTCGGGACCATGTTTGGTGAAGGGAGCCCTGGCTGAAGGGCCCCCATTGTCTGCATAGAGGCATTGACCTGAAGAAGGTCAGTAAACATCCTCCATTTACCAGATTTTTTTTTTTTGATGCAAAATACAGGAGAATTCCATGGGCTGGTGGAAGGTTCTATTTGACCAGCCTCTAATTGTTCCTCACCTTGAGGTCTGTTATTTTTTCACTAGACAGGGTTAGCAAGGCTGAGAAAGTAACTTAACCAGTTTTACACAATTGTTTTCATTTTTTAGTTTCAACAAAATTAAAATTAAAAATTTCTTTGTCTAACACTATTTTTAGATCACAACATTCTCTCAAGTTTTACAATATAGGAGAATTTTACTACAATTTAGAAGTACAATAATAATACAAACAGAAAAAATTCAGATGACATTAATTGCATTCCCAAATCATTACATACATTAGGCTTACCAAGTATAGAGGCTTTTCTTCTCATCATTGTTGCAGAGCCTGGCTATGGACTGAGGGGATGTTAGGAAGCTGCAGAATCCAGCACCTGAATTAAAGGTCTAAGAAGACATTGAGGAGGGTCCCTGAGGGACCTTTACTTTCTAGTAAGGGTTGCCGGGTTTGGAAGACTAGGAGCAAAAATTCCAGGTTCCAGTGGTGTGTGAGCAAGGACTTGGGGGATTGGGATGAGAGGTTCCTCTGTTTACCTATTGCCTGGTAGTGTGGGCTTCAGGGTGCCCAGAGGTCCCCCACATAGCTGCTATGCCTCCCTGCTTTTTGTCTCTCTGTGTCTGTGTTCTGTACCTGCATTTCTGTGTGAGTGTGTAATCTGACACCCTATAATGTCCACTATCTCTTTCTCTCCCTCCCTGACCCCAGTCTCTTCAGAGGATCAGGAGGGCAGGGGAGAGAGAGAGAAAGAGAGAGAAAAATGTTTTCTTGTTTAGGTTATATGTTGGAAAAGAGAAGTGTCGGGTGAGAATTAGAAACAAGGTATGTGCAGTTTTAAAGGGGCTTTAATCAAAGTCCACCAGAAAGGAAAAGCAAGAAATTTTAAACATGTAGGAAAGAAGCATGTGAAGGAAGGTATAATCTATTTGCACAAACTGTGTGAATAGAGGTTTTGACAGTAAAACGTTTGCTATTGGAAAAAGTGCTCTTTCTTTCTCCTTCCATTCCAGATCTGGCCAGTTTGGAATGTGAAGAAAGATAAGAAAGAAAGCAGGAACTTTTCCCTTAAATTTATGTGATATGTGTTCTAATTTGACTTCTGATAAGTCAGAAGTTATAATGCTATTTGGCACTAAGGCAAATTGGGAAATTGCATAGATCTGAAAAAGAGACACTTTGAGTGCCCCAGTACAAGAGAAGGGACATGGTACCACTGGACTTTTTTTTTTCCAGAGTCCCACTCACCTTTGACTGGCAAATTCAAAGTTCTCACTTTCACAAAAGTTTTAAGGAATGAACAGAAAAGTGAAGTTTACTTGAGTGAAAATTAGAGCAGTTAAAACAAACTTCTCTCATCCCAGATCAGATAAAGGAAGAGAGTAACGGTATGAAATTTGAGTTACCCTCCCTCACCTGGAAAAGAAAAAGCGGGGAGGCATAGCAGCTATATGGGAGACCTCTGGGCACCCTGAAGCCCACACTTCTAGGTAATATGTAAACAGAGGAACCTCCCATCCCTATCCCCCAAGTCCTTGCTCCCACACCACTGGAACCTGGAATTTTTGCTCCTAGTCTTCCAAACCACCAACCCCTATTAGAAAGCAAGACCATTCCTCCTCACTCCATCTTGTCCCACCCATACCTCAGAGCTCTGAGTTTACCTCAATAGGCCCTGGGCGTGGAGGTCCTGCGATGGCAGGGGTCGGCTCTAACTCACCCTGTTACATTTTGCCATTTGAGTTAGTCTATTTTTTAAGGTTTTGTTTACTTCAGTGTATTTTTCAGTATTTTTTTGGTTCTCCTTTAGCAAGTCATTGACTTTAGCAAGTCGGCTTTTCATGGTTTTCTTGCATCCTTCTCATTTCTCTTCCCAATTTTCCCTCTACTTCTCTAACTTGCTTTTCCAAATCCTTTTTGAACTCTTCCATGGTTTGAGACCAGTTCATGTTTTTCTTGGAGGCTTTTGATGCAGGCTCTTTGACTTTCTTGACTTCTTCTGGCTGTATGTTTTGGTCTTCTTTGTCAAGAAAGAAAGATTCCAAAATCTGAGACTGAATCTGGGTGTGTTTTTGCTGCCTGGCCATGTTCCCAGCCAACTACTTGACCCTTGAGTTTTTTATTGGGGTATGACTGCTTGTAGAGTAGAGAGTACTTTGTCCCAAGTTTGAGGGCCTGCGCTGTTGTTTTCAGAGCTACACAGCAAGCTCTGTCACACCAGTGCTACTCCTCCCCCAAGAACTGCCAACCCTGAATAGACTCAGATCTAAGCTGACTCCTGCTCAGATGCGCCACTTAATTGCTTTCACCAGGTGGGCCTTGGGTTGGAAGCATCTGCAGCTGTAGTTCTCTAGCTGCACCACCTCCACTGTCCCCAGGGCAGTGGCCAAACCGTGAACTCCTTTCACTCTGTCCCAGCAGCTTTCCCCATTAACCTTTTCTGTTGTCTTTGGTGTTTGTGGGTTTAGAAGTCTGGTAACTGCCACAGGTCACTGATTCAGGGTACTAGGGCCTGCTCTGCCCGGCTCCCAGTCTGGTTGGTCTGTGTGACCCATGCTGGGCTCTGCTCTGCTCCACTCCCAAGTCCATGCAATAGATCTTACCCTGAAACCATCCAGGCTGTCCTGGGCTGGAGCCCTGCTTCCTTCTGCTATTTCATGGGTTCTGCAGTTCTAGAATTTGTTCAGAGCCATTTTTGTAGGTGTTTGGAGGGACCTGGGTGGGAGCTCATGCAAGTCTCTGCTTTCCAGCTGGCATCTTGGCTCTGCCCCCGGAAATTTATATTTTTGTAAAGATTCATCCATTTCCCTCAGGTTGTCACATTTATGGGCATACAATTGGGCAAAATAATTACTAATTATTGTTTTAATTTCCTCTTTGTTGGAGGTGAATTCACCCTTTTTAATTCTGATTCTCGCAATTTGGTTTTCTTTTTTTTTTTAATCAAATTGACCAAAGTTTTATTGATTTTATTTTATTTTTTTTTTCATGAAAACAGCTCCTTGTTTTGTTTATTTCTTCAAAAGTTTTCTTGACTTCGGTTTTGTTAATCTCTCCTTTGGTTTTCAGTATCCCTAATTTGGTACTTAGTTGAGGATTTTCAATTTGTTCTTTTTCTAGCTTTTTCACTTGAATGCCCAATTCATTGAACTACTTTTTCTCTATATTATTCATGTAAGCATTTAGAGACATAAAACTTCCCCTGAGAACTACTTTTGCTGCATCCCATAAGTTTTGGTATGTTTTCTCATTGTTGTCATTCTCTTGAATGAAGTTATTAATTATTTCTATGATTTGTTCTTAGACCAATTCATTCTTTAGGATCAGGTCATTTAGCCTCCAATTAACTTTTATTTTATCTTTCCATGGCCATTTATTACAAATAATTTTTATTGCATCATGTTCTGAAAAGAATGCACTGACAATTTCTGCCTTTCTGCAGTGTATTGTGAAATTGTTATGCCCTAGTTAACAGTCAATTTTTGAGTATTTTCCATGTACCACTGAGAAATGGGCATATTCCCTTTTATCCTCATTCATTTTTCTCCAGGGCTCTATCATATATCCTTTTTCTAAAATTCTATCCACCAACTTAACTTCTTTCTTGTTTCTTTTGAGGTTAGATTTATCAAGTTCAGAGAGGGGGAGTTTGAGGTCTCCCACTTGTATAGTTTTGCTCTCTATTTCTTCCTGTAACTCCTTTAACTTCTCCTCTAAGAATCTGTATGCTATACCATTTGGTGCATATATGTTAATTAATGATATTGTTTCATTGTTTATGGTGCCTTTTAGCAGTATATAGTGCCCTTCCTTATCTCTTTTAATTAGATCTATCTTTGGTTTTGCTTTGTCTGAGATTAGAATTACTACCTCTGCTTTTTTTCACTTTATCTGAAGCATTATAGAGTCTACTCCAGCTTTTTACCTTTGCCCTGCGTGTATTCCCCCATTTCAAATGTGTGTCTTGTAAGCAACATATTGTAGGATTATGGTTTTTAATCTGTTCTGCTATCTGCCTCTGTTTTATGGGAGAGTTCATCCTGTTAACATTCACAGTTATGATTACTATTTTTATCTTTTTCTCCATCCTATTCTGCCCCCCCACGTTTATGCTTTTATTTCTCTCTTCTCCTTTCCACTCATCAAAAGAGTTTTGTTTGTGACCACCATCTTCCTCAATTTTGCCTCCTTAATGATGCTCCTCCCTTATCTTTCCCTTTTCCCCTTGCTACTTATTCTCTCCCTTTTATCCATCCCACCTCTTTACTTTCCCCTTTCCCCTCCTACTGCCTGTAGCACAAATTTGATTTCTGTATTTTTAGAGTATCTTATTTCCTACTTAAACCAAATTTAAGGAGAGTAAAGCTCAGACACTGCTTTTCTCCCTCCCTTCTTTCCCTCTGTATGTTTGTGCCCCTTCATGTAGCATAATTTCCGCTTTTGTACCTCCTCCTTACCTCTTCTCCCAGAACACTCCCTTTGAATGATTTCACTATGTTTTTCATCACATCAGTTACTTTATACTGACATCCTCAGTCTATGTATATCCCTTTCAATCATCATAGTAACTGTACCATTCTCAAGATTCACATGTATGTAGATATATAACATATATAATTCAAGGCAATCCTATATAAGAGTGTACACAACTTTACCTTGTGGAATAACATAGTTTTTTCCCCCATTTACCGTTTTATTTCTCTCTTGATTTTTGTATTTGAAGATCAAATTTTCCATTAAGTTCTGCCGTTTTCATCAGGAAGGTCTGGAATTCCCTTATTTTAATGAATGTCCATCTCCTTGCCCAAAAAAATATGCTCAATTTTGCTGGGTAGTTGATTCTTGGTTGTAGTCCAAGCTCCTTTGCCTTTCAGAATATTATATTCCAAACCCTCCTTTATGTTACTGTAGAAGTTGTGAGATCCTGTGTGATCCTGATTTTACTTCCATGATATTGAAATTGTTTCTTTCTGGCTGCTTGCAGGATTTTCTTCTTGACCTGATGATTATGAAATTTGGCTACAATATTCCTTGGAGTTTTCAATTTGGAATCTCTTTCAGGGAGTGATTGGTGGATTATTTAAATGATTGTTTTACCCTCTGCTTCTAAGACTGTAAGGCAATTTTCCTTGATGATTTCTTGGAAGACCCTGCGAGGCTCTTTTTTTTTTTTTTAATCATGGCTTTCAGGTAGACCAATAATTCTTAGATTATCTCTCTTGGATGTATTTTCCAGGTTATTTGCTTTTCCAATCAGACCCTTCACATTCTCTTCTATTTTTTTCTTTCTTTAGATTTTGTTTGATTGATTCTTGATGTCTTGAGTCTTAAGCTTCTACTTATCCAATCCTAATTTTTAACTGCTGGTTTCTTCATTTAACTTTGGTATCTCCTTTTTCATTTGGTTGATTTTAATTTTCTTTTTTTAAGATTTTTTAAAAATTTATTTAATATATTAGCTTTTCAGCCTGAATTTTCATAAGAGTTTGAATTACAAATTTTCTCCCCATTTCTACCCTTCTGCCCACTCCAAGATGGAATATATTCTGGTTGACCCATTCCCGAGTCAGCCCTCTTTTCTGGCACCCCACTCACCTCCCATCCCCCTTTCCCTTATTTTCTTGTAGGGCAAGATAAATTTCTGTGCCCCATTGCCTATGTATCTTATTTCCTAGTTGTGTGCAAAAACATTTTTTTGAACATCTGTTTTTAAAACTTTGAGCTCCAAATTCTCTCCCCTCTTCCCTCCCCACCCACCCTCCCTAAGAAGGCAAGTAATTCAACATAGGCCACATGCATATAATTATGTAAAACCCTTCCATAATACTCATGTTGTGAAAGACTAACTATATTTTGCTCCTTCCTAACCTATCTCCTTGACCCTGTCCCTTTTTGAAAGTGTTTGTATTTGATTACCTCCTTGCCCTATATGCCCTCCTTTCTATCTATCCCCTTTTTTATCTTCTTCTTCCTTCTTTCCTGTGGGGTAAGAAACCCAATACAGTGTATATGTTATTCCTTCCTCAGGCCAATGCTGATGAGAGCAAGATTCATTCATCCCCTCCCCACCTGCCTCCTCTTCCCTTCCTACAGAACTACTTTTTCTTGCCACTTTTATGCAAGATAATTTACCCTATTCTATCTCTCCTTTTCTCCCTCTTTTAATATATTCCTCTCTCATCCCTTAATTTGATTTTTTTAGATATCATCCCTTCATATTCAACTCACCCTGTGCTCTTTGTCTGTATATATGTATGTATGTATGTATATACATATATATGTATATACATACATACATACACACACATTATACACATATAGATGTGTATATATGTATATATATATATATACGTATATATGTGTGTGTGTATACAAATACACACACACATGCATATGTATGTATGTATATATATTCCCTTTAGCTATTCTAATATTGAAGTCTCATGAATCATACACATCATCTTTCCATGCAGGAATATAAACAAAACAGTTCAGCTTTGGTAAGTCCCTTGCAATTTCTTTTTCTTGTTCTTTTTCTTGATTACCTTTTCATGATTCTCTTGATTCTTGTGTTTGAAAGTCAAATTTTCTATTCTGCTCTGTTCTTTTCACTGAGAAAGTTTGAAAGTCCTCTATTTTATTGAAAATCCATATTTTGCTTTGGAGAATGATACTCAGTTTTGCTGGGTAGGTAATTCTTGGTTTTAATCCTAGCTCCATTCACTTCCAGAATAGTGTATTACAAGCCCTTCGATCCCTTAAGGAAGAAGCTGCTAGATCTTGGGTTATTCTGATTGTGTTTCCAAAATACTCAAATTGTTTCTTTCTGGCTGCTTGCGGTATTTTCTCCTTGATCTGGAAGCTTTGGAATTTGGCAACAATATTCCTAGGAGTTTTCTTTTTGGGATCTTTTTCAGGAGGTGATCGGTGGATTCTTTCAATTTCTACTTTACCTTCTGGCTCTAGAATATAAGAACAATTCTCCTTGATAATTTCTTGAGAAATGCTATCTAGACTCTTTATTTGATCATGGTCTTCAGGTAGTCCAATAATTTTTAAATTATCTCTCCTGGATCTATTTTCCAGGTCTGTGCTTTTTCCAGTGAGATATTTTGCATTGTCTTCTCCTTTTCATTCCTTTGGTTCTGTTTTAAAATATCTTAATTTCTCATAAAGTCACTAGTTTCCTTTTGCTCCAATTTCATTTTTAATGTAATATTTTCTTCAGTGGTATTTTGGAGCTCCTTTTCCATTTGGCTAATTCTGCCTTTCAAGGCATTCTTCTCCTCATTGGCTTTTTGGAGCTCTTTGGCCATTTGAGTTAGTCTATTTTCAAGGTGTTATTTTCTTCAGTATTTTTGGGGGTCTCCTTTAGCAAGTCATTGACTTGTTTTTCATGGTTTTCTTGTATCACTCTTGTTTCTCTTCCCAATTTTTCTTCTACTTCTCTAACTTGCTTTTCCAAGTCCTTTTTGAGCTTTTCCATGGCCTGAGGCCAGTTCATGATTTTCTTGGAGGCTTTTGATGTAAGCTCTTTGACTTTGTTGATTTCTTCTGGCTGTATGTTTTGGTCTTCTTTGTCACCAAAGAAAGATTCCAAAATCTCTGAATCTGAGTCCGTTTTTGCTTCCTGGCCATGTTCCCAGGCAACTACTTGACGCTTGTGTTTTCTGTTGGGGTATGACTGCTTGTAGAGTAGAGAGTACTTTGTCCCAAGTCCAAGCTGCTGTTTTCAGAGCTACTTCTATTCCACCATCAACCTAAACTCTATCACAGAAACGTTCCCCTCCCCAAAGAACCACCAACCTGGAATGCAATTCAGATCCAAGCAGGGCACAGCAAGAGAATCTGCCTTTGTGCCCACAAAGTGCTCCTTGCATTCCCACTCTGATCTGTTCCTAGATTCCTCCCACCTTGTGAGCCAGGGACTCAGGAAGTTGCTGACACTGGCACTCTGGAGGCACCCTCAGGAGCTTCCTGCTGCTGACTGCACCACCTTCTCCATCCCCAGAGCTGGTGCCTGGAAGTGCTCTGAACTCTGTCCTGCAGTTTCCCCGTAACCTGCTCTTTGGTGTTTGTGGATTGAGAATTCTGGTAAGTGCCACTGCTCACCATCTCGTGGCCCCAAAGCCTGTTCCAGCTGACTCACTCGAGGTCTGGTCTGTCATGGTGTAGCCCATGTTTTTCTGTCTTCTGCTTTCAGCACTGTGTGATAGACTGGTCCCAGAGACAAACCAGGATCTCCTAGGTTGGAGAACTGTTTCCCTCTGCCATTTCATGGGATCTGTAGCTCTAGAATTTGTTCAGATACATTTTTCACAGGTATTTGTAGGAGTTTGGGGGGGAGCTTAAGCAAGTCCTTGCTTTCCTGCTGCCATCTTGGCTCCTCCCCACCCCCTAAGTTCTTTTAATATTTTATAAATACCAGTATAGATCTCCCCTCCTATCTCTATCTCTTTCTCTTTGCTTTTTCAGATATTTACATCCTTGAATGTGTCCTTTATTTCACTTTTTATGTATGTCATGTTTGGCAATATCCTCTATGTTGCTTAAACCACTGCATATCTTTGTATTCTCTTTTGGGTCACATACAACTTTAGTCCTTCTCGTATTATGCTGTTCTATAATTTGCTGTCATCTAAAATCACTGAGCTAATTTCTAGCACTGTATAATATCCCAAAATATTATCCAATCCAATTACCTATTCAATTCTAGCTTCAATTAATCAACCATTTACAATACCTTTCTAAAATAGATATATGTATGTTCAAATTCTTCACTTTTTGTTGATTTGTTTTTTCCCCATATTTTTCCATGCAATAAAATTGGCAATACATTTTGAATAAAACACTCACTGTTTCTACTCATTAACATTGCTACTTTAACTATTTAACCCATATTCTTTGTATAATAATCCATTTTTGTTTTATTATTTTTCTAATTACTCTGCTGTGTCCCTCTGACTTTGCTTTAAATATTGACAGATTGCAAAGTAGTAGACTAAAAATCTCTTGCATTTTCTACAGAGGAAATGGAGGCAACAAGGTAGATGAAAAAGAGCAGTGAAGAGCAACCTGAGTTAAAATCCCAACCCTTCTGCCTATTAATTGTGATATGTATAACCTTGGGCAAGTAATTGAACCTTTGTTCCTTTTACTTATTTGTAAAAAGAGAAAGTAGGATTAGATAAATCATAGGTCCATTTTGCATTATTTTAATTGGAGTACTATGTGATTTAGTTGTTTTTTGTAATGATGCAAGTGAAAAACAGTCTTATTAGCTAACAATGTACTATTGCTCCTTTTATGTTGTTTGGGTTAGCTTGATTCCAGAATCTTCATTAACTTAGATATCAACTAAATCTCTACCTCTTATTTTAGGGTTACAGCCAAGTTAAGATATCATAAACTTTTTTTCACCTATAATAAGTGAAAGCCATCAAGATTTAAATAAGAGAACTAATTTTCAACTATATTCAGGATGGTTTGTGACCTAAAGGGAAAGAATTCAAGATTTGATTACATGAAAGATCCTACATGTCATTTGAGATTCCATAACATTTCATATATTCATTTGTATAATATTTTATTGAAATAGTGATCTCTTAATTCTACATATAAATTTTTAAATATAAATGACTTGTTACCTCAATGAAGTTTGATCTTTGTAAATATCAGATTCTCAGATATCAAATTTATCATTTTTGTATTTAGGTTCCACTATCGCCTAGGGTTAGAAGAGAATTCAAGGCCAAAACATCAAAGATCAGTAGCTTTTAATGACCTTTATTTCAAATGAAATTATGCCTTTTCTTTTCTTTCAGATGGTTATATCCAGCCATGAAAAGAAGACCAGATTGTAGGACATATCCCATGTGAAATAGCTAAAAAAATGTGTCACACTGCAAAGTACATAAAAACACATTAATAACAACAATGTTGTGCCATGTGTGGCATTAGTGATCTCCTTCTGCTTTGACTAATTACTTTATGTACTAGAGAACAGGTTTTCAGCCAGTGAGCTATAATTAATTTTGAAGGGAAAGTTGACAAGGAGAAATTTCACTTAATATTTGGATATGTGAATTACCGGCAATGTGGCAGGGCATAAAATGAACACTGAGGGTAATAAAGATTATCATAAGTATGTTAAGATAATAATTTAAGACGCACCATGATATGATGGAGATATAGTCTTCCCTCTAGTTAGTTGAACCTATATTCAAGCTCTGCTTTTCACATATATTCAGCAGTGTGACCTTTGGAAAACCAGATAATCTCTCAGTGTTTCCAGTCACCTTCTAAGAAGTTAAATTGCAGAGAAGTTAGCTAACCTAAATTGGTAGAAGGCATCTACTACACCAATGAAATCACAACTTCAATGTTTAAACTTATGCATTATTCTAACTTTTATAATTTCAATTAGATTTCAATTTTGATTTCAATTTAATTTCAATTGATAATGAATTTATAGGCACATTCATGTAAAGGAAAATACGTATTTTAGTAATTTAAAATGTACCTGCCTTTTCTTCTTCATTCTGGTTTGGTGAACATTAAATCTTATGATTCTGAAATTAAAAAAACAAAACAAAACAAAATAACTTTGTCAAGGATCATCTTTCCTTCCCTTTTACTTTCTTTCTATTTTTAAGGACTACTATGTATGAAACAACAAGGCATAGCAAACCACAAAGATGTTCTGTAGACATAATTTTCAGAATAACTTAGGAAATCACTGTAGTTAGCAGTCGAGATAGGGAGTGTTCTTTGTAGCATGTGACACTATTCACTATTACCTAAATATACTGGACTCTTCACCTCATCAATCAACTGATTAATGAACAAACAGTTATTAAGTGACTACAATGTGCCAGTCAGTTAATATGTTCTTTTTTACCTTGCCATCATTTCTCCCTTCCCTCCATTTACAATAACAGTCATAAGCACCCCTGTTCAGTCTCCCTGGACAATTATGACATCGCCTAATCAGTTCATCTTATTTCAATCTCTCTTTCAAATCTATTTCATTCTCTACACTGTTAGTAATATTTCTAAAGACCAACTTTTTTCATCTCTCAAATTTTTTCAGTGTTTCTTTATTGTATACTGAAATTCAAACTCCTCGGTATCACAATCACAACCTTCCACTATATGACTTGATTTGTACTTCCATCACAGCGTATTAGATACACTATTGCATCCCTCCAAAAATGCAGTTTAAGGACTTGTAGTAACCTCAAAAGAGTTTGTGCCATTCTTTGTTTTGATCGATTATTCATATTTGTTACAAGGGATTTTTTTCTTTCTTTCTCATAGTTTGTGGGAGTTGAAAGGCAGAGAGAAAATCAATGTCAATTAAAATGTTAATGTTAATTAAAAAATAAAAGATCATAAATGTACAAATGTATGGTCTTTGCGTTTATATTCCCCCTCCTATTTATAGTGAGTTCCACTTTGCTTTGCAGAGACTATGCAATTGTCTATTCTTAAAACAATAAAATCAGATTACTCTTAGAAAAGAAATAAACTTCGGGATGTTAAACATATGAATTTCCAAAACTGCAATATCTACAACTTTTATTCCAGCTTTATACTACTACTAAGGCATCTTTATATCTTCAGTACTTAACATAGTTTCTCAGATATACTAGAGCTTTAATAACCGTGTATTGAACTGAATGCTTATTTGTTGGATTTGATGGCATTTTTTGGAGACAGGACTACATACTATTGATAAATTTCAACCCATACATTTCTGTCCCTTTGTCTTTGCTCTTGTTCTCCTCTGAATATAGAATTCATTGCATTCACCTTAGCCATACTAAATTCTTCCTGTTCTGCAGCACCCATTTTTGTTTACCCTCTAAATGATACCTTCATCAATACGATGTCTTTGAAATAATGAACGAATGAATGAGAGAATTATCCTCCTGGCATAATGTAATTGGTTTCACAGAACTCTCATCCTACTTTTTCTAACTCTATTGTGCATTTAATGTATTTTTATTTCAGCTATTGGTGCCCATGTTTTATTTATACAATCTGTTAAATCTCTTGAAGTAATAACTGTATTTTTCATATGTGTATCGAATGAAGCATCTAGTCAAGAGTTTTTGACATGTTTTAGTAGTTTTTCCATCATATCCAACTGTTCATGACTCCCTTAGGAGGTTTTATTGGCAAAGATATTGGAGTAATTTGCCATTTCCTTCTCTTCACTGCCCCTTTTGTATACAGTCATCACTTACTAAGTATTTGTTAAATTGAGCTGATCCGTCTTGGCACTAATCACAGACAACAGCTTTGGAATGAATTGTAGAAGTCATCTAGTGAAAATGAGAATGTTTTTCAAAACCTAACCTTACTTACATCATTTAGTCATCACATGGAGACCTCCAGAGAGGGGTAGCTTAAGGCAGCAATCCTACTTATGGTAGCTTTAAGTGATTACAAGTAGTAACTTGTAATTCACATCTAAATTTGTCTCTATGATTTTCACACATATAGCTCCTACTTCTGCCACCTGAGGACAATTAATGCAAATTCACACCCCTTAAAGACAACTTTCATGTCCTCCATTCTTCTCTTTCCTTTGCTAAATAGTCCTGCTTTCTTCACTATATCCTTATATGGCCCTTTTTAATTCTAATGATTTTCTTCTGGAAAAGTAGTTTGCCAGTGCCCTGTAGATTATCAGTTCATTTATAATTTTTTATATCTAATTTAATAATTTCATATCTAATTTAATAATAATATATCTAAAATATTTATTCATTAGTTGTTTTTTTTTTCTTGGAAAGGGGCACTTGATTGCATCTTTATGGTTGGAATTTTTGCTATGGAAGTATCCACCAGCAACTTGTCTTACGATCTTGGAGAGTCACAAAGAGCATTAAGAAATGAAATACACTGTCTTCACTCTTTGTGCTAGTATATCAGAGGAAGGATGTGAATTTGGATCTTCCTTATTTTGATATCAGATTTGTATTCACTATGCCATATTGTCCCAGTAATAAAAAGGAAACAAAACAACACTATGGTTTTATAGATATTTCTTTATAATATTTGCTTCAACATTTGTTTGGAAGTATTGGTAAATATGAGTTGGACTCCACTTAAGGGAGCAAGTTCCTAGGAAGTGGAGGTCATTGTTAATCCCCTTTGCTTCCCATCCCTGTGCCATATGCACATAATTCCTTAGTAATTTATCTTTTACAGTCAATATGACAGTTAAGGAATTAGCCTTCTGAGGTTTATTTCCTGTAAATAACTTATGCTAGAAGAAAACTGGCAAAAAAAAAGTCAGTCTAACACTTGAAATTGAATCCCTCCAAACAAGAAAAGTATTCTGGAAAGGACAAAAAAAAACTGTCTCTCATACTCCCACCACTACCACATAAAAAGTAGTTGAACAGGTGGGAATTTGAGTCATGGACAATCAGGCAGCCTTCATAGAAAAAAATATTCCCATCAAATTGCAAATCTTTTGAAAGAAAGTATAAAAAGAGGAAAACTGATTTGGGCAGGAAAGTAATATTCCTTCTTACTAACTATCTTAAGTGTAGGTTTGGTCTCTGACAAAATATTTGTTAGCCAACCCCATAGACCTTCCTTGAAGAGAAGTGCACATATTTTAAAGCCCATATGTGGAGGTGGGGGCAAATAATGGATAATAATGAAATAGATCTTTTATCACTCTTTCAAAAATCTATAGTCATTTTCTAATATGGAATATAATATGAAGTTTTATTTTCTTTGAAAAAAAACTATCATTAAATAATAATATATATTTTTTAAATAGTCACCCTTTTTGGTTCTTCATTTGTTTCATTCCCTGAAGAAGGTTGTCTCCCTAAATTGCATTAAAAATGATTTCAAGAGGCCTTAAAAGTCTGATGAATATGTGTGCTGACAGCTTTACTTAAAACCATTATTGCCATTATAAAACTCAGAATCTACAAAAGCAACCAACATGGTCAAATGCCAAGACAGAAGATTACTTTGTAGGATAGATAGATAGATAGATAGATAGATAGATAGATAGATAGATAGATAGGTGTGTGTGTGTGCACGTATATATAAACACATATACATACATGTATATATGTACACACATAGACACACATACTATACATATGCACATATGTGTGAATATACACACTAAAATTCAACTAAAGAAGTGATTTACTATGAAAAAGAACCAAATAAAAATGAAACCCAAACAAATCATAATCCCAACTAAAACATTTTGTTCCTCAATGTTGAGCTTGTAAAAATTCAGAACATTACAATTCTCCTGTTATTTGTTCCTAGCTAGAACATTATGCCTTTTGTTAATGATTTACTGATGGTAGCACCTTTTCAGTAGGCTGTGTGGAATGCCACCGTCTCATTTGGCATTCTGAGCTGTCATTATATTATACACTTAAAAACTATTAATGACACTGTTGCAACTCTATAATAGTTCTGAATATACCCAAAGTCAAGGTCATAGAAGTCTATAAAATATGTCCTCTCTGACTTCAATGTAAATAAAGACTATAAAATAAGCAGTGTGATTAATGATTCTTTCTTATCAAAGCACTCCCATAAATGTCCTTTCTTAAGCCTGGAGGGTAGAGGTAAGTTCTTATAAATATTAAATATAACATCTACATTTGTTTGTTATTTTTCAAGTCTTGACAAGCCACATTAAAATTATATTTCTAAGATTAGCTGACATTAAAACTGGCAGTTTTAAAAAAGTCTCTATTAAGAGAATTATAAAAAAAACAATTAGTTTTAATTTAGTTTAAAATCCAATTGTTTCTTTTTAAAAACATATTTTAAACTCAAATTTCATTTTTTTTTTACATTTCTTTGTTTTATTATAGGAATACAAATCTAGGGCTGAAAGCTAACTTAGAAGCCATTTATTCCTCTTATATTTTGTAGAAGATGGCTAATAATAATACCTAGCATTATTTAGTGCTTTAATCTTTAAAAAGAGCAATACATATATTATCTCAATTTATCCACACAATCCTGAGAGATAGGTGCTATTGTTATCCTTGTAGATGAAGAAACTGAGGAAGACTGGAAGTTAAGTCATTTCCCCAAGGTTACACAACTAGTGTCTAAAACAGGATTTGAATTCAGGCCTTCCTAACTATAGTTCCAGCCTTCCATCAGCTGTGCTACCCAGATGCCTAAATAGAACAAAACTAATCTAACTACAATTCTAGTACTGTTTCTACTGTGTAACACTGCTGCCCTAATGAATTTCCTTGCCTTTAAATGCCTTAAGAGCAGCTAAGTGGCAGAGTGGTTAGCGTGCCAAGGCTGGAGTCAGGAAGACCTATCTTCTTGCATTCAAATTTGGCTTCAGACATTTATTAGCTGTGTGACCCTGGGCAAGTCACTTAATCCTATTTACCTCAGTTTTCTCATCTGTAAAATGATCTAGGGAAGGAAATGGAAAACCACTCTCATATCTTAGCCATGTAAACTCTGAATGGGTTTGCAAAGAGTCAGACAGGACTGAGAACAACTGAACAACAACATTCCTGAAACAAAATATTCCTTGGACTCATATAAGACCATCGGATAATTGGTGTATTAGCTGGTGTACTTGACAAAAGGCTTCTTTTTGAGCATTTACTTTTATATACAAACACATGCACATGCATGTGAATGGACACACACACTTGCTATTGTCTGTTGAAAAAGCATAGCAGAGGCCTGAAACCAGCGGAGATCCCCAGGCCTCCCAACACAGGACGGCACTCTGTGGAAGCGACAAGAGGCAGCGCAACGCCACCGACCGTGAGATACCAGCTCCTGAGGCTTGCAGCCCAAAGGACGCTTCTTGAACTTCCGGGACACATAATGGCCAGGTAAATGGCTCTAATCCCTCCCCTCC
>CM053626.1:103981786-104035579 GCA_028646595.1 Phalanger gymnotis | reverse complement strand
TTGCTGTTTGTGGGTTGTGAGGTCTGGTACATGCCACAGCTCAGTAATTCAGCATGCTAGGGCACTCTCGGCTCCACTCCTGGTCTCGTTGGTCCGGGGTCTGCCGTGCCGCGCGCGCTGGGCTCTGCTTGGCTCAGCTCCGCTCCCCTCCGCTCCCCTCAGCTGGGGGCTGAGAGTTCCGTTTGGGACAGACCTTACCCCGAGACCATCCAGGCTGTCCAGCTGGAGCCCTGCTTCCCTCTGCCACTTTGTGGGTTCTGCAGTTCTAGAATTGGTTCAGAGCCATTTTTTTATAAGTTTTTGGAGGGACTTGGTGGGGAGCTCACGCCAGTTACTGCTTTCCAGTCACCATCTTGTCTCCACCCCCCTATATTGGGTATCTTACCCCACAGGAAAGAAGGAGGAGCAGTTAAAAAGGGGGGATGAAGGAAGGGAGGGCAGATAGGAGGAGTAAATAATCAAAAGCAAACACTTTCTAAAAGGGACAGGGTCAAGGGAGAAAACTGAATAAAGGGGGACAGGATAGGAGCGAGCAAAATATAGTTAGTCTTTCAAAACATGAATATTGTGGAAGGGTTTTACATAATGATGCATATGTGGCCTATGTTGAATTGCTTGACTTCTTAGGGAGGGTGGGTGGGGATGGAAGAGTGGAGACAATTTGAAACTCAAAGTTTCAAAAGCAGATGTACAACAAATGTTTTTGCATGCAACTGTGAAATAAGATATACAGCCAATGGGACATAGAAATCTGTCTTTCCTTACAAGAAAGTAAGAGAAAAGGGGATGGGGGAAGTGGGGTGACAGAAGGGAGGGCTGACCGTGGAATGGGTCCATCAGAGTATATGCCATTTTGGAGTGTGGGAGAGGGTAGGAGTGAGGAGAAAATTTGTATTTCAAAATCTCGTGGAAATCAATGCCAAAAACTAAAAATATTAATTTTTTTTAAAAAAAAGAATTGAGACTACTTTTTGCTTTTCACTGATTCTTCCAGACTTGTGATAGTTATGCTCTTGATGTGATCATCTACCAAAAGTATTCATTGTACTCAATAAGGAATTCAGTTCTGAAAACCCTGTATCTGACCATTGTTCTATCTAACCTCCTATCTATCCTTCTTTCACTTCCTTCCCATCTCTCTTGTCTCCAAAACCTTTTTTCTTCCTCACTACAACTTTCACTGTATTCCTGCCTGGTCTCCTTGACCATTACACTTGCTCTAGCCTTACTTATCTCTGTTACAAATTATAGTATAATAGTTAACAAATCCAAGTGTGCATTGTCCTCTTCCGTTATATCCATTTTGCTTTCTCAATAAATTCTTTTTGAAATCAACAATGCTGGATTACCCACCTCCATCCCCATCCACTTTCACCAATAGTGTTTCATTTAAAACTCAAAATTTTTTAAAAAATTAAAATAAATAAATAATAAAATTTTAAATTCTAAAATACAAACTTCTATCTGACCACATATAAATAATGTTTTTCCCCTCTCCCTCATTCAACATTTTCATCTTTAACCTGTTCAGCCATGTTTTCCTCAATCCTCATCCTTTTCTTCTACTTCTTTCTACTACACTCACTGAAAATATGAATCTATGTGTCTATGGTGTTCAGGATGACTAGCGCCTCTAGTGTGAGGGTTTGCCAAATGCTTTTCAGGGCTGCTCATCCACCTTTGATGTCCATGGGATTCACCCAACTCTCATCTGTGACTCCAAGACGCTGTAGCTTGCACAGCAGCCACACCCTGGTAAACCATCTCAGAAGATGGGCTGAACCAAGTTGAGGGTAACATATAGGCCTCACATCTGTCAGTGAGTTAGCCAGATGTCTATCTCAAGCAGATGAAGACTTTCCCGGGCAAAATGGACAGATGAGCACAATTTGTTACAACATCCATGAATTCAGCTGAAGCAGGCCGTGTGGAATGCACAAAGCTTGATCAGTATCAAAAACACCAAGACCATCTACTGCATCCCAGGCCATTGTCTTAATTTTGTCCTGCCATTGAACTTCAGTGACTCATAAATAGAGATTGAGGCTGAAGATTTTATGCAACTATGCCTTACTTAAATCTAACTCATGTGCAATTCAAGACATCATCTGTGATGTCATTCATCCTCCTTTAAAACAAAGGACAACCAAAAATATCATTAACATATTCTGAATCATTTTAGTCCTTTATTTTCATATTTTTACCTTCTATCTCTTATGAAGAGCATCCCCTCATTTGTTCCTTGTCAACTGAAGGATACTTTTGTTTTGCCTGTTATACACTAGATCTAAAAGATGTTCATTGCTTTTCTCCTGCTTCACTCTTCCTAAGCATATTCTTTGTTATCTCCATCATTTCTATTCATCTATATAATCCTTTTCTTCCAGTCTATTAATTCTACTCTAGCCTTTTTTTCCATGATATTGATTTTATAGTTGGTCAGTTACATATGTTGTGGATAGAAAAATGACAGTTGATTTGAGTTAACAATTGGTGACAGAAGTGGACAAGAGCAGGCCAGGTATGTCAAATAGTAAACAAGGCAAATGTGAATAATGACTGAGAAGAGATTTTAGAGAAAGTGGAGGTATGTAGATAAATAGTATGTTAGATAGATCCCACCCTGAAGAAAGGAAAAAATTGGGTTGAAACTCCACTTCAAGTATTTATCATTTGTGTCAACCTGAACAACCCCTTTAATTTCCCTTTCCATTTCCTCATTTGTAAGATGACAATAACTGTAACATCCGCTTCATAGATGTGGAAGAAATTAATCTTTACTCTTATTTTTGAGGCAGTGTGTTACAACATAAGGAATTTTTCTAGGGTCAAAGAACCTCAATTCAAATCCTGCCTCCAATACATAGTGTGTGACTTTAGGGATATCTAATTTTTCTGGATCACATATTTTTCACTTGTAAGATCAGTGTATTACATTTCTGGGCCTCTCAGCACCCATTCAACTCTACCTCTATAACCTTTATGACAATCCTAGGCAGTCTACTGAATAAAGTGGCTTTGTTTCTTCTCTCTGCCATGGCTGGCCACCCTTATTTCACCTGACTTTACCTTAAACAAAGTTTTTTGCCTTGAATTCAAACCTACACCCATGAGTGCTCTTGGGAGAAAAAAGAAAACTATTATTGCCTGCATTTTTAAAGAGGGAAATTAAGTCCCTCAAGGGAGTAAACAGCAAAGACCTAACATGCAAAATATCAGGAAAATAATTACACTTAGGGAATTGATTGAATTTAGAAAAGGATACAAGAAAGACAAATTTTATTTAAGCAATGGCAATTCCTTTCTCCACTTGCAGCCTGAATTCTTCCCATTTATGAAAGTGTGATACTTGTACTTAAACATCATAATAAATTCATTCTCCTCATTTCTGACATTTAATTCATTTCCACAAATTAGATATCCCAAGATCAATTAAGGTAGTAAATTAATAGCAAAATGGTAAAATTATATTTCACATGAGTTACTCTGTCATCATAAAAATTCAATAATGAGTAGCAGGAAAGACATTTTTAACCAAAGTTTTATGTAACTTGACAGGAGAACTGTTAAAGTTGAACCTTGTTGCTATTAAAAAATTTCTAACGTTGAAATTTTGAAATGTATACAAATGAAGCTTGTAATATTTTTAAAGGTAATATGAACATATAAGAATTAGATCAAGGTCTTGAATTTGTATTTTTTGCATTTAAGTAATATGTTTATTCAAGCATCATTTGCTTCCTTGGAACCAGTATTTTTGTTTTTCTGTTAAAATAATTAGAAAATGTTCAGCATTATTTGTTACATTAATTATTTCTGATCTACTGTCAGGGTCTTTGACGTGACAGATTAAAATTTTAATAGAATTATCAAGCTTTGTCATCTGGCTTGTGCAACAAATTGGAGCTCCAGTTCTTCAAATAGTCTCACTATCTAAATACATATATGGCATAGTTAAAAAAAAAACTGATATAGAATTTAAAGAAACATGTTTTATTTCTTCTTCTACTTATTACTGGATATGCAAGCTTGAGAAATTAATTTCAAATTTTGAAGTTTCAGTTTCCTATGTGTAAAATGATAAAAATGGAATTAGGGTTAGGTAGGCCTAATTATCTCAAAGCTTTCTTTACAGCTGAAAAGCCCATGAATATTTATGATCCCATGCCCATAGCCCATATTTGCCTCTCTTTATTTTCCCCTCCCCAGACCATATATCATTCACTCTTTCAAGGTGGTAATTCCATCCTCTGAGCCTTACCCTCAGAGTCACTCTCAGTTCATGTAGGTTTAACATTTTTTTTTTTTTTTTGCAGAACAGACTTAACTCTTCATTTTGTCTCTTGTCATTTTGAAAAATTGAATCTTTTGTTATTTGGTTCATGGGTCCATACCTCAATTTCAAGTGGAATAGTTCTACTGAAAGTCATTTGAATCTCAAATTGATGATGTCGCTTGTCTCAGCCACACACACACACAAAAAGCTGATTAACTAGCCTTTCATCTATAATAAACACATTACATATCTCTCAGCTCCCCTAATCTCCTTCATCTTCAGGCTCTTTTTGTTCCCTGTCCTACTGAAAAACTGCACATTTTCTAAATATCCCCATTTTCTTTAGTGTTACTCTTACTCCATTAGAATCTCCAGACTGCCTTGGGTAGCAAAGAACTCAATCCAACCAGTTAGCAATAGCATTTAAAAATATCCGTTAATGGGCACATAACTCCTCAAATAGGGCTTTCTTTACAGCAGCATTAGTTATCAAAATGTCACATTTGCTTTTATCATACCTATTTAGGACTACTAGGGACTTCTCACAAATTCATATTAAAAAAAAATTGTGTAGTAGGAGATAAAAACGAAAGCAGGATTGTAATCTTTCATTACAGAAAATAAATAAGATAGTTTATGATGAACTTTTTTCTATAATTAGGATAAAAATTAATGGAGAACCTTAATTGAAATTGGTCATAATGGTTATGTAATATATTATGCATACATATATGTACACATGCATATGTAGACCTAAAGACATAAAGTTGATGGAAACACCCATGTGCATACATGTACATATATATGTGGAACTAGCAATGGAACTATGCATACCTAGCTAGTATGTATATATACATATAAATATGTGTGTATGAGTGTGTGTGCGTACACATATACATACATAAGGAAAATATATATACATATATATATACATATATATATACACCCATGCATATATATGATATATACATATATATGCTCTATCTTATTTTAAATAGTAAATGAAATGAGAATCTCAAAATCATTTTAATTACCATTGAAAAAAAAGTGTCTGCCTTTTATTTTTTTTAATATAAATGTACGTACACACATATAAGCATATGGCTATATATTATTCCACATATGTGTCGATAAGCAAAATGGTCTTTGTTTTCTTTGAGTAACTCAGTGTATTTCATTGAGCCTTGCTAAGTGTTAAGCCCCAGGCCCAGAGCCCTGTTGGGTGTGGAACCTATGTGGATGTGAGCCTCCCTGGATCCTGGGGGCGTGGCTAGGACTGAAGCCTGTGGTGGGAGGAGCTTGCGAAACAGTTGGAGCAGAGCTAAAAGGCAGTTGGAGAGGCAGTTGGTGAGGTTGTTGGTGATGGCAGTTAAGAGCTGAAGGAGAGAGGAAGCAGTCAGCTAGCTGGGACACAGCTTGGAGAGTGTGGTGGAAGCAACGGCGAGAGCAGCAGAAACAACTACAGCCGAAGCTGAAGCAGGAGCTGTGGAAGGAGAGCCGACACGGAAGTAGAGCCGACCTATGTGTGGACCAAGGAGTGCCGAGCAAGAACTTGAGGGCAGCGGGTAATTTTCTTACCAGCATGAATATGATTTGGTTTAATACCATCATGCTTTTCTGTGGCCTCCTGGTTACTCTTGTGAGGCGGACTTATTGGGCCTGGAAGTTTGTGATCAAAATGTCGAAATGGGGAGACTGGTTCATGGGTCTGTTACTTTGGACTCTAAATAAATGTTTTAATCCTTCTGCCTTCTACTTAGAGAATTCCTTATATCCAGAATTTCCCGAACCATTCAGACATATGTATGATTCTCTTTGACATCATAAATTCAGCCTTCCTACTACAACATATAAAGATATATATACATATACATCTATTTATCAATACAGTTATACATATATACCTGCATCTAAGCATGTCTGTGTCTCTGTGTGTAAAAATATTGAGCTAGAGCCAGAGCTTGAATCAAGTTTTTCTTACTCTGTATTCAATGCAACCCTTACTACTCTACACTACCAAGAATTCACTGGTAACTACTAAAACAAAACTTTACATGAAAGAACTTACAATAAGTTCCTTGCATTAGTAGACAGGTTTGAAGGGTAGAACACAAATGCATTCAGTAACTGTGGTGAAGATGATGATGATGATGATGATGATGATGATGATCTTATATTATTTAAGGAAAGTTTAAATGAAGCATGCCCTCAATGTTTAGAAGGCCATGCTTTAACTTAGGAAGACATGAAACTGATCATGCCTCAAGTGCTTACCAGTTATGTAACCCTGGAAAAGTCATTCAATTATCTCTTTATCTCTTCATCTATAAAAAGAGAATAATAATAGCACCCACCTCACAGGGCTTGTTGTAGGAATAAATTAAATATTATTATTATTTTTGAAAATAGTTTTTAAAACCTTAAAGTACTATATGAATTTTAGCTATTGTTACTTTGTGGCTTGGGATAATTAAATGTTAAAATTATTATTCAACAACAGTCCATTTATCTTTAAGTAAGTCCCAAATTTGAAAATCCATTTTCCTTTAGAGAAAAGGCTATCTAAAACTACATTTTCTCAGGTTTTAAGTAGTCCTTGGAAATGGCTTTCAGAAACTTAGGCTGCCCCAGAAAATAATTTGAACTAATCACCTTCATTAAAGTAGGTAAGGAAAATAACTTCCTGAAAGTACCTCTGGAATAGAACCAGTTCAGCAGAAGTCTGATTCAAATATTGCCACAATGATTTTCCTTCACTCACATTCCCCTCTCTAGTTTCTAGTTGAAGGAGCATCTATGTAATGAATATTCTGTAATGCCTCTGTGTAGATGGATTTATTTTCTTTTGGAAGTTAAGATAAGATTATCAATTATGGACCGTGGGATAGAGCTGGGTTTTGTCAATGATTAGAAGGAAATTATTAGGACCTAAGAGAGAGAACCCAACTGGGAAAAGAGTATATATTACAAGATGTGGTACAAGAGAATAAAAGATCTCTGAATAGCATAAAAGCAGAGTTCCTTGCTTAACAAAATACAATTAAACAAAGACTGGAAAATATTTACTAGTGGAATTCAGAAAACAACAAGCCAGGGAAAATACACACTTGGACAAAGATAGATAGATAGATAGATAGATACAGGTACATACATACACATATATGTACACACATATGTATACGTGTTTGTATATATTTATATGTATGAATGTATATATGTATGAGTGTCTATATATGTATATATACATATGCAAAAATATAGCTTGTCTAGGAAGTTTCACTATAGATTACATTCTTTTGAGAAGTGTGATACACTGCCACTCATGGTTCTACTGTAGTAACTTTTTTGTGGGCTGAGGCAACATGGGCCTTTATACTCATTATAATGTATAGGTGCTACTCAATGAGTGATGAAGGATAGAATGAATACTGTAAAAGTAAAAATGGGATGGATCTAAGAGAAGAAAATGTGGATTTTTTTTTTTTAAATTGTACGGAAGACTGGGAGTTAAAAAAAAGGGAAAAAAATGAAGGAGATATCTCCAGGATTAAATGCTCGGTGCATGTAACTACATTCCATCATTATTTCCTTTTAGATTCATTCATCCTTCCCCATTCTCTTTGTGCATTGAAACTAATCTAATAAAGGACGTTATTAGCCCATCAATACACAATCAATAAAAAGTCAGACTAAAACATGAATACAATTACAGATGAAGCTAATAATATCCTAATTAGATTTTGGTCTAATTGTCTCTAATTCATCAGTCTCAACCTCTATCAAACCACAAACCTTCTACATTACCAAGAATAATCCAGTCACCAAATTCCTATTTCTAACTCAGGATAATGGTTTCTTTTTCCATTATTAACTAGCAATCAAAAGATTTAGGGTGTTTCAGTCTTCATTTTGACAATGTTTCCACCTCTCTATCCTTTTTAGTATATTAAGTCAAAATAAAATTACATGTTTAAATAGAATTAAATGGATCCCTGAGATATCTAACAATAAGAAAAGCTCAATTTCATGTTGTAGATATTTCTCTTACAATGTCTATATTCACAAAATATTATTTATTAATTTCCGACATGTATATGCATATACAAAATATAATTTTTTATTATTATTTTAAGGCATTAGAAAAGGGTAATGAGATTTGTGCCGGTTCTTTTGTAAATCATCCATGAGAATACTCTCAATCTTTGCTATAAATCCTTCTCTCCCCCATCCAGTGGCTTGTAAAGTTCTTTGGGCATTACTTAAAGACAAAAATATTTTTTTGAAAAAACTGTATCTTAATATCAATTCATTTTAACATCAATTGTTGTTGAAATGATAATAAGAAACAATTACATGATACTTTGTTTTCAAAATACTTTACATAGACTTGATGCTCACAGAAATCTTGTGAGATAGGCACTATGATTATCCCTACTTAAGGGATGAGGAAACTGAGAGAGGTTAACTGATTTATGCAGGGTTACATAGCTAATAAATGTCTGAGTCAAGTTTGAATTATTATCTTTCTGGCTCTTATTACACAATTCTTTCCATTATAGCATATAACATTCAAATGTTCCATACACCATGGCAAATCATCCCTATCATCATCATCATCACCATCACCATCCTTATCATGTAGTATGGGAAGTTCCCTAAACTAATGAATAATGATAAATATTTTGAATATGGCATCCTTGGAATTAATGCATTTATAGAAAACAGATTTAGTAGATTGTGAAGTGGTTAGAAATCTAGTATGAATTCATCATATAGTTGAATATATATGAAGATAGATAGATAGATAGATAGATAGATAGATAGATAGATAGATAGATAGATAGACAGATATTCATTAACTTGGGAACTGTGAAAACATATATAGCACATGGAGGTTATGGAAAGCTATTGTACCATAAGAACAGACAAATATGAAGAAGACTTTTTGAGGATGGATTGGAGTAGAGAGAGAAGTGAATCTAGCAGACCCATCAGAAGCCTATTGAAACAGTGCAGGCAAGAGGTGATGAAGTCCTGATGAAGTTCTTTGCATTGTTAGAGGAGCAAAAGTGGCATATTAGAGAGATGTTGCAAAGGTGAAATTGAACAAGCCATGGACACAGTTTGGATGGGGACAGTGAAAGATAATGAGGAATTAAAGTTACAAGCCCAAGGAATGATAGAATGGCATTGCTCTGTAAAGTAATATGGAACATAGGAAGGGGAGGGAGTTTAGCAGCAAATATGATGAATTCTGTTTTGAACATATTTAGTTTAAAATATCTACTGCTCATCCAGATCGAGATGTCTGAAAGGCAGATGGAGATGTGAGATTAGAGGTATACAGAAAGGTTAGGGGAGGATACTTATATTTGAGAAGCATTAGCAGAAAGATGGTAGTTTAAATCCATGAGTAATCCAAGAAAAAGAGATTATTAAATGAAGTAGTATTGAGGTGGAGGAGAAAAGGGCCCAGGGCAGAACATTGTTGGACACTTACAGTTAAATGGAATGATATAGATGAGCTTTCGACAAAGGACACAAGATGTAACAATTGGAGAGGTAGGATGAAAATCAGGAGAGAACGATGTTAAAAATACTAGAAAGAAGAGAGTGTCAAGGCAGATAAGGTGATCAACAAAGTCAAAAGCTACAGAGAAGTAACAAAGAATGAGGATTGAGAAATGACTATTGGATTTGGCAAGAGATCCAAGATATCCAAGATACCAACAAATCACTGGTAATTTGGAGAGAGAAGTTTCAGTGGAATGATAAGTTTGGTATCTAGATTGTAATGTGTGAAAGGAGGGAGTGAGAAAAGAAAATAGAGACATCTATTGTAAATGGCTTTTTCAAAGTAGTTAGCTACAAAGGGCATAAGAAATGTATGATGATAATTAGTGAACACGGAAGGATCAAGAGAGACTTGATTTTTGTTTGTCTTGTTTTGTTTATTTTCCCCACAATGGTAGAGACATAATCATGTTTGTAAGCAGTAGAGAATAAAGTAGCAGACAAAGAAAGACTGAAAATAAGTGATAGAGTGGGGATGACAGAAGGAGCAATGTGTTGGAAAAGATGGAAAGGAATGGGATCATTTAAACAAGATTGGCCTAGTAGAAATATTGATTCCTACTCTTTGGGTTGGATCATTCAGTAAGTTACAGGAGAACCTGCCTGTGTTATTGTGCAGTTCGTATTTTTGTCTTCAAATATTTAACAGACTGTCATGAGAATTTAGTATTAATACTCTTACACAGAGAGCAGAAATAATCCCAATGAACAGAAATTTCTAGAAAGGAAATATAGATTTATTCTACGTGCATTCTAGTGAGCCATTGGAAAAAAAAATGAATATGACAGATTTTTGTTCAATTTCAATACAGAATATTAAACAATCTATACTATATCCAAGAGCTCACTTATAAACAAAAATAGTTAAGTAAGCTAGCAGATCATGTGCAAAGTAATCATTCAGTAAAACAGCTATTCTGTGGGAGGAGCATAAAGTCAGTTTATCTTACACTAGAACCAATCTTACTGATGATAGAAATGAATATCTCAGATCAATTACTGGATGAGAATATTTCTTAAACAATCACTCTAAAGAGAAAAAGGACACAGAGCCTATGTGGTCAGGCTTTAGGAGTCGAGGGTGATGTTTAGACAGCAGAAGCAAAGCAGGATGATGTTGTTGTTGTTCAGTCACGTCTAACTCTTTGTGACCCCATTTGGAGTTTTCTTGGCAAAGATACTGGAGGAGTTTGCCATTTCCTTCTCTGGATCATTTTATACATGAAGAAACTGAGGGAAATAAGTTTAAGTGACTTGCTCAGAGGTCAGATTTGATCAGATGGTTACTAATTAATAAAGAGAGATCATTAGTTAAGAATGTTTTCTTCTTTGGATATCACTGACCTTGATAAGGTAAGTTTTAATCAAAGGGAAAGAATCAACAGTCAATGAACATTTCTTTGAAAACTGTATTATGTGCCGAGTACTCTACTTAGGTGCTGAGACTACAAACTCAAAAATAAAATAGACCCCTCCAGAGACAAACATTTTAAGGGAGGAATTATAAAGGACAAAGAAGGGACATGTCAATTTTAAAATATCTGAAGGGATTGGGTAGGAACTTTTCTCTTTTTTATAAATGAAAAAGCGATGATAAGAAGTGATGAGTAAACATCTCACAGGTAGCCTGGTATCCTTGGAGTCACAAGAGCAAAAGAGACAGAGAGGAGAAATTATAGTGAAAACTTGAAAACAAAACTGGTCATTAAGTTGTCAGTGTAGGGGAGACACATAACACAAAAATAAAAAAAGGATTCATATTAACTTTACTAGGATTTTAATCATTTACTTTCCACTATATTTGGATTTTTCTATTCTTTCATGACAAACTCAAGTATCAAATGACATGCATGTATCTATTTATTGAATAATTGACTGGAGTCAGAAAACTTGGGCTCATAATCACTTGCTAACTGTGTAACTAGCATAAGGCACTTTATTCTCTTACCCTCTTGACTCATCTGTAAAATGGAGACATTAATGTTTTCAGAGAATATTTTACAGAGCTGTTGTGAGGATCAAATTTGATAATGAATAGTGTATCAACCACTTTTTGTTGTTGTTGTTGTTGTTAGGTGGTGGTGGTGGGGACTTGTTGCTGTCTAGTGGCATTTTCTTCCCAGTTTTTAGCTTTCTAAAATGTTCATACTCCACCAAAAACTCTAAATTGTGATAGATTTATTTCAAATAAAATGCTAAATCAGAGTATATTTGAAAACATTGTATTCTGAAAGAGTACTCTGAGTCTGCACCTGCATTCTTAAGCATCACTTAATAGCAATTTAAATTGGCCTCTGGATTTCCCAGGCTGACTGACTGGCCAAGTATAGGATAATTCTATTGTGCAAAAGTATCAAGAGCGATTAATTTAATTATTCCATTGAGTGTAGCATTAAAAAATCTGTTCTTTAAAATGTTTGCTAACTTTAATATCTCAAACTGTTCTCATAAAATAGAAAAATGTCTATCCATGAAACATCAGTTCAGAATATAATGTGAAACATAAGAATTCTAGGAATGTGTACTCATATGCATGATATTTTACATTGTTTTAAGTACATTGGAATGAGAATTGCCTCTAGACTCAAGGATCTTGGTTCAAATTCTACTTTTAACAATTAGCACTTTTGTGCTAGGCCTCTTATGAGCTCTGGGTCTCAACTGCCTCATCTATAAAATAAGAGATTTGAGACACTAGAAGAAAGATGCTGATGAACCATGGCCTCCATCTCTTTGATAAATTAATCAACAAGTATTTAGTAAGTGATAAATATGTGCCAGATGCTCTTCTAAGTGCTGATTGAGAAGGAATGGGCTATAGGTCTAGAATGAAACATAAATTTTAGATATGGACACTGTATTTTTATTTTTTGCTTGCTGTTTTTTTTTTCTTTAATATGATTATTTGTTACAAGGAAAGTCATATATGGAGTGGTCATGGTAGTGATAATGATACAAAATGGGGAAAAAAATCTGCGAAACACTTTTGAAAATGCACAAAAAGGAGTAACAGGAAGTATAGAGGAAGAAACAGACTTTAGATAGCTTTGAAAGCACCATACTGAATTGGTTATCCATTTGAAAAAAATATAGCAGATATAGTACATAATAAATACATAATGTAAATACATAAGAGAGATTCATTGTTTCATGGAAAGTCCCTTTTTTCTGCCCTTTGTATTATGGAAGTGAACATGTTTCTTAATATTTGTCAGGGTTATAATAATCCAAAATAATATTTTAAAATAAAATATGGTATTTGGACTAGAAAATTGTTGAGTTTTCTTCATCTATAGACCCTATTGATCCTATTGATCTAGGTATTCATTAAATAATGTTCTGATAAATGACTTTTTTAATAATTAATTCCTTTGATTTACTTTGTGGGGAGTAATAATTTTCAAAATCAGATGATAACATCTACTATGGCAAGTACTTGGAGGCAGCTATCATGTCTCCTCTAAGTGTTTCTTCATTTTGAAGATCTTTGTTTCTTTCAATTAACCTCATATGATATGAACTTGAGGTCTTTTTTCTCATTATCCTTCTCTGGAAACTTTCTAGAATATCAAGATTCCATGCTAAGACTGTACCCAAATTAAAAAAAAAAGTGTTATAGATGTAATCTGATCAAGGCAGTGTACAGAAGGATTATCAACTCCTTATTTCTGAAACCTATGCTTCTCCATGAAGTCTAAGTGACATTGACTTTCTTGGTTGCATAGTATCTTGGTCAATTTCTTCCTTACATATATATGTAGGAGAGAGAGAGAGAGAGAGAGAGAGAGAGAGAGAGAGAGAGAGACAGACAGAGAGAGAGAGAGAGAGAGAGAGAGAGAGAGAGAGAGAGAGAGAGAGAAACTACCATAGATCCAAAGGCAGTTGGATGTTATCATGAGTTATTGTATGTTCAAATCCACAGTTCATGAGGCTCCATCATTATCTTAACATTTTTTCATCAGCTATAGCACACTTTAATTCCTTACAAAAGTCATTTAGTTGTACTCATACCTAGACCAGGAAGAACCAAAACAGAGAAAGAAAATTACAGACCAATTTCCCTAATGAATATAGACACAAAAATTTTAAATAAAATGTTAGCAAAAATTTACAGCAAGATATCACCAGAATAATATACTTTGATCAGGTAGGATTTATGTCAGGAATGCAGGGCTAGTTCAATATTAGGAAAATTATCAGCATAATTGATCAAATGTACAACAAAACTAACAGAAACCATATGATTACCTCACTAGATGGAGAAAAAGCTTTTCACAAAATACAACACCCATTCCTATTGAAAACAATGGAGATGAGAGGAATAAAGGGAGCCTTCCTTAATAAGATAAGTAGCATTTAATTAAAACCATCAGCAAGCATTATATGTAATGGGGATAAGCTAGATGCATTTCCAATAAGATCAGGGATGAAAAGACATGTCCATTATCATCTCTATTATTCAATAGGCACCAGAAATATCAGCTTTAGCTACCAGAGAAGAAAAAGAAATTGAAGAAATTAGAATAGGTAAAGAAAAAACTAAGCTATCACTCTTTGCAGATGATATGATGTTATGATTAGAGAATTCTAGAAAATCAAGTAAAAGACTACTCAAAATAATAAACAACTTTAGCCAATTTGAAGAATGTAAAATTAATCCACATAAATCATCTGCCTTTCCATATATTACTAACAAAGCCCAACAGAAAGAGATAGAAAGAGAAATTCCAGTTAAAGTTACTGTAGACATTGTAAAATATTTGGGAGTCTACCTGCCAAAACAAACCCAGGAACTATATAAACACAATTACAAAATACTTTTCACATGAATAAAGTCAGATCTAAATAAGTGGAAAAACATCATTTGCTCATGGGTAGGATGAGGTAATATAATAAAAAATGATAATTCTGCCTAATGTAATTTACTTAATTCAGTGTCATACCAATCAAACTACCAATAACTTATTTTATAGAGCTAGAAAAAGTAATATCAAAATTCATCTGGAAGAACAAAAGGTCCAGAGTATCAAGTGAATTAATGAAAATAAATGCTAGGGATAGTGGCCTAGTCATACCATATCTTAAATTGTATTATAAAGCAGCAATCATCAAAATCACTTGGTATTGGCTAAGAAATAAAGGGGTAGATCAATGGAATAAATTAGGTACACAAGACACAGTAGTCAATGATTATACTAACCTACTCTTTGATAAATCCAAAGAGTCCAGCTTCTGGGATAAGAACTCTTTGTTTGACAAAAACTGTTGGGACAACTGGAAAATAGTATAACAGAAACTGGGCATAGACCAATATCTGACACCTTATACCAGGATTAAGTCCAAACGGGTATATGATCTAGGTATAAGGCTGATACTATAAACAAATTAGGAGATCAATTAATATTTTATCTGTCAGATTTATGGAGAATGGAGGCATTTATGACCAAGCAAGAGATAGAGAACATTATGAAATGTAAAATGGATAATTTTGATTACATTAAGTTTAAAAGATTTTGCACGAACAAAGCCAATGTAACCAAGATTAGGAGGGAAGCAGGAAAATGGGAAAGAATTTTTATAACTAGTGTCTCTGATAAAGGCCTTATTTCCAAAATATATAGAGAACTGAGCCAAATTTATAGGAATACAAGTCATTTCCCAATTGAGAAATGATGAAAGGATTTTAACAGGCAGTTTTCAGAGGAAGAAAGTAAAGATATCTATATTCATGAAAAAGTGCTCTAAATCACTATTTATTAGAGAAATGCAAATAAAAACAACTCTTAGATATCACATCTCACCTGTCAGAGTGGCTAACATTAGAAAACAGGAAAATTATAAATGTTGGAGAAGATGGGGGAACTTTGAAATACTAACTCATTGTTGGTGGAGCTTATCCAACCATTCTAGAAAGCAATTTGGAACTATGCCCAAAGAGCTCTAAATATGTGCATACCCTTTGACCTAGCAATACCACTTCTAGGACTGTATCCCAAATAGATTATAAAAGTGGAAAAAGGACTCACATATAGGAAAAAATATTTATAGCAGCTCCTTTTGTGGTGGCCAAGGACTGGAAATCAAGGGGATGCCCATCAACTGGGAATGGTTGAACAAGTTATGTTATATTAATATAATGAACTACTATTGTGGTATGAGAAAAGATGAACAAGTGGATTTCAGAAAAACCTGGAAAACTTAAATGAACTGATGCTGAGTGAAGTGAGCAGAACCAGGAGAATATTATGCATGTTAACAGCCACAGTGTGCAAAGACTGATTTTGATATACTTAGCTCCTCTCAGCAATGTAAGGACCTAAAGCATTTCCAAAGGACTCATGATAGAAAATGACATCAACATCCAGAGAAAGAACTATGGATTCAGAATGCAGAGTGAAGTAGACTCTTTTCTCTTTTGTTTTGTTTACTTTCTCATTGTTTCTCCTGTTCATTATAATTCTTCTATGCAATATGATTAATATGTAAATACATTTAATAGGAATGTCTGTGTAGAACCCATACCAGATTGCATGCCCTTTTGGCAAGGGAGGCGGTGAAAATTTAAAACTTGTAGAAGTGAATGTTGAAAAGCAAAAACAAATAAGTCAATAAAAAAGCTTTTTAATCAAAGAACACAATCTGTAAAGTTACCCTTCGATTCATATAGAGTATATTATTTAACAGTCTGTTATGCCACCAAGGGAGAGGGATTACATAGAGAACATAGAGGTGCTCAAGAATCTTGCATATAGGGTATTCATATAAGGAGCATTTATGGGCTGGTAATAGCCATAAACTTTTATGTATCAGGTACTGAATATACAGTCTACACACCTAGGTGCCACAGGTTACTAGCAAACATTCATGGCAAGAGAATCAGAATTCTCGTGCCTTAAGGTTATTGAATTCCTCTGAAGTGGGCAAAGTGTTCTCTGCTAATTATTGAGTATCTTTTCTGGGCATATTATCAATGTTGGCTTCCACTACAACTACAATGATCTCACAGTCACTATTAAATAAGTTTGCCACTCTAGTGGTCACTGAGCTTTCTCTAGCTACCTTCTGGGCTTTAAGATTTCAGGATCATCTACTAGCTATATTTTCTGCTCATGGCCACATTGGGAGCAGGGCAGGGGAAGGAGGGAAGTTAAGGAAAGGACATTTTCTCCTTGCCTAATGAATAGCTCAAATCCTTCCATTCATTATTACCATTATGATTTGATGGTACTATTACTAAAGAAAAAAGAGGGGCAGATGATTGGTTCAATAACTTTGCTACATGAACAAGTCATTAACTCCTCTGGCTCAGCAGTTAAGTGGGGGACTGCAGAATCCATGTTCAAACCTTTTAGTGATTGGTTGCACAAAACCAGAAGCTGACCGGTTCTCTGACAGGTGTTTGGTCTGAGTCAGAAATCAGAGCTCTAAGCATGCTCTGTGGGATCCTCATGTTATAGCAATACTGTGTCTATAAAAATTCTTGATATGTCAGTAAGCTTCTAAAAATTTTTCAATTTTACATGAACTCTTGGTGGAGCCATGTCATTGCAATCTGCTCCCTTTTCTAAACATTAGCTCACAATCCCTATAATATGATGTAGAATATTGCAAGATCAACTCACTCAAATTTCAATGATGCTTTTGAGGTCAAATTGACCTCCTTGCTTTAGGGTATCTAGTTTATCTTGACATTTTCTCTGTCTCTGTCTCTTTTTAGGTTAGTTACAATAGATATTAGGTGAATGCCACCTTCCTCAAAAAAGATTCTGACTTCAGGATTTTTTCTCCTGACTCTGTACTTTGCACTCCTCTTCCAGGAATTCATCTCTAATTGTTATGAAGACAACTCAGACATTTACGCCTCCAGCCCTTCTTAAGCTCAAATGTTCCTATGCCCAGAAGGCTATAAAAATGTGCATACCCTTTGATCCAGCAATACTGCTTCTAGCTCTATATCCCAAAGAGGTCATAAAAATGGGAAAAGGAACCACATGTATAAAAATATTTATAGCACCTCTTTTTGTGCTGGCTAAGAATTGGAAGTTGAGGCGATGCCCATCTATTTAGGAATAGCTGAATAAGTTGTGGTATATAAGTGAAATGGAATACTATTGTTTCATAAGAAATGAGGAGCAGGTGGACTTTAGAAAAACCTTACATGAAGTGATGCTAAGTGAAGTGAACAGAACCAGGAGAACATTCTACACAGTAACAGCAACATTGTGTTTTTGATACACTTATCTTCTTCTACACAGTAACAACAACATTGTGTTTTTGATACACTTATCTCTTCTTAAATGCAAGGATCTGAGACAAGTCCAAAAGACTCATGATGGAAAATGCTATCCACACCAAGAAAAAGAGCTGTGGAGTCTGAATGCACATTGAAGCATACTATTTGTTCTTATTTTGTTTCTTCTTTCTCATAGTTCTTCCCACTGGTTCTAACTCTTCTTTACAATATGAATAATGTGAAGATATGTTTAATATCTGTACATGTAGAGTCTATATCAGATTGCATGCCATCTTGGAGTAAAGGGAGGGAAGGGAGGAGGAGAAAATTAGAAACTCAAAATCTTATGGAATTGAATATTGAAAACTAAAAATTAGTTAATTAATACTTAAAACTCTAATGTTCCAGTATTGTATTTGCAACTACTTATAGGACATATACTGCTGAATGTATCTTTCTAACACATCAAACTCAACTTTTCCCAAACTGAGATTATCTCCCACTACCCACCTCAAACTTTCACCTTTTTAACTATTTTCATTTATGGTGCCACAACATACTCAGCCTTCAAAGAGTGAAATTGCAATGTTATTTTTGATTCTATCACCACAATAACTAACTTGCATCTTCTTTTCTCTATTGCCATGATCACCACCAACTTATGGGTCTTACATCATGCTATTTATGAAATAAATGACACTCCCCATCTAACATCTCTTCCTCCCAAAATAGACATTTTGTATTTGCTGGAGTGTAAAATATGGCAGTACATCCACTCCCTCTATAAGTCTGCTATGAGAAAAATCTGCATACCTCACCTGAGAGGTACTGTACATCTGTGAATATTTTGACATATCATAGAAGAATTGGATAATTGCCTTTCTTGTCATCCTTACATCTCCTTCACCTACTCAGTTCAATTCAACAAGTGTTTCTCAACTGCTTATGGATGTGTAAAACACTATATTAAGCCCTGAGGATACACAGATAACAAATAAAATTACTATTTTTTAAAACTTTTATGGATATATTTTGTTTTTATATTAGAAACATGTACAGATTATTATAATACTATAATACCTCATGAGAAGTATTCTTTAACAGATTAAGACAGTTATCCAGAAATACTAATAGTAAACTCATCTGCAACAATTCATATCTATAGCACTCCTCATGGTTTTTTTTTTAATTTATTTAAATAGAAAACAGAAATATGCATTCTACTCCTCTCACTTCCCAAATCATTAGGGAGTGGAGGGAGAAATTTTTTGTAACAAATAAACACAGTCAATCAAAACAAATTGTCTCAATTGTTCTACAAAAAAAAAGTTCATGATGGTATATAACTTAAAGACATCACTTCTCTGATATGTGTGCATACATACATACATATATACATATATACATATATATATGTGTATATATATGTATATATACAGAGAGAGAGAGAGAGAGAGAGAGAGAGAGAGAGAGAGAGAGAGAGAGAGAGGATGTTTGATGATCAGTCTTCCAAAACCATCAATGATCATTGCAATGATCCATAGTTCTTATAACTTTTGAAGTGTTTTTGTTTTTTTTTTTTTGCTTCTAGAGATTTGTCGTTACTGTACAATAAATTGTCCTAGATCTACTCATTTCATTCTTAATAAATTGATAAAAGTTCCCAAATTTGTTAATTTTTAGATTATAGTTGTTATAAAATGCTCTTTTGGTTATGTTTCCTTCACTCTGTAGAAGGCATCACCTAACTTTTTGAAATCATCTATTTCTTCATTTCTTACAGTAAAATAGTATTCAATCATATTTCAATGATTAGGACTTAATCAACTATTGCTCTCTTGATAGGCATCCCCTAGTTTCCAGTTGTTATTCTTGTTTGTTTGTTTGTCACCACGAAAAAGCTATTATATGTGTGTGTATATTATTATATATATATAAATATACACACACATATTATATACATACACATGAATACACACACTATACACATACATATATGGATGTGCATGCATATTTATACATACATGTACGCATATATGCACACACAAACAGATAGATTTATAGATATGGGACCTTTTCCTTTTTTCTTTGTCATCTTTTGTATGTTAGTCTAGTAGTGATGTAGCTGAGTAAAACATGAACTATTTAGTAATGTAGCATATGTGTGTATGAGTGTGTATAATTCCAAATAATTTCCAGAATGATTGTATCCATTCATAGGTCTGCCACGAGCATATTAATCTGCTTGCTTTCCAACATCCTCTCCAACATTTATCATTTTGGGTCATATTTACCATTCTGATGGGTATAAGGTATAATCAAAGAGTTGCTTTCTTTTGCATTTCTTTATTTAGTAGTGATTTAGAGCTTTTTATTTTTGTGATTTGCCTTAAAGAACTTATATTCTACTAAGATGGTAATTGTGAGGAATAACATGAACACAATTAAGAAAATATAAAACCTATGCAAAGTAAATACAATTTACTATAAAGGAGAAGTGTTAACAACTAGGAAATAAGGAAAGGCTATGGAGAAAATTGCTCTTGAGTAGATCTTTTAAAGAACTGAGGATTCTATAAGGCAGAGCTTAGGAGCCAAATATTTAAGGTAAAACTCTACAAAGATAAAACCAAGCAATAGGTGGTAGAATGTTGCATTGATAACATTTTATCAGTATCTTGTATAGGAGGAATGACTAATAGACTAGCATGGCTGGCCATAAAATTCGTGGGTGTGTGTGGGGATTGAAGGTGGAGGGAGAAGCAAGGTAATATGTAATAAGTCTGGAAGATAGGTAAGAGTCAATTTGTAAAGAGCTTTCAATCACAGGCAGGAGTTTTTATTGTATCCTAGGGAGCCACTGAAATTTCTTTATCAGGACAGTGTAATTGTCAAGCCCCTGTTTTGGGAATAGTAGTTTTGATAAGGTTAAAGAAAAATGATGATGAGGTTAGGGGACCATAGGTTTTTAGGGGTGCTTAAGATCCCCCAAAAAGCCAACACACTGAGTCCTGCTGAATGAACTCTACTCAATCCTTCTCAACTAAGGAAAAAGACAAAGTTTATTAAAGATTGACTTTGTTGGGTTGTCTTCAAAAATCTTATCATTTGTGACACTTTTTTTTTCACAAGCAGGCCAGATTCAATCTACTGAGCTAGATTGAATCTAAGCACCTTCATGGAGGCAAGATGAGACTTATATACAGAAAGATCATGGGATATGGGATGGATTGAGGGGTGGTTGAGTCTGGGGTGACTAGAGGAGGGGTTTATGGAGGGTCTTGAGGAGAGAGTTCAAAGCATGAGGACATTAGGCTAGAGAGATATTTCTAATTGTCATGTTTTTTTTAAAGCAAATTAGATCTTGATGGGACTGGGGTTACTAGAGGTCAAGACTCCAGGAAACAAGAAAATGGGATTTTGATGGGATTAAGGGTGGGCAGCAAGTGGACAATACAAGGCTAGGCTAGGTAGACATTTGGGCCAAGATAATGAAAGGCTTATGGCCTCAGAGGAAGGCCAGATCAAGTGGGAAGATTCAAGGAGAGTTCAAGGGGGTTCCCAGAGACTATATCCCATCAGGTTCAAGGGGGTTCCCAGAGACTGTACCTTCATCAGTTGAACTGCTTTGAGGGATATATATTGTAGAGGTGAGAATGGAGGTAGGAATTAGGAGGCAATTGCAATACCTCAAGACTGAGAAAGTGAGGGCTCGAGTTAAGTATTTTTTTTGTGTGTGAGTGAATCAAGAGATGACAGAAGCAAAAGAAATGAGTTTTAGATGGCTCATTGAGGCAGAGCACTGGTCTTAAGGTCAGGAAACTTGGGTTTGAATCATGTCTCTCACCACTTTATTTGGTGTATGTTTATGGGAACATCATGTAATATCTCTGAGCTGAAGGTTCTTAACTTGTAAAATTGCAATAATAATAGTAATAGTACTAATAATTGTATTAACTGAAAAAATTATTAGAAAATTTCTTTAGAAAAACTAAAGTGTTATAGTTATGCAACATCACTATTGTTATTAATAGCATTATTATAATTCATATTCCTCATTGATATTGAGCCAAACCAGTTTGTGTTGGAACATGTTGGGACTTGAGTCCTGTAAGGCAGGAATTGAAACTGGAGCTAGGCAGAGCTTATCTTTCATGTTTCCCTTTCCATTTAAAGCATTTTTCTACCTCTTCTGAGTGCTCACCTCATGTCCAGTATTTTCATGTTGAGTCCTAACTTTCTAGAATTGAATTCCTGTTGAAGTGCCTTTCCTCTGGATCTCTTTCTTCTCTATTAAAATATTTCCTATTCAATAACTTGATATGTAGGGCACTGATTTACCTAGTTATCACCTTGGAAATTATCCAATAAACTAATTCATATTAAGAGTTTAATAGGTTAATATGTTGTACCACTTATTCCATACATCTTTTGTATTTGAACAAGGGCAAATTATTTTTACCACTTAATATCTTTTTTAATAGCATCATTTCCAACCCTGGGAATAAGTTCATGAGTACAGACAGATAGTAGTGACATGGGAGACCTGTACAGGGATACTGGAGTCACACCACATAATTTTATCGTTATGAAGCATAAACAAAAGGTGTTCAATAGGAATAGATGCCAGGATACTCCTGAACACTTGAAGGGCTGCTTGTTTTAAGGTTTGATTTTCTGGGAGATTATAGCAATGGTTTTTGTATCCTGGCACAGCATTTAGATATTTGACAGTATCTCTATAAAGCAGGTCAGGATAGCTTGACCTGCTTTTTAGAGATGTTGTCATCATTCTGGGGTGTAATTATCCTTCAGTGTAAGGGTACCTCTCTACCATTTAAGGAGTGATCATACATAGATATCATTAGCCTCCAAAAATAATCATGAGATGACACATCCCTATTTTTAGACTGAGAAACTGTCCCTTCATAAAGACATATATATATATGTGTATATATATGTATATATACATATATATATACATATATATATATATATATGATAGAAACCTCCAGATATCCATTATCTCTGAGTGATAATGACAACTATATCTTACAAACAAAGAAATTGAGTCAGAAGGAAATTAACTGCCTTGCAGGGACAACAGTAATCAGAGGCAGTAACAGATGGCTTTCTTATGCTTTTGTCACCAGAATATTAGAGAGAGAGAGTGAGGGAGAGAGAGAGAGAGAGAGAGAGAGAGAGAGAGAGAGAGAGAGACTTTAGTCTGGCAAGATGTGAAAAATTGTGTCAAATCTAAATTGCTTTAAAAAAAACCATGACAATTAGAAATGTCTCTCTAGCCTAATGTCCTCATGCTTTGAACTCTGAATAACAAAATTTGAATAATAAAATTTCAGATATTGATTATTATTTTCTGCACCTTTCATGGGGTAATCTCATAGCACATTGCTCTGTTGGTGTACAGTGTGATGTGCAAATATAATTATATATATATATATATATATATATATATATATATATAATTGTATTTTCTCAACTGCATTGTAAACTACTCTAGTAAAGAGTCCACATATCCTTAACTTCTTTACATCCCAGTACCTAGCACATTAAAGTATTTCATTTTTTTAAACTAAAACAATTGAATATAGATTTGATGATTTGAGAGTCAGTGTTGAGTAGTAGCTTATAATCAGATATACTTAGTTTCAAATCCCAAATCTGTTACTAGGTTTATAAGCAAGAGCAAGTCACTTAACCTCTCTAAGCTTTAGTTTAATCACCTGTAAAATGGAAGTAATTACACCTTTAGTACCTACATTATAGGGTTGTTGTGAGACTCAAAGGAGATAATGTATGTAAAATGCTTTACAAACTTAAAAGTTCCTGCCTAGAACTATTTCATGAAAAAGCCCCAAATTATCCATGCTCAGTTCTCTTCCCACTCCACTCCTGACTCTCTGGCCTCTCTGCCTTCAAATTAATAGCTTTTTCATCCTAAACATGCTTGTTGTGTCTGTAGATTTTTTAAATTTCCTACCATGCAGACAACATTCCTCCTTTATTCCCCTAATTTAATGTATTGTGTCTTCCTAATAGAAAGTAACTGAGAAAATAGAATCAGTTTTCTTATTTCTTTTATTTCTACTCCCAATACTTAGGATAGTGCCAGCCACACTATTGTTGTTCACTGGTGTCTGGCTCTTCATGACTTAATAAAGGATTTTCTTGGAAAAGATGCTAGAGCAGTTTGCCCTTTCCTTCTGCAGTAGAGTAAGGCAAACAGATGCTAAGTGACTTTCCTGGGGTCACACAACTAGTGAGAACCTGAGGCCAGATCTGAGCTCGGGTCTGCCTGATTCCAGGTTCAGAGCAATCTCACTACCTCATATCTCATATTCTATCCTCATAATAACATCTCTCTCTCTCTCTCTCTCTCTCTCTCTCCCTTTATCTTTCTCTCATTATTGTCTATATTATTATTTTCATTTAGTAATATCATTTCAACTATAAAATATTCTATGTTGACAGTAGTCTAAACCTAAACATGTTGCTCTGAAGATGAATTAATATGTATATGTATGTATGTGTATGTATACACATACAAGCATATATGTGCTTGTATGTGTGTACATTTTATATGTACCTATAGATATATGTATATATACACAGACACAGGCACACACACACACACATAGGAGAGGGGTAGATAAGTGGTGCAGTAGATAGAGTGCCCCCTTTAATAGTATCACAGAATCAATTTAGAAGTAGAAGGGAACTCAGATTCATTGAGTCTAACACATTCATTTTATAAATGGGGAAACTGAGGCACAGAAAGTAAGGATAAGTCATTTACCCAAGATCACATGCTAATTTTCTGAGGTAGAATTTTTGAACTGAGGTCATCTTGAATCACTGTCTACCATCCAATCTACTAAACCACGTTTCATTACATTTGATTCCTCCTTTACCAAAAGGGTGATTTTAGTCCCATTCAACATCAACATTTCCAGTATTATGGGAAAATTGCTGTTAGCATGCTAAATTGTAAAGGCCAAGTCAAATTCATGTGATTTAGATTTCTAATATTTCTACTAATTAGAGACATTATCACTCAACTCAGCTGAATTAAATTAAATAAATTTTGATAAATACTTTTTAAAGTTCCTACCATGTTCAAGCATCCTATGCTAGAAGCTGTGGACACAAAACTGAAAAAAAGCATATCCTTGCCTTCAAGATGCTTTCAGCATAATAGAGAAGTCAGGGCCAATAAACAGACAAATGTAATGTAAATTGCAACTGATTTTTTTTTTTGCTTACATTCAGGTAACTGCTTCATATCATTGTCATTAGAAAACATTATGATCTGCCATAGCTTTTTTGCAATCTTTCACACCTGTTGACCATTGAAAACATACTCTATTTCTTGATCATGGGTATAAATGTCCCTGAGTTCTCTAAATCTAAGAGATTAAATTGAATTTAAATTACAGTGGGACGCAAATTATGGAAAGGTTTCAAATATGTCTATTTTTGGCAGTGCTTACCATCAGAAGATATGGCAGATGGCAATGATTATATTTGGCATTATTGAATTACAAGGACCATCTACTACTTAGGCAGCCATCAGTCTTCAATTATTTTGATTTCTAGACCCCCTTTACACCTAACAATTACGAGGAACTCTCTGCTTCTGAACTTTTGTTCATATGTTTTGCTATATCTCTCAATATTTACTGTACTGAAAATTAAAATATCTTAGTATTAGATCTAAAAAAGTTTTTATCTGAATATTTCCTGAAATGATCATTGGGACCACTGGAGGTATCTGGATCATACTGTGGAAACCATTATATTAAGATCTATCAGAGGAAGAACTACACTCATAAACAATACAAGTACTTGTTATTTTTGAAATATGAAGACCATTTCAACAATTGTACATGTATGTGCATATATGTGTGCACATATATATGTATGTATACTGTTTGACATACATTAAATGTTTGATAAATTCTTTATCTATCCATTGGGATATCCATCATTTTATCTATCTGTTGATTCAATCTACGAGACTGGTTGTAATACAAGTTATCACCTTTAAAATTGTGACTGTCTTACTTAACCATTTTAATTGTTACACCTGGGTTATCCCTTGTGTCACATTGAGCTCTTAAAAGCTACTAAAGGTTTGAGGCACTGCATGAGTGGACACTCATTCAAAACAGTAGGTCATTTACCCCCACCAATGTCTCTGCCAGACATGTCCACATCTCTGCTCATCAAGTCAGTTCTGTTGGGTATAGCTAATGGTTCAATGGACACCAAACTTCTCTTTAATTCTATCTTCTGAAATTCAATTAGAAAGGGCTATCAACTCCCTTTTTCCTAAGGTGTTGTGGCAAGAAGGTCTCTCCCTAACAAGGGGAAACTTAGCTCTTTTCGTGCATAACTCTTGAAACAATAAGCCACCATGCCTAGAAAAGGACAAATAACAAATATCAGCAAGATTTATCTCCTAAAATAGTTATTGAGTTCATATAGAAATCCCTTTCTAAATTTCTAACAATGCCTCATACTCCTAGAAACCATTGAAGGCTATTTTCTATCAGAGAAATTAATCTAGAATGGCCTGAATGTTCCAATTCATCAAAGTAACTACATAGACCCACCCCACTAACAGTAGTAAATCCTTCAGTAGAAAGTTTATTTCCTCATTTCTGGAGCAGAAGGTAAATAGCCTATTTTTTCAATTAAATTTAAAATTTTATGATGAAGACAAAGAAAAGATTCAGTCTTTGGAAAAGGAATTTTTGAAAGTTTCTGCTGTATCTTAGAGCAAAGTGATTTTATTTCTGTTTTTACCATTTAAAACATTTCTATTTTCTTTTAATATTCTTTAATCTTTTAATGTTTTAATCTTTAATCTTTTAATAATTTAATCTTTTAATATTCCTGAAAAGTCACTTACTATACTATGTGGGTATTTCTTTTATCGACAGTGTCACACCAGTTATTAGGGTCACAACCAGTCATGTGCTATGCAACCTTTGGGGAAAAGGAATGCTAGGGCTTAAAGCATGAGGACAAACCAAGCCAGCATCAATTTATTAGGATACAAAATCCTAGGACCTGGGATGTGATCAAAAAGTGGAAAGACAAAGCAAAGCCTACAAACTAGGAAAGATGATACAGAAGTGAAAAAGTATGTTACCATAAATCGGGTAGTTGAGTGACATAGTGGATAGAGAGTTGGCCTGGAGTCAAGAAGACCAGAGTTTAAATCCGCTCTCAGACAGTGACTAGCTCTGAAACCTCTGTTATCCTCAATTTCCCCAAGTGTAAAGGGAGCATAATAATAGCAATTACACCCAAAGGTTGTTTTGAGGATCAAATGAGTTAAAATTTGTAAAACACTTAGCATTGAAATGTTTACATTTTATACTCTTAATAAATGTTTATTCCTCGTCCCCATCCTAACCTCTCACTGGAAATTCAGGTAAAATAACTGACAGGCAACCTGATTCCTGAAAGCTAAAACTTTTTTCTAAAGTGGTGATTATGAGTATTGCCCATCCCTGCCTTTTTCTCATTTGTTTCCATAATCATAAAGAACTCCTCTTTTCCTAACTTCTCGGTGAAGTTTTTGGAATAGCCATCATTCTTTTTATTCTGTAGGTGTCCATATCATGGATTGATGTGATAAAATTTGTAGCAATTCTGGAGCATGTGGGTGCACCTCTATCCCCAGGACCTATTGCTCTGTAGTCTAAAAGATGCCTCAATCACATCTATGAGTCTATTGTCTCTTGGGAAACACATTTTTTATTGCCACTGTGCTATTAAAAAGAGTGGGCAAGTCTATTGGAGTGTGAAACTCAGAGATGAGCTTTGTGCTATAATCCTATTCAATTCTTTTATACATAATTTTGTTCCAGGTCTTGCATCTATAAAATAATCCCAGTCAAATACTGGTCTAAAAAGATGAGCCTTTGCATCTGACAGAAGTTTGAGGCATTTTATAGCTTAATATAGTCAATAGAGGCTGTTCCCATTTTCCTATATGTTGAAGCAGAGCTTCAACTTCAAATGGCAAATGAGATTATCTAAAGTGGTATCAGGAAAGGCAAGGATCTGACTACTAGGAAATCGTTTTGTTATCACAATGACATACATTGCATAAAAATGAATCTAATGAAATATAATATAAAGTACTTGTGTGAGGGAGCCAAGCTACTATATTCACTGCTTAATACACAAAATACCTAGTGTAAAATAGATAGTAAATAAAATTTTATTTGATTCAATATACTTGTCCACTACAAATATGTATATCCAGCAAAATACATTTTGTATTTTTGTCTCTTCATAATGTATAGTCAATACACTCCTAAATTCACATATAAGATAATTATGATTGTTTCAAATTGCAACTTCCTCTTCTAATACAGCCTAAAAGGTGCCACAGGGATCATTTTTCTGAAGTATCATTTTGATCATTTCTCAGAACTCTAGAGTCACTCTTAATGTTCCACTCAGAACAAATAAAAATTCTTGATCATTGGCACTAATTACTTCATAAAATCATGGAATCATAAATTTTTAGATGCTAGATGGGACCTTCGATATTGTCTGGTTCAATTCAATCATTTAACAGGAAAAAAAAAAACAGTTCCAGGGAAGGGAAGAGACTTGCCCAAAATTACACAGGTTATATGTAACAGAGAGATTCACTGCCACTTATTTTACACAAAAAAAAAACTTTTTCTACCATTCAATATTGACCTAAATTCTCCTATGCCTTATCACTGTCAAAATCCTGAAAAAAGATGAGGTGATAACAAATGTTTCTGGATAAAATAACTGAAAAATATTTATTTCTTCAAACTCATCATTCTGATGAAATAATTTTCTGTAAGAATTTAAAATGTATAAATTCAATGTACATTCCTATGTGCTGTGCTTATACTTCCTGACTTTGATCAGACATTTAATCAGAAACTGTGTGTGAGAGCAACCAATTAATGGGCACGATAACCCAATTTTTAACTTTTTTTAGCCACTAGAGATATCAAGTCATAAAAATTGTTTGAAAGTAATGTCCAGTCAAATGATCCAGATTCTCACTAGAAAAACAAAACTAAAATAGCAACCTGAATAAGGGACTTTGCAAGGGATGATGATTTCTTCCACAGTTTTCCCATGCTGTTTCCCACTAGTTCCTGTTGAAAACAGCATCTTCTTAACTAGTTGAGAATAAGCAAAAGAAAATAATAAGACAAACAAACAAAAAACCTTCAATGGATAACACAAAACAATTCTAATAGCCCAAGTTTGCTTGGTAATCTGTCACCATACATGTTTCTTTTTAGGTAAATACACACTCTAGTAAATGAGTGCCACAGTTCTCAGGTTATCATGCAGTTTTTCACATCCACTGTACAATAATACCTTCTGAAATTATAAGCTTTACTAATCCCTCTTCATAAAATCTTAAATATCTACTAGATTCACCCTGTTTGTCTCCAGAGGACATAACTACAAGCAATGAATGCTCCGAAGTGAGCAGAGCCAGGGGAATATTATACACAGTAACAGCAACATTGTGCAATGACTAACCTTGATAGACTTAGCTCTTCTTGGCAATGCAAGGATCCAAGACAACTCCAAAAGACTCATGATGGAAAATGCTATCCACATCCAGAAAAAGAGCTTTGGAGTCTGAATGCAGATTGAAGCATACTATTTTCTCCCTCTCTTTTTTATCTTTTTTTTGTTTCTTCTTTCTTGCGGTTTATCCCATTAGTTCTAATTCTTCTTTACAACATGACTAATGTGAAAAGATGTTTAATGTGACTATATATGTAGAGCCTATATCAGATTGCATACTATCTTGGGGTGGGAGAAGGGGAAGGAGGGAGAGAAAATTTGGAACACGAAATCTTATGTAAGTTAATGTTGCAAACTAAAAAGAAAATAATAATAATAAATCATATTAAGTTATGCAAACAAGAAAATCTAAATACTCTCCATCATTTAATTTTTCAAAATGTCATTACAAGAACATAATAGTTGACTCTTAGTAGATCAAAATAGTGATTACTTGACCCATGTTCTTCTATAAATTTACCTCAAAAAGCTTCCAAATAAATTCATTAGATCAGATTAAAAGTAGGAATTATTTAGAAAACAATAATTGGCAGTGTATAGCTATGTTGGAAGGATAAAGCAGAATCTAAGTACTATAATACTGTTGATAAGGTAGATATCAATGTGGGTCAAACTTGAAGAAAAAAAAATAGATGAGAAGTGACTTCAGCTGGCCTTTGGAAGAACAGTGGGATTTGAATATAGATAGAAGACTGGGAATAAAGTAGAAGGAAATAATTTCATATTCAGGGAAGCAATACTGACAAAGGCGAAAGACCTTACTGTATACTTCTTTATCGATTTTCTCAACATTTAGAACAATACTATATTTATAGTAGGCACTCAAGAAATGATCAACAGATGGCAATGCATTTTTTGCTTGATTTATACTCTTGACTTTTTTAAATTTTTTAAATTTTATTTATTTTCAGTTTTCAACATTCATTTCCATAAATTTTAAAACTTTGTTTTCAGTAGTTTAATTTTTTCCTCCTCTGAAAAATGCTTCTGATTCTATAATAGGAGGCTTTTTGTTTTTGTTTTGGCCTTGGGGAAAACATAATAATAACTAACAATATTTAGCATTTTAAAGTTTGCAATGCACTTTACATATATCAAATCCTTTGATTCTCCTAGAAACCCTACAATATTCATGTTATTTTTACCCCATTTTTTAAAACACAAAAAATGAGGTTGAAGCAAGTTGACTGACTTTCAAGTTCACATAGGTAGTAAATATCTTAGGTAGAATTTAATCTCAGGTACTTCTGACTGCAGGGTCAGTGCTCTATCCACTGTGTCACAGAGTTGACAGGCTAAAGTGTAGTTCAGCCTACATTTATGCAAGTGTCTAGACAGATATGAAAACTAAAAAGTCAAGGGATCTCATGAAGTAGGAAAGAACAATAAAAATAAGACTGATCCAAGGGGTTTCCCATACTATTCATGTTTTAATCTGAGTTTTAAATTTTGAAGCTATAATTTTTGCATACAGGATTTTATTATGAGATTTTATAGAATCTGAATATTTCATTGTCGTGAATGATGATGCTTAAATAATTTTCTTTGAGAAACAAATCCAAGCTCTATTATATTGTCACAAGTAAATGTTTCTATTATTGAACTAATACTGTTATTGTCTTAATTCTCTCATATTCTTCCTAAATATACATCTTTCAAATACATTAAATCATTCCTTTCTTGTTGTTGTGCGAACACCCCACAAATAGGGTTTTTTTAATTATCATATATCCTTTTGTCACTTGGATTCATGGGATGCAAAATTGAATAAATCATGTCATTTCCAATGTTAATTCACATCTACACATTTAGATGAATAAATAGTCTGCTCATTCACTACACTAAGTTTAACCTAATGTAATAATTCCCTTATATTTGCCATATTATTTCCAAAGGCATGGAAAGACATCACTCAGCAAAACTCTGAATACAGATGCTCCTGCTTCTTTTGGCAATGAAACCAAAGAAAATGGGCAAATATTCACAGGAAAATGAGTTCTGGGTTAATTATCAGTTGTCAACATATTTTTAAGATGAGTATGTGATCATTTTTCTCCTCTTGTACCTGAAAATACTGATTTAGACACAAGTCAAAAAATCGTTTTTGGACTCGCTATACAATAGGGCAAAGACGATGAGAAAGCGCCTCTACTGAGACTTTCATGTATCTGTCATATTACAGTTCGGTCATTTTTATAATACATAATGATGCTACAACTGTCACATGATAGCCATTATATAAAATGCTAAATTTCAGCATCTGTGATATAAACCACAAACCATGAAATGAAGCATTTTCACTTGTCCTGGCAATGATAAATGAGTGAAGATACTGCAGTCAGATTACTGACAGCTACATGCAAAATATTTATGTAATGTTTTCTGGATTTCATTGCCATTTCTGAAATTCTCCTGCATTTTAAATAATGCTTTTCATCTCTATAAAATAAGAAGTGCCTCTATATTTTCTGCAGCCACTTTGCTTTAGATCATCTCTTTACAGACATACGAGGAAAATGTTCAATAGCTAATAGAACAATATATAGCAAATCGTGTGCTGACAGTTTGATTTAGAATTTGATGTTTTCTTTCTTTTTCCCTCTAGCTTTTGCATTCTGACTGCTATTCTATATTTTCTTTGAATAAGAATATTCTATTTATATGGTTATTTTTATTTAGATCATATTATTAATTCTAGTTTTATAAAGACAGTAGTTGTATTGCCAAAATGATTTTTATCTCTCTTACAGATGCATTCCGTACTCAGGAAATTTCCATCAACCCCAGCATTTTATATGTGCATATGGCTCGAGCTAAAATCCTTCAGGATCTTGCAGCAAGATGATAGAATGAACATTCTGATTAGTGAAGTTGGACATATTCCAACAGAGCAAAACTACACTGAAAATAATGAAAAAATTAGTGAGCAGAAGGAAAGTAATGATTTCAGAAAGTCATTATTCTTCCTATCATGAACCTCTTTTGCTTATCATTCCAACTTCTCTAGAGTTTTTTTTTTTTTTATAATATTACTAAGGGTGACTGGAGTCAGTGAAAATTGTATTTTATTTTTAATAGAAGATCGAAAGAATAAATATAATTTCTCCTCTGTTTATTTTATTTTATTTTTTGAGATACCAATTGCTGAACTGAGGGAGCAGTTCCTCTGTAAAGTTACATCTGTGCAACCATCAAGGCTATTTCCAATAAAAAGGGAGTGGGATGGGAATTTTTGTTTGCTCATAGCTTGGCTTAATATATTAACATTACAAAATATCCAGAGTCATCCAAATTGCAGAAAGGATTACTTTGTAAGTGGTTCCATTGCTGTTTCTGCATGTATTATTTCTCCTTCAAATCTCTACTTATCTGTTTAAGTTCAATACATAGTTATTAAATCTGCTATGTTTACTGATATAGTGATTCCTAAACTTTCTTGGTTGACTTTCGTATGACTGGAGACATAGATATGAATGACAACTAAACACTTCTAATGAACCAACCAACCAATCAATGAAGCTAAGGTTTTTGGCTAAATATGATTTTTTTTTAAAAAAATGCTCAATCAATTTAGCAGTCCTCAGAAACCATTTGATGAACATAATAATTTTGGATGGTAAATATATTCAAATTAGCTGAGACTTAGCTTAACCCTGTGTGTTTTGCTAACCAAAACAGAACCTAGAAGATTCTCCTTTATAATATTTCCATGTTGGAATTTATTGAGAATGAATTGTTTGGGAAGAGCATGAGTAAAAAGTCCCTCATTTTCTGTCCCAATCTTCTCCCCCTTCACCACAGAAGAACATAGGGAAATTTAAAGGGCTTGAGAATTTTGGACTACACGTAGTCATCTTAGTCCCAACGTCCCCAGAACAGCTGAGAAATCATCTGTACTGATAGTCAAGGACCAACTAAATACATTGAAGAAAGACAATTTCATGATGCTATTAGGATCACAGCAAAGAATTTAACATATGACTAACAAGAACCTAATCAATAAGCTCCACAGAAAATTATTTGGAGTTCTGTGATTATTTCAAAGTGGATTTACTAGCTAGACAGGTAATTTCAATCCTATATTTCTCCTATGAATTTATTTCCAACCAAAAATTATCATTTGTAGAAAAATCCTTCTAAGTGGTTAGGGATAAGTTATGTCTTTTATAGAATACATACACACATCCATTACAGAACAAATCTGTGGGAAAATGTAGAGAATAATAGATAGATAGAATTGCATAGATACTTATATGATAGAAAACATTTATTAAGTCCTTACTGCATTCTAAGCACTGCGTTAAGTATTGACAATACAAATACAATAATTAAGAAAAGTGTTATTCTTGCTCTAAATTAGCATACATGCTAATGGGAAAAGACAATACATAGAAGGAAATTTGAAGTTTGAAGGAGAGGGAATCATAGGAGTGAAGCCTAGAGATGAAAGTGACAGAAGTGGCCTAGGCATCTTTACTAAATGGAGGTTCTGCAACAATTTATCCAATCAGAGTGTGAAGAATGGTTCCGATGTAGGAATTCTAAGGTTGGAGTGAGGCTTTAGGATGAAGATTTATGGCATGATAGATATCTGAAGTAGTACACAGTGCAACTTGGACAAAAATGAGACTTGCCTTCTAGGAACCTATATTCTAAGTGGGCAAAACAAAGTTGGGGGAGAAGGGAATGTACTGCACTTGGCCAAGGTGATGTGATGCAGGGAGTCATGGGCTGAGCCAGTTTTGAAGTAAGCATTGCTGGTGTGTGTGCTTCTGGAAATGGAGGGTCCAGGAGGAACTTAAACTCAGAGGAAGAAACTAAGGGAAGAGGTTTTGCTAGCATGAGAAAGTTACTGGATAGAGATGAAGAAATCATCCAGGGAGTCATGCACTGAGCTGGGTTTGAAGTAAAAGAATATATATTGCATCTATATATGCCTCAGTCCGTATTTGAACTCAGGAAGATGAGTCTTCCACACATCCGGCCCTATACTCTATCTTCCGAATATAATATGATATAATATGATATCATATTATGATGATTATGATATATCATAATATGATATAATATGGTATAATATGGTAAAATATAGTATAATATAGTATATGATATGATATAATGTAATATAATATAATGTAATGTAATGTAACATAATGTAATATAATATAATGTGATATAATATAATGTAATGTAATGTAATATAATATAATGTAATGTAACATCACGTAATGTAATGTCACGTAATGTAACGTCACATAATATAACATAATATAATGTCACGCAATATAACATAACATCACATAATATAACGTAACGTAATATAATGTAACATAATATAATGTAACATAACGTAACATAACATAATGTAACATAATGTAATGTAATGTAACGTAACATTATATAACATGATATAATATGATATGATATGTGATGTGATGTGATGTGAGGTGATATGATAAGATAGGATAGGATAGGATAGGATAGGATAGGATAGGATAGGATAGGATAGGATAGGATAGGATAGGATAGGATAGGATAGGATGGGCCAGGATAGGAAAGGATAGAATAGAATAGAATAGGATTGGATAGGATAGGATAGGATAGGATAGGATAGGATAGGATAGGATAGGATAGGATAGGATAGGATAGGATAGGATAGAATTACATATTATGATGACATATTCATATAAGCTGATCTGTACTATGAATGTATATATACATTCACAATATATATGCATGATTATAATAATATAAAATTGGTATTATGCCTAAAATGTGGTAAGAATTTTGCAAATATCTCATTTGATCTTCACAATAATCCTGGGGTTTGTTGGTATTATTGGTTGGCATAGTTGGTATTATTATACTTATTTTACAGATGAGGAAACTGAGGCAAACAAATCTTAAGTGACTTGCCCACATTCACCCAGCTAGTTAATGTCTGACACCAGATTTCAATTCAAGTCTCTCTCACTCCAGGCCTGACTATACCACCTAGTCCATTTGTATATCCACTATACCACCTAGTCCATTTGTATACCATATAAACATACAAATACACATGCACATATACATGTACACATATACACACATATATACGTATACATGCATACGTACCATATATAGATAGTATATACATATATCCCATAAATGCACACATATGTATAACATGTATAATATATGAATGCATATTTTATTATATAAAGTTATTTATGATTCATGCACACTACATACATGCACATACATAAATATGCACACATACATAAATAAAAACATGTGATTGTGTGTATATGTCTGTGTGTTTTACCAAGAAAAAGAGTAGGAAAAAAATACAGGTTGGGAAATACCAGGTAATTCCATCATGTAAAGTCATACCACTTAAAATAAACTACTTCACTCTTATTTAAGACACAGATGTGGAAATGGTGGAAATGTTCACCATTTTAGAATAACCCTAGGCTTTTGGTAAGTTTTTTTTTTTTTTTAACTCATGAACATCTGAAGACTGAATCAGTTCCAGCTACTTTTAATAACTTGGCCTCAGCACAAGATGACACATTGAGTATTTATTCAAGTCCTCTCAGCTCACTTGGGAGTTGAAAATTTTCAAGGACATGTTTTCAGTAAACTATATATGCATATCAGTTGAATGACTTTATCATAATTTTAAGGTGACAAGAAATCTAAGACAAACCAAGGACAATGCACAACGTGTATGTGCATACTTTTGTAATCACTTATATATGTTTGTCCATACTTAAAGTCACCTTTTATATTAGATAAGCATAAATATTGGAAAGTAATTGCTGTAATGAAGAGTGAAAAAAAAAAAACAACACATTGGTCCCTTCAGCAAACACATGATCTCCTAGACAAGTAGAGAGTCAGGGCAATCAAGGAAAACATCTGTTTGCAAAGCAAGCTGTTTTTTATGGTTAAGCATAGGAGGGGAATACAGGCAGATTTTTCACAGGCACATCTTCATAAGTTTATAATCATTTAAATACAAATAGGTTTAGTATATGTTTGATGTCACTGTATTTATTGTTACCAAGTTAAAAAAAATAAATTTCTTGGATCAAACAAGCTTACATTTCTAAGCTTATTTACATTAACATTCTTCACACACAGATTACTTGATGTTTCCTCTGCATGAAACTCCATTTCCCATTGATTCACCTTTGTTTGGTCTGTTCTCATAGAATGAACTCTGTCTCTTAGAATCCCTAACTTCCTTCGTGACTTATCTCAAGAAGTAGTTTGTGCCTGAGTGAGAAGTGGTGTAGATGTAAACTAAGGTGTAAATTCTGTGAGTTGAAGTAAAGGGACAAATATGAGAAATGTTGTGGAGGTAAAACAAAATTCAGCCATTGTTTATCAATTAAGAAGTTAATGATTGCCTTTACATAGTGAGAATAGAATTGAGGATTGCCCCGTCCAGCAGGGCCAGTTAACGTGGAGTCCGAGGAGGACCCAGCCTGAAAGGGAATGGGTGAAAAAGGAGCAGGAGGCTGCAAAGTGTGGCTGGCAAAAAGGGCTTTATTCAGCTCTCGGCAGTGCTTATATAGAGCTAGCAAGGAGAAAGGGCGGATGTAGGCGTGAGGAGCTTTCTGCTGGGCAGAGCTTGACTCCGGGGATTTCCGCTGGGTGGAGCGTACTGTTGCAAGCCTGTCTGTTGGAAACAGGTGTTCGGGGTGTGCTTATCTGAGGGGCCTGGGGCTCAGCATAAAATGCTGGCTTCCAACAGAGGATAATCACATAAATGTGAAGTATATAAATCAGCTCAATTTCATGACCTTCCTCCAACTGCATTCAGTGGAACAAGAGTAAAAGTAGAGGATATTGGTGGGGAAAATTTAGAGTTTTTATTTGTCAAGAGATGAGCAATTATAGGAAAAATGGGTAATGGATTGAAAAAAAATAGAAATGGCAATATCAATATTGTTAGGTAAAGAGTCATATTGGGAAGAGAGGAAGTAAATTCAGAGTATGAGCAACATCCTGAGAAAATATTGAGGAGTTAAGGGACTGAAGATTTAATATAGGTTTAAGGCATGGCGAGAAATAGAATGTCATAGTCAAAGAGAGAAATGTCAGAGTTTTTGATTATCTAAACTGAACACTAGAGGGTAAAGGTAAAATTCAGAGTATTGCCATCCCTGCACTTTACTGGGTTAGAAGGGAGGTATAGGTTATTTGATTTGAACAGATGAAAGAACTGGAAGATCAGAGTGTTTGAGGTAGCATAGATATGAAAGTTGACGTTCTTAAGTATAAAGTAACAAGTAAGGGAGGTACCAAACTCTTTGTGAAGGGAAGGGAGGTACTTCCTGGGATTCATAGACAGAAGTACCACAAACTGGATTGGGAGACAATTTTTAATAGAGTGAAATTAAAAGGAGGAAACATTGTTAAGGGATCCTGACAAAGGGATAATATACAAGTGGCAGTGGGGAGCAAGGGGAACTATTCTTGGTTCTCTGCTAAAAGCAGTGTGATATGAGGTAAAGGACAAATTGCAGCAAGTGCTTAAGTGGATGACCAGCAAAACAGTCATATATGAAGAAACTTATATCTCTTTAATGAAGTTAAACAGAAAGAGTAGAAGAAGAGACATAAAATGAAGAGAAGTATACTCATCATAAAGAATTTCAAGACACAGTGGGAAGGATAGGTAGGGTTGGAATGAGTACTGGAAGAGGAAGTGGAAGAGGAAGACAAAGATGACACAAAAGGAAGTGCTTGTGAGAAGTGGTTATTTATGCAAACAATCTGTATTAATTTATTAAACTCTTATCTATGCTAGCTGTGTTACCTAATGGAGATAGAAATAATATCTCATAATGTTTGCTAAAATTTATGTTTTAATTTGTTTTCTTAAGTAGATTATCTCAAATAGATAATCAAATTTGATTCTTATGACACCTTAAAATAGGTGCTATTATTATACCACTTTTAAATACAAAGAAACTGAAGTAAAGAGAATTTAATTTGTCCAAGGTCATGCAGCTAGTAAGTATCCAAGGCAGTATTTGAACTTAGCTCCTTCTGAAACCAAGTCCAATACTGCAAGCAATGTGCTGCCTAGATGCAGAAATAAAAGAATGAAATAATTCCTACTTTCATGAGGCTTTCATTGTAACAGATAATGAATGATTAAGTAACTTTGGAATAAAGTAACATGGATTAGGAGTTTGTTAACCATAATAGCAACACAGTGTGGCAGGTTGATTTAATACTCAATCTCAGGTGCTCTGCCACAGTCTCTATGGCTCTGTACTTTGTAGTGTAATTGGTAAAGACAGATAGAGTGGGATGTGAACTCAAGGATCCCACGGGCGGCTTCCAGTTGGATGATAGTTTGACAATGAAGAAACAGGGCTGAGGGTGACAGGGAATTATATTATTACGATTACTAATGTTGTTAACTTATTCTCATTTTTAAATGGAAATCAGATCTGAAGATAAGGTGGTATCCTGCTAATAATCTTTTATATTTAATGTTATTCATATTACTGCAAATTAGATAATTGAATACATGTAATGAGATGCAATCTTATTGTCTTTGTTCTCACTTAAAACATTTTGGAAACAATTCCAGCCACAGACAAGGCAGTAGGAATGACATATACATATTCCAGTTTCTATCAACTTTATTTAGGTAATTATATTTTGAAAGTATCTTATTATATGTATCTTGGATATTATAAGCATACCATATGGTGATATTTATTAAAATACCATTATTATTTTTTAGCAATCAATGTCATTTCTAAGCAGTCATAGTTGACATTTCTGCCGGTAATTAGGGTTGGGCTATAATATAGTGTATTTTTTGAAGTCTCAATGATGAGTAGGGGAGTATATTTATAATTAGGGGATTTATCATTGCTCAATTTATTAAGGATAGCAAGTTTCCATTTCATAATTGTAGCTACATCTTTGTATCTTTCTGGGTATGAAACGGATACAAAATTTTTCCAACCTGTAGTGATCGTTGCACATCTTATATGATTTCCCGTTATAATCTAACTCAATCAATAGATCTATCCTCCTTATGTACAATCATTTTAAAATTTCCAGAGGCAATAGCATAATCCTGAATTACCATCACAAATCCTTCTGTTTCCATAAACAAATCTACTTTACTCAGTCATTTTTCTAATATTTTCATCAATATATCATTGACTAAGTTCTTCCAGAATTTGTCCCCTAAGAATATTTATAAATCCACTTATGAATCTCAGCTATTTAACAAGTTTCATCCATTAGTTACATTCCTGAAATCCAGTGACATATACCTAATATCAATCTTTGCTATTGATTAATGAAATGATGTTTTCTGATTCCAAAGGAAATATTTCTTTGGGTTTTTATGTGTTTTTATAATACATTCTGAGAATATCTATCAATTTCATTTCTCCCCGCTGGTGAAGAGGCTTGATCTTTTTATAGCTACTCTAGAATTTCAGATCCTGGGATTTTGGTAAGATAATTTTAAATCTGTTTTTATCCATTGCATAGTTCTAAAAGTTGAGATTAATATTGTTCAGGTATTAATTGCTTTAAATAAGTTATTTCCATTTAAATTTGATTTCAGAGCTGCAATATGTGTCTTCACATATTCACTGATGTGTACATTTCCTTTAAAATTTCTGCTTCATTCAATGATTTAATTTGACCTACAGATTCATACTCAAGACCATAAGTTTCTACTCTAGGGAATCATTGAAAATGTATATTTACTGAGTCAAATTAACATTTGATATCACTGTACAAAGATTTCATTAAATGGAGTGTTTGAGTTTGTTTGCCCCTGGAAGCATAGCATAATGTAATCCATGGCATATTATGTGATTAATAAAATGTATTTTTATTTTGCAAGTCACATTTACTTTTACTTAGAAATGATCATAATAGATTTAAATCTAGGCAGAATTATAATGAGCTTAATTTATCTTCCTAAAACACAACATTTTATAGAATTTCTTTTGTACATTATTATATTGGTAGAATTTTTAAATAAAAATACTTTGTTCCAGATTTTAACAATTCTAACATTCTCATTAGACTTGGGTCTATTTTATAAATGTGCAGTATTTGAAGAAGCCATCAGATAATAGGACTGAAATAATTATTTTCAACAATTTAAAAAGACAATATAAGTAATACTCTCTGGTGTCTTACTCAATAATTATATAATGAATAATATGTTCTTCTTGAGAATTTTTGACATTACTTTTGCTCCCGGTGATATCTTGTCTTTTTGTAAATGATACAAGCTGTGAAGGCTTAAAAAACCTAATTGGACATATAATTGACCTATAATTTGAGAGGTCAATAGGACCTGGTATTATACCTGTGCCTGTTCATTCAAGTTCAATATTGGGATGAAATGAGACACTCACAAGTCATTGAACAGTCAACAAAAGGAGATTTTTTTTCACCCTAAAACAGCAAGGATATGCCACAAGGATTCAGTAGCTCTTAGCTTCTATAGACCTGGCCCACATGGAAACACATCTGGTTCTGGACTCTGTGTGCCTTCATTTTCGTACAGAAACCCACCTAGAAGCATTGCAGATCATATGGTGATATGGTCTTGACTTTCTCCTCAGGAAATTCACCATCTGCAAGACTGAATAAGCCTTGGTACTCACTCCCCATCAGTTTCTTCTGCACCACTAAGAAAAAGATCTCCTCCCCAGATCTCCATTTAAGGAGTGTACCCAGGTCAGCCACCTCTTCATTTCCTATCTGGCTTCATCATGGCACATACACCAGGGAACTTCTCTTCACTTTTTTTTTTTGGTGTTTTCATCCCCTATTACATTGTAATTTCTTTAAGGGTAGGTCTTTGCTTTTCATATTTCTATCCCCAGGACTTAGTATAGTGCATGCCAAATGATAGCTGTCTAATAAATGTCTGACTTACTGGTCATCAAACATACACCAATTATAGGGGCCTTGACCAGATGGGACAGAACCTTTTATGTTATTAAGTGAGGCCATTTATGCCATTGACAGAGGATGATGAAGTACCCGGTGACAGCTTTCTTGCCTTTTAGAGAAAACTAATTATTCTGTGTGTGTGTGTGTGTGTGTGTGTGTGTATGAAAACAGAGGCCATCTCCAGTTGTCTTGATTAATATCTGACCACTGGACCCAGATGGCTCTGGAGGAGAAAGTGAGGCTGGTGATGTTGCATAGTCCTCCCTCACTCAAATCAAAGTCAATTGCAAGTCATGAACTCATGATAATCATCTCCCTGATGAAATGGTGTTCTTCAAGAATGAAGGGCATACCACAACCTGTGAGCAGTATGAGTTGCCTGAATGGAGAACCAGCTGGCAGAAGTTCCAGTTGGGCATCCTCTCATCATGTCTCTCTTCTCCTCCTTTCCTCTCTCCTTCTCTCCCCTTTTCTTCTCTCCCTTACCTGATGGTGTTCTGCCCAAAGGAAGGTAAATTTAGATCGACAAAAGCTCCTCGTTAAGTTGGAGTTTACTGGCTAGATTTTTTTCTCAAAGATGAAGCCTTAAACTAAATTCACTTTGGATCTTATGGATGAGACAACAATAGGTCCCTGCCAAAGCACCATTTAATGGTTATTTTTGAGCCCTCCTGGCTCAGAGTGAACGTAAATAGTAATGGTTTCTCTTTTGGCCAGCAAGCCCTGAGGGTCTTCCCTCCCAGTTTGATTTTTTTAAAGGTTCCATCCCTTGAATGACTTTTTAAAGAAGCCTATTATAAAAGTCTAAGTATAGCATTGAGTGTAAATCCAAAGCATCCTTGAAGCACAATTGTTAGTAGAATAATAAAGCTAGTTTGGTTCAGAGCATTGTCAACCATGATCCAGTATTATTTTCTCAGGTTTATCACATTTAAATTCCAGTATTTTAACAAATTACCTAATGAATTCTAGCTTTCTCTCAACCTTAGAATTAACTCAAATAAGAGAACTCAAACTCAGAAGGAAGTACAATGAAAATATACTTCAAAATTGCAATTTTTCTTTATCTTGTCCTATCTTTCACTTCAACAATTTGAAGATTGTGCAATAATCTAAATTATCTGATATTCATAAAAAGAATCTATTGAATTCTGTAGACACATTGCCCACAAAGGTGGGATGAGTACAGTAGCTTGTAAACATATTTTTAAAGTTTATATTTTTATTGAAAAAAAATTGTTTAACACATCACATCTCTGAAATTTATAAAACCACATCTCTGAAAACACTTAAGCAAAATAACATTAAATACTTATTACAATTGATGGCACATGCAACTGTTCATTAAAGTAAATGAATGTTGCACTTTAAACTTGACAAGATAGTACTGTTATGTTGTCTATTTTGCTTAAATTGAATTTTGTTGCCATTTAGTGCTGTCTATTAAAAACAGTTTTTTTTTTAAATTAACAAACAGTTATTTTCTCATTTCCATTCACTACCAATTGGGGAACAGAGAAAGGAGAAATCAGTTCCCTACAACAAATATGTATAGTCAAGCAAAATTAATTTCCTCACTGTCAATGTTTAAGAAAATAAGTCTCATTTTCTACCCTGAAACCTCTCTATAGGAGGCAGACAGCATATTTTGTCACTGACTCTGGAAAAATGCATTAGTCAATGCATTCCTCATAGTTCTTATGAAGTGATTTATTTTTGTAGTATTGTTATTGTATAAATATTGTGTGTTTGCTCTTCCCATTCTGCATCACTCTACAAATTTTGAAAATTATTAATTTTATATTATTGATATTTAGCATTGAAAGTCATTTAATATCAATTTAATAACTTCAGTAAGGGCCAGAGCCTGAACTGATTAACCAGAGGAAGAGATTGAACTGATTAATCAGAAGAAGAGTCTGAATCTAACAACATCTTAGTTCCCTGAGTAAACTCAGAAAATACCTCTTCCCACATCAACAAGGCCAGATCTGGCTGACTTAAGAGCATTCTTTCCTCTGTCTATTAGGCATTGAGGATGAGACCCTTTAACCCGAGACACTATCTTTAATAATGTGACTTCCTATTTTATGGGCATATGGTACGCTATGGAAATGTTAATGGTAAATTAAACACAGAAAGGCTGGGTTGCACAATTGACCGTTGTCAATTCTCTCATCTTATTGTACTTGCAACCTATTCAATTTAGAAAAGTCCTTTTCTTGTGTCATAGTTAAACATACATGGAGATCATAAAATTCAGTAACACAGACATGCTGAGTTGTGACTGTTCTAAAAATATATTTAAACCCTCTCATTCTTCTGTTCAGGCAGTCAGATTTTGTCTGTTCCCATACATGTATGTATCTGCTAGCTTTAAGGGAATAAACAATATAGATTTACATATCACCTAGCCTGTTTGCCTCCTTTAACCAAACTTTCAGGTCAACAGTTATGGTGCCCATAGACTGATGGAACTGATGGAATGGCAGAACATTATCCCAGCCTTGCCAATGCTAGACTCAGGCACCTCAGGATTCATTTTTCCTAGAGTCTTAATGTTGATGGGGTCTGGTAAGTTCTCTCTATTCTCAGCTTCCACAGGACTCCCACTAGTTTGGTTGAAGTCTGAAATTCCCTTTAAGCTAGCTCTGGGGGCAGGGGTCAAATCTGTGGTAAAACGGTCTGTATAGATCCCCTGGAAGTACTGATCAATCTCAGGAAAAATTACCTCAAGTATTGGCAGTGCCAGTATCAGTTAACTAAAAATAGCCCCGAATTATTTTGGCCACAATAGGGCTCTTTTGGACATGTCAAAATTACTTTATCTTAAAACTAAATTAAGTTTAAGAGGCCAATGGAATATCTAGCTAGAAATGATTCCACCATGGGTTTGCTGAGATGGCTGAGCTAGAACTAAAGGCCTCTTCCCTTAAGGCTTGCAAAGCTGCTTCAGCATCAGCCTCAGTATTGGCTAATTCCCTCCACTCTCTCCCCTCTTTTCCAACAACACCAGCCATAGCTGTTCCTCTACTCTTTCTGCCCTATTCATCACCTCCCTCCTCCTTCCCTTTCCCTTAAAGGCTCTGATTTTGGGGAGGATAACCTTATTGTTACTTCCTCCCTCCTGCCTTTCCTTACCTGCCCTAACCCTAAGGAGGATAACTTTGTACCACTGCCATTGCCTCCTACCTCCTCCCTGCCCCCTTCCCTTTAGGGCTCTGTTCTTGAGGAAGACAGCTACATTCTGGATGTAAATTATGAAAAGTCAGAAACATCAGGGATGACAAGGCTTCTCCCAAACAGAGTAGAGGTGCTCTGAGCAAAGGTGGCAGGATCTATCCTGGTAAGATCTTAGATCCTTGCAAATTCCCCAAACCCCCTTTCCTCTGAATAAAAATAGCCAATTGTTGATGGGAATTTCTAACAAGCCTGTAATTCCCTCTCTGTTGTTAAATTGTGAACTCAGTTTGTAGTTGTCCTGTTAATTGTCAATTTGTCTGTCAGCGTATGTGTGTGTATGCTGTAAATGAGTCTATTACTTTGTAAATTTGAAATGCAGGCAGCCAGAGATTTCAAAGGCTGCAGCTAGGGAAAGAAAGACTCTTTTCCTTGTAATTTCTGGTCGGGCCAACCTGGAATTACAGTGGAAACATAAACTAAAACATTTTAGCAAATTATGGAATTGATTAATCATTAAAAAGTTTGGAAACTGATTAGTTGGAATTTTGGGAGAGAACTCCTGACACTGTAGATCATTCCAGGAACTCTCACTTGTGTTAAAACACCCCCTTCTAATCCTGATCACTTTTCATTCTCCATTGCCTCCCCAGAGTTAAGAGGGTATCTTGGTGTGGGAATTTTTAACAGCCATAAGGGTTCTCGTTAACTCCTCTCATCCCAGGTCAGATTAAGAGAAGAGAATGCTGGGGAATTTAAATCACCCTTTCCTACCTGGCAAAAGGAGAGGAGGGGCAGAAATTCACAGACTGGCAGTAGCTCTGACAATCCTGTGCCCCTGGCTACCTTGTAACCCACTCTACTAGTCCAAGCTTGGAAATGTCACCCAGGTCCTATACATATTGTCCAGCCTGTCCCAGCAGCTGCAAACTGCCCCAGGCTCAGTAAATTCTGCAGTTGTAGGGGAAGGGAGAGGTAGATGGGTTGAGCCTGTGGCTAGCATTCCCTAAGCCCTGCCTGCAAGAATTATCATCATTGGGAAACCAGCCTCTGCTCTTGGTAAACTTTACATGTTTCTGTTCCAGTTGCAAAAATGTATTTTATCTCTGACCCATTTCCTGATTTGTGAAGGGAAAATAATAATGGTTATTATGGGATCAAAATGATCTAATTTAACATAATTCTTAACTTTTGGAAGTGGTTTTTAAATACTGAAGGTAATAAGTTGAATAATTTCTATATGTGATATTCTGGAAATGCAATTGATGTCATCTGAAGTTTATTGTTTCTGTATTTCTAAAACTGTATTGTATTTCTAAAATTCTCTTAGATTGTGAAATTTGAGAAGACCGTTGTTCAGTGGTAATGGTATTATAGTAATTTTATTCTGATTTTGATATATATGAATTGAGAAAAAAAGGGATGTGATAAAAATGTGATAATTTAAAACTTATATTTGGTTATAAACAGTATTAATAATAATACTGATATTTACTATGAGAGCAAATTTTCCATGTGAAAACTTGTCTGTTATGAGAATATATGTGGCGGTTTAAGGTTATAGGTTCAATATATTAATGATGAGATGAATGATTCTCTGTGCAAAGTGATTTAGAGATGCTTTCACCTAAATTGATAATGGGTTGTTTCAAGTTTTTAAATACCTAATAATATTTAGGGCATTGTTACATTCCTAGATCACGTAATTTGGCAAAAAGATGTATCAGTAATAATGTTGCAAAAGCAATTCCACTTGTGTTATATTAAGATATTAGATGTTAGATTAAGCATTGAACAAAAAATAGGGGTGTGATTTTCAAGCCTGTTTCATCTAAGGAGAGGCCTGGTTAACTATGTTATTGTGATAAGGCTAATTTAATCGGGTATGTTCTTCTTGACTAATAAAAACTAAGTGTCCTCTCCATAACACCTTTTTGACTAAAGAACTTTGGAATATCTAGGTATTCTGTATAATACCTTGAGAATGAGGACATTTTGTACCAACTTAGTTTTAATGAATTCCAGTGTTTAAAGGTCTATTTTTGCTTTAAGGGAGAAGAAAGAGATTTCTATCATTTTAAAACTTTCCAACTAATTTTCTTCATAAAAGTTTAATGACTATTCCTCTTAACATCAGGACAAATTTTAAAACTGTTTTAAAAGGGGAAACATTTTTAGAAGAAATGTTTTAAAAATATATTTTTTGTGATTTTTAGAAGGCCTAAGAAACTTTCATTTTCAAGAAAATTAATTGCTAAATTAATGTAATGGGTTGTAAAGCAGGATAGATCTTGTTGTTTTGATCTGAATTTGTAGTCATTCTATGGACTAAGCAAGAGTTGAAAATTAGTGTTTTAACTTATCATATGTAAAAGATTTAATTCCTAAAGTGTCTCTTTCCTCCAAAATGAATGTAATTAGAGAAGAATAAATAAGTTTGTGAAATAAAGACATAAATCTATCAACCTGTGGGGTTGGTCATTAACCTTTTTGTCTTGTTTAAGCTGGAATGGGATTCCAGTACAAATAGTTATGTTAGTAAAGAGTAATAGCTTATTAGCTATCTTGTCTTGTGGTTGAAATGTAAAGGAAAGCTGAATAATGGGCTTGAAAATGTGCAAAGATAAATGAAGGTTTGATTGGAAATATGAAAGGCAGAGAAGAAGGTTTGGGGACAACTGGGGGTTAGCCAAGCCTCTTCTGTTCTGAGATAATTACTCTGGATACCTTTGTACTAGTTTCAGGTTGTTTAAGTATGTGGAGAGAGTGTGAGAAAGTATTTTAGAAGACAGAAAAGTTATGTAGCTGGATTTGATAATTAATGCTCAATGAAACTTTGGACAGTCCTATCTGAAGGATATTTATTTGCTAGTTAAGACTTTATGGGACTACAATTTACTTTGTTTTAAGCTCTAATTACAGGAATAGGTGTCATAAAGTCAATAGTAGAAGGTCATGCACTACAGGCTGAAAACTTCTAAAGGTGGGTGTCTGTGCCTGGTAAAAGTTTTGAAGACAGCCTTGGACATAGCCAAGGTAGAGTATTCCTGACTCTATTTCCCAATTTCACTATTTGCTTTCTGAAAAGAAAAGAATTCCCCACCTGATTACTCCCAAGCTCTGCTTTCAACATCTAGTGACCATTTGATTGGCTATCAGATATGACTTGTGCCTGGAATCAAACAGAGATAAGGAAGTTCTTTCCTTCTGTTAAGATGTATGACATTGTCCCTTTTTTTCTCTTATAGCAAATTTATATTATCAAGAAGTTTTGTAAGCACAATGCTAAATCTATTAGGTAACGTATGGGTATTGGAACATCTCTGAGTTACTACTATGGGATGCAGGAATGAACAGCTTACAATTTTGACCTATGTTCATAGCTGAATAAAAATAAAAATAACATAGAGATAACATCCTACAAAAGGAGGAAATAGACAAAGATGTAATGTGATAGGTGTCTAATAAAAAAAAAAGGATAGCAAATTTTGAGAGAAGCAATAGGGTCAGACTGATTCTTCTAAGATTTATATACAGATGTATGTGATTGACTTCCAAAACATGATATATAAGATATGGTTCACATTTAAATTTTCTTCATTGTCTAATGTGTAAATGTAAACATGTGACACATAAATCTTCTAAGCGTTTTGGTCTGACTAGATGTAATTATGCAATTTTGTGAATTATGAAAAAAAGATTACCATTTGAACTTAGCCCTGTGTGCCTGGGAAACTGAACCATTTCTATGTGCATTTAGTCAAGGACCTATGTTGTGCAGTTTATGAAATCATACGTGTTCTGGGAACCCCTGTCAGGTCTGACTACTCCTATTCCTGCCAACTTGTGGATATGGACTTCTTGACCCCTCTATCATATCTAATGATTGACCCTGCTCCTGAGTGGACATCTGAGCCCATAGAAGACCTTGTCCTCCTGTTTCAAAAGGGACAGAAAAAGACATCAGACATAGACAGCTTTCCCAAGAATCAGGACCAGACTTGCATAAAGAACAGCTCCCTCTCTACCTGCCTTACATGCCCAAGACTGTTTACCTATATCTTTGGTATCTTTAGCTTATTTTACTTAGTTACTCTATTTTTCCCATTATGCTCCCTACCTTGATCTCCCTTGCAACTTGCTCCTTCTGCTTGTTTGTGATTATTTTATAATTACAGCCCCACCTCTGGGAATGTCGAAACAGGAAAAAAAAACACAAATCCATCTATATAAGGATTTTTAGGATTTCACCCCTGAGGAAGAGAGATGTTTTTCCATACTTTCCTTGGTCTACAAGAAAAGCTTTCAGCTTGCCTTTGACCAAAAGGAGGAAATGGCAAGCATTCAATATCAATTTAGTAACTTCAATAAAGTCCAGAGCCCGAACTGAATAACCAGAGAAAAAGATTGAACTGATTAATCAGAAGAAGGGTCTTAACTTAACAAGCTCTTTGTTCTCTGAGTAAACTCAGAGAATACCTCTTCCTTTGTCAACAAGACCAGATCTGGCTGACTTAAGAGCATTCTTTCCTCCATCTATTAGCCATTAAGGATGAGACCCTTTAACCCAAGACACTATCTTTAATAATGTGACTTCTTTTATGGGCATATACTATGTTATGGCAACGTTAATGGTAAATTAAGCACAGGAAGGCTAGGTTGCAGTTTCAATTTACCCTTGTCAACTCTCTTATCTTATTGTACTTACAACCTATTCAATTTAGAAAAATCCTTTCCTTGTGTCATGGTTAAAAATACATGGAGATCATAAAATTGAGTAACACAGACAAGCTGAGTTGCGACCGTTCTAAAAATGTATTTAAACCCTCTCATTCTTCTGTTCAGGCAGTCAGATTTTGCCTGGCCCCATACATGTATATATCTGCCAGCTTTAAGGGAATAAACAATATGGATTTACATACCCCCTAGCCTGTTTGCCTCCTTTAACCAAACTTTCAAGTCAACAACATATAATTTATTCTGGTTCTGCTCATTTCACTCTGCATTAATTCACATAAGATTTTCAATGTCTCTTTGACATCTAGTTCCTCCTTTCTTAAAGAAAAATAATGTTCCCTCACATTTATATACCACAATTTCTTCAACCATTAACCCAATTAATGGGCATCACCTTCATTTCCAGGGCTTTTGTTGCCACAAAATAGCTGCTACACAAATTTTTTGTATGTGTTGGACCAGTTCCTCATTCTTTGATTTCTTTTGTATACAGCCTTAATATTGGTATAGTTTATTTAAATAGTATGCAGTGTTTAACAACATTTTTTGTATAATTACAATTTCTTTCCAGAATGGTTCTATCTATTTACAGGTCCCCTATCTGTGCATCAATGTGCCACAGTCCCTCCAATATTCCTCAGTTGACTTTTTTTGGTCATTTTTTACCAATTAGATGGGTGCAAGGTATAATCTCAAAATAGTGATTTGAGATTTTTTTTGTCTTGAGAACAGCTTGTTCATCTACTGAGATCATTTGTCTAATGGCTCCAATTCCAATAAATTAGTTTCAAATTATTATGTATCTTGGAAATGTGACATATCTTATTTTGTGATAAAATTTTCTTCTATCCACAGTTGTTACAGTTAATTTTTCCACACTCCTCTAATTTGCTTATGATATAACCTTTTAAAATACGTCACCTATAATTTTCAATTTATATCAATATACTGTTTAAGGTGTTGGCCTACTATAATTTTTTTCCATATTGATATGTGATTTTTTTCAAAAGTTTTTTTTTTTGTATTAAACAGTAAGTCTTTACCACAGAATGTGGGGTTTTTGTATATATCAAACATTAGAATACTAGATTTATTTGCTTCTGAATGTATGTATCTAAACTTTTTCCTCTAATTAATTTTTCTAGGCAGTGTCAAACTGTTTTGAGAATTACTGCTTTCCACTGGAGTTTGAGATCTGATATTGATAGGTACTCTTCCTTCCTACTTTCTTTACTATTTCCCTTAAGATTTTATAATTTTTTTTTTGCTTCCATATGAAGTGTATTACTATTTTTTCTAGTTTCATAAAATAATTCTTTGGTACTTTGACTGGCATACATTGTATAAGTAAATTAATTTAGTTGGTATTGTCATTATTATTGTATCAGCTATCAGTATTTGTTTTAATCTTTCTCTGGTTCTCTTACATGTCTTGGGCATGTTTATGGTTTGCTATTTTGTTTAGATAGTTTTCATGTATTTCTTGGCAGTTAAATGAGATTATTTTATTAATCAAATATTTTGTTTTGTTTTAAATTTTATTTATTTTCATGATTTCCCTTTTTATTTCTATTTTTTATGTTTTAATTGTGGGGTTTAATTTTTTTTCTAATTGTTAAGTTTGTCTAAATTCATCCATCTGTTCTTTCTGTCTCTCTCTTTTGTTGTCAATAATTATAGTGCTTATCGATATCAATTCTCCTCTAAAGACTACCTTGTATCCCCTAAAATTCATCATGCTGCCTCAGTGTTACCATTGTCTTTAATAAATTATCTATTATTTCTATAATTTCTTTTTTGACCAATCCTTTCATAGTATAAATTTTATCCTCCACTTAATAGTTAGAATGCAATGATCCACTGTTTAATATATTTTTTTAGCCTTGTATTCATGCATATCAGACCATTTTCATTCTTTGTAAGATTTTTTCATACCAAGATGATTATTTTTGTTATTATGTCATGCACAGTTGAGATATATGCATATTCCTTTATATCCCTATTTAATAATTTCCAGATATTATGTACAAATATGTGTATATCTTCTTAAAATTCTATTTTTGTCTTTAATTTCTTTCTTTTTTCATGTTTTATTAGATTTATGTGTATATCTTCTTAAAATTCTATTTTTGTCTTTAATTTCTTTCTTTTTTCATGTTTTATTAGATTAGATTAGTTTTATTTAGATTTTATTAGATTTATTAGATTGGAAGAGGTATGATGATGTCCCTTTACATTGTGTAATTTTTTTGATATTTCTCTTTGTAATTCATTTACATTTTCCTTAAGTATTTAGATATTATGCCGTTTTGTGCATCCATGTTATATATTAAAATGAAATTAAATTAAACAGTCTATGTTATGTTTTCAACAAAATGTAGTTTCCCTGTTAATCTATTTTCACTAATGTCTTTTTCTGTGTTGATTACTCTAAAATTATAATCACTACTCCTAATTTTTGTTTGTGTGTTCTAGTCAAAATAATAGAATTTGGTCCAACTGCTCATTTTTTACTCTGGGTTACTTTTTATATTTCAACTACTATGTTTCTTGGGAAAAATATATTGTATTTGCTTTGTATTCTGATCTATTGTATCTTCAATTTAATAGGTTTATTCATCCCATTCATAGTCACAGTTATCATAAATGATATTGTCCATCTTTTCTATTTTATAAGAATTATTCTTCTCTATAACTTCTCTCCCTCTTTACATTTTCTTTCTTTACTTTTAAACTCTTCTTTCTTATCCCCTTTCTAAGTTTGGAGTTTGTTTTGCTTTTTACTATTCTGTCATTGCAACTACCCTCCTCTTTATAGTCCCTTTTCTTTTATCTTGTTATATCTAGAATTTCATGATGGCAAAGCTAGGAGTTTTCATTTTTCTAAGTATATGATCAGTGGGTTTTTTTTTTCAATTTTCACATGACCTTTTAGTTCTAATATATCTACATTACTTAACAATTTATTGAAACATATCTAGATTATTTTATTATTGTGGATTTCAGGTAATCTTATGATCTTAAGTTATCTTTCCTTATTCCAGGTCAAATAATTTTATATGAGATATTATTCACTTTCCTGCTAAATTTTCTCATTTTACTATTTTTTAATGATTGTTATTCTCTCCTGCAGTTATTATCATCTATTTGGTCCATTTTCATGTTTAGGAAGTGTGTATCATATTCAAAATGAAAATATGCACATTGGCATGAAAGAAGTGGCCTGGAAGACATTGTGAAGAACATACATATTTGAAAAGGATGACAAGCCTTAACAAATGAAACACACAACACAAGGAAATCCCTAATGTTACACTAGCATCCACCATGTTGAAAAATATAGAAAGAGTCTCTCCCCTGTGAAAAGAAATAGAAGATCATCTCAATAGAATATTTATGGGAGGGGATGAACAAAATAACGCAGGATGAAAAGGCATGGCAGGGGTTTTATCTGTTTAGGTAGCAGGAGTGGGGACACAAAAGAGATTATAAATAAAATAAAATTCATGGTAATGTCAAAGAAAACATAAATGCAAGAATTCCACCATAGACATATTATTTCATTAAGAATTTTGCATAATAGGGGGGCAGAGCCAAGATGGCGGTTGGGAAGCAGTGACTGGTGTGAGCTTCCCACCAAGTCCCTCCAAAAACCTATAAAAAATGGCTCTGAACCAGTTCTAGAGCTGCAGAACCCACAAAGTGGCAGAGGGAAGCAGGGCTCCAGCCCAGGACAGCCTGGATGGTCTCTGGGTAAGGTCTGTCCCACAAGGAGCTCCCAGCCCCCAGCTAACGGGAGTGGAGCTGAGCCTAGCGCGCACGGCGTGAACAGACCATACGTGGACCTACCAGACCAGGAGACGAGCGGAGAGTGCCCCGGCATTCTGAAGTACTGAGCTGTGGCATCCACCAGACCTCTCAACTCACAAAGAGCAAAGACATCAGAGAAGGTTAGTGGGAAAAGCTGAGTGACTGAGTTTGCCATTTGGCCACTGCCCCTGGGGCAGTGGAGGTGGGGCAGCTTTAGAACAAAGGCTGCAGTTGCTTCTGGCCCCAGGCCCACCTGGTGGGAGGAATTAAGTGGCTGATCAGAGCAGGAGTGAAGAGCCTGCTGAAGATTTAAGCCCACTCCAGGTAGGGGGTTCTTGGGGAAGGAGGAGTGCTGGTGAGGCAGCGCATCCACCCAAGCATGGAACATAGAACTCTT
>CM053626.1:103944333-103981286 GCA_028646595.1 Phalanger gymnotis | reverse complement strand
CAGAGTGTATGCCATCTTGGAGTGGGGGCGGGGAGGAAATGGGGAGAAAATTTATAATTCAAACGCCTGTGAAAATCAATGCTGACAACCAAACATGTCAAAAATAAATTAAAATAAAAACTGAAAAAAAAGAATTTTGCATAATAGAATTTACGTAATATTTTAATATTAGCAAAGCTCTTTATAAATTTTATCTTATTCTCATAACAATCCTGGAAAGTAGATGTTATTATTAACCTCATTAAATGGTGAGAATACTGAGGTAAATTTTAAGTGACTTACTCAGATTCAAATAGGTAACAAATTTCTGAGGCTAGATTTGAAATTATGCCTTCCAGACTTCCACTCTACCATTCTATCCACTGCACCACTTAGCATTATTCCTTTGTGCTCCATAATAGTATATTCTGAGTGAAACTCTGATATCTTCAAGGATGGTGATAATAACGATGACTACTTCTTCTTGTCTTCCTCTTACTGTTCCTCCTCTTCCTCTTCTAATTCCTCATCCTATTCCTCCTGCTTCTCCTATTTTCATGCTTCTCCTCCTCCTCCTCTTTGTCCTCCTCCTATTAGTAATACTACTACATCTACTACTATCAGAATAATTGTGTCAGTGTCTTAATGGACAGTTTGCTGCAAGAGTCCTGAGCATTGTAGGATGGATCAATTTTTGCAGTGAGTAGGGTCAATAATCATATTGATGTTCTTACCATTAAAAGTGTAAAAACATACCAATGTGAGAATTACTACATTGGTGAACCACTGTAATATTTCTATTGTCATTGGTCTCTGCAAAAATGTGTTTGGAATGGGTAGTTTGAGGTCAAATTAAATATCAACATCTTGGGAATTTTAGAACTAAAAATATACACCTCAAATTGCAATAAAATATAAATCATTTTGTATACTTCAATTCTTTTAACATGAGTATTAAAAAAGGATGTCTGGAAGAGGGAAACACATTTACCAAGCTGAGAAGGAATATCTGTAGACTTGAGGCAATATTTTACCTATGTAGTCAACTTGCCAGGTAAATGTTACTTTTAAAGAAAAAATTCAAAGTTGTAGAACTTAGAAGGAGATTATATTGCCTTCTACAGCATTATGTGGAAGGAAATGATAATGTGACTTGACAAACATAAGCACATTTTCTATTTCTGTAAGAATGCCCACTGCAATATTCCTTTAAAAAATCTATTCAAGAGTTCAACCTGTCTTGACAGCCTGCAAAAATCCGTATCCCAAGAGCTGTTCCACTGACAGAAGAAACCTATCAGTATGGTGCTGTTATCTTGGCTTGCACTACTGATAGCTCAGCTTGCAATGAAAAGGTATTGCTGAGATGAAATATGTAGTGGTCATGCAGCTTAAATCCCACTAGCAAAGAGAAGCAAAGATTGTAGAAAAGCACTAGGAAAAAAAAGATTCAAGGGAGGGGCAAGGAAATATCTTCTTGCAATACAAATTATGTCTCACACAGGGAAGGTAAGAAGTGATAGAGAATTTCGCTCTTTTCTCAATAAAATGTGGATCATAGAGAGTGCAGATACTGGCCTTGAACTATACCCTGCTAGGAAGAGTTAAGCTTTCACACTTTGAAGATGCTGATGAAATCAGCTGTTAGTGGTGCATGAATCTCCCCACAAACTTTGCTGGATTTCTTTCAGTTGATTTAAGAAACATACTCAAAAACAGTATTTCAGAAAAAAAAAAGGGAAATTGAAATTGATATCTGGATGATTCACTGTCATACTAGGCACCAGTTATCTATAAAGTATGATCATAAGGGGCTGCTCTTCTCCCTTCTAACAGTTAAAACTTTACAAGAAAGTCAAAAATCAGCTCATAAGGGGGCAAACTCATTTAGGAGAAAAACAAGCTTACTAAATAGCATCGTAGCATTATCTGAATATTCTAAGCACTTTGCATCTTTCATGAAGTATAATCGAGTTAGTGCCATGGTTGTAACATAGCTACTGTTTTATATGTTTATATTCTTAAATTATAAGTCCTTTGAAAGCAACAAGCACCTCTTAATTATCATTGTACTTCTGAACATGTAAGGCCTAGGGCATTGTACAAAGTAGGAACTCAACAAATATTTAATGGATATGATGGTGTAGCACTCTTCAAAAATTTCTCAATATATAAGTATTTATCGTGCATTCAATGCAAAAAGTACAGTGTACTAGTGTAACAACAAAGGTACTAGCAGCGCTATGAAGGTATAAGAACAACAACACCAGCACACAAGAGGGCTGCTAGCACAGATTTCTTTGATCTGCTTTTCTAAGGAAAGCAACTTTAAGGAGTTTACAATTTCACTTTAATTAAACATACATATATCACTTACTTAGTTCAGGGGGAAAAGTCTTCACCATGAAATTCAAAGAAAATACAAACAGAAATTACAGGTAGAAATTAAATAAACGGAGCAAAGAACACATATCAGCAGACGGGGCTTCTGTCAGTCCATAGCAATGCATATATAGTTACCAGAGAGAGAGAAGCACCAACATATGGGTTTTCAAAGCCAGGGGTCTCCTTAATGGCTACCTAGAGTCTTGTCTGGTCAAATTGTATGAACACTCTTCCAGTGAGTGAGCCCCCCAGCAAAATGCTTACCTCAGGATGTGTGAATATACATATATACATACATACACACATATATATGCATATACATATATATGCATATATATGTATAAATATATATATGTATAAATATAAATATATATATACATATAGACGTACTTCTTCAGGGTCAGAGGGCATCAAAACTATGTTACTCAAATTCATGAGACTTAGGCTTTCTTGTGAGTTAAGCAGGTCATCAGAGACCCTTGATTCAAACAAAAACTTTTTAATGAAACAAAGGCAAGACTCAATCAAAGGCACTTGATTGCCTTAGTGCTCAGAAGCACTCCAAAAGAAAGGAAAAAACATCAAAAAGTCCCACCCTGCTTGCCATTACAAATAGGCAATTTGAAAGAAACAGAAGATATTCTTCTACCAACAAAGAGCTTGCACTGTAATTGTGAAGGCAAGATTAATGCCATTCAGTATGATGTAGTAATAAAAATGAAGACTATGGTGTCTGAGGACATGTGTTTAATCATTGGTTGTTTTGCTAGCTGTGCAATGTGGGGCAAGAGATTTAAATTCCCCTTGCTTTATCTGTAATATGAAAGGGTTGGATTATGTGTTCTCTATGATCTCTCCCAGGTATATATTCAAGAAGATAAGGTGATACATAATTGTGCTGAATTTTATGTTATGAATAAGTGTAAAAGCATTTATTATGGACTCACAATGTAAAAAGCACTTAAATAAGCAGTGCAATACAAATAGAAAAATGAGACAAACCTCACTTTCAAGATCATATTCTAATATGGCAGACAACACATATAGAAGATTTCTACTCTAAATTAAATGACAAAGACTCATTGATATTTAGGGCCTAGAAGCAGGGCAGATGATAATGAACCTTATTTAGTGCCATTCCTAATATAATTCTAAATGGCGTCTAGCTTTTTCAAGCTCCTTCAGCTAATTTGTATGATGTAACTTTGATAAATGGAAACAAAGGGAAATCTACTTCCAGGAGACGCTTAATAATAACAAGCTGGGAGGAGAAAACACTCAGGGTTGGTATGCCAAAGAGAAACATTTACCATTGATACTCAATCTAAGTCAGGAGGGCCCAAAATATATCCATTAAGGGGAACTTTGACAGGGACTTATTGTAGTCCAATATTCACCAAAAGGGCATTACCTCACCCTAGGAGAGTGCATGAAAGGCCTTATACTAAAAAGGCTAGGGTCTCCCATTGCATGTGTGGTCATCTCCAGTCATCCTGATGAATAGCTGGTCACTGTGTCCAGATGGCTCCATTTTCTCCTCCATAAAGTGACGCTGATGACCTTGGAGAACCCTCTCTCACTCAAATCAAAGTCAACTGTAGGTCATGTCATCAGTTCCCTGATGCCATGGTCCTCTTTGAAAATAAAGGACAAACACAACAGTAATCATGAAGTTAAAGTCCTTGGAGAAACTGTAGAACATGTGTGGATATTCATTAACTGGCCCCTTTTGGCTACCCATGTGGTCAAAACTGGGAACTTTGCCTACAGAATATTAAAAGGAAATCTCATAGCTTCTTACATTTCCTCTCTACCTCATTCCTCTTGACCTCATATAATGACTCACTGGTTCATGGCATCTATGAAGAGACAAGGCTATAGGGGGAAAGGACATGGGGATGTTCTTCAGTTTGTGGCCTTTGTGTGTGTTCTTTGCCACTCTGGGTGAAAGGAGTGGTGTGTACATAACCTCATGAGTCTCAAAAGGACTAAAGGACACTTTGGTGTCTCAGCATTCTATTGTGTGTTAGATGTTTTAATTTCCCAGGATTCTAAGCCAGATTTTATAGATAACTCAGCATTGATGTTCCAAGGGACAATTGATGAATTTCTAGACAAAGACTAGTGAAAGCTGATGTAACATATGAACATGGACTTGATTGAGCCAACACTATGTAGGAAATCTACTAAGTCTTGAGATCCTCTTATCACTTATCCATATGCACATATACCCACAGACTGTGGTGGTATAGGAGGAAACATGAAACCAAGTGCTGGAGGTAATTATTGTAGTATGTATTGATGTATCTTTGAAGTATATATCACTTTGGAAAAGAAAATTGGCATCATTAAATGGAACTGAGGTGCTAATCATTGTTCTACTAACAATGTTGGGAATACTTTCAGTAGGGATTGTGAGAAAAGAGACACAATACAAACTCTTCGGAGTATTCTTGATCCCTAAGACATCAATATTGTCAACATCACTCTGGAAGAGAGGGACAAAAGGAACTTGATGCATTACCATATTTGTTTCTGATTTTGAACCATTTAATATTGTCAAGAATTTATTTGTTGAGAAGTTTGAGGGGGAGGGTCATCAGTAGCAATATTTGATAAGGTACAGGGGTTATGGCACTTGCATAGGCAATAACAAGTGTTATTTCCCTAGACAAGGCTAAGCGGTTAGGCTAGAAGTGTTGCTTGATTGTTGTCCTTTGATCTTGAAGAGGACAAAAATGACCAAACTATGTTGGGCAAGGAACAATGCGTTCAAATGTGGCTGAACAGATCATTATGAGCTTTGAAGGCTTAGGTAATCCATATGAACATTTACAATGGAGATATCTCTAAATCATCTACACTGATAATCCATATGAACATTTACAATGGAGATATCTCTAAATTTATACATTTCAAATTTCCTTTTTTTTTGAAAGGATAGAGCAGTTTCATTATGAGAATCGTCTGTATTTTATTTCTATTTTTCCAGAGTAATGATTGAAGCCTGATTTGACTGTGTAGAGCAGGAATAGTTGATTTGCCAAAGAATAGTGTGGTGTCAAAATGGGTAGCTGAAAAATAGTCACTTCTTAGCCACTGTAACTAGAAAATATTCTTCTGTCTGAATGTTACCTACATTGACAGAATAGGTACTACCTTATAATTAAGTCTTGCTCGGGAAATAGTCTTTTTTAAAAAAAAAAAAAGTGCTTGGAGGTACAAATTGTCCAAGTAACAACCAAATGGCATCTACACAAAGAGTTGAACAAATATGTCAAATGATTACAATTTGGTAACTTTCTGAAAAGCTGCAAATCAGGCTCAATGATGCACACTGTTCAACAATTTTCCGTAAGTTGGGGTTCTCCATCCAGGTGCTACTTTCTCCTTGTCATTGATTTGTTTATTTATATCTTCCTCTGTGGAATGGCTTCATTCAGAAATGTAGATTTCCAACTAATTTTTGAGAGGTAAACATACCTCTGAGATTTTACTCGTAAGCAAAGCCCAATAAGAGGGGCCAGAGAGCAAGGAAGTACTGTGGGTGTGAACCTGATAATAACCAGATAATCTTCTTCATGTATCTCCTTAACTTCCACATAACTTTCTGTTACCACTTCCACTTCTTTTAAAATATTGGGCTTCTCTGGGTAATTCGAATTAGATTGAAAACCTCTAGCACTTTCTTTTCCACAATCCAAGGCTGCCAGGCAGCTCCCGGCTCAGAGCAGCTGGAGAGCCACAGAGCCCAGTAAAGCAACCTGGATACTTGTCTATCTTACCACTCCCCCAACCTTGGAATCAGTCCCACCAGAGCCACCTTCTTGCCACCACCCCAGATGACATATTTCAACTTCCTTGTCCCAAGGCAGTGAAGCGAGGAAGCCTAAGGGGCATGGGGAGGGGAGAATGGTCACATTGCTTTTTGAGTTATGGAAATTCTGTCTTGCCCATAGAGAACAGCACATTCTTTGATGTGGATGCACCATGCTGGATGATCTTGTGCCGTTTCTCCCATTTCTCACACACACACACACACACACACACACACACACACACACAAAATCATTTCCATATTTCTTCAGTGAGACCTTGAGAGTGTCCTTCTATCACTTCTTCTGAGCTCCATGTGGATTCTTGCCTTGTGTGAGTTCCCTGTAAAACAGTCTTTTAGGCAAACATACATGTGGCATTACAACAATGTGACCAGCCCATCAGATGATTTGCACTCTCTGCAGTAAGGTTTCAGTGCTTGACAATTCAATTGGAGAAATGACCTCAGTGTTTGTCACTTTATCTTTCCAGATCTCCAGAATCTTTGTAAGACAATTCAAATGAAAGTGATTTCTATTTTCTGGCATGTTTCTGATATGTTGTCCAGGTTTCACAGGCATATAACACTGAGGTCAGCAAAATGGCTCTGTAGATATTCAGTTTGGTAGGCAGCCTAATATCCCTTTTCTCCCTCCCAAATAGAGTTAGTTCCGGCAATGCTTGCATCATCTATGTGTACAATCCCTAGAAAGTGTACTACCAAGGTAAGTGAACTTACACACAGCATTGAAAATTTCTCCATTTGCCTTAAGCAGTGGTTCCACATATGGATGGTATGGTGTTGGCCAGTGAAGAATCTCTCCATCCACTTGTAGTCTTTTGAGGTTAAATAATTTACTACTAGTGTGATAACTGACCTCAATGCTATTTTCCTCATAGAAAGAATCTGACAACATTATTGAAAATATATTAAAAAGCATGGGAGCAGCATTCATCTCTGCTTTACTCCATAGGTAACTGCATGTGAGGGTATTCAGAAAGGACTAATACCTCTGGTGTGTTTTTCAGGGCTGTTTTCTAACTTTGGAATCCGTCAGATTCAACCAACATTTACATGTATCTCCAAGAAACTGTTTCATGTGCAGCTGCTACTCCCCAGTAAACCATTTTGGCAGACAGGCAAAACCAGGTTAAGAATAACTAAGGGGTCTCAATTCCATATGTAAGTTATAGGATATCTACCCCAAGGATGTGAAGACTTCCTCTGGTGGTATAAGTGGATGAGAACAATTTGGCTAGAAGTATTCTAGATCTGGAGGAGGGAAGAAACATTGCTATTATCCTTAAATAATTAAAATGCAGAATCCTGGACTACCTTCACTAATGTCAAAGGGGAAGTATTAATTTCTCTTCTCTCCCCCTCAGTTGGCCCTAAAATATCAAATTTATAAACTTTAGTTGGTGTTTTTTTTTTTTTAGAAGAGATGGATCAATGAAGTAGATGAGGCTTAAATTGAACTTTAAAGGATGGGTATGTTTTGGGTAGGTGGAGAAAAGAGATAATATTCTACTTAAAAACAATAATGTGAAAGGAAGCACATATATAAAAAAATTAATGATAGATGTAATTTTAAAATTTGATAAATTTATTTAGTATTTTATGGTCCCGGTTACATGTAAAAATAATTTTTAACATTCGTTTTTAAAATTCTGAGTTCCAAATGGTCTCCCTTCTTCCTTACCCACCCTCTCCCCATTAAGACGATTAGCCATTCGATATAGGTTATTCATGTGTGGTCATGCAAAAACATTTCCATAGCAGTCATGTTGTGAAAAAAATAGACCAAAAAAATCCTCAAGAAAAATAAATTTTTAAAAAGCATGCTTCAATCTATATTCAAACAGCATCAGTTCTTTCTCTGGGAATGGATAGCATTTGTCAGCATAAATCCTTCAGAGTTGTCTTAGATCATTGTATTGCTGAGAAGAGCTAAGTCATTCACAACTGATCATCTTACAATATTGCTGTTATTTTGTATACAGTACATTTCACATTGCACCGGTTGATGTAAGTCTTTCTACTTTTTGAGAGCATTCTGCTCATCATTATACAATAATGTTCCATCATAATCACATATCACAATTTGTTCAGCCATCCTCCAACTGATGAGCATCCCCTCAGTTTCCAATTCTTTGCACCAGAAAAGAGCTAGACAGGTGTAATTGTTTGCACTCTTTCCATTTATTGTTCCTAATCTTGTTCTTTCTTCTATCCATTTATATTGGTGAAAATATCAGTAGATATATTTAGATTAAATAGGTCCTCATTATCTTTTTTCTGGACTATTGAAATAGTCTTTGAATTGGTCTCTCTCACTAATGGCTCTCCCCTTACCATTCCATCTTTTTCATAGCTGCCAAATTTATTTTCCCTAAGTACAGTTTTGACCACATCACTCTATTGCTCAGAAAACTCCAATGTCTCCCCTTTGCCTCTTCAGAATTCCAGAGTTCTATGTTTTACATTCACAGTCCATTGCAATCTGACTCCAGTCTATTTTCCAGGCTTATTAAATATTTCCTCAATCCACAAATTCTACCTTCCGGCCAAATTGACATACTTAATTCTTCTTATATACAATATTTCTTCTACCTTTTCTTCTTTTGCAGAATCAGGTTTGAAATGACTCTCTTTTCAAACTTACCTCTAAGAATCCCTAGTCCCCTTAAGAGCTCAGTGAAAGTGTAGTCTTCTAAGGTCTTTCCTGATCTTTCTCTTCTAGTTTCTATTGCCTTCTGCAAATAATTTGTATTAATTGTGTTTGTGTGTATTCAGATACAAAAACTTATACACAGACATATTTATATAACCTCTACAAGTATACACATTTTGGTCTTATAGACTGTAAGCACCTTGTCTTATAGACTGTAAGGAATGTTTTATTTTTCCATTATATCCTCTAGAAAAATGCTGGAATGTGACTCACAATAACCATTTAATAAATGCTTCTAGATTGATTGTCTCATTACAGTATATTGCATAGGTGAAAGGAGAATTTAATTTCCTTCTCAATTTAACTTATACAATTGTTTCTTCATGAGCCAAGAAGAGTAATTGAGCTCCTAGATACTAAGATATATAGAGGTACAATAGATAATTTTCTATTTCATTCTCCCTTCTGCAATTACAAAGAATGTCACCTCAAAAGCATAATAATAAAGTTCAATATAGAGAAAATTCACTTCTACACTTCCTACCTTGCCACTTTGATTCAAGTCTCTATACAAATTCAATAATTCCCCCACCTGCACTTGGCAGCCTACACAGTTTCTGACTCTTGACATTTTTCAATCCCACTTCTAAATGGCATGGACAAGTGTCAAAATGGGAAAATTTGGCAGTAACTGCAAGCTCTAAAAAATACCTGAGTGCCAGTCATCTACATCCAGTTTTCACAGTTATGATCCCTAAGGAAGTAGTAGTGAAACAGTAAGAGCCAAGTAAATGATGTCTAGAGATGTGCATATAACACTGCCAAGAAATTCAAAATCAGAAAATATCCCCTTTAATTTTGAGAAAATGAATCTAAATCAAAATTGTTTACATAAACAGTAATTCATTTTTATATAGTACTATGAAATTTTAAAAGTACTTTTATCACTAGGTGTGAGATAGGTAGGGAAAATATTATCATTTCCATTTTACAGATGATGTATCCGAGAGGTTAGGTGAGGTGGCCCATGGTGCCCCAGATAATAAGTTTGTAAGGCACGATTCAAACTCAATATTTGCCTCAAAGTGTATTACTCTCTCCAGCAAACCATGAGTACTATATTTATTAATAAATATAATTTTATACTTGATATTTTGAAACACTGATGATTTAAACAGTGAAAGTATTTCCTCCCTTTTTCTTTCTTTCTTTCTTTCTTTCTTTCTTTCTTTCTTTCTTTCTTTCTTTCTTTCTTTCTTTCTTTCTCTCTCTCTCTCTCTCTCTCTCTCTCTCTCTCTCTCTCTCTCTCTCTCTCTCTCTAACACACACACACACATACATGCACACACACACCATCTCTTCAGAGGGAGTTTTGCTGATTTTGTCTCAATAATTATCACACTAATGAGTAAGGATCACCCGATTTGAGTGATGTAGAGTTTTCATGTTCTTAATAAACAGTCAATAAATTATTTCTGCTCCTTGGTATGACATTGGCCTATATAGGTAAAAGATTTAGATTTCCCTATTTTTCAAGGATGTTGCCATTCCCACAGCAATCCATAATTTTTCAACCACTCAAGAAATAGTCATAGTTGGAATGGAATAAGAAAACATTGAAGAAATTGCCAATGTCATCACTAGCCAAGAAGCAGATTTTTGTTGCAGAAATGATTTCTGCAGAAATTCTGCAGTGCACTCCAGGATTGATTGTGCTCATAATAATATATGGTCTGATTTTAATACTGTGTGTTTTATTTTATTAGTGTAGACAGTTGAAAAACAATTACAGTAGATGCTTTTAGTTTATTAGAAGTGTTATATTCTAACAGTATACAACAGCAAAACAAAATACAAAGACTGATAGATCTATGAAGTTAGATTGTTTAGTTAATAGGAAGTGATTGTATAAAATAATGACGTCTCAAAAAGATATTGTATTGTAAAATAGAACTTTCTCAAAGAATTGGCAAGGACAATTTATAACCATAATAGTCCTTAAATGCAAATCACCAATAAAGATATGGCAAAGAAGGCAAATGGGAAATGGCAAATGGGAAATATAAGTTTGTATCAAATCAAAAACCAGAACAGAAAATTCTTACATTGTTTTAGAATAATAAACTCTCTAAGACTGTCTATCAATTCATTTCAATAAAATAAAATCTTCTGGAATATAAATTTATTGAAAATAGGAACAACACCTAAGACAGGATTGAGCAGGACAAAATTCTAAGCACCACATGGACAACATTCATAATTTTAATGCATTAAAAAAAGAAAATGGTGCTTTTATCCTTCCTTTGCTTTGCAGAATCATATGCATTCTGATAGAAGGGAAAAATATTAATTGCTATTTGAGGGTAAACATCTCCCTCTTCTGGACTTTCCATTAAATTCAGGAAACTTAAGGTTTTAGATTCAAAAGAAGAATAAGTGTTTGGTTTCCCACACACATATTGCATCAGGAAACCTATCATGAAATCTTTAAATCTAGCATGTCATTAGCTTGAAGAAGTACATAGAATATTGATTTTCCTTCTCTTTACTTTAAGATTACTTGCATGCTAAGGAATTGTTTTGCTTATTTCAGTGTGAATGTTAAGTCTTAAATGTTTCTTTTAAATAAACATAGATATTGATCATTTATTTTATTTCTCTCAAATTATTAAAGACAAATTAGAACTGATTCTTTTGGTAGTTTTGAATTCAATGTTTTAAATCTCTCTACATATTAAAATTGTTAATAAGTATACATTATATAAAAGACAGGACTAAGAAGGACTAATTTCAGTCTAGTCTTCTTTATTTTATCCCTCTAAGAAGCAAATATTTCCAAATTGGAATTAATGGAATCTGGTGATATTGTCTATGTTGGCTGGTGTATGTTTGAATTACAAAGCTCATCAAATATCATCTGATCCTAATCAGCATATCTATTACTGACATAAAATGAAGGAGACTGTGGAAAGCAACTTGCGAATGTGTCAAAAGCTGCATATCTATGCGGAATTTACTAAGGTAACTGAACACAAACACATTACACTTAAAGTGTTTCATTCTGAGTTCCTGCTGATATTTTTAATAAGCAGGTCACTAGCAAGGGGCTAAGAATATATCAAAAACTCTGTCAAGAGCTTGTTAGTTGACTGACTGATTCATTTTAAAGAAGAGATTCCCCAAATGGAATTGGATACCCTCAAGTAAAATTTTTGAATGTTGGAATTTCTTGCAGAAGGATGACAGCCTTTGCCTAGGGAGAGGAGAATAAAAAAAAAAATAAAAAGCCAAGCATGGGAGGTATTGATTAGGAGGAAAGCATCAAGTAGTATAAGTGTTTATGGAGGGAAAATAGGAGTTTAACTGTGAATATAGAGAAGATGTAGGAAGAGAAGATAACCGAATCCAAGGGGTAAAAATAAAAAGTATTAAGAAAGTTTAGCTAGATTCTAATTAATATTCTCAATACTGAGTTGGAAGACTAAAGTAAATATATGACAGAAAAGTTTAGGTGGCACAAGAAATAAAACAGTCCATTATTAGAAGCTAGACTAGAACTGAAAAACTCCTGTTCAAGATCTCATGGAATTCCCAAGATACCATTTCAGCATGTAAGCCAACAATTTCTTATTTCTTATTGTCATTATTTAACTGGCCTAAAGCCATTTGTGGTCAAACATCTATTTTTTTAGAGCTTCTTTTTTTTAGTATTTCATTTTTCCACAGGTACATGCAAAAACAATTTTTAAAATTCATTTATAAAACTTTGGATGCCAAATTCTCTCCTTTCCTCCTACCTATCTACCCACTCCCCCCATTAAGAAGGCAAGCAATTAAATATAGGTTATATATGTGTAGTCATGCAAAATATATCCATAATAGCCATGTTGTGAAAGAAAACAGAATAAGAAGAGAAAAAGAAAGTTAAAAAAAAGTGTGCTTCAACGTATGCTCAGACACCATTGGTTATTTCTCTGGGAATGGATAGCATTTTTCATTTTAAGTCCTTCAGAGTTGTCTTGGATTGTTGTATCGCTGAAAATAGCTAAGTCATTCACAAATAATCACCTTATAATACTGCTATTACTTTATATACAGTACATTTCACTTTGCACAGGCTCATGTAAGTCTAAGTTTTTCTGAAAGCATGCTACTCATCATTTCTTATATTACAATAGCATTCCATCATTATCACATTCCGCAACTTGTTCAGCCATCCCCCAATTGATAGATATCTCCCCAAGTTATAATTCTTTGCCCCCAGAAAACTGCTGTTAAAATATTTTTTGTGTATATACATATATATATATACATATATATGTGTGTGTGTGTGTGTGCATGCGTGTGTGTATACATGTGTGTTATATGTGTATATATGCATACATATATATATATATACATATGTAATATAATATCATATCTAGGTCAAAGGGTATGCATCATTGTATAGCCATTTGGGCATAGTTTTGTATTGCCCCACTGAATGGTTGAATCAGTTTACAACTCCACCAACAGTGCATTAAAATCATTTTTCCTACATCCCCGCCAACATTTATCATTTACCTTTTCTGTCCTATTAGCCTATCTAATGTGTATGAGGTAGTACCTCAGAATTGCTTTAATTTTTGTTTCTCCAATCACTAGTGAGTTAGAGTATTTTTGTTCACATGGCAATATATAGCTTTGATTACTTCACTATAACAACAATGTTGCTAGCAGCTGTTGTGCGGATGAAAGACCAACAACAAAAGCACATAGGAGGGCTGCTAGCACAGATTCTCTGATCTGCTTTTCTAAGGAAAACAACTTTAAGGGGTTAACAATCTCACTTTAATTAAACATACATATACCATCCACATAGTTCAGGGAGAAAAGCCAGCACCCCAAACTTCAGAGAAAATACAAAAAGAAATTACAAATAGAGACAACATAAACAGACCAAATAATAATACATAGTTACCAGAAAGGTACCAACATCTGAGTTTTTCAAAGTCGGTGGGGGTGGTTGGGGGTGCTGCTTCAATGGCTACCCAGAGTCTCATCATAAACACTCTTTCAATGATTGTGCCCCCAAAGGCAAAATGCTAACCACTGAGTTTATATACACTTCTTCATGGTCAAAGGGCATCACAAACATGCTATTCAGACCCACGTGACTTAGACCTTCTTGTGACCTAAATGCTTGCTCAGGGTCAGAGGGCTGAAGTAAGCTTTCCTTTGACATAAGCAGGTCATCAAAGACTCCCAATTCAATCAAAGATTCCTTAGTGCTGAGAACCACTCCAAAACAAAGACAACAAGAAGTCCACTTTGCTTTCCACGGCTTTCGAAAAGCAAAACTTATCAAAGGTACTTGATTACCTCAGAATTCCAAGAGAAAACAGTAAAAACAAGTCCCACCTTCTGATCATAATATTCATCTCTAAACTTATCATATTTTTTGATCATTTATTAGTTGAGGACTGGCTTTTATTCTTATAAATTTGACTCAGTTCTCTATATGTTTGAGAAAGAGGCCTTTATCAGAAAAAAAAAAACTTGCTTCCAAATTTTTTTTCACAGTTACTATTGATAACTATACTGACCTCCATCCTATTCCCTCCCCATTTTTTTCTATTTTCTCTCTCTTTTCACCTTGTCCCTTTCCCAAACTGTTTTGCTTCTCCCTACCCTCTCTCCAAATTTTCCCTCCCTTTTCTTATCCCCTTCTGCTCCTACTTTTCTATAGGGTAAGATGGATTTCTATACCCCATTGCCCATGTGTCTTATTCTCTCTTTGAGCCAATTCTGATGAAAGTAAGATTCACTCACTCCCCCTTATTTTCTCCCTCTTCCCCTCTACTGTAAAAGATTTTCCTTACGTCTTTTATGTGAGATGATTCACTCCCATTCTGTCTCTCTCTCCTTCTCCCAGTACATTCCTCTCTCAGACCTTAATTTTGTTTTATAGATATCATATCTTTATATTCAACTCACACCTGTGCCCTCTGCCTATAATTACTCCTTCTATCTACCCCAATAATGAGAAAGATGTTATGAATTACAAATATCATCTTCCCTCGTAGGAATGTAAAAGTTTAACCTTATGTAGTTCCTTGTTGTAATGGTAAGAGGGGTGGGAATTTTATTTTTTACTGTTTTCTCTTTTGGAATATTAAGGTAATCAAGTACCTTTGAGTCTTGCCTTTCAAATGTAATTGCAAGCAAAGTGGGACTTTTTGCTGTTTTTGTTTGAGTGCTTCTCAGCACTGAGATAATACGGTGCCTTTGAGGAATCTTGCCTTTGCTTCTTTGATTGAATCAAGAGTCCTTGATGACCTGCTTAAGAAACAAGAAATTCTATTTCACATGGGTTTGAATTGCATGGTTGTGATGCCCTCTGATCCTGAGAAGGGTATATAAGATCTGAGGTTGGTATTTTGTTTGGGGGCTCTCACTCACTGGAATCATGTGATTTCACCAGACAAGTCTCTGGGTAGTTGTCACAGAGCTTTCCAGCTTTGAAAACCCAGATGTTGCTTCTCTCCCTGGTAACTACTTAAGTATTGCTTGGACAGACAGCTAGAAGCTTGTCTGCTGTTTTGTGTTATTTTCCTGTTTATATAACTTCTTGTAATTTCCGTTAGTGTTTTCTCAGAAGTTCAGGGCGCTGATGTTTCCCCCTGAACTAAGTCAATGATATATATATATATATATATCAATATATATATATATATATATATATATGTTTATTTAATGTGAGATAATTATCGCATTAAAGTTGCTTTCCTTAGAAAAGCAAATCAAAGAACCTGTGCTAGTAGCCTTCCTGTGTGCTGGTCTTATCGGCCTTACACCTCCACAGCAGCTACTAGCAACATTGTTGTTACACTTGTGATTTTCCTTTCCTGTTTACCTTTTTAGCCTTCCCTTCCGTCTTATATTTGAAAGGCAAATTTTTTATTCAGCATTGGTCTTTTCATTAAGAATGCTTCAAAGTCTTCTATTTCATCGAATTTCCATTTTTTTTCACATGAAGGAATACACTCAGTTTTGCTGGGTAGGTTATTATTGGCTGTAATCTTAGTTCTTTTGCTCTCCAGAATATCATATTCCAAATCCTCTGATCCTTTAATCTAGAAGCTGCTAGATCTTATGGTATCCTGACCGTGGCTCCAACATAGTTGAATTATTTCTTTCTGGCTGCTTACAATATTTTCACCTTAATTTGGGAACTCTGGAATTTAGCTATAATAGTCCTGGCAGTATTCACTTTGGGATCTCTTTCAGGACATGATCAGTGGATTCTTTCAATTTCTACCTAACTCTCTAGACCATTAGCAAAGTTCGCCTTGATAATTTTTTGAAAGTTATCTAGGTTCTTTTTTTTTAACATGGTTTTCAGGCAGTCCTATACTTTTAAAATTATTTCTCCTGGATGTATTTTCCAGGTCAGATGTTTTTCCAGAGAGATATTTCACATTGTCTTCTATTTTTTGATTCTTTTGGTTTTGTTTTATAATTTCTTGATTTCTCATAAAGTCATTAGATTACATTTCTTCCATTCTAATTTGCTTTGCTGTACTAGTGCTCCTCTTCTCCCTGGGACTGCCACCCAGGGCTGCAGCCTGGACCTAAATATGGGCAAAGCAACAAAGTACTGAGCCCAGTGCTGGCAAAGAGACTCCAGTATTCTTCTTCTTCTAACCAGCAGTTCATCCCCCAAACTGTCTGTGGACTGAGAGCTTCAGAAGCAACCACTGACCTTGCTGCTGCTGATTCAGTCACTCCCAATCCCTGTTCCTGGTTTGCTGGGGCATAACTATGCTGGCACAGCCTACAAGACTCTATTCCATTCTTACCCAAGTGGGACAGACTTTCCTGATGACAGTCTAAGTTGTCTTTGGTGTCTGTCTCCTGAGAGCTCTGGAAATCACCATGATTGTTCATGATTCAGTCACCCAGAGGCCTTCTTTTGGTTTGCTGGGGTTGGATCTAAGTTGGTACAGAACATGCTGGACTGTGCTACTTTTTCACCCTGTTGCAACATACTCTTCTTGCTGATCTTCCAAGTTATCTTGGGCTGGAAATTTGTTTCACCCCATCTCTGCGTGGGTTCTGCTACTGTAGAATATGTTTAGAGTAATTTTTAAAGGTATTGGAGGGGTTTGAGGGAAAGCTCAGGTGAGTCTCTGATTTTACTCTGACATCTTGGCTCTGCCTCTTTATACATCTTTTAGATGATAGATCTTAAACAATTCTTCCAGTCTCCTTGGTAATATGGTATAGTATGCAGGAGTGTAGTAGGAAGGCCGAATTTATGATCTCAAATATAATCATGTATATGTTATAATGGTCCAAAATCGCAAGGTATGAGAGATTCTCTAAGGAGAAAACAACAAGAAATTTATTTAGGCCCCACCTCAGCAGAAACTTGAACCAGCCTCCCCATTCCAACATCTTGACAAAAAGACTCCAGGCCCAGAAAGCCCATCTCACAAGAGCAACCAGGAGGCCCCAGAAAAACAAGATAGTATTTAGCCAAATCATTTTCACTGGCGTGACTCACATTCCTGCTCGCACTCGGGTAAGCCCTGCTTCCGCAGCTTCCTGCTTCTGCAGCTTCTGGCTGCCACAGCTTCCGCCTCCCCTGAAGTTGTCTCCTGGTTCACCCCTCCTCGCAGCCGAGCTTCCGGCATTCTCAAGCCCCGCCTCAATGACCAGAGACCATTGGTTCCCGAGCTGGCCCCTCTTAAGTCACCAATCCACACCCACACAGGTTTCACACCTGACAGGGCCCTGGGCCTGGGGCTTAGCACTTAACAGCTAAAGTACTTCCAGTCAAAAGAAACAAAAGCCATGCTAATGAGACAATTTTGCTTAACAACACAAGGAGTCAAAAACATGCACAGAAATACTTCCAAGGATAGCCCAAATCAGGTTAAAATGTAAATGGGAAATATTTAACTAAATAAAAAATTCAATGGGACGTTGTTAATGTCTATACGATACATAATTTTGTCAGTCAATATGTGACCCACAGGAATATTTATGTATGATTTATTGGCTTTCTTTCTATTTGAATATGTCTGTAGTGTGTGAAACCACACCATGTCTCTCTTCATTGTCCTTTGAGTCACCCACAATTTATTCTTTAGAGAATGGGTCACTTATTCCCAACTTTATAGTTTCATTATATTTTTCTTCATCCCATACTCTATAGTTTAATCAATATGATCTTATTTCTGTCACACATGGCACTTCAAATTCCATGAAGTGTTGTCTTTAACATCTGGAATTACTTTAAAAATAATTTGCATTTATACTTTAAAAAAAAGACTTGATTTCTCTATCTTGCCCAAGTTGGAAGTGTATGGATCATTAATAATGGGCCCAATATCACATTGATCTACATGGGGACTCTGACTTGCTCCATTTTGATCCAGACCATTTTTCCCCTATTTAAGTAACCTGATTCCTCCTCACGTTTCCCATTCAAGGGAGGCTCACCATATTAATGTTGAACTTAGTATGGACAATGATCACCATGGTCTACTAAAACTTGGAGATCCTTCACTTAAGTGATATGCTATCCTCAGACTCTATAGGAACTGGAACCACAGGCAGGCACCACCATCCTTAGTCATACATATATTTATACGTGCACAATTTATCATCATTTTATTGTGTCCTAGTCTTTGCATCCTAAGTGCTTACCATAGAAGTTGGCACATTGAAATAATGATACACAGTCAGTAAACTGTGATACATTGTTTTACGAGGTTCTATGCTTGGAACCTCTTTTATCAATACAGACCACCACTTACCCTTTAATTTATTTTCTTAGATAATTATCTACAATACTGAAAGATTAAGATAGTCAACTGGTGTCACACAACAAGTTTAAGTCAGAAGTTAGACTTGAACACTGATCTTCCTGGCTATCTATTCACTGTGCCATGGAACTTCTCATTTGGCACATAGTAAGAATTTTTTAAAGACTTATCCATTGATTAATTGAAAAGTTTTGACAGTAGAAGTCTTGTGTTTTTTTTTAAGCTGAAAACATGTATGCTTTCAACTATAATGATATTACATGATCCTCAGTCATTCTACCATGATAGTTGTTAACCTCCTAACATTTCTTAGCTTACTAAGGTCTTTCTTAAACCATGGTGTCCTAAACTGAACAAAATACTTCTGATGCAATCTAGTCAGGGCTTGGTATAGCAGACCTATCTCCTTATTTACCAGGTTTGGAGTCAGGAAGAGGTACCTTCCTGAATTAAAATTTGGCCTCGTAGAGACAGAGATAAGGTGGCAGAATAAAGGCAGGGATGCACTCGAGCTCTCCCCTTTATGCCTCCAAATGTCATTAAATAATCACTCTACATACAGTGGCAGAACCCACAAAAAGATGGAATGAAACAATTTTCCATCCCAAGACAACTTAGAAGGTCAATGGGAAAGGTCTATTGCTCCAGGGTGAGAGAGCAGTACAGTTTAGCACAGGGTATACCCACAAAGCCTCAGCTCTAGCAAACCTGGAACAGGCCTCTAGGGGACTGAATCAGTGGCAGTAGTGATGGTTTCCAGACATCCTCCAAATTCCTCTTTCAGAATTTAACTACAATATTCCTTGGAGTTTCTATTTTGTGATCTCAGGAGGTGATGGGTAGATTCTTCCAATGGCTATTTTGCCCTCTGGTTCTAGGATATCAAGGCAGTTTTCTTTGATAATTTGTTGAAAGATTCTGTCTAGGCTTCTTTTTTTGATCATGGCTTTCAGGTAGTCCAATAATTCTTAAATTATATCTCCTAGATCTATTTTCCAGGTCAATTGTTTTCCCAACAATATATTTTCTATTTTCTTCCATTTTTTTCATGCTTTAATTTTGTTTGACTGATTCTTCATGTCTCATAGAGTCATTAGCTTCCACTTGCACATTCTAATATTTGAGAAATTGTTTTCTTTGCTTAGATTTGGTACCCTCTATTTCATTAATCCAATTCTACTTTTTAAGCAGTTCTCTTCTGTGATTTTTTGTTTCTCCTTTTCCACTCTGCTTTCTAAGTAGTTATTTACCTGTTGTTTTCCCATTTGGTCAAGTGTTTTTTTTTTTAAGGAATTATTTTCTTTAGTCAATTTCTGTCCTTCCTTTTTCAAATTGTTGACTCTCTCTTGAATAGCTCTCATTTCTTTTTCCGCTTTTGTTCTACCTTTCCCAATTGACTTTTAAAGTCATTCTTGAGCTCTTCCAAGAAGGTATTTTGGTCTTGAGACCAATTCATATTCACCTCTGAAGTTTTGGATGTAGGTATATTGACTATGTTGACCTCCTCTGAGTTTGTTTGGATCTTCCCTGGCTGATAGAAACTGTCTATGATCAGTGTTTGTTTTTGCCTTTTGCTCATGTTATTTGCCTACTGCCTCACTTTTGAAGTTGAGCTCTACATCTGTTGCACAGTGGTCACTGTCCCTAGCTTCTTGTGCTGGGGGCCATGGCCCTGGTCATTAGCTTTGTGTGCTAGGGCCAGAGGTGCTAGCAGCTGGGGCTGTAGGTGTCTGGCATCTCATCTAATCCTGGGATGGGGTCTTAGTAGTGATGTCTGGTGTGTATTGAGGTCAGGTGGGGTTTTTCTGCATTTTCTTGGGCCTGTGCTGGAGCACATGGAGTTCTGGATGCTGGAGGACACCTGCTCACCCAGGGCTACACAGAAGCATGTGATGGTTTTAAGAGCTAGAGTATGCTGGTTCCCCTCTATGCTAAGGCATGCGAGGAGTTCTGGTATTGGAGTTTATATGCTCCATGACTCTGGGGTTTAGGATCTCCTGCTGGGTTCCTGAGGTGGGGCTTGATGCTCACTTGCTAGAATGCACTCCTCTTTTCCAGAAATGAGACAGACATTCCTTGCTGCTCCTCCATGCCTCCTCGGCTAAAAGACTGCTCCACCCTGTCTTTCTCCTGGCCCCAATGTTCCAGGATTTCCTGGGGCACTATTTTCTGGTTATTCAGAGACAGATATAGGGAAGCAACAATGATTTACTTCTTTTTCTGCCATTTTAGCTGCCAGAAGTCCTTCAAGCACCTTCCTCTTGCCAGGAGCTGGACTAAGTGTTGGTGATACTATTAATAAGGAGAAACTATTTAATCTTTCCTAATACCTTCATGTGTTGTATATATGTCTCCCTTATATTATCCTCAACATATCTTTGAATCTAATAGAAATATTTCATGTTGAGACTGACACATACATGCAATACACATATCTGGATTCCACAGATAGAATTCAAGGGCAAAAATTATTATTTTTTTTCACTTTATGTGCTCCTCCACTAGCACCATACCTAGCACATAGTTGGCCCTTAAAGAGTGCTTATTGATTGATTGAAATTTGGTGAAGATCTTTACTGAATAAAAAAATAAATATTGAAAAGAGGTTGTTTTTTTTTCCCTTTAAAGGGTTACATATCATCTGTTCAGTTATCAAAATATGGACAAAACGGAGGGAACTGAAAAAATAATTTTGTTTTCTTTCTCAGAGTTCATTTATCCATGATGGGGAGCTATGAGGATGGGGAATGGAGCAAAGATGGTGGCTAGAAAGCATGGACTTGCTTAAGCTCTCCCCTATATCCCTCCAAATACCTGTAAAAATGGCTCTGAACAAATTCTAGAGCTGTGGAACATGTGAATTAGCAGAGGGAAGCAGAGCTCCAGCCCAGGAAAGTCTGGAAGGTCACTGGGAAGAATCTATCACATGGAGCTGGGAGCAGCATGGAGCACAGCCCAGTGTGAGCTGCACCAGGACCAACCAGAAAGAGAGCCAGGTGGCCATAGCTCCATGATTCAGTGAGCTGTGACAGTTACCAAACTTCTCAACCCACAAATGCCAAAGCCTAAAGGGCAGATTAGTGGGAAAAACGGCTGGAACAGAGTGAAAGGAGTATGAGGTCAGCCCCAGCCAGGAGGGCAAGGAGGTGGTGCAGCTCTGGGACTGCTTATAGGATGCCAGCTGCAGTTTCTTCTGGACAAAGGACCACCCCATGGGTTAAGCGGTGGATCAGAGTGGGAGTGCAGAGCCTGCTTGGATGTGGGTTGTGATCCAGGTTGGAGGTTCTTGGGGGAAGAAGATCACTGGTGTGGCAAAGCTTGCTGTGTAGAAATAGCTCTGAAAACAGCAGCATTTGGCCCCTCAATCTTGGGACGAATACTCTCTAATCTACAAGCAGTCATACACTGACAAAAAGCTCAGGGGACAAGTAGTTGGCTGGGAACACAAAAAGGCATTGAAAATTGACTTTAGAAACTTTTTTTTGAGGACAAAGAAGACCAAAACATACAGCCAGACGAAGTCAACAACATCAAAGAGCCCACATCAAAAGCCTCCAAGAACAATACGAATTGGTCTCTGGCCATGGAAGAGCTCAAAAGGGATTTGGAAAAGCAAATAAGAGAAGTAGAGGAAAAAATGGGAAGAGAAATGAGAGTGATGAGAGAAAACCATGAAAACCAAGTCAATGACTTGATAAAGGAGACCCCAAAGAATACTGAAGAAAATAACACCTTAAAGAATAGACTAAACCAAATGCCAAAAGAGCTCCAAAAAGCCAAAGAGGAGAACAATGCCTTGAAAGGCAGAATTAGCCAAATGGAAAATGAGGTCCAAAAGACCACTGAAGAAAATACTACCTTAAAAATTAGATTGGAGCAAGTGGAAGCTAGTGTCTTTTTCAGAAATCAAGATATTATAAAACAGAACCAAAGGAATGAAAAAAATGGAAGATAATGTTAAATATTTCATTGGAAAAAAACAATGACCTGGAGGATATATCCAGGAGAGATAATTTAAAAATTATTGGACTACCTGAAAGCCATGATCAAAAAAGAGCCTAGACATCATAGTTCAAGAAATTATCAAGGAAAACTGCTCTGATATTATAGACCCAGAGGGCAAAATAGAAATTGAAAGAATCTACTTATCATCTCTTGAAAAAGATCCCAAAAAGAAAACTAGGAATGTTGTCAACAAATTCCAGAGTTCCCAGATCAAGGAGAAAATACTGCAAGCAGCCAGAAAGAAACAATTTGAGTATTGTGGAAACACAAGATCTAGCAGCTTCTATATTAGCGGATCAAAGGGCTTGGAATAAGATATTCTGGAGGTCAAAGGAGTTGGGATTGAAACCAAGAATCACTTACCCAACAAAACTGAGTATAATGCTCCAAGGCAAAATATCAATCTTCAATGAAATAGAGGACTTTCAAGATTTCTCAGTGAAAAGACCAGAGCTGAATAGAAAATTTAACTTTTGAACACAAGAATCAAGAGAAGCATGAAAAAGTAAAGAAGAAAGAGAAATCACAAAGGACTTACTAAAGTTGAACTGTTTTGCTTACATTCCTACATGGAACGATGATGTATGTAATTCATGAGACTTTTCTCAGTATTAGGGTAATTGAAGGAATATACATATACATAGAGAGAGGGCACAGGGTGAGTTGAATATGAAGGGATGATATCTAAAAAAAATAAAAATTAAGACATGAGAGAGGAATATATTGAGAGAGGGAGAAAGGGAGAGACAGAAAGGGGTAAATTATCTCACATAAAAGTGGCAAGAAAAAGCAGTTCCGTAGGAAGGGAAGAGGGGGCAGGTGAGAGAGAACGAGTGAATCTTGCTCTCATCAGATTTGACTTGAGGAGGGAATAACATACACCCTCAATTGGTTATCTTACCAATTGAGTAGGGGGGAGGGGACAAAAGTAGTGGGGTATGATAGAAGGGAAGGCAGATAGGAGGAAGAAGTAATAGAGAACAAGGACTTTTGAAAAGGGACAGGATCAAGGGAGAAAAATCAATAAAAGGGGACAGGATAGGATGGAGGGAAATATAGTTAGTCTTTCACAACATGACTATTTATGGGAGTGTTTTGCATAATGATACATGTGTGGCCCATGTTGAATTGCTTACCTTCTTAGGCAGGGTGAGTGGGGAGGGAAGGGGGGAGAGAATTTGGAACTCAAAGTTTTAAAAGAAGATGCTCAAAAAAAGTTGTTTTTTTTTTGCATACAATGGGGAAATAAGAAATACAGGCAATGGGGCATAGAAATCTATCTTGCCCTACAAGAAAGTAAGGGGAAAAGGAATGGGGGGGAGGGGAAAGTGGATGACAGTAGGGAGGGCTGACTGGAGAATGGGGCAATCAGAATATATGCCATCTTGGAGTGAGGGGGGGAGGGTAGAAATGGGGAGAAAATTTGTAACTCAAAATCTTGTGGAAATCAATGATGAAAAGTAAAAAAAAATATTAGATAATAAAAAAAGCCTATGTAATTGTCTCAAGGCAAACCAGCCTGCTTTCCTCCTCTGTTTCTGGGCCTAATACATTATCTGTTTGCAATGTGTTCAAGAAGTGTGTGTGGCTGTATTACGAATTCAACAAAACAATAAAATGAACATTACTGTATATTAAGAATAGAAAAAAAAAGAAGCTATGATGATGGCAGTGACCTAAAACATTGTCCCTCCTGCTTCCTATGGGCACTTAAGGCATCTTCCAAATAATCAGATAAATTAATGTTTTTTTTTTCCAGTAGACTACATAGGACTTAATAATGTGAAAATGACGCAAAGACACTTTAAATTCTGTATTATCAGTAAGAAACAAATTGAATTTATGAATATTTGATACTTTGTGGAGGCTCTACTCAATATTGGAGAGTATAATTGGAAAAAGGACTGACAGAATAATAGGAGAAAAACATAAAGAAGGCAAGACAAATGGCATCAGTTCAAATTTAGCATGAGGCCATCAGAGAAGTGAAATTTCCTTATTTTTAGGGTATATAATAGCAAGATAACAACCATTTTCTATTATGCCTAAAATAATTTTATTATATATATATATACATATATATATACATATATATATGTATATACACATAAATATTTTTTTCTGGCACACTGATGTGTGGCATCAGCAAATTCATTTCCAAGGACCAGAAAATGTTTTGATAAGACTAATCTATAAATGGGGGGGGCAGGGGAAAGTCATTCATCCTCCCTATGTGCAATCTGTTGTCCAATGATAGCTGAGCAGCCAATATTTTATAAATAGTGGAGGAGGTAGACATAATAAAGTCCCTATTTCCCTATACTTTGTCGCCAAACCCAGATTTCAGGGCACTCCAGTTTCTGCACTTGGAAAATACAATTGGATTTACAGCCAATCTACGAACTCTTCTTCTCAACTCCAGAATACTTGGCAGGCCCAACTGTGCAGGCTCAAAATAGCCATGGATACTATATACGGTTCCTGGAACTAAGATACAGTTTGCAGATTCTACTGTGTGTAGGGAAATGCGTATTATAGTCAAACTTGTCAAGCCAATTTAAAAAGAATTGAATAGATCACTCCTAAAGCTACTATTTAGATACAGAGGAAAGAGAGCTTATGGCCTCAAATGTATCCTGAATGAAATCTTTCTTTTTTTGAAACAAGTAGGAGACAATGACCTGCTCCTCACGCCACTATAAACTCTAATTATCTTCAACCTAATTTATTCTCAGAGTCATAGACCAATGCTTCATCACCCCCACTTCTGAATCTGACAGTAAAGTCCCTTCTAATCCAGAGCTTGATTCAACTTCAGAGGCCCCAAAAGGTGTAACTATTCTCTAAGGACATTACACGAGCTTCTGGGTAGAGCTTGGCTCCTGGGGATAGTTTGGTGAAAAAAAAAATATGATTTAACAAAATCAGCTTCAAAAAGATGAAATCTTTAAAGAAATGACTACCACTAACCTATTTTTTTATAGAGAACAGAAGGCAGGAAAACTAAGTTTAATTGACTTGCCCAGGGTCACACAGCTAGTAAGTGTGTGAAGTGTCTGAGGTTAGATTTGAACTCAGGTCCTCCTGAATACCAGGGCCAGTGTTCTACTCACTGTACCACCTAGCTCCTCCTTACCACTAACTTCTTGTAAGAGTAGAATACTTGTATACCTTTGAAGTAGTGGAGCTTGGATGTGCATTTTTTGTTTTAGTGGGTAGGAGAGGGGAATAAGGGCAGGGAGTGGGGGGGGGGGGCTGGAATTTGTCTTGAAAATAAAAAACTGCAAAATACTTTTTGTACACAAAAGATTTTTTAAAAATAAATACACATTTTAAAAGAAGTTGATTTTTTTCCACTGGGAATGCTTAATAAGAAATGCATGCTTCCCTGAAAAAAAAATCACTGAACATCTTTGAGGTAGGAACTTAGGAGCTACTGGAAAATACTTGAACCATCCATTAAAAATTAAACTATATAAAGAGATTCCTCTGGCGGAAGAGGGCAGAAACCTCATCCTCCCAAGATTGATACATTTTTTTTTTCTTTCCTACCTCATGCTGGTTCCCTTCATTATAAAACTCTTGTCATATTTGTTTCCCTTTTTCTAATATCCACTCAGATCATGCTTCCATTTTCTGACTCAGTTGCCCCCTTCAATTCTTTCTTTCAGTGGTTTAGTATATTCAGGCCCTTTCCTAATTGATTACCTGTGCTGATACTGACATCAGCTCATGTCATAGATTTATACCACCTCAGATTTTTGAGAGAAGTCAAAGTTCATTTAACTTTATTATTATCTGAAAATGAATAACTTCCACAATATTCAGGCAAGTGGCTTGCCAATTACAGCCTTCCAATTACTCACTACTTTCTGTGGCAACTAATTCTATAGTTAAGAAGTTCAAATTCTTTAAAAAGTTCTTTTTTTTTATTTCATTGAATCAATATCTTTTTGGAAATTTCTACCCTTTATTTTTAGTTTTGCCATCTGGGTCATGAAGAACAAATACAGTACCTCTTGGGCATGACACTCGTTCATTCAGTCAGTCAACTAGTTAGTCAATTAAAAAAATATTAAACACTTGCTCTGTACTAGATGTTGTGCTAAATACAGAAAAAAAAATTAAAAGGGGGTATAAAGAATGTCTCTGTCATCAAGTAGCTCATATTCTAATGGTAGTATTAGGGGATTTCATGACCATGGGTTTTTCCAAGTCTTTCACTAACTGTTAAGTAGCAACACTTGAGTCATGGCCTTTAATTTGGATCCTCTTCTACATTGTTAATATTGCTACCTATTGTCTCATCCATAATTTATTTCTGTTGATCAACCAATTACTTGAGCAAGTTTTAAACTTCTATTAGCCATGTATATATAATCACCAGGAGTTTACACTAATTTGGGATAAGAGAAGTATATATGTAACTGTATACAACATAAATAATAACTAATAATAATAGCTGACAAATGTTATAGGTACTTATTGTATTTCTGGTACTGTGCTAAGTACTTTAAAATAATTATCTTATTTGGGATGCAGATGTTATTATTTTATTCATTTTGCAGGTAAAGAAACTAAGGCAAACAGAGGTTAAGTGACTAGTAAATTTACCCTAGTTAAGGGTTACACATTTAGGGAACATCTGAAACTGCATTTGAACTGAGGTTTTCCTGACTCTATGCCCAGCACTCTATTGACTGAACTACCTAGTTTCCTTAGAACATTGATACAAAAATGAGGGGGATAGTTAAAGACAAGATAGTTTTGCAGAGATGGTACTAGAACTTGGAAAGGGGGATCAGAAAAGATTTCATGCTTGGGATGCTGCTTGAAGTGGGTCTTAAAATAAGAGGAGAGAATATATTCCAGGAATATGGAGTGGCTAGTTGAAAGACATAAGTAATAGAGGCATTTTGTGTGAGGAAGAAATAAAATCCATTTTGGCTGGATAGCAGAAAATAGAATAAGTTTCAGTAAAAGTAGTAAGATAAACTTGTTGTCCAGGTTGTATAGAACTTCATAAGATATAATGAGGAGGTAATATTTTGCCATCAAGAAGTTAGGAAACCATGGGATTTGTTTGAGCAGGGGAATCACATGGTAAGAAATACGCTTAAGAAAAATGATGTCTAGAACAGCAGCAGTGGCGGCCTCTGGAGCTCTCAGCCCACAGGCAAAATATTTGAAAGTTAACAATTTCAACTTCTGGAAGCCAAGATAAAAGAGTAAACAGTAAGTTGTTCTCACTCTCCCTTATTGACCTTGAAAAACCCCAAAGATATCACCCCAGTAAAAATCCTGGTACTGTAGAACCAACAGAAAGATGGGGTGCAACAGTCCTTTAGCTTGGGAGGCTAGGGGTATTAATAGGAAAGATCTCTCTTACTGTGGCTGAAAGTGACCCGTACAAGAAGAGAGGCATCCCAGCAAGCCCGCATCAAGGTCGACCTCAACAAACCAGTAGGATAATCTGAGCCCCAGGGCAGAAGAGAAGCTCCGACACCAGGACCTCCATATGCCTTGGAACAGCCAGGGGGAATGGCAGATGCCCATGTGGAGAACTTGTGCTTCCAGTAGACAGGCATCCACTAGCAGCTGAACTTACCAATGTCCTATTGCAATGCCTGTTGAGGAGGTGACCTCCAACATCCAGACCACCTCCACAACCCTCCCTGACCCGTGAGCTTCAGTGTAAGCCCAGCCAAATGAAGAAAAACCCCACCCACCCTCAACACACAAAAGCCCCTACTGCCAGCTACAGCTCAGCACCAGAGAAGCTACCAGACCCCTAGAGTCTCCAGATGCCAACATCTGAGGCCCTGTGTACAAAGCTAGTAGCCAGGCCCCTAGCACCCAGCACAAGAAGAGTGGGACAGTGCCTCCCATGCCCCAGAAGAAGAGATCAACATTAAAAGTCAGAAAAAATTCAAATACTATGAGCAAAAAGCAACAAAAATGATAACCATTCAGAATTATTATGGTGACAAGGAAGTCAAAACACAAATTCAGAAGACAACATTGTTAATGTAATGACATCTGAAACCTCAAAAGGAAATATAAACCAATCTAAAGCCCAGAAAGCATTCTTGGAAGAGTATAAGAAGGACTTTTAAAAAGTCAAGTAGGAGAGGTAGAAGAAAAAATGGACAATTCCTTTAAAAATACAATTGACAAAATGGGGGGGTGAGGGGAAGTACACTGAAGGAAGCAATACCTTCAAAAGTAGAATTGGCAAAGAAAATTATATACCAATTTCCCTAATGAAAATAGGGACATTACAGCAAGTTGCCTTGAAGATAATATACTATGACCATATGGGATTTATACCAAGAATGCAGGACTGGTTCACTACTAGGAAAACTATCAGCATAATTGACCATATCTACAACAAAACTGACAGAATTCATATGATTGTCTCAATAGATACAGAAAAATCATTTAACAAAATACAGCCCTCATTCCTATTAAAGCAACAGAGAGTATGGGAGTAAATAGAGTCTTCCTTAAAATGGTAGACAGCATATATCTAAAACCATCAGGAAGCATTATATGTAATGGGGATAAACTAGAAACATTTCTGATAAGATCAGGTGGGAAATGAGGATGTCCTATATCACCGCTGTTATTCAACATCGTACTAGAAATGTTAGCTTTAACAATAAGGGAAGAAAAATAAATGGAAGGAATTAGAATAGGCAAGAAATCATTGACGTTTCTATATACTACTAATAAAGGCCAAAAGCAAGAGACAGAGAAATTACATTTAAATTTACTGTAAACATTATAAAGTATTTAGGAACCCATCTGCCAAAACAAACACAGGAATATATGAACACAATTAAAAAAACACTTTTCACACAAATAAAATCAGATTTCTTTGTATCAATAATTAGGAAAAACATCAGTTGCTCATGGTTAGGCTGAGCTAATATAATAAAAATGCTAATTTTGTCTAAATTAATTTACTTATTCATTGCCATACCAATCAAACCACCAAAATTATTTTATAGAGCTAGAAAAAATAATATATAATGAAATATAATAATATTAATACAATTATAAACATGATAAAACAATAACAAAATTCTTCTGGAATAACAAAGTCCCAGAATATCAAAGGAATTAATGAAAAGAAATACAAGGGAATGTGGCATACCCTCACCAGATCCTAAATTATATGATAAAGGAGTAGTCATCAAAACTATTTGGTACTGGCTAAGAAATAGAGTGGTAGATCACTGGAATAGGTTAGGTACACAAGATATATTAGTCAATAACTATTGTAATCTACTGTTTGATAAATCCAAAGAGTCCAGCTTCTGGGATAAGAACTCACTATCTGACAAAAATTGCTGGGAAAACTTGAAAATAGTATGACAGAAACTAGGCATAGACCATCATCTTACACTATATACCAAAATAGTCAAAATAGTTGTGAGAGTAAGATGTAAAGGCTGATACCATAAGCAAAGTGGGAAAGCAAGAAATAGTTTACCTGCCAGATTTATGGAGAAGGAAAAAAAATATGACCAAAGAACAGATAGAGAACATTTTGAGAGGCAAAATGCACAATTTTGATTGCATTAAATTGAAAGGTTTTGCTCAAACAAAGCCAACGCAACCAAGATTAAGAGGGAAGCAGAAAACTGGGAAGGAATTTTTACAGCCACTGTGTCTAATAAAGGCCTCATTTCTAAAATACCTAGAGACCTGAGTCATATTTACAACAATGCAAGTTATGCCCCAATTGACCGATGGTAAAAAGATATGAACAGGAAATTTTTAGATGAAGAAAATAAAGATATCTATAGTCATATAAAAATGCACTAAATCACTACTTATTAGAGAAATGTAATTCAAAACAACTCTGAGGTATCACATCACAGCTATCAAATTGGCTAACATGACAAACAAGAAAATGATAAATGCTGGAGAAGATGTGGGAAATTGGAACATTAATTCATTGTTGATGGAATTGTGAATTGATGCAACCATTGTGGAGAGCAATTTGGAATTGACCAAAGGGCTATAAAAATTTGTGCACCCTTTGTTCCAGTAATCCCACTACTAGGTCTGTATCCAAAAGAGACTGTACAAATAGGAACAGGACTGACATATACAAAAACATATATAGCAGGGTTTTTTTTTTGTGCTGGCCAAGAATTGGAAATTGAGAGGATGCCCCTCAATTGGCAAATATCTGAACAAGCTGTGTTATATTAATGTAATGGAACACTATTGTGACATAAGAGATGAGCAAGCAGATTACAGAAAAACTAAGAAACTGATAGTAATGATGAGAGAAGTGAGCACAGCCAGAATAACATTGTACACGGTAATAGCAATATTGTACAATGACTAACTTTGATAGACTTAACTCTTCTTAGCAATGCAAGGATCTAAGATGACTCCAAAAGATTCATGAAGGAAAGTGCTGTCTAAATTCAGAAAAAAGATCTATGGAGTCTGAATGCAGATCAAAGCATGTTATTATCCAGGCCCAAAAAATAACAACAATAAATAGTGGAGAAAAAGACGGCTCACTAGTACAACCAATTAAAGAAAGTATAGAGACAGTTTCCTTTTTTTACACTAAGGGATAAATGCATATATAAGTGTATATATGTCACATATTTATAAAAGAGTAAAATTTATTTGCTTGAGGAACTTGTGTAATCATTCCCTCTAATTTATACTGACAAGCTATGTCTTATGAATCTATATGCTTACATAATTTTTTTTAAAAAAGCAATTCTGTCTCACCTTTATGGAAAAAATGTGTTGATTAAGCATGTGACTACAGAGAAAAATTTGCAGATGTTAGAATTCAGAGCTGAAGAGGACCATGGACCAATTAATCCAAACTTTTCATTATAAGATAAAATATTTAAAGCCTGAGGTGGTTAGGAATCTGGCACCCAAACACAAATTTTTTAATGTAGCCAAGACTCAAACTCAAGATGCCTTATTTCAAATTCATTGAAGGAAGGAAGAAAACAAGGATGGGAGGAAGAAGAGAGGGAGAGAGGGAGGAAAGAGAGAGAGACAGAGAGAGAGAGAGACAGAGAGACACTGAGAGGAAGAAAGAGGAAGGAAGGAAGGAAGGAAGGAAGGAAGGAAGGAAGGAAGGAAGGAAGGAAGGAAGGAAGGAAGGAAGGGAGGAAGGAAGGAAGGAAGGAAGGAAGAGTATCTGGAATTATTTTATTGTTATGTTGTTATTTTATTAGTTAATATTTGTTATGATTTATAGGCAAGACCATGACCAACATGGAAAGTGCCTTCTCCCTTGGGGTTAGAAAATGAAGTTAGTCTGCATCATCTGTACTGACTATGACAAATGTTTTAAATACAGAGAAAACATCATTCAAATAGGAAAGAGAAATCAACAGAACCAAAAATATTCTGTCTTTTTCCCTGGAGGCAATTTAGGTAGCTAGTAATGTATAATTTATCTGCAATATTACAAGAGAATATCACTAATTTTAATTGTAGCCCTTTACATTGCAAAATGTATAGTCATTTTCCCAATAGAAACCTGAACGTTTGACCATTAGCCCTAAGTCTATGCCCAGAGATCAGGCAAAATGTCCCATCCTATTTTTTTTTCCAACTGGCAGCCCTCTAAATATTGCAAGATACTAGAACTAGCACCTTCCTCACTGTACAACACTTCTCTGACATGTCCAATTTTAGTGTCAATGAATATTCAACAGCAATCCTTTATTAAGCATCAATTGTGGCCCAAGCATTGTACTATACATTAAGTTCCTGTAGTTGGGGGGTAACATTCTTCAGAGAGAGACAATCATACACTATTTACACATATAAGTAAGTGCAATATCTTCAAGTGATCCTTGTATGGCATGACTTCCAGGGCTTTTTCTTTTCTATCTTAATAGTCCTACTCTGAATATACTTTGGCTCGTTTGTGTTCTGTTAAAATGTGGCATCCAGAAATAAGTAAAATACATCAGATTATAATACAAAAAGGACTACGACCACCACTGTTCAAGAGAGTATGCTTTCCCTAAAATAATGCTAGCTTTTGACTTTCCTGTCACAGTGCTGACTCTTATTGAGGAATATACTAACACTCCCTGATCCTTTTCACATTACTTGTTGTCTAACCAAACAACCCCACAAATTCTTTCTGAAATGGGATATAATTCATCTGAGTTGGGTAAATTCTTCAAGGACAGTAATGTGCTCCTTTATTATTTCCTCATGTATATGCCTACCAAATTCCTCTTAGCCATTTTTGTTCTGTCCGTTGCATCCAGAGACCATTTTCCTTGGCTGAGAAAATAGGAAAAAGGTAAGAATTAAGCAGGTTTGCTTTTGCCTTTCTCTTTTCTTCAATATAAGTGAAAAAGAAAAAGACTGAGTCTTCAGAATTCCTCATCTATCCAGGATTAACATCATCTGTAGAATTTATTTCCTGACATCCTGCATCTATTTCTTCTGATCTCTGAAATTTGTTCTTTCCAAATTTCAAATACAAAAGGAGTTTTTCTTTTCTTCTCTTTAACAAACTCATATATATATATATAATAGTCACATTTTCCCAGTGTTTCCCTCATTTATTCTGAAGCAACCTGTTTCTCTTAGTGAGAAATAGATGCGGAGTAAAATTTTACATTTCTGATCCTTCCATCTTTTGAAGGATCAAATTATCTTTAATTAAAAAGCAATTGAAAATTATAATTCCTACTATGCCTTTGAAAAGGACAATAGAGAAAAATCTCTGGAAAATTGAAGTTTCCTATAACTACTGTCTCATGGCCCTATGCCAACCTTAGAATCTCTTTTTTTATTCCTGATATAGCTCTCCTTTCTGTCCAGATGGTCTGTAATATATTCTGTCCAGTAGTTCTCTACTTTTTTTTTATTGTTATATTCATTATTATTGTTATTATTGTGTTCTTTATTATTATTATTGTTATCATTAGCTATGGACCCTTTTGATACTCTAGTGAAGTCTTTCCATGAATGATATTTTTTTAAAATCCAAAAGATTAAAAAAGATAGTGTTATTATAGAAACTATGTATGTATACTGAAATATAGTTATCAATCTGTATTTGAAAATCCACATTCATAGACCCAAGGTTAAGAATTCCTACGCACTATCTTATTTATGAACTACATGTGTATGTAGCATTTTGTAAGCTGAGTCCATCCTCACTTCATCTTTCTATCTCTACTAGCTTATGTCCCAGAACTTTCTTCTTTTCTGTGGCTAAACTCTTTGAGAAGACTGTCAAATATCTACGCTTCCATCATATTTCATATCACTGTTTCCTTTTTTAAAGAATCTATTTAAAACAATATTTAGTTTCAAATTCTCCTGCTCCAATTCTTCTTCTATGCATTTAAAAGGCAAGCAATATGATGCACATTTTATATTTGAAGTCATGAAAAGCATCTTCCCATATTAGCCATTTGGAGAAAATTAAAAAACTAATTTGAAATTAGATAGATGATAGGTAGATAGATAGATAGATAGATAGATAGATAGATAGATAGATAGATAGATAGATAGACAGATAGATAGATATGTGTGTATGTGTACTTCAATCTGCACTAAAACTTCATCAGTTCTCTCTCTGGAGATGGATAGCATTTTTCATCATGAGTCATTTGGGATTTTTATGGATCATTGTAATGATCAAAGTAGATAAGTCTTTCACAGTAGATTATTTTAAAAAAAAAATCTCTTACTATATACAACAATCTTTTAGTTCTTCTCACTTTACTTTTTATCAGTTTATATGTCTTTCAAGTCTTTTCTGAAACCACCCCCTTTATCATTCCTCATACCACAATAGTATCACAATTATATTCAGCAATTTGTTTTGCCATTCCCCAGTGGATGGGAATCCTCTCAATTTCTCTTTCTTTTCCACCAAAAACAGTTGTTCTTAATAATTTTGTAGATATTTCTCATCATCCTTTGTCTTTGATCTCCTTAGGATACAGACCTGATATTGATATTGCTGAGTCAAAGGGTATGCACAGCTTCCTAGCCCTTTGAACATAGCTCCAAATTATATTTCAAAATCGTTAGACAAATTTCCAACTCTACCAACAGTGCATTAGTGTACCCATCTCCCCACATTCCCTCTGCCATTAGTGATTTTTCATTCACATCATATTAGGAAATATGATGTTTGTGAGATGATACCTCAGAGTTGTTTTAGGTTGCACATCTCCCATCAATGGAGATTTAGAGCATTTTTCATGTGACTATTGAGAGTTTTGATTTCTTCATCAGATAACTGCTTATTCATAAGCTTTGACCATTTGTCAATTGGGGAATGATCCCTATTTTCATAAGTTTGTCTCAATTTTCTATATACTTGAGAAATTAGCCCTTTATCAGAGATCTTGCTGTGAAAATTTTCCCAGTTTTCTGATTTCCTTCTAATTTTGGATGCATTGGTTTTGTTTCTAAGAAAACTTTAATTAAATGTAATGAAAATTACCCATTTAGCTTTTCTGGATCCTCAGGATCTCTTGTTTAGCAATAAACTCTTCCCTTCTCCATAAATCTGACAAGTAAATATTTCTTTGCTCCCCAAATTTGTTAATGATATTACGCTTTATGTCTAAATCATGTACCCATTTTGATCTTATCTTGGTTTATGGTGTAAGACATTGGTCTATGCCTAGTTTCTGCTATACTGCTTTCCAATTTTCCCAGTAATTTTTGTAAAATAGTGAGTTCTTGACCCAAAAGTTTCTCTTTGTTTTCATCAAAAACTAGATTAATTTGGTCATTTATCTGGGCATATTGCTAATCTGATCTATTCCACTGCTCGACTTCTCTATTTCTTATCCAGTACCAGATTGTTTTAAAGCTTACTACTTTGTTTTATAGTTTGAAATGTTATTCCTAAGCTGCCTTCCTTCACATTTTTTAATTTATTCTATTGATATTTTTGACCCTTCATCCTTCCAGGTGGTTTTTATTATATAATCTTGGTCTGTTAAGTAATTCTTTACTAGTTTAATTTCTATGACACCACATGAGTGGATTAATTTAGTTAGTATTGTTATTTTATAACATTGGATTGACATTCACAAGCATTTTTTCTAATTGTTAACATTCTGTATTTCTGTGAAGTGTTTTGCCATTGTTTTCAGGTGCATGTGTTGGCAGGTAGACTGCTATATATTTCATACTGTTAACAGTTATTTTAAATGGAATTTCTCTTTTTATTTCTTTCTGCTAGGTTTTGTTAGTAATATAGAGAAATGCTGATGTTGATTAATGTGAATTTATTTTATATCTTGCTGCATCGCTGAAGTTGTTAATTACTTTGATAAGATTTTTTTTGTTGATTGCTTCAAGATCTCTAAATATACCATTGTATCATCTGCAAAGGGATAGTTTTGTTTTCTCATTATCTATTCTTATTCCTTCAAGTCTTTTTCTTGTCTTATTGCTATAGCCAGCATTTCTAATACAATACTGAATAATAATGACAAAAAATGAACATCTTTGCTCCACTCTTATTTTTGAAAGCATCTAGTTTATTCAAATTACAGAAAATGCTTGCACTTGACTTGAAAAAGATAATACCTATCATTCTTTTTTTTATTTTTTAATTTTAATTTATTTTTAACATGTTTGGTTTTCAGCATTGATTTTCACATGCCTTTGAATTACAAATTTTCTCCGCATTTCCCCCACCCACTCCAAGATGGCATACACTCTGGTTGCCCTGTTCCCCAGTCTGCCCTCCCCTCTGTTACCCCATTCCCCTCCCATCCCCCTTTCCCTTCCTCTGTTGTAGGGCAAAATAAATCTCTAAGCCTCATTGCCTGTGCATCTTATTTTCTAGTTGCATGAAAAAAAAAAAAAACTTTTTTACTTTTGAGCATCTACTTTTTCAAAACCTTGAGTTCCAAATTTTCTCTCCTCTTCCCTTCCCATCCAACCTCCCTAAGAAGCCAACCAATTCCACATGGGCCACATGCGTATCATTATGTATAACCCTTCCACAATACTCATGTTGTGAAAGACTGACTATATTTTGCTTCTTCCTAACCTATCCCCCTTTATTGAATTTTCTCCCTTGACCCTGTCTCTTTTCGAAAGTGTTTGTTTTTGATTATCTTCATCCCCATCTGCCCTCCTTTCCATCATCCCTACTTTTTTTTATCTTCTTCCTCCTTCTTTCCTGTGTGGTAAGATACACAACTGAGTATGTATGGTATTCCTTCTTCGGTTGACATCTGATGAGGGCAAGATTCACTCATTCCCCCTCACC
>CM053626.1:103865645-103943833 GCA_028646595.1 Phalanger gymnotis | reverse complement strand
CATTGACTTGTTTTTCATGGTTTTCTCTCATCCTTCTCATTTCTCTTCCCAATTTTTCCTCTACTTCTCTAACTTGCTTTTCTAAATCCTTTTTGAGATCTTCCATGGCCTGAGACCAGTTCATGTTTTTCTTGGAGGTTTTTGTTGTAGGCTCTATGACTTTGTTAACTTCATCTGACTGTATGTTTTCGTCTTCTTTGTCACCAAAGAAGGATTCCAGAGTCTGAGACTGAATCTGGGTGTGTTTTCCATGCCTGGCCATGTTCCCCACCCACTTGATTAACCTTTGAGTTTTTCAACGGGGTGTGGCTGCTTGTAGACTAAAGAGTTCTATGTTCCATGCTAGGGCGGATGCGCTGCCTCATCAGCACTCCTCCCTCCCCAAGAACCCCCTACCAGGACTGGGCTTAAATCTTCAGCAGGCTCTTTACTCCTGCTCTGATCAGCCACTTAATTCCTCCCACCAGGTGGGTCTGGGGCCAGAAGCAACTGCAGAGGTAGTTCTAAAGCTGCCTCACCTCCGCTTCCCCAGGGGCAGTAGCCGAACCGCAAACTCAGTCTCGCAGCTTTTCCCACTAGCCTTCTCTGATGTCTTTGCTCTTTGTGGGTTGAGAGGTCTGGTGGATACCACAGCTCAGTACCTCAGAATGCCAGGGCACTCTCCGCTCGTCTCCTGGTCTGGTAGGTCCGTGTCTGGTCTATTCCGCTGCGCTCAGCTCCGCTCCCCTCAGCTGGGGGCTGGGAGCTCCGTGTGGGACACACCCAGAGACCATCCAGGCTGTCCTGGGCTGGAGCCCTGCTTCTCTCTGCCACTTTGTGGGTTCTGCAGCTCTAGAATTGGTTCAGAGCCATTGTTTTATAGGTTTTTGGAGGGACTTGGTGGGGAGCTCATGCAGTCACTGCTTCCCAGCTGCCATCTTGGCTCCACCCCCAATACCTACCATTCTTAAGAAAATATGTTTTGTTTCTATTTTTTAGTGTTTTAATAGAAATTGATGTATTTTGTCAAAAGTTTTTGTCTGTATTTATTGATATAATCATAATATTTTTTTCTATTTTTTATTTCTTTTTCTTTTTGTTTTTTGGCAGGGCAATTGGAAAGTGAGTTTTTTAAGGTCACACAGCTAGTACTTGCGTCAAGTGTCTGAGGCCGAATTTGAACTCAGGTCCTCCTGACTCCAGGGCTGGTGCTCTACTCACTGTGCCACCTAGCTGCTCTGTTTATTTTTTGTTGACATGGTCAATTATGCTTGTGGTTTTCCTAGTATTGAACATGTCTTGCATTCCTAGTATAAATCATACCTGGACATAGTGTAGAATTTTTGTGATATGTTCTTGTAACCTTCTTGCTAGTAATTTATTTAATTTATTTTTTTTGCATCAATGTTTATTAGGGGAACTAGGTTTTGTTTTGTTTTGTTTTTTCATAGAAATTAGTAGTTTTATTTCTCTGTTTTTTCTTATCCCTCGTTTAGGTACCAACCATATTTGTGTCATAGAAGAAATTTGGAAGTGTAACAACAATGTTGCTAACAGCTGCTGTGGCTGTGTAAGATCAATAACACCAGCACGTAGGAGGGAAACTAGCACACATTCTTTGATCTGCTTTTCTAAGTAAAGCAATTTTGAGGGGTTAACAATCTCACTTTAATTAAACATACATATAGCTTTCAATTACTTCAGTGGGAAAAGCCAGGACCTTGAACTTCAGGGCAAATGCAAACAGAAATTACAAACAGAGACAATATAAACAGAGCAAACACATGCAGTTATCAAAAGACAGGCATCTAGTTATCTGACCAAAGAATTACATACTTACCAGAGAGGTACCAACATTTGGATTTTCAAAGCCTGGGTGGGGCTTCAGGGGCTACCCAGAGTCTTGCCTGGTCAAATCGCACAACATTATTTTCTGGTGAGTGATAGCCTCAAACAAAATGATAACCTTAGAGTATTTATACACTTCTTCAGGGTCAGAGTGCTTCACACACCTCAAGGGTTTCAAACCTCTCAAATGCTTAACAACTCTCGTGATCTAACAGGCAAAAGGGTCTTGGACTTCCCACAAAGGCAAAATTCAGTCAAAGACACTTGATTGCCTTAATGCTGAGAAGCACTCCAAAACAAAAGACAACAAAAAGTCATACTTTGCTTTCCCTTACAGGTAGGACCTTTTCTTTACCATTTTTTTTTCATTTAGTTTGCAAAGCATTAGAAATAATTGTTCCTTAAATGTTTGGTACAATTCACTTTTAAATCCATCTAGTCATTCAGGAGCTCATTTATGACACTCTAAATTACAATAACTTTAGAATTTTATTTCCTTTTTTTTTAATGTGGGCAATTTATACTTTCTGTAAATATTCGTTATTTCATTTTTATTGTCAGCTTCCCTGGCATATAATTATCAAAATAGCTCCTAGCTTTAACTTAATCTTCAGAGGTAGTTTTTTTTTTCTTCCATGCTTGGAAATCTTTCCTTCTTCCTTTATGTCCCTGGATCCCCTGGCTACATTTAAGTCTCAGATAAAACCCCACTTTTTACCAAAATCCTTTCACAATTTCCCCTTCCTTCATATTTATGTCTAATTTGCCCTGTGTACATCTTCTTTTTAAGTAGTTTTATTTTAATATTCTCTCCCTTATTATACTATGAGCTTCTAGAGAGCAGGAAAAGTTTTTTGTCTTTTTTTATCTATGTAAAGGTGCTTATTAAATTCGTGTGCACTGACTTTTATTAAGGTATGCTTTCTCATCAAAATTATTTGTTTTGTTTTCCTTACAATGTTGTTTTATAATATATGTTGTTCTTCTGGTTCTACTAATTCAATCCATTAGCTTAGGCAAGTCTACGAATTTTCATTTCTATAATATTAATATCGAAGCATAAACTTATCTTTTAGTTCTGATCACTTTACTATGAATTACTTCATACAAATCTTTCATCTCTTTGAAATTATCTTTTCCCCTCATTTCTTACTTGTACAATACTATTTAATTATTGTCACATAATAAAAATTCAATCATTCTCCAATTGACTGGCAACTCATTAGGTTCTTAGTTTTTTTGCCATAAATACAAAATATGCTATAAATATTTTTGTACATATGTATCTGTTCCCTCTTTATCCTCTTCAGGGTTTAGTGAGGTCATGTAATACCAAGGCAATAATCACAATATAGGCAATAATTGTCAAAATGCCTATGTGTGTCTGTATCACAAAATATAAGAGACTCTCCATATAGAAGGTAGAAGAAGTAAGCCATTTATTCAGACACCAAAGAACCAGGTCCCAAAACCAATAAGTCCAATCCATCAATCAGAGCAGCAAAGCATTCAATTCACAATATCACAGCAGAGAACTACTCCATCCCATAGCCTTCCACCCCTCTGCTGGAGCCTTGACACCAACAAACTCACTGCCAGCACCTCGGCTTTTTTCCCTCAGTTCTAACTGTTCTCTCTGAGCATTTCCTCTCAGCAAGCTCCTCCCACCACATGTGACTTAGGCTTTCTGTGATGTAAGCAGGTCACACGGCCCATTAATGGATGGGAAAGATCTTCAAATCTAAGTAGTCATCATATTTTTTTCCAAGATCTTTCTTTTCCATTACATAGGTCAATGGGGCAATCAATAGGAGTTTTGGGATTAGTGGTATCAACAGAACTTTACAACAATATAACAGGAAAAACAAAAAAATAAGCATATAAAATAATGTCATCTTTACCCCCTCGAACTAGTGGGACTCAAAATCTTGGGACAAGGAGAGAAGTTCTCATCTTCCATAGCTTCTTCCTGCTGAAACTGGAGGTGGAGCTGTCCTTGCCCTAAGAAGTAAAGAGTCCTATTTGAGAAGTCAGTTGTTTAACAAATTGCCATCTGGAACTCAGTCAATGCCAGGTTCAGGGATGACACATCATAGTCATGGACAGATCCAAGGGTGACACATCACAATCGTGGACAGGTCCAGAGATGACATCCAAGCATATCAGAAGGTGACATCTGGCTTAAGCGATCAGGCATCTGCAGATGGATGATACTAAGCCTGCAGGAAACAAATCTAGCAAACAAAAAAATAACAGACAAAACCCAAAAAGAAACAAGAAAACAATCATAGCCACATTCACAATATCATACATGAGTCAAGGATAAAAGTTGTAATTGTTTTCTCCTGTGTAAACAACAGTTTCAGTATTATTCTTCCTATGTGCTATAATTTTTGCAGCATTTGGAACATTGTCTGGCTTCCATTTTACCCACACTTTAACTCCCAATTTTATTCTATCAATAGAAGCAAATCCTCCAGTCCCTCTGGCAGTTATTTCAGAATGAGGGTCAGTTGTCACAAAGGGTATTGTTTCAGGAGGAATAATAATCACTTGAACTATTCTATCATTTTTACAAAACTGTATGGGTTTTTTACCCAAATTTTGGAGTGTTACAATAATTTCTCCTTGATAATTAGGATCTATCACTCCAACTAATACATGTATTCCTCAAGCTGCTAATCCTGATTTAGGTAATCTCCATCCAAAATGATTTTTAGGGATTCTCATATATATCCCACTAGAGATTTTTCTTATCTCTTTTCTACCTAAGCAAAAGTCCCCTAAACAATGTAAATAACATCCTGCTGAACCAGGTATTCCTGGAGATGATGGTGGGACAGCTTCCCTCACAGTCTTATACTCATTATTTGGAATCTTATGTGTTTGCTGTTTTATAATTTGTATATTTGGGGTCATCATTCCATCTAGAGGTATACTTCCTCCTAATAGTTTATCATTCAAATTACATAAAGCAGTAAAGAAATTATCCTTCCAATATTGATACAAATTATTAGAACTTAAATTTCTTAGCTCTTCATTCAATAATCCATTCATTCTTTCAAGTTAACCCAGATGCTTGTGGATAATACAGAATATGATATATCCACTCTATATTGTTCAATACACAATATCTCTTCATTTCATTACCTTTGAAATGTGACCCATTGTTACTTTCAATCTGCATTGGGGTCCCATAATACTGATTTATGAAATTTACAATTTTATAGTTGTTTTTCTGTGTTACATTCTTATAAGGACAAGCCACTAGTACAGTTGCATAGGTGTCAACCCAAGTGCATATAAATTTACATCCTTTATCTTGGGGTAGTTGTCCAATATAATCTATCTGCCAAATCTGGGCTGGAATTTTTCTGGTTACTATTTCTCCAGTTACCACCTGTAATGGTAAGAAGAGTGGGATTTTTTTTCTTTTACTGTTTTCTCTTTTGAAATGCTAAAGTAATCAAGTACCTTTGAGTATTGTCTTTCAAATGTAATGGCAAGCAAAGTGGGACTGCTGTTTTTGTTTTTGTTTTTTTTTGTTTATTTTTGCTTGATGGCTTCTCAGCACTTAGGTAATCAAGAGCATTTGATGAGTCTTGCCTTTGTTTCTTTGACTGAATCAAGGGTCTTTGATGATCTGCCTAAGAAACAAGAAATTCTATTTCACATGGGTTTGAGTTGCATGGCAGTGATGCCCTCCAATCCTGAGAAGGGTATATGATATCTGAGGTTGGTGTTTTGTTTTGCAGTTCAATCATTGGAAGAGTGTTGGTGTGGAGACTCTGGGTATCTGGTAAGGAGCCCCCAGGCTTTGAAAACCCTAATATTGGTGCTTCTCTCTTTGGTAACTGTATGTATTGCTATGGTCAGATGGTTAAAGCCTATCTTTTAAGTTGTGTTGTTTTTCTTGGTTTGTAATTCCTGCTTGCAATTTCTGTTTGTATTTTCTCTGAAGTTCAGTGTGCTGAATTTTTCCCCTGAACTAAGTGAATGGTATATTTATGTTTAATTAAGGTGAGATTGTAAACCCCTTAAGGTTTCTTTCCTTAGAAAAGCAGATCAAAGAATCTGTGCCAGCAGCCCTCCAGCATGCTGGTGTTATTGGTCTTATATAACCATAGTAGTGGCAAGTAGCAATGTTGTTATACTACCCTAGGAACAGTTCATTCCTTCTCTGATTGACATATATAACATTCCTCTGTTACTTGTTTTAACAATGAATGAGAGATATTAATATCTCAATCTTGTGCCCACCAGTATATGGCCTAGATCTCTAAGTGGCCAGGCATGTGGTGGACCCATTTTGCTAGTACCAGATCACCAGTTGTCAGGGTAGGGACAATCCATTCATTAGCAATCTTTGCTAACCAATCAGCTTGTGCATTGTACTCACATTCTGATGTGGTAAGGGCCACATTAGTGTCTACATGAAAAACTGACAAATTAGTAACCAAAGACATGTCTCATATATTTTCCCATAATTCTTTACCCCAAACTTGTTTACCATGACTTTATCAATTTTGATTTTTCCACCTAGGCATCAATATAGCTAACCCATTAGCTACCACCCACCAATCAGTGAATATATGACACTGTCCTCCTTGTTCTGCTTCGATAGCTTGATGTACTGCCATAAGTTCAGTATATTCACCACTTCCACCTATCCCAGTACTTTCCAAAGTTCTCTTAGTACATGGGTTATAGGCTATTGCTTTCCAATGTCTTCTATGGCCCAAATATTTTGCAGTCCCATCAGTAAAACATGGAAGTTTCTTCTGTTCTTCAGTTAGTCCACCATATCCGTCATTCTGTTTTACCAAAGAACATACCAATTGTTGCTTTGGTTCAGTGGGTTTCTCATTTCTGTCAGTGACTATGCTTTGTATTGATTCATGTAGAGCAGAAACTCTACTTGTGCCTGTTTTTGACCTATTTTGAATATACCATTCCCATTAATTATGCCAGCCTCTTGTGCATGTCCAATTCTGTGAGAAGCTGGGGTACTCATTACCCAGGGCATAATCAGAATTCCAGCCCTCAATATCACTTGCTGGCCCAGAGTCAGTTGTTCAGGCTTTACCAAAGCCCAATATGCAGCTAACAACTACTTTTCAAAATGCGTATATTATATTCCAGATGAAGGTAGTTTCCTCGACCAAAATCCTAAGGGTACATCTTGGCTTTGTTATTTCTGCTATAGACTCCAGTTCACATAGTCATATTGTACAGTCATTTGTAATTCTACCAGGCCACTTTGCATAGGCCATAAGTCTAGAGCTAATTGAATAGCAGCTTTGGCTTCTCCAAAAGCTTTACTCTGCTAAAGTCCCCAATAAAATTCATATTTTTTGTAATAACTTTATAGAAGGGTTTCAAAATCTGTCCTACATGTGGAATGTGGTGCCTCCAATACCCTAATAGTGCTATGAATGTTTGGGACTCTTTTTTATTGGTGGGGATAGGAAAATCTTGAATCTTTTGTCAGGCTTGTGGAAAAACTTCATGCAGTCCTTTATTCCATTGTATACCCCAAAACTTTCAAATTTGAGCTGGCCCTTGAATCTTTGCAGGCTTAATTTCTTGCAAAAATCTTTCCAAATCTCTAGGTTCTCTCCTCTGTAGCTTCTCTTCCCAGTTTTCACACAAACCGGTGCCTTTAGCCCTTTCCCTTCCTAGGGAGGAATAAAATACCTCCTCCCATCCTGGTATAGCCATTTCTTCCTCTAAAGACCTTCTACCTCCAAATAGAGATTTTACACCTTGCAATCCCATGCTCCTAGTCATTAAATGTATTAGCAAGGCAATAATCACAATATAGACAATAATTGTCAAAATGCCTATGTGGGTCTGTATCACAAAATACAAGAGACTCTCCATATAGAAGGTAGAAGAAGTAAGCCATTTATGCAGACACCAAAGAACCAGGTCCCAAAACCAATAAGCCCAATCTATCAGAGCAGCAAAGAATTCAATCCACAATATCACAGCAGAGAAACACTGCATTCCATAACGTTCCATCATCCTGCTGGAGCCTTGACATCAACAAGCTCACAGCTAGCACATCTACTCTTTCCCTCAGTTCTAACTGCTCTCTTTCTGAGCATTTCCTGTGACACGCTTTCTTTTTTTCTCTCAGCAAGCTCCTCCTACCACATGTGACTTAGGATTTCTGTGATGTAAGCAGGTCTAATGGCCTACTAATGGGTGGAAAAGATCTTCAAATTTAAATTGTCATTACAGATCAAAGGGTATGGGTTATTTAGTAACTTTTAATGTGCAGTTTCAAATTGCTTTGCACAATTGTTATACCTATTCACAACTCCATAAGTAATGAATCAATACTCTTTTCTCACAGCTTCTCCAACATGTTTTTTTCCATTTTTGACATTTTTTGTCAAATGATAATTCCCTGATTTCTCTGTATATTGATCCTGATATATATATTGCAACTTTCATTTGGATATTTTGACCATGGATGTCCTATAGACATCTCAAACTAAACATGTCTACTATGAGAACTCATAATCTCTCTCTAAAACCCTTCCCTTGTTCTCATCTTTCTTATTAATGTGAAAGAAATTGCCATTCCTCCAGTTATTGGGACTTTCAAACCTGTTATTCTCTTATGTTCAGACTCATACATTCTCATATTCAACTAGTTGCCAAATTCTGTTGTTTCTACCTTAACTATATCTTTTGCAAATGTTACCTTCTCAAATCATGCACCCACCATTCTGTATCAGTCCTTCATCACCTGTCATCTGAACAAATTGCAGGAACAGCCTAATTAGAACTTCTTACATCAAGTCTCTTCTTACTCTATTCATACTTCACTAAATTATCAAAGTGATTTTCCTAAAGTTCAAGTCAGAGCATCTTATCTCTGTTGGTCAATAATTCTAAAATGCCTGTCTATTAACATTAGATCAAATATAAAGTCTTTTGCATGCAAAGCATTTCTTAACCTGGACTTTTTGTATGTTTCCATTTTTCTTTCTGTTATTCTCATCCACATTTTATAATCAAGTTAGATGGCCTACTTGTTTTTTGCTGTACATAACACTGTATCTCCTGACCCTGTCCTTTATGCTGGCTATCACCCATGATGGACATGTTCTCTCCCTCACCTCCACTTCCTTGTTTCTTTAACTTCGATACAAATCTTAGCTCAAGTCTATTTTCTCTACCAGTCTTTCTTGAGCTCCAATATTTCTATTACTTTGGCCTTTAAGATTACCTTTTATCTAGGTTCTATATGTCTCAAAAGTCTTAGTGAATTTTAAGCCTTAATACCCTAAACTATAATGCTTATATAATTAACTATATAATTAAATATTTACATAACTATGTACTTAAATATTTACATGCTATCTCCTTAAGGATAGGGACTTTTTTCTTTCCTTTTATTGCAAAACCTTAGTATAATAATTAAATGCTTAATAAATGTTGTTGTTTTCCATTTGATTGTCTCTAGGCAAATCAATAGAAGTGCTTAGAAGGCTTCTATTTGGACAAATTTTAGCTGAATATGTTTTATCTTACAAACATGCCCAAGGAAAACAATAGATTTTCTTGGTTTTGTCAGGGCAGCAAATAGACTCTCAGTAAGCATGTACAAAGAAGCTCTAATCCTTTCTTCCATTCCCTTCTTCTGAACATTGCTTGACCATCTAATCCGGGACAACACTACTTGATCAACTTCATTATTTTCTTGGAATCTTTAACCAAAAGATCTCTAATTTGGTGATTACTTCATGCCTGAAGTTTTCCCCTGCATGCCTGCTGAGCAAAATCAATGCTTATAGAGCAACATAGGAATGCTCTATTGAAAAATTATATATATATATATATATATATATATATATATATATATATATATATATATAATATGCATATACACAATGCTCTATGGAAAAATAATACATATATAATATGCATACACACATGTACATATATATGTATACATATACAGATATTTTTAAGTTAAATCTGCAATTTTAACATTTTCTTAAGTCTAGCAATGAGTCAAACCATAAACAAAAAAGCATTTTGCAGTGATTGTTGATTTACTAAGGTACAAATGTTCACACTTTAAATTTTAAAATGGGTTCTAATAAACTAGTTGATTCTGTAATCTGCATATTCCTGTTGAAGGACCTGTTTCATTCAGGTTAGTCTAGTTTTTTCTTTAGAAAATATTAAAACTCTCCTGTAGATTGTCCTTGGCAATCCTGGACAGTTAATTGCCTAGGATATTAAACCCCAGGCCATTGGCATAAATTCTTGGCCACTTATAAACAAAAGAAAACATAACATGCACTCCTCTCTAAGGCTTCCTCTCACCACAGAACATTATTATGACTAATTCTGGTGAGGAAAAGTTGTATTCATTGAAACTAAGATATAATCTTAATGATCATCAATTATCTCTTCTGAATGGCTTTTTCCTCCTTTTCTGGATAAATAAACTTTCTTTTTGTTTGTTTCTTTTTCTTTTTTTGTTTTCTTGTTTGGGGTGTTATTTCTTTTTCATTTGTATTTGTTTTTTCTTTGTATCTCATGTTTTTCACATATTAAACATTATATAAGCGCTTATTATCAAATAATCACATATTAACTTCCCATCTATAATACTGTCAACAGGTTTGAAGAAATCAGCATGCTAGGTTAGCTTAAAAGAAATGTTAGTAGTAGTAGATAAGGATTGAGTAAGAATATTTTATAACCAGAAAAGTTTATAGGATCAGCCAGCACATGAGAAGTTTATAGTATAATGCAAATTCATGCCTTTTTATGATGATTGGGTGTTTCAATTTCAAGTGGTTTTGAATATTTGCCAAAGTGTAAATTAAAATGATGATTAGTTAGTCTGATAGATACACTTCTATAATGATTCTATTCAGGCCCTTATAGAAACTCATTTTGTTTCTCATTAACAAAGCTAGTACTCCTCAAAGAGAGAATAGGATGCCATCAACATGACATGATTTCAAGTACTTTTGTAAAAGATTTTTGTTAAATACACATCTGCATACCTATACATATAAATGCATATGTACTTACACACATATTTGCCCAGCTAGAGCTTAAATATCTCACAACTGAAGACAAGGCATTTCAGTACATGAGAGAAGAGTATTAATTATAAATTTCCTCAGGGGCAACAACACAGTAGTTTAAGGTTTCATGAAGGTGTAAATAAATTATTCATATGAGACACCGTCTTAAGTTTTAAAGAATAAACACAACAAATAGGCAAGAAAAGACAACAGTTGGGCCACAGTATCTAAAGACAAACTTCATATTCATAACTATTGTTCCTAAGAGAGCTCATGTTCCCCCACATCTGTACTTTTTCTTCATGTCATTCCTCCAACTGGAATTCCCAATCTAGGTCTATTGTAATCCTCTTTATTCTTTAAGGCTTAATTAAAATGTTATTTTCTCCATGTAATCCTACCTAAACTCTGTCCTATCTTGTGTACATCCCTTTGTTTATAGCTATGTTATGATATTTACACAGAGCTCACATTTCAGTTTTATGAATCACTTTCCTTACAACTATTCAGTATTGAAAACATTAGTCTCATCTTACAAATGAGAAAACTGAGGCATGGGACTATCAATGACTTGTCCATGATCACAAGGGAAGTAAACGTCAGAGCTAGAATCCTTATGTTCTTCCTGGAGGTATTTGTGTACTAGTACTTTCTCAGCCCATAGTCTTCCTGGGACAATTATTTCAGAAGAAATCATAGCAGACCCCATTTGTGACCATATACTCTAGTGCAGAGAAAGAGCAGCAGAATTCAACACATGTTTTATAGTTTGGAAGATTCCCAAATATTAATATTTAACAAATAGGTAGTAACTTGCAGCAGTGAAAATAGTGGGTTTGCACTGCTCAATTTTTCTAGCAGTAGTCTACATTAATGTCATTCTATACTTTTAAAATCTTCTGCAACAAAGCTGGGAATAATAGCTGGCTTGTGAATGACAAAGTCCATCTAAACAGGTCTTGAGAACCTATAGTAATAGGATGAATATAAATAGATGAAATTAGAGATACAGATGCTCAATGGATAGGAATGGCCAAACAAATTGTGATGTATGAACCAAATGAAATACCATTATGATATAAGAAATAACAAATATGAGAGATGAAAAGAAATAAGAGAACAAATATGAAACAATGCAGAGTGCAAGCCACAGCGGAAAGAGCCTTGGATTTGCAATTAGAAGATTAGTATTTAAGTCTTGACTCTATCACTTAATATCTGTGTAGTTTAGGCATATCACTTAATCTCTGCACCACAATTTTAAGTGTTAAGTGAGAGTAAGGTGGATTAGATGAATTATAGACTTCTTCTAGTCCCAAATCTTATAATAGGTATGCACCATATGTTTATTGATTGATCCTTTGATTATGTGATTTCATGGTGTTATTAACTAGTATTGACCTCTTGACCTGAATTTCTACATTTGTTTCTGTTTTCCTTCTTCATTTTCAATTCTCGGCATTTTGGCACTCCTAAAGAAATTCTGGTACTGACATGGCCTTATGTTTTCCCTTGTACCTTAAAAAAAAATAAAACTTTATCTATTCCAAATCTTCTTCATATTCCAATGATTATTCATATTTACCTTTAAATATGAGACTTCCCCTTAGTAGAATAAAACTGTATTGATAGAATATTTAGAGTTAAAATTGGCAGACCTTCTGATTGCAAACTCATAAGAAAGGAGCTCCAAAGATCACAGAGTATTGGTTACTACTGCTACAAATATTGGAAGAGCTATCTTTTTCTGTCATACAAATTACCACTTTGAGGGAAGTAAACAGCTGTCTCTAAGAGAAATCTGCTGGATTACCTACACTCGAAGGAATTCTCAGTCAATCAGTCAAGTATGTAAGGGCTTAGTATTTCCTAAGCACTGGTGTTAAAAAAAAAAAAAAGACAGTATCATGGTCCCTCCCCTCAAGGAGCAAACTTTCCAAAGGGGAAGAGAATATGTAAATAAACACATGCATACAAGATAAATACAACTTGCTACAAGTTGCTAAAAGACCTACGCTCTAAGAGATTCATCACATACTGTGGCAACGTGATCTGTGTGGTATCTCTCCTATTCCTAGAGTAGTTTGCCAGTTGATCTCAACCAAAATATCTATGTTTTGGACAAATTGGAGTGATTCCTTTAGGAGGTCATGAAGACTTTTGATATCCACCTGAGAGGCAAGATTTATATCTAATAAATTCATATCACTAGTAGAAATGCTCATTCATGATAAAATGTCAGTTTCTTCAAAATTTTAAATCAAACCAGCAGAAAAATCTATACTTTGGCAAATCAATTTCTAGTAGGATTGGTTGTACCTGTCTATGATGAATCATCCCAGGTGAATGGGTTACATTGAATCTCATCTTCAATCACTATCAAGATAGACTCCTCAGTTATTTCATATACTACCTATTCACAATAGTATGCATATTGATAGTTGGGGTGGAGGAAGAGACATACTTTCCATATATCCCCAGTCAAACACTTCCCACATATTACCCTATATCTCACTGAATTCTGATAATTGGAAATAAAACTGGTATTTTTCTGTTATCATTGAATTAAACATGATGGCTTTTACCAACTTTATGGATTTTATTCTAGTATGCAGTGAAACAGAGAAACCCAGAGAACATGTTACTTCATGTTAGTTGTAATAAATTATAAATATGCACTTCAGTTTCTATGAGTGATTCAGGAGACATTATTCTTATGGGCCTAACTAGGAAAATATTATAGAGTATTGATATTCAAACTACAAATAATCCACTCCTTCATGCCCATCACACACTTCAATTCCAGTGATGTAGGCTGAATCTGATGCAGGCCAATATGTTGCTTCAGGCCTAGAATTGAAATGAAATGAGACATTTGCAATCAAATTGTTAACAAAATGAGTTTTACTTAGTCATAGCAGAGAAAGGAAAGGATGCATCATTATTTCACTTGCCTCCCTGTTGACCTTGTGAACAAGTCAGTCACCCCTGAAAGAGAATAATTCCTGCCTTTTCATGAGCTGGCTTTTAAAAATTTAGTCAATCAAAAACTACTTAAACAACATAAGCCTTAGTGCACTGAGAGAATTAAGCCTTAAAATGATTGCAATACTATTTAGGGAGAGGGGGGAACTTCTCTGGCCTGCATGGTAGATATTGCTTTTGCCATATTACCTAAAATTGAAAAAAAAAAGTTTGCTGATTTTTATATGAGATTGGGGAAAGGTCACCTCAGGCTTCCAAAACTTCTAGATACATTACTTACAATAGAAATATGTTTAAAATATATGAGATGCCCCAGCTTTATCTTGTCAAAATTTCCTTCCTGTTACAAGGACCACTGAGAAGTCATTACTATAGTCAGGACTGAGAAGATGCCAGCACATTACTTCCATGATGTGGAAAATAGTTTAAGACATTCTTCTGATCTAATAATGTTGCTGTAAATACTGGTTTAAAGCATGTGGTCTTTTTGATATGCTAACAGTATTTCAAAGATTTAAGAATTTGTCTTTCCAAAACCTGCTCGAATCAGGCAGATTTTTTTTTCTATATAATAGCTTCATTAGTGGAGCTTATGTGCTCCATGATTAGTTTACTTCAGGTATGAAGAGAAGGAAAGGAAAGTCCTTAAATCATTGGGTGGACTTCCTTGTGTTGAACAAATGAAAGGAAAGGGATTCAGAGAACAGACACAGTACAGAAATATCAAAAGAACTTAGAAATAAAAGATATTTTCCCTGTATGTGTATATGGTGTTATTAGTAGCTAGTAATTTACTGATACCATTTTGGTTTGAAACACATTTAGAATATTCTCTTCTGCAGCAAATCATTCTTATGATCTTTTTATATTACTCTTATTAAAAGTATACTGAATTGTGAGCAGCAAATGAGCTTAATATGAAATGTTGGACTGTTGCAGAATCAAGATGGTATTAATGTAGATTAACCGTGATGTCCATCGCACAGTGTAGGTTTTCATGTATGGGAGGTAAAACGTAAGAATGTCATAGGAAGAAAACACATAAATTTAGGAATGGAACAAAAACAAACAAACAAACAAATAAATAAATAAAACAAAAATGGGCTTTTTTAGAGAAAATAAAATGAAACATTTTATTTAATGAATAAACATGTACAAATTACCACTTGATACCCTCTCTAGGTCTGAGGCATCCAGCTTTCCTATGGCTTATTCTACATGAAATGTATAATTATTTATTGCTCTGCCTTCACCCTCACTCCTCATCATTTTCAAACTAGACTTCAGCCTTGGTTAATGTCCTTCATCTTCAGGTGCAGTTTTCAGTTGTTAATTTCATTTCATTAACTTCTCAGATGGCTCACTGGATTGGGTGCTGGACTTGAATTCAGGAAAATCTGAGTTCAAATATAGTTTTGCACCCTTACTAATCTACTGGAGATGGAAATGACAAAACATTCCAGTATCTTTGCCAAGAAAATCCTATAGACATTATTGTCCACAGTCTCATGAAGAGTCTGGCATGCCTGAACAACACACACAAGCAATGCAAATTCATGTAGCCATTTTTATTTGTAGTTAAGTAATTCATTTTCATTCTCGCTTGAATTGATAACATAAAATCAGATTTTAGCTTCCTATTACAATTACTGAAATTACCCATTAATATGAAATCACTTTTAATTCACTTTTACAACTACAATTAACTCATAATCATAATTATGTTTAGGTACCTCTTTATTATGAATATGTCAATATTATACTGGATGATAGAAACCTTATTAAATTCCAAGTCCACATTTCTCACTGGAGAGATGTGTTAATAAGATGATTGAATAGGGTATGCTAAGTCCTCTCAATCAAATATGTTCCTAAATCTGTACCCAGCATTTTGGTAATTGCAATAAAATGTAATCTTGCATAGTCTTTCTTTTATTTGTTTTGATTTACTAGATATTAAGAACTCAGATTCAATAAATGTGAGAAAAATAACTTCAGTGTGGCCCTAATTTCTAATAGGCATTCTACTTTTATATTAATAGCTTTATCTCTTTCTCCATGACAAATGTTAGTAAACATATCCTTTCCTCCTATCCCAAATTTTGTCCAATACTCTAGTTTTACAGTTTGCTATTTCATTATTTTTTTCTTTCTTTTGTTTTGAAGGGGTGAAGGTAGGAATTGGGGTTAAGTGACTTGCCCAAGGTCACACAACTAGTAAGTGTGTCAAGTGTCTGAGGCTGGAATCCAGGGCTGGTGTTCTATTTACTTCACCACCTAACTGCCCCCATTGTTTTTCTTGAAAGGCAAGGGGCCATCAAACAAATATTCATTAGGTTTTCCCTTTTTTATTCCTCAAACTTTGTCAATATCAAACATTTTACTTTTCATTTCTCAAAAGATGTATCCCTCCTCTTTAATCTAATAGCTAAACTTTTTTTTTTACCTGTGCAATTGATTCTGTATCCTTCCTTCTTGCCAACTCCAAATAATTGATTCATTAATCAACTTGTCTTCCATGCATATTCAATTTCTCTGTAACCACTGGCTCATCATCATCTGCATTTTTAAAAGAAAATTATACTTAAGACTTCTTAGGTCTAAAAACAAACATTTTCCTTAATCTTGCTATGCTATTTGGGTATAATCCTTACCTTCACACTAAATTTCTTTTTTAAAATTGTTTAGATCTGATACTTTTCCTCCCTGATCACCTATTCTATCCCTAGTCCCTTGACATTTGGCTCTTCTTCCTATCATTGAGACAAAACTGCCTTCTCAAAGGTAACCAATGACCTCATAATTGCTAAATTCAATGGACTTCTTTCACACTTTTCATAACCATTTGTCTTCATGGCAAAGACATTCATGTTGCTCCTAATACAAAACATTTTCTCAGTCCCTGATCATGGTCCCATACTCAGTCCCATACTGGAGCTATAACTTTGAAAGTATCTGCCTCTCCCAATCAAGCAGAGGGTAGTTTACATCAAACACCCACATAGAAGAGTAAAGAATAGATCTTAAGTTCTAGAATTAGTATCTTCTTGAAAACAGGGATAGATTTATTGTTGTTGGGAGGTAGCTGTTGTCAGGATTTTGATCATTATTAAGTCACTGAAATATTCACTTGAAGACATTCTCTGTTACTATATCTGAACACACACGTATGATAAATCATACGAGACACTACTTATAACAAAGTCAAGAAGGAACATCTATCTTTGCCCATAATTTGGAAATGGTACATAAAAAAGTGAGCCAAGCACAGCCAAATAAAATTAAATACTATAAATGAGAAAGGAGCAAGCATTAAAGATATAGATCTCTGAATGAAAGCCCCACAACATTTCACATCCCCTTTAGCTCAATGGATACTAAGATTTAAGGATTTAAGTGAAAGAAACCAATGGCCCTGGTTCAATAATAAATATGAGAGAATTACGTAGTGATAACAAAACTGTATATTAGCTTCCCTAAATCTTATCTCAGGCCACTACATTAAGGATGATAGGTCAGGAGAGTCACCGTAGTGGCCTGAGCTGAGAGCTTCTTACTTAGTCTGTGAAAAAGCCTAAGATCAGGGGGCTCACAGGAGGCAAGATGGAAGGGTAAGGAGTGAATCATTTTTGCTCTCCCATATTCACCACCAAATAACCATAAAATAGCACCCCAGAACAAATCATGGGAACAGTAGAGCCAGCAAAAGGTTGGGGTGGAGAAGTCTTTTAGCCTGGAAGACTTGGAATATTGACAAGAAAGGTCCATCTCACTTGGGTAGAAGTGGAGGAGAGTCCAGGACTAGAAGCATCTCAGCAAGCCAGAAGCAAGCTGCACCTAAGCAAACCAGTGTGGTGGAGTGGGGCCAACACCAACATGAGGAACACCACATGCCTTAGGATAGACAGGGGAATTGGCAGACTCCAGTTCCAAGAAGCACTACGTGCTTCAGCACAGCCCAGGGTGTCCTATAGGGGCTATACATCCATGAGCTTCAGTGTAGCCCTGGGGAAATGCAGAAAAAAACCACCTGGCCTCAGTGCACCCAAGACACCACCACTAGGACCCCAGGTCAGAATCAGGTAAGCTGTTAGACACTAACAGCTTCCAGCTGCCAGCAACTGAGAACCCATTGTACAAAAATTGAATCACCAAGCCTGTGGCCCCCAGAATCAGAAAGTTGTGACAATGTCCCCTGTGTTCAACTTTAAAAGTCAGGGAATAGGCAAATAACATGAGCAAAAAGCAAAAACAAACTTTGACAATAGAAATTTATTATGGTGACAGGGAAGATCAAAATACAAAATCAGAAGAGGACAACATTGTAAATAAACTTACAACTAAAATCTCACAGGGGAATGTGAATTGGTCTCAGTTCCAAAAAACCTTCTTGGAAGAGCTCAAGAATTGTTTTGAAAGTTAAATAATTAAGAGAAGTAGAAGGAAAATTGGGGAAAGAAATGAAAAATATCTTGGAGCTTGGAAAAGGAAGGATAAAAATTTGCTGAAGAAAATAATTGCTTTAAAATACAATTAGCCAAATGGAAAAAATCCCCTGAAGAAAACAACCACTTTAAAAGTAAAATTGACCAAATGGAAAAGGAGGTACAAAAGCTCACTGAAGAGAATAATTCCTTAAAAATAGAATTGGGCAAGTGGAAGCCAATGACACAATTAAACATCGAGAATCAAATGAAGTCAAATGAATGGAAAAATGAACAAAATGTAAAATACCTCATTGGAAAGACTACTGACCTGGAAAATAGATGCAGGAGATATAATTTCAGAATCATTGGACTACCTGTAGCCATAATGAAAAAAGAGCATCTTTCAAGAAATTATCATGGAAAACTGTCCTGAGGTTAAAGAGGGTAAAATATCATTGAAAGGATCCACTGATCACTTCCTGAAAGAGATCCCAAAATTAAAACTCAAAGGAATAATGTAGCCAAATTCTGGAATAATGAGATCAAAGGGAAAATACTGTAAGCAGCTAGAAAGAAGCAGTTCAAATATTGTGATTCCACAGTCAGAATTATTCAGGACCTACCAGCTTCTACATTAAAGGATCTGAGAGCTTGGACTATGATATTCAAGAAGGCAAAGGAGCTTAGTTTGCAACCAAGAATCAACTACCCAGCAAAACTGAGCATAATCTTTCAGGGGAAAGGATGGATAATCTATGAAATAGGGGGATTTCAATCATTCCTGATAAAAAGAAATGAACCAAAAATTCAGTCTTCAATTACAAGACCCAAGAGAAGTATAAAAAGGTAAACAGGAAATAAAAAAAATACACTTTATTCAATAAGGTTAAACAGTTTATATCTCACCATGGAAAGATGATACTCATCACTCTTGAGAATGGTATCTTCATTAGGTCATTTAGAAGCAGTATATATAGACACAGGGTGTAGGTACAAGGTGACTTTGTTTTGTGATATAAAAAAATAAGAGCTAAAAAAGGAATTATACTGGGAGAAGAGGCTAGGAGAGGAAAAATAGTGTAAATTACATCACATGAAGAGATGCAAAAATCTATTACAGTAGAGGGAAGGAAGGGAGAGGGGTGAGCATTGTCTGAACCTCAGTTTCACAAGATTTGGCTCAAAGAGGGTATAACATAGACCATCAGTTGGGTATAGAAATTTATCCACCTCCCACTTTTTCTTTTCCCTTTCCCCTACTACTTCTCCCCTCCTTTATTCCACTCCTCCTTTCTTTAGAACCTCCCTTTTTTCCCCTTTCTCCTACTTCCCTTAAGAAAAATTTCTATACCCAACTGAGTGTCATTTGTGTGAAAAGTGTTTTGTAATTTTGTTCAAGTAGTTACTGGGTTTGTCTTGTCAGGTAGACTCCAAAATGTTTTATACTGTCTCCCATTATTTTCAAGGGAATTTTTCTTTCTATCTCTTGCTTCTGCACTTTGTTAGTAATATATAGAAATGGTAATGATTTATATGGGAAGTATGAGGAGAAAAGGAAAAAGAAAGGGACAGGGCTGCTAGAATGGAGGGAAGAAGTAGTAGGGGAAAAGTAGTAGAAAAGGGAGACAATCCAAAGGAACGGAAGTCAGATTGAGGGAGGCGGTGGTCAGAATCAAAACACTGGTGAGGAAGGAGAGGGTGAAAGAAGAGAGAAAAGTATAAACAGGGGGAGATATATAATGGAGAGAAAGACAAAGTTAGTAATCATAATTGTGAATGAGAATGGATGAGCTCTGCCATAAAATGGAAGTGCATAACTGCAAAATTGTATGGCAAAAACCAGGCATAGATGAACATCTTACATGAAATAACAAGATAAAGTCAAAATTGGCACATGATTAGTCATATGGGGTGACACCATGAGAAAAGTAGGCAAGCAAAAAATAGCTTACCAGTCAGATCTATGGAGAAGAGAAGAATATATGACCAAATAAGAGAAAACATTATGAAATACAAAATGAACAAATTGGATTACATTAAATTAAAAAGGTTTTTCACAAACAAAGCCAATGCAACCAAATTTAGAAGGAAATCAGAAAGCTGAGAAACAATCTGTACAGCCATTGTCTTGGATAATGGCCTTATTTGTAAAATATATAGAGAATACAGTCAAATTTATAAGGCAGTTTTCAGATGAAAAAAATTATAGTTATCTGTAGTCATATAAAAATGTTTTAAGTCACTATTGATTAGAGAAATGCAAATTAAAACAACTCCGAGGTACCACCTCATACCTATCAGATTAGGAAAACTGTGGGAAAACTAATGCATCGTTGATGGAGTTTTGAACTGATCCAAACATTCTGGAGAGCAATTTTGAACTACACCCAAAGGGCTATAAAACTGTCCATACCCTTTGATTCAACAATAGCACTACTAGGTCTGTATCGTAAGGAGATCATCAAAAAGGGGAAAAGACCCACATGTATAGAAATATTTATAAATGCCCTTTTTGTAGTATCAAAGAATTGGAAATTTAGTGGATGCCCATCAGTTGGGGAATGGCTGAAAAAGTTGTCGTATATTAATGTAATGGAATACTACTGCAATATAAGAAATGAGTACGCAGATTTCAGAAAAACCTGGAAACTGATAGTAATGCCGAGAGAAGTGAGTAGAACTTGGTGAACATTGTGCACAGTAACAGTAACAGCAACATTGTATAACCAACTTTGCTAGACTTAGCTCTTCTCAACAATACACTAATCTAAGACAATTCCAAAAGAATCATGATGGAAAATGCTATCTACATCCAGAGAAAGAACTACAGATTCTGAATGTTGATTGAAGCATAGTATCTTCTTTTTTTTTTCTTGCTTGTGGTTTTTCCCTTTTGTTGTGATTCTTCTTTCACAATATGACTAATGTGGAAATATTTTTAATATAATTGTACATGTACACCCTATTTCAGATTGTTTGATGTTTGGGGAGGGGGAAAGGGAAAGGATGAGAAAAATGAAACTCAAAATCTTATGAAAATGAGTGTTGAAAACTATCTTTACATGTAATTGGAAAAATACAATACTATTGTGAGGGCAGGGAGAAAAATCTTACAATCAGGATGTGAATCTGCTCATTGTCTAAAAAGATTGGCCATTAAACCCACATCAGGAATGTCAAAAATGGGTGGTTGGCCATCAAGAAAGCTCTACATAAGGACCAAGATCAGTAGAAGAACTTTGAATAGGCAGAAAAAGATATTCTTTTCAAGTAATCCATGTCATTGTTCATCAATAAGATACACAATATGAGCCACATGGAACAATAGAGGTGATGCTTTAAGTTGTCCAGTAGTATTACCCATTTAGGTAGTCCACATACTTTTTAGTCACAGCTATAGATATTCTATGCTGTGGTGGGCCTAAGATTTCTCTTATCAAAGTTGAAGCAGAAATGTTGAATCTAAGTTGTGTACTGGAAAGAAGGATGGACCTGAAATCAGAAAAGATTACATATAAATATGTACAGCACGATTTCATTAGCCTCATTATTCCAGAGTCACCAAAGTTAAGTGACAAGAAAGAAGTCAGAATGACTGGAGATGACACATAGTGCAATGGATGACTTTGGCATCTTTGATGTCTGAATAAGCTCTAAGAGCTCCACAGCAAGTGTTTCAACTGCCCTCATCGAAGGTGAAACAAAGTGTTCTCAGCCACACATTCCACTAAGAATAGTCTTTATATGGTTAGGGTAGACACACCCCTAACTCACTAAAGAATATAAGCCCTGTCCATTACCCTCAACCTGGTTTAGCTCATCTGCCAAGTGGGTTTTACCAGGTTGTGGCTGCTGCACATGTTACAACTTCTTGGAGCCACAGGTGAGAGTTGGGTGAAAAGTGGACACCAAAAGTGAATAAAGAGCCCTGAAAGGGCCCAGCAAGCCCTTAATACAGAGGTGCTAGTCCTCTCTGAATACCCAATAATCCATTATATATATATATATATATATATATACATATATATATATATATATATATCTCCAAAGGAAAAAAAAAGTTCTCTTTCTCCCTCTCTCTATCTCCCTCTGTCTCTCTGTCTCTCTCTCTCTTTATCTCTGTGCCTCTGTCTTTCTCTCTTTTTTTCTCCCTTGGTGGTTGACAATTTGAAAGCCACAGATTTGCATTTTCAGTTCCTCAGAGCAGGAAGATAGTTCCTACTAACATATTGGAGATACCACTATGTATAAAAAATTAATTCGCATTTGGATGGTTTGGTCATATCAAATCTAAATTAAACTGATGTACTATAAACTGAGACTACACTGTGAAGGTAAATCAATTTAGCTAGGAAACTTGAAATAATTCCTAAGAGTGTGAAGTCCGTTTGTCATAATACAGGTTGAGGGTAACTGGAAATCTTGATTCAGGACTAGAGGATTAGAGGGCACAAGAACGAAGGTGTCATTTCCTTCCTAAAAGGGGAATTCCTCTGGGAAGTAGAGTTATTTGCATAAGGATGACTTAATACAAAGCAGAGAAGGGAAGAGTACAGCCTCTTATCTCATGACAAGTTCCCAAAAGAAGGTATGCTTGAACCTTTAGTGTCCATCTTTAGATTTGTTTGTGATAGCAATAATCTTGGGCTCTTTTTTCATGTGGGACTTTTGATTGAGGCTATAATAAGAAGACAATTTGTATTTAACAATCCTGGAAAAGACAGTAAAGGTGACATCACAGGGGCAAATTTTGGTGTGCACGCACTTCCAGTTATATCAATAAGGGGAAATCTAAACACTTATAGGAAAGCCAGGAGATGACCATTTGACTATTAGTGATAGTTCAACAATTACTCAATGAAATAAGTTTTAAATTATATACTTGAACCAAATTATTGACTCAGTTCTAATTCTCCTAACCTGTATGCCTATTGCCTTGTACATCACTTGCTGACATAATGGAACATGGATTTTATTTACTGGTTGCATAAACTCATAATTTAATCATCTATAGCTTCAGAATTAAAACATTTGTACAAACAATCTCAGCTGAGGTTGTTTATACTTTATGTAATTGAATTTATATCATTGTGGCCAGTATCCATTTTTGACAATTACAGCTTTACTCCTTTATTGGACAGGCAGATTAGTAATGTAATACCATAAATTCCAAGTAGATGGCAGCCAGACTTTGGATTAGATGTGAAAATAAGTCTTTTTATTTTCAGAAAAATTGAGATGGAAGAGATGTTGTATGGTACATTCTACTCCCAGAATATGACTTTCACAACTATTGAAACCTAGTATATGACCATGAACGTTGTTATTTTTCTGTCAGTTAAGAAGTGCTAAGCAGCTATTTTTAGTTGTTGTGAGTTTAATCTTGACACTGGAGATGTTCATAAATGAAACTCTCTTTTGAGCATGGATATAGGAAGATTGGCCTGTGAAGCATCACTTGTCCCTAGACTACATAACAAAAAAAAGGAAAGAGGGGCTGTAATAGATTTTAAATTGTGAACTCAAAGTACATCTATGCCCTAACATTATATAACAGCTCAAGCAGATGGAAGGAGCTAAAAGTTATCTTACCTAACATTTGAGCAGAGAAAGGAGGAGATCTCTGATTGTGGAAAACTCAACATCCAGAACCCTAGGTAGATATATTTTCAAGATAATTATGGCAGTACTATTCAATTTAGTTTTTATAACTTTTTGGCTAAAATGTTTCTTAGAATGTTATTTTCACACAAGTCCCTGTCTCCATTACTAAAGATGATTGGGATCATGAGACAGCCACCAATGGCTCTAATCAGGGATGTGTTGTGGATTCCTATGGCCAGGTCTGTACACATTAAAAGGGAGGGAGCAGGTCCTGTTGTCTGAGTATGATTTTAAGGAGGAAAGCTATGGAGATGTAGCAACAGTGTTACTAAGCAGCCGCTATGGAGGTGTAACACCAACAACAAAGACTAACAACACCGGCACAGAGGAAGGCTGCTAGCACAGATTCTTGGACCTTCTTTTGTAAATAAAGTAACTTTAAGGGGTTTACAATCTCATTTTAATTAAACACACATTTATCATTCACTTAGTTCAGGGGGGAAAGTCAGCACCCTGAAGTTCAGAGAAAATACAAACAGAAATTACAAGCAGAAATTATATAAACAGCAAATAACACAAATGAGAAGACAGGGCTTCTGTCTATCCATAGCAATACATATGTAGTTACCATGGAGAGAAGCACCAACATCTGGATTTTCAAAGCCTAGGGCTCCTTCACAGCTACCCAGAGTCTCATCTGATGAAATCACATGAACAACCTTCCAATGAGTGAGCCCCCAAAGCAAAATGCTTACTTCAGAGTATATATACACTTCTTCAGGGTCAAAGGGCATCACAACCATATAACTCAAACTCATGTGGCTTAGATTTCGTGTGACTTTGATGACAGGTCATCAAAGACTTGATTCAATCAAAGGCAAGGCTCAATCAACGGCAGTCGATTAACTTAGTGCTAAGAAGCATTCCGAAAGAAAAAAACAGCAAAAAAGTCCCACCCTTCTTGACACCACAGGTGATTATTCAACTTAAGGCACTTTAGAAACTTCCATGTAAGCAGGTAAAGCATAAAGGTTTCTTTGCTTCTAGTATAACAGGAAACTTTGTGCTCATGACATTGTAACTGGAATGCTGTGGCTATATTATATAAAACTATAAACATATCTATCCTTTCTGTGTTTGTCAATTGTGTCTTTAAATGTTAAATAAATCACCTTTTGTATCCTCTGCTTATTATGAGTCAGCCATTATTCCACTCTGATACATGGGCTTAGGATGACTTCTCTGGCCTCCCAAAACAACTAAGGATTCCTTACTTGAATTCATGAATGTTTTAATTTGTTCATCACTTTTGTCTTTCTGTTCTTTTTTAATGAAGTTTTTTCTTTCATGAAAGTCTCTCTCCTTTCCCCTCTTCATTCTGTTACTATTGTTATTTCTATTATTTCATGACTACCTTGATGATTTGTGGTGAGGAGGAGCACTGAGTAATGTTGCCAAATATTCCTTGGACCCCAAAATTTCTGATATACGATTTGAATTAAAAAAAAATAAAGTGAAATGAATTATCCCATTATATTATTTAAATTAAACCATTCGTTATTTAGCTACTCACTGCTTTCTTCAATTAATCTTCCTATATACTGAATTAGAAATGTGTGGTGATGCTGGGGTAGGGGAAAGAAGTGAGATAATACACTACAATCCATATCCTTTTCTGGTCTATATCTTTAGAATCTATTTCTCATAGATGAATGAACTTAATGAAAAAAAGATGCTACGTTTTTGCTTTTTCCTACTTAAACTCTTCTGTATTCTGATCAGATGTAATAGATTTGAGACAATAACATTAAATCTAATCAAGGATTACTCATGTCTTAGATACCTGAGAGAATTCTAATTGGGATCCATCTCTCTCTAATTTTGATTTCTCTTAGAATGTTCAGAGGGCAATTTATTCCAAAATCATGCAATTTCTATACTTCCTCCAGTTTTCAACAACCTAAAGACAAAATCTAATAGCCATTTACCTTCCAATCAAATGAAATAGTAGTATGGTCTCCACATTAAATTTTGATGAAATTCAGAAGTCTCCCTGGATATATCAGAAGTACAGGACAGCATCTAGGAAATAATGGACCAAGTTTTCCTTAAAACATGTTGAAGATGTTTACTCATTTGGAAATTTTTCTGTTCAGCAGTTTTAGTCACTTAGTGCTTCTGGAACATAAGGATTAACGGTTTCAAGCTGAGACTTTCCACAATCCCCCTCTAATCTCCTAGAATCATTGACATATAGAAGTGTACAGCCTTTAAATTTGTTTATTTGTTAACAGATAAAAATTCCAGGCATTTTTATCTATTTAATATCCTTTTAACAAGGAAAAGAGATAAAAGAGAGCTCCCTGATAAAAACTGCCACTTAGTAGAAAGCAAAGAATCAGAACAGCTAGTTGTCTAAGTGGATAGCTAACCCTAGAGTGAAAAAGACCTGAGTTCTTATTTGATAGTCTCAGACACTTACTAGCTATGTGATTTTTTAATTCACTTAATCTATCTGCCTTTATTTCCTCATCTATATGATGGGCATAATAATTTTATCTATTATTCAAGATCGTTATGAGGATAAAGTTAGATAATATTTATAAATGTTTTTGCAACTCTTAAGGTGCTATATGGATAGTATATATTATTAGTATATCTGTGCTTTAGTCCAAACATAAATGCTACTTAGCTTTATAATCTTGGACAACTCACACATCTTATCTGGATTTCTAAATCTTCATCTCTCAAATGCAAAGAACTCGTTGTGTCCTATATAAGGTTACATAAGAATGGCTATATCTAAGGCCCACTTGCCAATCTGTGAGTCTTGATCAAAAGGAACGAGGTTAAAAGACTGGGGATGGAACTAAAGGGTGGGAAATGATGGGAGGGTTGCAATAAATAAAGAAAATACCATGAGACTTTAAAGGACAAAGATAAAGAGACAGTGAGAAATAGCAAAATAGAGAATGGTGTAACTCCAATAAGTTAAGGGAAAGTGAGTCTTTATTCTGGGAGCTGATCTTGAATTCAATTCCCCTTCTCCACTAAAAATGCATCAATCAAAGTAATGAGTAGTCAAAAGTCTCTGGGAAATGAAGGGCAATAAATGGTCAAATGCTAGTCTCAGAAGCTGAGAAGACCCAGATAACTGCCAGATAGTCCAGAATTGAAAGGCAGAAGTATCATTGACTAACTAGCTTTTTTTCCACTGAGGAAATGTTTTAACTCCTTCCTTGGAGACATTCAATTTCCATTGAGAATGACCAAAATTGAGTAGATACTTTGAACCATATCCTAAAACTTCTGGGTTTGGATAATGATTATTGACTGGCTACAAATTAAGTTTGAGGAAATCTGTAAATTTTTAAACCTGTGGTACCTTAAATATCTTGCTCTTGTATTGGTTATTTTGTCTCTCTCTAATTCACAAAGGCTGTCTACTGACTCATAAACGAATTTCAATCTGTACTAGTGGAGAGAACATGCTCATATGTGGGAAACTACAGAGGTTCAGTTGTTGAAGGTGTGTTGTCTAGTTTTTCTTTTTTAGAAAAGCACATTTAAAATGTACTTATGACCTAAATAAATAAGTACAACCATTTGATTTGGACCCAGTGGATAATACAGTTGAATTTTTGAGATCTTTTAGTTGTTTTTCTTTCAATGAATTTTAAATCAAATATTATCCTAGAAATGATTTGCATTTAAATTTCAAGTGCAAATTAAAACATCCAAGTGAGAGAAAGAACTGGAGGAACTCAAGATTGCAGCAGCAAGGAATAGTCAAGCAACAACTACTGAGATGGAGCAGGAAGAGGGAGAGAGAAAGAGAGAGACAGAGAAAGAGACAAAGAGAGTGTTTCAGAGATAGCTTGGCATAGTGGATCTAGAGCAAACCTCTGAGTGTGGACTACTTGGATTGAAGTCAAGCCTTTATCACATCCTAACTGACATTCTGGGCAAATCATTTAACTCCTCTGTGTAGATTTCTTATAGTGTAAATAACTCCTTTACTTTGGTAAGAGGGAGTTTCCCTTTTGGAACACCAGTAAATCTATATCAATGAAATTACAGGTCAGGGCAAAAAAAAAAAAAAATTCTGTGAGGAATTTTGAAAAGCAGAGGAGATAAGGCAGCCGTATACAGATAAGTGGAAAACATAGATATAATTAAATGCCCTCTTTTTCAGAGACAGGAATAGATCACCTTTTCCTCCTATGTCTTTGATTTCATGGTGGCTTTGAAAAACATGTTAAATGAATATATACAATATTTTTAGCAGGCATGTATAATAATTTACAGAAATAATAAAATATATGTTATTAATATGATAATATAACATATACCCTTTTAGAAAATGTAAGGCAAAGTTGTAATATGCAGAGAAAACATACTAGATACTTCAGCAGTCTTTAGTGATTAGTTGATAATTTGTGACATCAGGTTTTTATTAGACTACAGTGGAATCCTTTAATTTATACCAGTTCAAGCAAATGCTTTGCACATGCCTACAATGCATTTTGAATGCCAAGTTGGAATAATAAAACAAAATCGTTACCATCAAATTTCACATTAACAAGTGCTTTAAATCTGCCATGAGAGCTAGAAAGTAAGAAATGTCAAATTATTCTTTTTAACAAATATGCATTTAGATTACTTAGAATAAAGAAATAATATTGAAAATGCATGTACCAGCTACAGACAGTAAGTCATCTAAGAATATGTTTATTTTCAATGAAGTTGTGAAGTGAATAACTGCTCACAAAGCTACCAGTATTTAAATTTTAAGTTTCTTAATGCTTTGAGTGTTAAGACGATGGAGACTATTTGTTTTGTGACATGTTCATATTTATTTTAAAAGCAAAGATTACATATAATCAACAATAATATTGAGCCAAAATTTAGAAGATAACTACATTCATAAATTCAGAAATATATATACCTATATATGACATTTCTCAGCATATATATGTATATATAGAGAGAAATGTCATATTTTTAAGAAAAAATGACTTTAAAGTATTTTTTAAAATTTCTAAACATGTTTTAAATATTTTTATATAACAGAATACATTTAACCATATTGTATGAGATGCTACTCAGCCTGTGACAAATATTTACTTAATCATATCCTGTTGATTGAAGCCTTAATTATAGTAAAGATTTCTATGAATCAAATAAAAGGGGAGATTCAATCTACAAGCCTTCTTTGCGGTTTAGATAGATTTTTATTTGATGTGGAAGTAATTTCAAATGGAAGACAAATGGCATTCTACAGAAGCAAATAGGGAATGAATGAGCTACCTATGCTTTGAAAATTGAGGCCTTCAGGGCGGAGCCAAGATGGCCATATGAAAACAGCATCTTACCAGAGCTCTCTCACAGAGTCTGTCAGATTCCTATAAAAAAGTGAATTTGAGCAGATTTGAGAGAGTTAGAAAATGCGAGCAGTCTGAGTGGGGCAAATTTCCAAGCCAGAGAGTCTGAAAGGCCAAAGGCACGAATCTGTAGGTTCAGAGAGTGCTCGGCCTGCAGAGCTGCTCCAGACCAAAGCGGAAGCAGCCAGCCGGGAAACCCACGTGGGAGACAAGCTGGGAGAAAGCTGGCACTCGAAACCGGCTGAGATCCCCAGGCCTCCCAACACAGGACGGCAGTCTGTGGAAGCTACGAGAGGCAGTGCAATGCCACAGGCCGTGAAACAACAACTCCTGAGGCTTGCAGCACAAAGGTATGAAACTTGGCTTCTTGAACTTCCAGGAGACATAATGGCCAGGTAAATGGCTCTAATCCCTACCCCCCTCACCCAGAGAATTCCTAGGGAAAAAAAAAAGAACACTGGAACAGAGGAGATAGAAGTGGGGCTTCAGTGGTCAAATAGTAGAAGTTCATTAGTCCCAGAGGGGCAGAGCCGGCAGGGGTCAACACCAGGAGCCCAGATGTAATCTTGCTTCCCTAGGGGAAGTGCCCACACCAGCTCAAACAATAAAGAGCTGAGACCATTGCTGAAAAGCAACAGTGCTGGAGAGCACCCCTAGGGAAAGAGACATCAGGGAGCCAGACCCTTCCCCCACATCTCAGGAAACTGAAGGCTATAATTCACAAAGACAACAACTAGACTCACAATCCCCAGGATAAGAATGTTGGGACAGAGAGCCCTGAGCCCCAAAGGCAGAAATCTGTTGTAAAGCCAGGAAAAGGCTAACCAACATGAAGAAGAACACAAAAAAAACCAAAGACCATTGATTCTTTTTATGGAAACAGACGTGATCAAAATACCAATTTGGAAGAGGAAAGCAATGACACTGTAGATACATCTGATACCTCAAAAGGTAACGTGAACTGGTCTCCAGCCCAAAAAGCATTACTGGAAGAGCTAAAGGACAATTTTAAAAACCAAATTATGGAGCTGAAAGAAAAAAATAGAAAACATGGAAAAAAAATCCACTGATGAAATCAAGTCCCTAAAGAATAAGATTGGTGAAATGGCTATGGATATTCAGAATCTAAATAGAGAAAATGACACCCTGAGAGGTAAAATCAACCAATTGGATAAGGAAACTCAAAAGCAAAATGAAAACACTAACTCATTAAATATTAGAGTTGAGCAAGTGAAAATTGAGGCCTTCAGAGGAATTTTGGTCCCAGGGGGACAACAAACAAGTAAATATTTTTCTACCTTCAGGGCAAAATACTATACTTCAGGCAAAATGAATTTAGAACTGACTTCAGAAGTCTTCTAAGTCTTACTCCCAAGGGTGTGGTAGAACCAGCTGCAGTAACTTAGGTGACATGATTGTTGAATTTTCAGTGTGAGAGTTTACACCTCACAAAATCAATGAATTGTACCAATCAGGACTTGATTTATTATTTTGTTGATTGCCTAGTTTACACTTAAGTAAATAATGGAGAAAGTGTTAACAATCTAGATTAAATTTTAAAATGCTTTTGAGATCCATTTGTTAAACATTTGCCAGCATAATCTTTTGCATTCTCTCCTCATTTAATACACAATACAATTGACTCCATAGGAAGTTAAACAGCTAATGCAAAGTTATTCAAGGTAGCAAGCAGGAAGGATTTGAATTTTGTACCTCTGACTACAGAGCCAGTGATCATGCCGTTCCAAAACTTGCAGTAGCTACTGTAACAGCAAAAACACATTAAGGAAATTTTATAACCTCCCACATTCGAGAAAGAAAATTTCCAATATCTAAATTAAGTTATCCTTGTATATTCTAATATTCTAATAACTCTGAATTAATTGAACTGTGAAGTCAGGATTTGGAAATGTTAGTATCTGATTACCTGTTTATATATATATATATGCATGTATATACATATTATACATATATGTGTGTGTATATATATGTACATATATATATATATATATATATATATATATATATATATATATATATATATATATATATAGTATTTGAATACTTATAGGCAATTCTTTATTCCCAGATATAATGTGAAAATCCACTGAAGTCAGTTAACTAAAATGTTCAGGAATGAAGTATAATGATCTAGTTAATTGAATAAAATGGTTAAATTCAAGTTACTCAAAAATCCTTTAAATTTTAGTACTTATTAAAAAAAATCTCCAATGCTGTTCCATTGGAAAAACTGCATCACGATAAGTTTGATTTGATATTTATTTCCTCATTCAGTCACTTTTGGCACCTCAGTATAATTATATCATAAATTACTATAGATACAAAAGGAGAATATTGATTAATACCTCTATAAGATTGCAAACTCTTAAAGGCAAGACCTGTCTTTTGCCTCCTTTTATAGATTCTAACACTTAGTACAGTGCCTACAACACAGTAGATGCTTAATTTATGTTTTTTGATTTATATATGGCATGTATTTAAAATCAGAAATTTCTTTTTTGACTAGACACATGGGATTATTTGCTTTCTTATTTGCAAATATTTTATAAATGAGGAATTCATTTAAAAAAAACAATTTTGACTATTAGAGAGGTAGTCAAAGTTCATCAAGACCCTCTACATTCTTTTCATAAAGTAACTTCATAATTATTTTCAACCTAATTGGCCTCATATGTATGCAGCATAAGTAGCTACTTATGGCATATTATGGCAAAGATGCCAAAAAGGACTTGTTATCTCCCTGGAAAATTTTCTAATCTTTTTACTATTGTTTAAAATTCCTCAACTAGATATTTATTCAATTAGCTAACACTTATGAATTCTTACATCCTGATGATAAAGAAAATTTCCCTAGTAGTGATAATATACTTCATCACTGATTTTGGCATAATGGAAATAAAGTTTAAACTAGTGAGGAGGAGACTCAATTACATTTGACTAAGTATTCTAGGGCAAGTCATTTAGCTTCTCTTTATGGAGATAATTATTCACATGTACATATATATTTTTGAGAGAACAGTTTGATAGTATTATGCTAACATTGGCTATTATATTTGGCAACATTGTTTTTCAACACTGTGTTTATTTACATCATTAGTCATTATGTGTACCATTCTTGGTTATGTTTTCTTCACTCTTCATCAATTCATAACTAATCTCCACAATTCACTATAGTCTTTGTATTTTTCAGGGTATAAAATCATTTGTGTTTAACAAACTACATAGTTGAGAGCTTTCTTTTCTTCTTTGTTTCTTTCTTTCTTTTCCTTCTTCCTTTCTTTTCCTTCTTTTTTCTTCATTTCTTTGACTTTACTTGGGGCTTTGTGTTAGGATCAGGAAATGGCAGGATCTTATTTGGTCCTTTTTATATTCTCTTGAGTTTTGCTGTTACTTTTTCTGGTATTGTTTTTCAAGGATCTCTCGTTTGGCTCAGGCTTAAGACCAATGAATCTTTAGTGCACACAAAATCCTCTTATCTAGAGTGAAGTCTAATAACTGTCCTGTATTCTAAACTTTTCAATATATTTACCCACTTTGGGGTCTCAGTGTCAAAATTCTAGGTTTGCCCCTAGTGGGAACTTCAGTAAACTCCTATCCCTAACCTCTATCAGTTTGCTGGCAGGCTATACAAGTTCAGAATAATAGAACTACAGATACTCCTTTGGTCTGAGTTGCCATGTAATAAAGGGTATTTTTTCATATGTATATTGAAGATAAAGGCCACTATTCTCCTTTGAAGCTTACAAATTCTTTAGGATTCTGTGTTTGTGAAACAGAAAAGTCCAGGGGAAAGATGAATAATAAAATGCAAATACATAAAAGCTGGTTATTGTAGAGAAAAATTGCAAAGTGACAAGGAATACTGGTTCTACTGATATACCTTAAAGGACATAATAGTTGAGAATATCTTATTTGTCTTTGTATCCTTTTAAGTACCTACCATACTCCTTTGGAAATAGGAGGCGCTCTTCTTTGTGTCATGTGGGAATGAACCAGGGGGTTTAATAGATTACTATGAAGTATCCTAAGACCCTAACCATAGCAAAACAACAATTACTACTACTACCACTACTACTACTACCACTACTACTACTACCACTACTACTACTACTACTACTGCTGCTGCTGCTGCTGCTGCTGCTGCACCTGCTGTACCTGCTGTACCTGCTGCTGCTGCTGCCACTGCTGCTACTACTACTACACACACACATAGTGCATTTTTTTGAGAGGGGTGTTCCATTTTTTAAATAGCCACCTTAAAGGGGAATGTAGTAATAATAGTCAAGAAGCATTAGGAAGAGGGTAAACGGATTTTAGTAAAGGTTGACTAGGGAGACAGAATTCACTGTGCAACTTTAACAATAATCCAAGTATGACTTGTCCACTATAGTTAGATTGCTTTAAAAATAAAATAGATAAGAATTTTACCAATGGTTATAGATAGCATTCAGGTTTCATGCAAGCCAGATTTGCAAGGAATTGAGGGTAGAAGGGAAATCAATACCAAGACAAGTATAGATTTTTTTTTAATTTAAAGTTGAATTTCTACTGGTCAAATAATTTCATTTTCAAATAAATATGGAAAGTAATGACACCTTTTAAGAAAAGTGAATAGGTTTTGAATTGTCTGTTAATTTAGCACCCAGTCATGTTACATAATGTGCTAACTTTATTAGTACATAATAACAGATTTTTTTATAATGAGTTTTTTTAGGTGAAACCTATCATCAATTTGAAAAAGAATTCTCAGTGTCATTGAATCTTTCAAATTAAGCTCCAAGTTTGCTAGTACATAAAGGTTGTTATGTCACCATATCTTTTTTTTCCCCCTTGGGTTGGAAGACTATATAATTCAGTAGTCAGTTGTCAGTTTCCAGACAGATTCTTAGTTTAAATAATAACACCTGAACTTCAGTCTCTGCTGGTGCATTGTTTCATTGCTGCCACAGTTAAAACAACCTGACCTGAAGTAAAGCTTGATCCTTTCAAAAAAGATTCCTGCAGGGAGGTTAGGTAAGAGAGTCCACCAAGTTATTTTGGACACAAAGGACAGCACTCTAACTCAGTTCCCTCTCAGAAACAAATGGGAATGACTTCATTTCAAGAGCTTACCTTTCACTATGGGACCACTTTCCTAGCATAGTCTATCAATCATGCAACATACTTAGAACTACACATATAGATGTAGATATAGAAAAAGATATAGATGAAGTTATTCAAGGAGAGTAATCTTCTCATAGGCAGAGAGGACTAATGAAGCATAGTTCCTTTTCTAGTTCCAAGAAGATAGACAGAGAGATAGACAGACATGGATAGATAGATAGATAGATAGATAGATAGATAGATAGATAGATAGATAGATAGATAGATAGATTTAAGCAGCTAGGTGGTACAGAGGAAAATGTTCTGGAATTTTAAGCAGGAAGATGTGAATTCAAAGCAAATCTCAAATACTTACTAGCTGTATTATCCTGGGCAAGTCATTCAACCTTTCTTTGCCTGGGTCTTCTTATCAGTAAAGTGGTGATAACAATAACACCTACCTCTTAGAGTTATGAGAAACAAATGAGATAAAAATTGTAACATGTGCTTTGCACAATGCCTGGTACATTGTGGGCACACTATGAGTGTTATTATTATTTAGATATAGCTATAAGCATAGATATGGGTATAGATAGGGATGTATAGTAAGAAGATGAACAGAATTTTAGAAAAAAAATAATCACATAGGCTGGACAGATAGGCATTGGTTTGTAATCTGATTCCTATAAGGAAAACAGACATTGCCAAAATAACAGATCCTCTTAAGTATTCATGCATGGCATACTACATTAGGCTACAAAGTACTGCCCCAACTAATCTCCCATATACTTATTAAGAACAATCGAGATTCCTAGGAAAATCTGTTCACAGATAGAACTCTTCATTGAAAAATTAGCCCATATGTTCAACAGCACTTTGGTTAAATTCTAGGATGAGATCAGCATTTATCTTCACTGCCTATTCTAGTCATAAGTGCTTAATGTACTATTGCAATAAGATTAATCCTCTCACCAGCAGAGAAGATGGAATGGAGATTACTTCCTTTGCTAGTTTGAAAGATAAAAATGAGTGATTTGTCCAAAACCACACAGCTAGTTCTGAGGGTTTACATGTAGCTTCTCCCCATACAGAAACAAAACAGCTCAACCTTGTTAAATCCCTTATGATTTCTCACTCATGTTTACCTTTTTATACTTCTCTTCTGTCTTGCCCATCAATTGGGGGAAGGCTGAACATGTTGTAGTACATTGTTCAGATGGAATAATATTGTGCTATAAGAAATGATGAGGAAGATGGTTTTAGAAAGGGGGATGAGAAACTTCGGGAGACTTATATGAACTTATAAAGTGAGTAAAAGCAGGAGAACATCATTCACATTAACTGCTATGTTATAATAATGATTAACTGTGAAAGACTTAGCTACTTTAATTAATACAATGTTCCATAGTAATTGTAAAGGTCAAATGATGAAAACTGGCATATAAATCCAGAGAGAGAATTGATGAACTTTGAGTACAGATTGAAGAATTTTGTCACTTCTTTTTTTTCTATTTTTTCAACATGGACAACATGGAATATGTTCTGTATGAACCCACATCTATGATGGATATCATTTTGCTTGCCTTCTCAAAGGGTGGGAAAGAGATTGGAGACAGGGAGAGAATTCAGAACTCAGAATTAATAAGTGAATGTTAAAAATAAACACAATTTAAAAAAATACACCTTTTAACATTTTTTAAAATTTCACTTTATGCTCTAATATATACCTTATTTTTGTAAAAGTACCTTGAAATTCTGAGAAATATGCATATTTCTGATTTTCATTTTTGTACAAATGCTTATTAGCAGCTCTTCAATGCAAGATTATCAAGTGACCTATCAAATTACATTTCTGCTTTCCTTTGGGGGACATGATAAAACTAATTATGTCTACTCCTTTACATCCCTTCCAATGCCAACCAATAAGATATCCTCTGATTTTGACACAACATTTTTTCATCTTCTGACTAATTTTATATCATGTATATAAAAAATTATATGACTGACTCACTGGATAAAAGGTCACATCTAAAGGGGAAATAGCTAAGATATTGTTTATAGGTGTTCTCAACAACTGTGAAATTTTTAGGATTTTTTTATTACCAAAGTAGAATGCGACTACGTAAATATGAGGATAAACTAGTAATTTTTTTCCTTTTAACGGGTTATTATGGCAATATAATTTTTTGTCAAGTAACCAACATATTGGTATTGACTTTCCATAATATCAGAATTGGGAACAGATATAATATCTTGCTAAATCTGAAATAAAAAGCCTTTTCCAACTAGTAAAATCTGTCAGAGCTTTTTCTCTACTTGGCATAGCTTTTGAGAACCAAGAGTTGCTCCCATGTCAAAAGGAAGCATTGGATTAAGATATAGTGGAATTCTTTTTTTAAATCCTGTTTCTATCATGTTATTTAGCATCACATTCTCATCCTACACTCTACCTGTTCTCCCTCCCTTCTAAGATGTCTATATGAGGAATTATGCCATCTCTGACTTTAGTTAGTTACTATAGTAGGCTTAAAGCTTTGTGATACTTCTTGGCCATCAGCCACTTTAAAGTTGCTGGATACTTGATTGTCATACTGTTAACATTCTAATATTGACTTTGATGGTCCTTTCCTTCCTGTGCATCATCAGACACTCAGCAGGTTATCTGCTTGCTCCTTCACAAATTGCCTCCTCCTATCTCTGCCCTGGTTGAATTTTCTGGCTCCATTAACTTCTCTGCTAGATTCCTTATGCCGTTCTGCTTTCATTCATTGAACCTTTACTGATCATTAATTTATTAATTGAGGAAAACTTCCTCAAACATATCAATTGTCACATTAACATTTTATCCCAAATCTCAATACCCCAATTAAGACTTCACTGTTTCTTGGACACCTTTTTGATTTTGTATCTATCCTCTTTTTCTCTCATCTATATCTATTCAAAATCCTTCAAGATTGCCTTGCCCCACCTGCCCCACCCCCAAAAAAAGAAACAACTATCCACTTGGTTTTTCTATACTTGTATATCAGAATGACTGAAATATTCATCAGGTTTAAAAAATGATCCTTTGAGAATCAGGTTTATATTTTCATTATTCTAAGGGACATGGTTTTTGCCAAGAGAAACTGAGAAATTCTAGCCCTGTTTTATTCTCAACTGTCAAAGATTTTAGGGCTTTTATGTATCATTTATTAGAATAACAAATAAATAGAAACCCAGAAATTACCTAGCAGTATTAATTTAGTTGTTTTATCCTATATGTTGTTGTTTTCTCAAAACTTATAATAAATTTCAAGTTCCAAGATACTGTATATTATTAGACTAATGTAGAATTTGAATTTACATTAGATTAATATAGGACTGGGTTTTGACAAGCATAACTCCGAACATAGTTTGATAAATAAAATGTCATTCTTGTCTTGAAGTCATTATAATAGTATGTGTAAAATGAAAGGATTCCTCCTTATATGATAAAAAGCACATACTCCTAAGCATAATTATTTTATGAGTAGCTTTAGCACAATAGGAAGGCCCTCAAAAGGAAAAAAAAATACTATTCTCTGTTAGATATGTGATTGTTCTGTAATTACCTGAGATTCATGAGGAAATCTGTTTAAAAATTCACAAAATATAAACTTGTAACATGGATAAACTATTAAACATTTATTTATTTTTTCATATAATCTAGTTGCTAAATTCAAAATGATGCTCTCTCTAATTAGGAGTGTAATTGTAAAGCAAACCATCAAAATTAGTGATAATATCAGCACTCCTCGAGCTTTGGAAAAAAAAAAAACAGGTGCATATTGGCTCAATAAAACTTCCCTAAAAATGATAAGGCATCAAATTTTCAAGTTCTGAAATTTTTGGATAACACTCAGAATATGTAGCTCTCATGTTACTCTCCTGATTCATTTCAAATCACTTCCCCTCACACAGTATACACTCTAGACAATCTGATCCTCAAATGAGACATTCCCTCTCCTATTTCAGTATCTTCTCATGTACTGAAACAAATGATAATAATGTACCATTGCCTCACCTCTCTCAGGATTGTGAACTTCCTTCAAAGATTGTTCTGTTGCATACATGTTTCCTTAGTCCATAGTTTTTATTATTTTTAATCCACAAATTCTTTTGTATTTATTTGTCTCTGTACATGCTGCATTTTCCCAGCAGAAAGTAAGGTCCTTGAGGGAAGAGATTTTATTTTATTTTGTTTTGTCTTTGTATCTTTGACATTTTCACAGTAGTAATTTGAAATATTCCATGAGTATTTGCTTACTAAACATTTATTGGGTTGTGTCAGAACGGAGAACAGATGAGAAAGAAGAGCTAGAAGCAAGGAAACCAATTGAGAAGCTATCACGATAGCCCAGGAAAAAGTTAAAAATTAACTAGAGTGATATCTATGTTAGCAGAATAGAAGCTGGTACCTGAGAATTTATTGAAGATGAGTTGAAAAGATTTTGGCAATTGGTTTGGTGTAGGATGTAAATGAGAAGGAAAAGTAGATAAATGAGGTTGTGAACCAGGATGACTGAAAAGATTATGGTATTCCAAGAGAAACAGGGAAATTGGGAGCAGATAGATTAAGGCAATGATAAATTGCACATTGGACATATTAGGTTTGAGAGGCTAATGGGATATCTAGAAGATATCCAAAAGATCTTTGGTGATAGGAAATCAGGAGAGCCATGATGGCTAGATATAGAAATTTTTAATCATCTTCATGATTAAATCTTGGAGGAATATTTGATACTACGGGACAAAGAACATCTTCATTTTTCAGAGTTGAATGATATTTTAATCTTATAATTGTCAATGCCAAGAACACCACATCACATAAACAAATAATGCAAAATGGCAGAGGGCCATTTCAGACATTCTTAGAAATGCTATCCTAATCTCAAGCCAAAATTCATTTAATGATTTTTAGGACACTTAAGTTTTAAACCTGTGTTGCTTGGTAAGTCAACAAATTCTTCTCAGACTTTTAATGGCAGATGACTAACAATTTTAGTTTCAGTTCAGTATGGTTTATTAACCCAACTTAATTTTCTAGAATCAACATTTGAAGGGAAGTATTTCTGAAACTGTTATCTCCAGGCACTTCCGATGATTAATTATAACTCTCACAATTAAATCTAGGGGAAGATTATTTTCCATATATTTTCCATGTAACATCATCTATAGCTATAAACATTTCTAAAGAACTATTTTCCACCCTATTCTTCAATATATTAACTTTCTAGAAAATCTTTCAATTTTATCTTTTAACATAAATGTTACACTTTTTCATTGAAGTAGCTTGTTTAAATCATTAGGTCAAAGGGTATGCACATTTTTATAACCCTTTGGGCATAGTTCCAAATTGCTTTCCAGAATGACTGGATCCATTCACAACTCCACCAACAATGTAACAGTATTCCAATTTTCTCACATCCTCTCCAACATTTAACATTTTCATGTTTTGTCATGTTGGCCAATCTGACAGGAGAGATGTGGTACCTAAGAGTTCTTTTGATTTGCATTTCTCTGATCAATAGTGATTTAGAGCATTTTTTCACATGACCATAGACATCTTCAATTTCTTCCTCTGAAAATTGCCTGTTCATATGCTTTAACCACTTCTCAATTGAGGAATGAATTCTTTTCCTATAAATATGGCTCAGTTCCCTGTGTGATTTAGAGATGAGGCCTTTATCAGAGACACGGGTTGTAAAGACTCTTTCCCAGTTTTCTGCTTCCCTCCTAATCTTTGTTACATTGCCTTTGTTTGTACAAAAACTTTTCAATTTCATAGAATCAAAATGATCCATTTTGCATTTTATAACACTCTTTATTTCTTATTTGGTCATGAATTTTCCCCTTCTCCATAAATCTGACAGGTAAACTATTCCTTTCTCTCCCAAATTCTTTATAATATCAGCCTTCGTTCCTAAATCGTGAACCCATTTTGTCTTCATTTTGATATGTTATAAAATATTGGTCTACGCCCAGTTTCTGCCATATTTTTTTCCAATTTTCCCAGCAGTTTTTGTGAAATAGTGAATTCTTAACCCAAAAGTTGGATTCTTTGGGTTTATCAAAGCATATGTTTCTATAGTCATTGACTATTGCACCTTATGTACCTCACCTATTGCATTGATCCACCACTCCATTTCTTACCCATTAGCAAGTAGTTTTGATGACTGCTGCTTTATAATACAGTTTAGTATCTGGTATGGCTAGGCTGCCTTCCCTAGCATTTTTTTTTCATTAATTCTCTTGATATTCTGGATCTTTTATTCTTCCAGATGAATTGTGTTATTAATTTATCCAGTTCTGTAAGATAATTTTTGGTAGTTTGATTGGTATGGCACTGAATAAGTAAATTAATTTAGGTAAAATTGTCATTTTTATTATCTCAGCTCAGCCTAACCATGAGCAGCTGATGTTTTTCTATTTATTTAGATCTGACTTTATTTGTGTGAAAAGTGTTTTACAATTGTGTTCATATAAGTCTTGGGTTTGTCTTGACAGGTGGACTCCAAATATTTTATAATGTCCATAATAATTTTGAATGGAATTTCTCTTTCTATTGTTATTGGGCCTTGTTAGTAATATATAGGAATTTTGGGGATTTATGTGGATTCATTTTATATCCTGAAACTTTGCTGAAATTTTTTATTATTTCACGTATTTTTTCTTGATTCTCTAGGATTCTCTAAGCAAATCATCATATCATCTGCAAAGAGTGATAACTTAGTTTCTTCTTTGCCTATTCTAATTCCTTCAATTTCTTTTTTTTTCTCTTATGACTAAAGCTAACAGTTCTTGTACCACATTGAATAATAAGGGTGATAATGAACAACCTTGTTTCACCCCTGATCTCATTGGGAATGCATCTTAGCTTATCACCATTACTTACAATGCTTGCTGATGGTTTTAGGTATATGCTACTTATAATGTTCAAGAAGACTTCATTTGTTCCTATGTTTTCTAGTGTTTTTAATAGGGATAGGTGTTGTATTTTGTCAAAAGCTTTTTCTTTGTCTATTGAGATAATCATATGGTTTCTGCTAGGTTTGATGTTGATATGATCAATTATACTGATAGTTTCCCTAATATTGAACCAGCCTTCCATTCCCAAAACAAATCCAACCTGATTGTAGTGTATTATTCTCAGGATAAGTTGTTGCATTCTTTTTGCTAATATTTTATTTAAAATTTTTGCATCAATATTCATTAGGAAAATTGGTCTATAATTTTCTTTCTCTGTTTTGACTGTTCCTGGTTTACATGAGTAGTATTAATTTGATCAAATATCTTCCCCACCCATTCAACAGGGCTCAGGTGGACCTAGGTGGGAAGGCCTGATTATATCTTTCTTTGTAAATAGGCTTCAAGCCTCTACTTACTAGGTGCTAAGCAGATGTGGGTGTGAAGCCCTCAGGGCCCTAAGGGGAGTTGCCAATGGTTTGTGCACTGAGTTCTAGTCAATCAGATGCTGGCTAGGACTGGATGAAAAGAGAGACCAGAACTGGGAGCAACACAACAGAGCTGGGAGCATCAGAGTGGAGAGTGGCAGGATTCAGAAGCAGAGAGCCAGCATTGAGAATGCAGAACTGAACAAGAGAGAGTTTCAAAGATCAAGAAACTCAGAGTCAGCAGACTTGCAGTAGGGAGTGCTGTCCAGAGAGTTAGGATTCATTCTATAGGGAGTCCCTAGCATTGAGGAGAAGCTACCGTATGGCTTCATTCCTTGCTACAATATTTGGGTACAATTTCCTTGTTACGCTATAATGAGGTGGGCATCTTGGTTTTGGAATATCATTACTATAATATCAAATTGGGGGCATTGGTCCTTGAATCTGATCCTCTGGAGTCTAAATAAATTTTATACTTCCTCTGCCTTCTACCTAGAGAATTTCTTATACTTCACAATTCCAAACCACTCAGGCATGCCCATGGTCATCTCTGAGGTCATGAATTTTGCCTTACTCCTTTATCATTTCACCAATTTTACTTTTTAAAAATTTGTTCTCATCAGTGATTTTTTTCCCCAGTTTTTCTTTTACCTCTAATTTGGCTTTAAAAATGTTCCTTGAGTTCATCTAGGAATGCTTTTTGAGCTTGAGATTAATTCATATTCCCATTTGAGGTTTCAGATGTGGGTATAGTGTCAATTTCTGTCTTTTTCTGATTTCTCATTTTGATCTTCTTTGTACCCATAATACGATTCATTCTAGATTCTAGATTCCTTCTTTATGGTGGTTGCCATTTTCCTGGCTTTTTAAGTGTATCTCTCCCTGTGGGGCCCAGGGGGCTCTGTCTCAAGCTTCTTGAGCTGGGAATTGGAGACTTGATTACTGTCTTTGTGTGCTGTGTATTCTGGTTTTGTCATCTAGAGGCTACATAGTGCTGTCACTCACCTGGTGCTGAGCTGAACCTGGCTGGTGTGTGCTAAGGCTCATGGTCCAGTGAGCTCTTTCTGAGTTTCCCTAAGGGGTTACTGTGTGAGGTGTAGGAGAGGGGTTGTTTGGCTACTGGAAGTCTCTTCTTCCCCTAGGGCTGCATTATAGCACTGGTGGTCTCAGCTGTTGTCTGAGCTGGTGTCTGCTAATTCCCCTGGCTGTGCAAAGGCATGCCTGGGGTACAGGTGTTGGTCTTTGCCAGCTCCACCCCTTTGGCCCTCAGGAATTCCTGCTGGTCTAACAAGGTGCATCCTGCTTGGATGCCTCCCTTCCTGTACTGTTCCTCTTTTGCCACCACAGGAGAGACCATTTCCCTAGCCTCCTGAGCTATAAGATTACTGAAGCTCCACTTCTGGCTCCTTTACTTCCGGGTCTCTCCTAGGGCAGTAGTCTCTGTGTTTATTCAAGGGGGGGGAATGAGAATAATTTTACCTGGTCATCATGGCTCCTGGAAGTTCAAGAAGGTGAGTTTCATACCTTTAACCTTTGGCCTGAAAGCCTCGGGAATAGCTTCTGCCACAGCCACAGGGGCTGCACTGCTGCCTCACAAAGCTCTGACAGATTCCCATTCTGGGCTGAGAGGCCTGGGGATCACCACCACAGCTGACAGTTCAGCCCTGGGCCTGCTCCTGCTCTTGCTCCAGTATGATTTTGTTCCAAGCTCTCCCAGCATGGTTTACTGGCTGAGTTCAGCTGCTGCTCTCTTTCTGGTGTGGTTGCATGCAGTCCCCCATGCCCAGTGCTCTCTTAGCCCACATATCCATCCAGTTGTCCCTGGGGACTCTCCTGGGCTTGAAGTCTGCCACATTTAGTCTTCTAGTGCCTTCTGCCTCTCTCAAATTTGCCCAGATTCACTTTTTTTTTAGAGGTATATGACAGAGTTGGTAAGAGAGCTCTAGTAAATTGATGTTTTCACTTCAGTGTCTTGACTCTGCCCCCTTATTCATCCCATCCTATTGTTTTTCAATGCAGTTTCTGATGATCCTTTGATCTCTTTCCTCAAAAGAGCTGTCATTTGCCACCCCTCACTACACACAGATTTACTTTCCAAGGCACAAAGCATCCCTTCTTCTTTTTAGTTATTTTCCCCAATTGGCAAAACATTATCAAACTGCTCCATCCTTCTAGGATTTTATACTGCCATTCTTTCCTCTCCTGACTCACTTTGCTTCCTTTTCATGTCTCATATGCAATTTTAGTTTCTTTGGTCTGTCTATGTGAAATTAAACTATTATTATAAAGTAATTCTATTAGCAGGTTATAGGAGTTCCTCAGAACTTTTCTACTAATTCATGTGTCACATAAGTATATTAATGGACAAAGAACTTTTGAGAATAATATATTATTTATTCATGGTATTTTATTAGCTTGATATAAATGCATGAAAATCAAATGTATTTATTAAACAAGTATACATAAGGGCAAAGTTCTGAGCGTTGGAGGAGACAGAAATTTTCTGCCTTAACAGTGCTTAATAGACACCAATAAGACAGTATAAATCTACAAACCAAATACAGATAATATTTGTCAGACATTTGTTTTGTTTTGTTTTTTCTGGCAGCATGATATATGGATAAAGAGTTGGCCTCCAAGTCACTTAGAACTGCTTTCAAGTCCTGACGCTGACATTGAAAGAATGCTTGATTCTTGGTAAGCCACTTAAACTTTCAGCGCTTCACTCATCTCTTTAGATCACAAATTGCATATCAGATACCACTCTACATACCTGTAAAAATGAAATAATTGACCCAACCTAAACAAAAAAGGCAGGGTAGGGGAAAGGGTATATCTCAAAGCTGCTGAATTCACACCATGTGCATCTTAGAAGCATATCAGTTATGATGAGAGAAGATGGCGTAGGAAAAGAAATGTTGGCTTTAGCCTATGTTCCTATTATGTTTTCACAGTAGCATTTCCTCATCAGCACTTTCTCTGCAAGCTTACAGTCCTTGGACTTCAAGAGGTGTAGATGATTGTCAAAAATGAAGAAAAATAGTCCTCAATAGGAAAAAAATGAATATCACTATGCTATTATTGGAGAATCCTGAAGAACAAACTATTACACTTGTTGGGTTGTATAGATTAATCATGTTTAATTGAATTGAAGAAATACTTTGGTCATATAGAATTCTCTTTCAGTATTGTAGATTCTCTTATGATAACAAATACTTTTAAAATCTACATCATCCACTTACATGTATTTGCTTTTGGTTTGGATTATACACAAAATTTTGTTTAGTAGTATATAGTCATCTTTAATATAAAATTGCTTATTCGGTCATCACTCAATTACAAGAACCCATTTTGTGCCAAAGTATACCCCTTCTTCTGTTCCTGTTTCTTTCTTACTCTCACTTTTATAATTGCTGGCTTTATACCATTAAGATAGTCACATATTTATTATATTAATTAAATTTCGTTGCAAATAGCTTTCCCTAAGTATAGATTTGGCATGTTTCATGGAGAAATTTCATTTTATGAACTTTAATACATTAATTTGATTTAGCCAAATGATCTAGGAATTTCATTTTGATTATGTTCATCCAAAATTCATCATTATTAATATACCATTAGACACCTGAGGATAATAAAAATAGCTAAATTAAATTAAATATCCCATTTCAGAGGGCCATTAATAGTGTCATAAAAAGATGTAAAGGAATTTCTATAAATACTATGTTACAACACAATACTAAATGTAGGTTACACAACTCCTAATAAAAGGTTATCTAAGAATAAGAGGAATATAGTGAGAATAAATCAACAATTCACAATCCTTTTACTCAACTACTAAGCATCCTAAAAGGGAAATGGGTCACACTATTAGTCAGATGATTGCATTTACATTAATTTGTAATTGATATATGTAAAAATCAAAGTAAAATAGAAGAACATCAGAAACAATTACATGTAGGAAGTTTATAGACCTTTCAAAATTTTCAAGTGATTTACTGATGCACACATCACAATTTTTAACTCAATTACTTATGTGGTAGAGAATATTAGAATACTGCCATCACCCAAGAGTCAAAATTTCATAAAGTCATAAAAAATGATACAAATAGGCATGGTAGATACAAATACACTTTGGCCTATGAAGTGTACATGAAGAGACAATTCTGTTAAATGCATAATCCTAAAACTAGGCAACCTGGAAAGCATTTCAGTGAAGATTAATTGAGACAAAAGTGGAAGTGATATTGTCATTGCTGTTCCAAAGAATACCTAGACAGGATAAGAAAGCAGATTGATAAAAGAGAGAGAATACAGAAGAGGTTAACTGAGCTTGTGAATGCTCTCAAGATTATATCAAATTAAGAACTACTAAAATATCTAGAGAAGTGCTTAGCCTAAAGAACAGCAAGATGTTCTAATTCATCATAGTTATCTTCAGGCCATTAGAAGACTGTTAGAGGGATTAAACTTCATGTTGTTTCCTTTTTACAGAACTAACACCAGTAGGAGCAAGGAGGAAAAGAGAATAAGGAAATAAGCATTGAATATGTCTACTATGTCTCAGGTATTGTGCTAACTGCTTTAAACATGTCATCAGTTCTCACAACATAATCCTTGTTTTACAGATAAGGAAGCTGAGTCAAGCAGAAATTAAGTGGCTGACCCAAGGTTGACAAATCTAGTAAATTCTGTAGCAGGATTTGAATTCAGCCTTTCTGACTCAAGGGAAAAGCTGCAAACTACAATTAGACTTGAAGTTTAAAAAAAAAAATCTAAAATGTCAAAATGTAGCATTCATTACCAGGGATAGAGTCAACTCTATGGCAATATAGGTAACATTAAAGCCTGATATTTTGTTATTCTGCTATTCTGTTAATGATCTGTTGATCATATAGCAATAATGAAGTCTAATAATGAAGTTGTTGCACTAGTACTCGTGATGTGGTAGAAGGTACAAACGTAAGCCTAAACCTCTAGATTGTTGGGTGGATAATTTGTAAATTACTCATACTTATATTTGTATTAAAATAATACTTGAGAAGTGTAGTTATCTACATCATTGTAGTCTCAAACTACGTTGTTGTGCACATTATTCACTTTTTGAGCCAATACTTGTAAGATTAAGGTTCAAGCAATACCCATCAGCCCATGCCCCCATCTTTCCCTCCACTGTAATAGGTCTTTCTTGCCTCTTTATGTGAGATCATTTACCTCACCCTACCTTTCCCTTCCTTCTGCAACCGTTGCACTCCTCTTTCTCATCCCTTAATTTTTTTAATGCCACGCCCTCAAATTCACCTTATACCCATGCCTTCTATCTATGTATATTCCTTCTTTTTGTACTGTTAGTGATGCAGTTTTTAAGAACTATATTATCTTCTTAATGTGTAGGGATGTAAAGAGTTTAGCTCTATTGAATCTCTTCTATTTTCTTTTCCCTTTTTATCTGTTTATGTTTTTCTTGGGCAAGAATTGGGTTCAAATTTTTGATTTAGTTCTGATCTCCTTATGAAGGCTTGAAATCCTTATATTTCTTTGAATGACCATGTTTTCCCTTGATATATTATGCTTATGTTGCTGGGTAATTGATTCTTGGTAATAGTCCTAGCTCCTTTGCCCTCTGAAATATCATGTTCCATGACCCCTGATCCTTTAATGTTACAGCTGCCAAGTCCTGTGTGCTCCTGATTGTGACTCTCTCATATTTGAATTGTTTCCTTATGGCCACTTGTAGTAGTTCTGAAATTTCACTATAATGTTCCTTGGCATTTTTATTTTGGGATCTCTTTTCCTGAGGTGATTGGTGGATTCTTTCAGTACCTATTTTGTCTCCTGGATCCAGGACATCAAGGCAGTTTCCCTTGATAATTTCTTGAAAGATGCTGTCCAGGTCCTCCTTTTGATTATGACTTTCAGGTAGTCCAATGACCTGATATTTTCACTCCTGGATCTATTTTATATGATGAGGTACTTTTCATTTTCTTACTTTTTTTCATTCTTTTGAATTTGATTGGTTCATGTTGCCTCTTAACATCATTAGCTTTCACTATCTAATTTTAACTTTTAAGGAGTTGTTTTCCTCCATCAGCTTTTGTACTTTCTTTTCCATTTGTACAATTGTTCTTTTTTAAGGAGTTGTTTTCTTCAGTGTGTTTTTGTATCTCTTTTGCCATTTAGCTAACTGTACTTTTCATGCAGTTTTTCAAGTTGTTGACTCTTTTTTTCATAATACTCTTGCATCACTCTCATTTCTTTTCTGATTTTTTTTCTTCTACCTCTCATATATTTTTAAGCTTTTGAAAAGGTCTCTCATAAGTTCTTACTGGGCTTGATGCCACTTCCCATTTTTCTTTGGGTTTTGCACATAGGTATTTTGACATCGTAGTCCTTTTCTGAGTTTGTGTCTTTCTCTTCCCTGTCACCATAATAATTTTCTATTTATAGATTCTTTTTTTTTTTGGCTCATCTTGTTTTTGGCTTTTTCTCTTTCTTTTACATGAGCTCTGCTTCTACACTGGGATGGGCTCTTTCTCAGGCTCTTTGTGCCAGTGGCTGAAGGGCCTGGCTATTGACCTGGTACTGTGCTGTTGTTGACCTGAGGCGGGGACACTCCTGTCCGGTGCTGTGTTGGGGGGCCAGGGAAGTGGCTGGTACTGCTGGAGGCTTTAGGGTCTGACAATTTAGCTGGGGTTGAGCTGGGGTTGTAATGGTGGTGTCTGATGTGTGATGAGGCCTGGTGGGACTTTTCTGCATTTTTATGATGCTAAAGTGGAGCACTGGAGGATGCCTGTTTGCCCTGTGCTGCACTGAAGCATACAAAGGTCCAATTGCTGGAAGATGCTCCTCTGCCCTATGTTGTACTGAAAGACATGGACATCCAGCAGCTGGTGGATACTTGACCATCCTCACCTGCACTGATACATGTTGTGATTCTCTGAACTGGGGTCTGCTAGTTCCTCTGTCTGTGCTAAGGTATGTGGGGAGTTCTGGTTTTGGACTTTGCCTGCTCAGCCACCCTGGGACTCAGGATCTCCTGCTGATTTGCCAAGATGAGGTTTGCTGCTGGCTTGATTGGATGCTTCTTATCTTGAGCTGCACTCTTCTTTTACCTGAGTTGGATGGACCTTTCTTTCTAATCCTTCATGTCTCCAGGGCTCACATACTTCTCTACCTTGTCTTTCTGAGTGCTCTGGTGTTTGAGGATTTCTTTTGGGATGCTATTTTATGCCTGTTTGGAGGTGAATATAGGAGAGCTACAGTGATTTGTTGTTTACTCTTGGCTCCCAGAAATCCCTAAGTCCCTCTTACCCTCATTTTTTTAATGAATGTTGACAATTGTTTTTACACGTAATTGTGTAATACATATATACATACATACATATGTACTCATGATGTATATACACACGCACACACATATATATATACACATACATATGTACGTATATACGCGTACACACGCATGCATGTATTGGCACAGTTTCACCTTGGGATACTATTTTAATAATACTTTATAGGGATTAATTTGGCCCCACCCAGAATTTTCCTCTGGGAACAGAATTAGGTTCATGTCTCTAGTACGATGCTTCTTTGTGCCCATTACAAGCAGTCAAGCTGAAAATATATATAGTAGGACAGCAGCTAGGTGGTGAAATAAGTAAGATGGCAGTCTTAGAGTAAAGAAGACTCATCTTTTTGAGCACAAATCTGACTTTGGATACTTACTAGATGTGTGATCCTGGGCAAGTCACTTATTAATCTTATTTGCCTCAGTTTCCTCATCTGTAAAATGACCTGAAGAAGGAAATGGCAAGCCATTTCAATATCTTTGCCATGAAAACCCCAAATAGGGTCATGAAGAATAAGAAGTGACTGTAAATGACTGAAGAACAAAATATATTAGGAAATTGTTTATTTGGTTTAATAAAAAATACACAATAGGCTTATCTTCAAGCCTCATTAAGAAAATTATGTTCCATTTTCTCAAATGAATGTGTAAGCTTCTTTTCATATCCATATTCATACCAACATTGATGTATCTATGTGCATTTTTATGCTTCTATTTCTAAGACTGTCTACTAAAAGGTCCTCATCTGCATTTAAAAGCCAAAAAAAATAGCCAGCTAAAATGAGACAATTCCTGGCTTTCTTCAAGACTTAGACTCTCACTTTCTGGAAGGGGTATTACTTGGTAAGTACCTCTGCCCTCTCTATTAGTCCCCTTCTGTGAGTCCCTTCCATTCGTACTGTTTATATTTTCTTTGTATATGGTGATTTGTATGTTTTCTGCCCAATTAAAATGTGAACTCAAAAGCAAGTGCTTAATAAATGCTTGCTAAATGACAATAAATTGGTGTAAAATATTTTTTCACTAATAATGCCCTTAAGAGATCATCTCTGTGGGACTTTATTAGTAGTAGAATTGGTCTCCTTTTCTCCAGTCTCTACTATTTTAACCCATCCTTCATATATCTTCTAAAATGATATAACCAAAACATAGATTTGACTATATAAACTTGGTACTGAAAAATTCTTCAATAGCTTCCTAGGATAATATACAAATTCAGCTTAACAGTTAAATAAATCATTCCATGTCTTGGCTCCCACCTAACTCTCCAGTATTTTCATAATACTCCCTAGTTACATGCTCTCTTTCAATAAAATCAAAGTTAGCTGCACCCCATGCATGACAGTCAACCTCTTCTCTCCATGCCTTTGCATTAGTGGTATCTCATGTTCAAATCAGTTCCTGTTACCCTTCTATCCTGTAGAATCCCCAGATTTCTTTAAAGCACAATTCAGCTGCTCCCTTTCATAATTCCTTACAAAGATTAGCACTTTCTGCTTCTGGAAACTATTTTATGGATTGGAAGTTGAAGGTATGCCAATTAATTGTGAAATGGCTAAACAAGTTGTAGTATATTGTTGTGATGGAATATTGTTGTGCTATAAGAAATGACAAATAGGCAGAAAAATCTGGAAAGACTTACATGAACTAATGAATAGTGAAGTAAGCAAAACCAGAAGGACATTGTACACATTAACAGCAACATTGTGGGATGATCAACTAAGATTGACTTAGCTCTTCTCAGCAATACAATGATCTGAGATAATTCCAACATACTACTGGTGGAAAATGCTATCCACATCCAGAGAAAGAACTATGGAGTCTGAATGCAAATAGACACATACTATTTTCATTTTTTTTTCACCCATGTCTTTTCCCTTTTGTTCTTTTTCTTCTTTCATAACATGACTAATGTGGAAATGTGTTTACCATGATTGCACATACATAACCTATATCAAATTGTTTGCCATTTTAAGTAGAGGGGAGAGGAAGGAGGGAGAAAGAATATTTGGAACTCATTTTTAAATGCATATTAAAAATTGCCTTTATATGTAATTTGAAAATGAAATACTATTTTTTAAAAAAAAATCATATCACTTTGTATGCTCTTCATGTTTGACAAGAAATATGATGATGTAGTTCAGAGAAGGTCTAAACACCAGAAAGAATTGGATTCAAATCCTGTCTCTGCTACACTGCCTAAGTGGCACTGGACAAGTCATTTAGTTTCTCTTAGTTACATTTAGGTCATTAAAATTTGAAGTTTCAAAGAAGATAAAAATCTGCATTGTTAAAGGAATTTTATTACCTAGAACCTTTCTTGCTAACCTAAATATTAAAGGAATAAATATAAATGCTTCATATATTTGTATGTATGTTGTAATTCAATAAAGCTTAGATATCTTAGAGCCAGAGATTTCACTTCAGTCTTTGTATACCCAGTAACAAATACAATGCTATTGACATATTAGTTACCTAGTAAATGTTTGATGAATTGAATATAAAAATAACATAAAAGTCATCATCAATTTCACATATAATCCCAAAAGGAGGTGGGTTGGCCATTTACTGAAAATAAAGGATATCAAGTGGATACACGCAAGGGTATCTATTTTTTTAAGTGATCCAGACAATACCCTTTAGTATTTTGAGTAAATCATCTTTGGAAGATATATTAAGGACATGGAGAACTATTACACAAGGTGAGAAGGTATAGATCAAATCCTTTGAGTTTCCACCTTCATGCCATCTTTCCTATGCAGCCCGTTATCCCTTCTGACACTGCTGCTGCAAGCCCTTGTGATCTCATACCTGTACTAATGAAATAGCCAGCTGGTTAGTCTCTTGGTCTTAAATGTCTCCCCACTCCAATTCAAACTCACTTTTCAAGTTGATCTTCCTAAAACTCAGTTCTGACCTTGACACCCTCAATATTCAAAAAAACTCTATCTTCTATCATCCAACAAACTTTAACATCCACAGGATCAAATACAAAATCCTCCCACTTGCCTTTCAAAGCCCTTTCTGCCTTGGCTCCTTATCATGTTTCAAATATTCTCATACCATACTCTTTTTCAGGTACTCTGAATTAGAGTAAGAATGGTGTCCTTTCTGTTTTTTGCCTACTACACTCCATCTCCTGACTTTCGAGTGTTTTCACTGGCTTTCTCATATTTTTTTTTTGAAAACTCTTCCTCTTTATCTCTTTCTCTTGACTTCGTTTTAGCCTGAGCTAAAGTTCTGACTTCTGCAAGAAACTTTTCCTATTCCTCCTTAATGTTAGTGTCATCTGTCTGAGATTATCTCCATTTTATCATATATATCTTGTTTGTTCATGAGTGTTTATATGCTGTCTCCCCAATCAGACTGTGAGCTCATTGACTGTGGAGGCTCTGAAATATGTTTACCTTCATTTGTTTACTCAGTACTTATTACAGAGCCTGGCATATAGTGGGTATATAATAAACACTAGTTAACTAAATATATCAAACATTTTATAAATCTGATAAATTTAGTCAAAACAAACTTATAAGCTAAATATATATTTTTTTAAAAATGTTAGCCCCATTGTGAAGACTAAAAAAAATGAAGACTTAACCAAAGTAAAACAGTTAGAAAGTGATAGTGATAGACAAGATTTGGACCCATACCTTGTGACTCCCAATCTAGTAGTCTTCCCATTTATTAAGTCACATTGCCTCCCTACTAGTATTCATTCTCCCAACTATAAATAACTCTGCTTCATTCAGATTATGGTAATTCGTTTTTGGAAAATGGAAGAAGAATATCAGATGTCATTGCTTATAAAAGAGAGAACCAATCAAATACCAAGCTCTTTCTCACTGAATTGAAAAATGGAGCCCCAAACTTGAGAATAAACTTTCACTCAACACTTCTAAATGACAGGGATTCATGTTATATACAAGGTATCCAGGTAAGGCTATACCTTGTGAAATAAAAATGTCCTTAGGATAAATGGGAATGATTACATACTGTTTGGGCAATCAAAAAATTCTTGTTGAAACCCTAAGTGCCTAGAAGCAATTTGTGTTCTATAAGTCCAGTAACTAAGACAGGCATTCCTTCTAGTTCACAGTGATTGTATGTGGGAGGGTGATTGCTTGGAGCACAGAATATGTAGGAAGTAGAACTGCAATTACTATATAATGAAATTGCTTAAAAGACTGGTGTCAGGGGAGAAGGATAATATCCACTTTATAGGCTTTACATGTAATAGCTAGACGGATGCACTATAGCACTCTCTCTCTCTCTCTCTCTCTCTCTCTCTCTCTCTCTCTCTCTCTCTCTCTGTCTCTCTCTCTCTGTCCCTCTCTCTCTCTCTCTCTCTCTCTCTCTCTCTCTCCGTACTGGGGACATTATTTGACTCATACTGTATAACCAAACCCATGGTATAACAACAAACAGGGTATTTTCTAAAGGAGATTTATTTATTTTAAAGAAACCAACAATTTGTCTGTCCACCACAAGGGACACTTGCCTATTTGATATGAAAATTCACAGAGGAATAGAAAAATATTTCAGAAGTGTATAGCTCCTGCTGTGCTCATTCTGGTTCTCTGAAAATAACTCCAGAGGAGGTAGTGTATTCCATTACACAGCGATATTCATCCCAGCCCAGAAGGTGCTTTAAACAGAGACATTCAAGAAATCTACACAAAAAATCCCAAAAACATTCCTAAAAAAGTTTAAAAAAACTATGGAAAATATTTAATGGATAATTATTATCAGAATTTCTCCGAAGCACTGAGTTTTCCTCATTGACCAGATGTTTTCGCTGCTATTAGACTGTTTTAACATACTCAGAAAAAATAAATAAATCTATCTGATAAATCAGTAGTATAAGAAACCTTAATCTGAGGCATTTCATTAGAAAAAAAAAAAACAGAAGGCTAAGGGGAAAAAAGTTTAAACCAAAATTCTTATACTGAAAAATCAATTAGACAAACATATTTTTGTTCTGTCCTTTGATCAATTCCTATTTTCTTTAATTCTAGAGTGTTAATCTAGTATTTACAAATAGCTTACACTATGTTTTATCATTTTACTAAGGTTTTTGTCCTTTACTATGCCAAGTAGCCAAAATGATTGCTCTTAAACTATTATGTTACACCACTGGAGGGTTGGATTCATGAAGCATTAAATTTCCCTTTCAGTTTATGATCCAACCCCATCATTGTTGGACCCTCTCTTTATCGATTGATTAAAGTAGAGCAGAGTAAGAGAAGTTCATACTAGAAACAGCATTTACTTCCACAAAGCCTACATGGGAATCCATGAGGGCAAGTGGCCAAATTGTTTCCCAGGCTTTGATAATACACAAATTAGCTTTAGTGTTAACAGCAGCAAACCTATTTGTACCACCACTGAGCAGCAGTAACTGAATGCATTACAGATAATCTCTGTACCTCAGGTATCCCATTACTCGGCAGTGCACCCTGGGTAAGTCATTCAGCATCAGCTGGACAATCTGGCTAACTTTTCTATGTGGCAGATTTATAAGAAAAAGAGGACACCTCTGAATGAACAGAAAGAAAATGTGTGCAGGGGAAACGTGTGGGTAAGAAGCCTCATGATACAATTTTGGAACAAAGAAGGCAAACCATTCTAATTCTTTTGTAGCTGAGTTTAGATTTTAATTCAATTACTGAATGTGAAAAGCCAGCTACTTATTCACATTATCAGGTGTTCTCTGAAGAGGGTCTTTAGCATATTTTTGTGATTTATTTTCCATTGGGCCCTTAAATTAAGCTCTAGATGTCCATCTGTTATGTAACAAAAGGAAAATGCTCATCATCTCATTTCCTTGCAGCTCTGAGCAGTACAGTGTAAAGAATGCTAACATTTAATGAAACTTCATTTTCTGCACTTTATTAATGCTCTATAAGTTACTCTATTCCTGCTGAAGATAGCCTGGTGTATGTGCAAATGCCTACGGGTAGCTTATGAATAATTATAATTCTTCCAAACAGACAAATAGAAGATTCTGCACTTTGATATTCTCTTCTAGGAATTGCAATATAACAAATACTTCTAATGATGTTTCTTGGAGCACTCCATATTATACTTTAATTAATTTGAAGATATTTTAAGCATGATACTTTCTGATTTTAGAATCTGCATGCTAGTAGAGTCTATCCCTTCAATTGGTTTCTTTTAAAGGTTAATAATAGCAAGACAATTTGGGACTTTAGAAAATAATCAATTTTGCATTTAAAATCCTCCACAATCTTCCTCCATGTACCTTTCATCTTATTTCTTAGTCACATGGCAAATACTGCAGTCAGGTTGGCTAGCCACCTGTACCCTGAGTAGAACATTCCATTTTTTTGCCTCTGTATCTTTCCAAAGCTATCCCCTTTGTTTGAAATGTATTCTTTATTCATCAATACTCAGAGAATTTCTAATTTCCTTCAAAACATAGTTTAGGTGCTTGAGCAATGACCGCATGAGATTTTTGCTGTTCCTTCTCATTGTCATTAGGCCCTCCTTCTTGAAATTCATATTATTTCTCATATACAATATATTTATTTACATAATTATACATATATTGTGTCTCTTATCTCAGTAGAATATAAGCTTCTTTAGGATAAAGATGGTTTCGTTTTCCTTTTGATTCCCCAGTATTTACACCTTTCATGTAGTAAGTCTTTAGTTAATACTTTTTATTGAATTTTTCATGTAGTTCTCCTTTTGGTGGATGACATTTTAATAATTACATTAACCTTCTCCAAAGGAGGCCTATAATCCTCAAAAAGAGTAATCTAACTGCCCAAACGAGAACGAGTCAAAATTGATCATTCTTGTCCTTTAGTATACATTTTACAGGTAATGCTGAAATGGAACCAAAATTTTCTAGGAGGAACCAATTGCCTAATTCTTATAATAACCCCAGTTTGCTCCCTGAATCAGAGCTTCTATTTATTTGTTTTAATGGCAGTATTATTAAGCAAATATATGGCTGTAAACCATGAAATCCTATAGTCTCCAAAGAATTTAAGTTGACAGCAATAAAAAGGATATAAAGAAGCACACCACAGCTACAAACAGGTTGTTTGGTTAATTACATAGGAAAAGCTAAACAGCAAATGTCATCAGAAAAATGAATGGCTAGTAAAACAAGGTGGGGGGTGATTCACAAAGAAATGATGAGTGATAACTTCTGGACAGTGAGTATAATGACAATATGAGGTCACCCCCTAGTGTATTTGGTTGTTACCCTATCAGAAGAGGGAAAATTGGGTTGAGGAGATATTAATAAGTTTGGTTCACTATTATTAGAGGAAATTGCCACATTGATGAGATCACAGAAGCACTGCAGTTTTGGAGAATTGCCTGCATGTGTGAGTCATTGAACTTTCAATTGGAAATTGAAAACAAATCCTTATTTTAAATTTAATTAATACAGTCAAATTGCTGAGAGTCAAAATGTAAAACTTTAAATAAATTATGACCAAAAATGGCCCCGTATAATCTTTCTCAAAGCCTCTTTGTGTCAACTCTATTTAATTTTGCTTTATAAATTATTTATCCATGTTAGAAAAGGCCATGCAGCCATTTTAACTTTATCCATAGACAAAAGGTAAGTTTGAAAAGAAGTTGACTATGCAAGCAGATGAAGTAATTCATTCATTTTTTTTTCTTTTTTCATATTTTATTATTTAATATTTTAGTTGTCAACATTGATTTCCACAATACTATGAGTTACAAATTTGCACCCTGTTTCTATCCTCCCTCTGACTCCAAGATTGCATGTATTCTGATTTCACCATTGCCCAGTCAGCCCTCCCTTCTGTCACCCCATTCTCCCCCATCCTCTTTCCCCTTACTTTCTTGTAGGGCAGGATAGATTTCTATGCCCCATTGCCTATATATCTTATTTCCCTGTTACATGTAAAACTGACTTTTTTTTGAGCATCTGCCTTTAAAACTTTTGAGTTCCAAATTCTTTCCCCTACTCCCTTCCCACTCACCCTCCCTAAGAAGGCAAGTACTTCAACATAGGCTACATATGAATCATTATTCAAAACACTTCCACAATAATCATGTTGTGAAAGACTAATTATATTTCCTTCCATCCTATCCTGTCCACTTTTATTCAATTTTCTTCCTTGACGCTGTCCCTTTTCAAAAGTGCTTGATTTTGATTACCTCCTCCCCCAACTGCTCTCTGTTCTATAATCTCCCCCTTTTCATCCCCTTCCCCCTATTTTCCTGTGGGGTAAGATACTTGATTGAGTGTGTATGTTATTCCCTCAACTCAAATCCAACAAGAACAAGATTCACTCATTCCCCTTACCTGCCCCTTCTTCCCTTCCAACAGAACTGCTTTTTCTTGCCATTTTGATGTGAGATAATTTACCCCATTCTATTTCTTCCTTTCACCCTCTCTCACTCTTTCACCACTTAATTCTATTTTTTTTAAATTCCATATATATATGCATGTATGTATGTTCCCTTCAACTACCCTAATACTGAGAAAAGTCTCATGAATTACACACATCATCTTTCCATGTAAGAATGCAAACAAAACAGTTCAACTTTAGGAAGGGGCTTATGAGTTCTCTTTCTTGTTTACCTTCTCATTCTTCTCTTGATTCTTGTATTTGAAATCAAATTTTCTATTCAGCTCTGGTCTTTTTACTGAGAAAACTTCAAAGTCCTCTATTTTGTTAAAAATCCATATTTTGCCTTGGAGCATGACACTCACTTTTGCAGGGTAGGTGATTCTTGATTTTAATCCTAGCTCCTTTAACCTCCAGAATATCATATTCCAAGCCCTTCAATTCGTTAATGTAGAAACCGCTAGATCTTGTGTTATTCTGATTGTGTTTCCACAGTACTCAAATTGTTTCTTTCTGGCTGATTGCAGTATTTTCTTCTTGACCTGGGAACTCTGGAATTTGGTGACAATATTCCTAGCAGTTTTCTTTTTGGGATCTTTTTTTAAGAGGTGATTGGTGGATTCTTTCGATTTCTATTTTACCCTCTGGTTCTAGAATATCAAGGCAGGTTTCCTTGATAATTTTTTGAAACATGATGTGTAGGCTCTTTTTTTGATCATGGCTTTCATCTAGTCCAATGTTTTTTTTTTAAATTATCTCTCCTGAATCTATTCTTAAGGTCAGTGGTTTTCCAATGAGATATTTCACATTGTCTTCCAATTTTCATTCCTTTGGTTCTGTTTTATAATATGTTGATTTCTCATAAAGTCACTAGCTTCCACTTGCTCCAGACTAATTTTTAAGGTGATATTTTCTTCAGTGGTCTTTTGGACTTCCTTTTCCATTTGACTAATTCCTCCTTTCAAGGTATTCTTCTCCTCATTGGCTTTTTGGAGCTCTTTTGCCATTCATGTTAGTCTCTTTTAAGGTGTTATTTTCTTCAGTATTTTGGGGGGTCTCATTTAGTAAGTCATTGACTTGTTTTTCATAGTTTTCTTGCATCACTCTTATTTCTCTTCCCAATTTTTCCTCCACTTCTTTTACTTGCTTTTCCACATCCTATTTCACCTCTTCCATGGTCTGAGACCAATTCATAGTTTTCCTTGAGGCTTTTGATGCAGGCTCTTTGACTTTGTGGACTTCTTCTGGCTGTGTATTTTGATCTTCTTTGTCACCAAAAAAAGGTTCTGAAGTTTTAGTTTAAGTCTGAGTCCTTTTGTGCTGCCTGGTCTTGTTCTTAGCCAACTGCTTGACCTTTGAGTTCTTTGTCAGGGCATGACTGCTTCTGGAGTAGAGAATACTTTGTCCCAAGCTTTAGGGGCTGCACTGCTGTTTTTAGAGCTACTTCTACTCCACAGTTACTGTAAGCTCTGCCACGGCAGTGCTCCTCCACCCCCAAGAACTGCCAACCAGGACCAGGACCCAGATACAAGCAGAGCAAAGCAAGAGAAACTGCCTCTGTGCCAACAAAGCACTTCTTGCACTCCAGCTCTGATCTGCCACTTCATTCCTCCCACTGTGTAAGCCAGGGATTCTGGTATCAGCTGATGCTGGAGCTCTGGAAGCAGCTGCAGGAGCTTCCTGCTGCTGCCACCACCACCATCATGCCACCTGACCACTCCCAGACTGGAGCCTGACTGCTCTCACCCTGATCCAGCAGTTTTCCCACTAACCTGCCCAGTGATCTTTGGCATTTGTGGGTTAAGAAATCTGGTAACTGCCACAGCGCAATGACTCATGGCCCTCAGGCCTGCTCCTCCTGACTTCCAGTCTGGTGAGTCCTGGCTCTGCTCTCCGCACCATGCAATAGACCTTTCCCAGTGACCACAGAGGCTGTTCTGGCTGGAGACCAGTTTCCCTCTGCTATTTCCTGATTTCTGCAGCTCTAGAATTTGTTCAGAGCAATTTTTACAGATGTTTGGAGGGATTTGGGGGAGACCTTAAGCAAGTGTCTACTTTCCAGACTCCATCTTGCCTTCGCCCCCTTTCAAAAATATTTTAAGCACCTGTTGTGTACACTATCCTAGGTACATGGACAAATTCACAGTTAAAGTAATCGCTGAGACTGCCTTCATGGATTGATTTGTGAAGAATGATTTTAGATATTATAATGTCTATATTTACATTCAATGACCAAAATGAAGCAGATTTAGACTTTCACTCGGGAAAGCAAAGTGTAATGAAACAAACCAAAACAAACTAAGAATTCAAATTGTCTCAAAGTGAAATTGTCTGACTCAGAAAATGTTATGTTTCCCCATCCTTGAGAGTCTTCAAATGGAAGCTGTTGAATACTTGTGAGGTGTTCTTGTAAAGATGATTCATGAAAGAACACAATTTTACATAAATGGCTGATGTGTCAGGATTTTCTTATCAGAAGCTCGGGTTCTATGGAATGATCAAAAAATAATCTGATGGTTTCTTTTCACCATACTTGTGTGCTAATATATTAACACTATGTCATAGAGTATCAGTCTAAGAGTACTAGTACTAGTGCACCAGGCCTTGTATACTAGAACTATGAACTAAGTGTTCATCTAATTTAGCAGGAAAACAATATTTGAAATAAAAATAATTTACTTTATTGACTATATCTTTTCAGTCTCTAGACACACAAACATGTGTTTATGTATGTATATATGTGTATACATTTACATATATACACATATATATGCACACATAGAGACACACATATATACATATATATGTGTGTGTTTATCTATCTATCTATCTATCTATCTATCTATCTATCTATCTATCTATCTATATGTAAGTGATCTAGGTGTATTACTATAAAATAATGACTAAATATGTGTTCATTCCATTCTTTTTATCAAGAATATTTTATGAACTCATCCCTATGCTTAAGTGTCTTTAAGTGTCTTTCTTTCCTTGCATTTTAATGAAAAAAAGTACTCTTTTACATGTCCAGGTTGAAATGGAAACAACAAACATTTACTCTACTACTCAGTACCTTTCCTTAATTTGTTTGTTTTATATCAATAAAATTAATTATCAGAACAGAAAATAGGAAATCAAAACACAAATTAATGTTTCTAAGGAATTTTCAAGTTTGATATACTCATTACTTTAAAAATAAATATTAATTTCATTCACTGTCATTGATTAGTCAGTAAAAATCTCTCTAAGAAGGGAGACTAAAAAAGTTTGAGGAGACCAATAAATACAGTGAGGCCAAATAGAAACTTTTGCTGATTTTTCACTAATATGTGGAGATAGTCTTGATGAAGACTACCTCAGCTTAAGTGGTACAGAATATAATGTAAGGCTTTATATAATTCATATTTTTATAGTTTTTCACCTGTCTTTTCTTTTCTTCTTTTTTTTAATGTGATTGAACCAAATCACAGTCCTTGATATTTGTAGGAGGAAAAAATGGCACTGATGTTAACAAAAATGGAAAAAAAAAGGAAATGGACTAGACCACATGCAGGATGTCCCAAAAGTTTTAGGGTGATTTTAAGCTATTAAAGCTTATTAAAGCCATTAATGCTGAAAACTGTACTAAAACTTTTATTCTGAAAACCTTAATTGCTTAAAGCTATGCTAAGACTTTTGGGACACCATGTATATTTACATAGAAGAGATCAGATTTAGATTTCTGCAAATACTGGGAGAGTAAGTTATATTATGATTGTAATGTGGAAATTAACAATTACTTCACCACAGACTTCTCCAGTTATTTAGAGCATTTTAAAAGTTTGGTTCTTGATTACTTGTAATTATCTTTTTAACCATTCATCAATAATCTTTTGGGAGTAACTCAGCATTATAGGTATGTGTTAATTTCCTATAGATCTTTGCTATTACATTTTTATCAGAGTTATGTGATGTATTGATTTTTCCTTTAAATTTTTAACCTTTTATTTAAATTGCATTTTTTCCGAGCAAAATATTTTAATTTAATTTAATAAATGTTCACTTTGTTTTGTGAAATCATCTGTGCTCCTTACTTTAGAATTTTTCCTATAGCCAGTTGTAAAAGGCACTCCCCTCTGTTCCAAATTTTGTATGATATGACTTTATAATATATCTCATGTCAATTTTATGTTTATTATGGTATACGAGATAAGATGTTTATCTGAACCTCATTTCTGTCAAACTGCTTTCCATTTGTAGCAATAAGATGATAAAAATGGGTAGTGTTTTCCCCAGTAGTTTGTGATTTCGAATTTATCAAACACTTCCACAATACAACTGATTAATCCTAGGCCTTTCTTGTTGAGTCTACTCCACACGTAGATGTACTATCCTAGTATTTAACGAATATCACAATGTTTTCATAATACACATACCCACACACTGAGAGAGAGATGTACACATAAGTGTGTATATGTGAAATTTCATAATTTTATGTTCTTTTTGTTATACTTCCCATTGTCTCCTTGAGAATCTCTGCTATTAAATCTATAAATTAAGTAATATTGTCATTTTTAATACATTGGTTCAGTCTAATCGTGTATAATCTATGTCTTTCTTTTTTTTTCCCTTTTTCATTAACTCCATAAGGGTGTCTTATGGTTTTATTCATATGAATCCTCAATATGTTTTGGTATGTTAAGTCCCAGGTATTTTTAGAATTTAAAAATTATTTTTAATGTAACATCCCTAGTATTTTTCTCTTAGCTTTCATTTGAGCTATCTACAAATTTTTATAACTTTCTTTAAAGAATTTGTTTTGTATCTTGACACTTTGCTGAAGCTTTTAATAACACACATTTGGTTCTTTCTTGATTCTCTGTGGGATTGGAAATAAAGTAACATCCCATCTACAAATAGGGAGAATTTTGTCTGTTCTTTTCTAATATCTTTATTTTCTTTTCTTGTCTTATTTTTAGAACTAAGTCAAAACTAGTCAGTCCTTACTTTCCTCTTAAATTCATCAGAAAGATTTTTTTTCTTTTTTGATAAAAAATATTTTCACATTAATAATTTTGATTATATTAATCAATGGACATTTAACATCTATAATGTTAGTGTAACTGCTGCACCCATGCTATTGGCATGTAAATCTCTCCTTATTGCCAAAGGGAATCAATAAGAGAGGAGCCCAGAAAGATATTGGGAAGGCTACATCTCTCACCTCTAGATAACTCCTCCCCAGTGTTCATGTAAGGCTGGGCATTAAATTCCAATAGAAAGGAGAGAATCCTATAGCAATGGGCCATAGGACAGTGGTTACAGTTACATTCAGGTTTAGGTATAAATGACTGCTCCATTTTTTCAAAATTATTTTTTTTTCTGACATTGGATGAAATAAGACTTTTTGGGGAGGCATGTGATTAACTTTGCCAACAATTTTACAACTGGTGAAAAATCTTTTGAATTACTATTTTAAAATCTAATGATTACCATGGAACATTTAAATATTGCTATAATATCAGTTAATATTTTAATATTTTTTCTGGCTCCACTGTCCACAGAAGATATAGTTGATGGTGAGTGAAGAGTATCCATAGCAACTGACACTGAGCAATAAAGGCTGATTTGTAGGCAACTGCAGCCACTACCTCCAGGTAATCTTGTGAAAAAAAAAATTTCCACAGTTAATAACACTACTTCAGTTGTCCGTAGAAAAGTATTACACATCTAGTGACATTTTGGAAGTTAGTCACTGAAGCATCAAATGATACAGGAAATCTTTTCAATTGTTGCTTCTGTAAACATCCATGAAATTTCCAAATATCTTCTCTAGATTACCAGGCAGTAAGCCACATATCAAGGTGTAACAACAATGCTATTTGCATCTGCTGTGGAGTTTTAAGGCCAATAACACTAGCACACAGAAGGGCTGCCAGCACAAGTTCTTTGATCTTCTTTTCTAAGGAAAGCAACTTTAAGGGGTTAACAATCTCACTTTAATTAAACATACATATATCATTCACTTAGTTTGGGAGAAAAAGTCAGCACCCTGAATACCAGAGCAAATACACATAGAAATTACAAACAGAAAATAACACAAATCAACAGACTGGTTTCTGTCTGACATAGCAATACATATATACTTACCAGAGAGAGAAGGACCAACACCTGGGCTTTCAAAGCTGGGGGGGGGGTCTCCTTAATAGCTACCCAGAGTCTTGTCTGGACAAATCAAAGGAACAGTCTTCCAAAGAGTGAGCCCCCCCCCCCAAAGTAAAATTCTTACCTCCAAGTTTATATATGCCTCTTCAGGGTCAGAGGGCATCACAACCATGTGACTCACCCTATGGCTTAGGCCTTCTTGTGACTCAAGCAGGTCACCAAAGACTCCTGACTCAGTCAAAGAATCCTGATTCAAACAAAAGCAAGGCTCAATCAAAGGTACTTGATTACCTCAGGGCTGAGAAGCATTACAAAAGAAAAAAGCAGCAAAAAGTCCCACCCTGCTTGCCATTACACAGGGACTTTTCAAATGGTGGTTGGTGAAAATGGCAGAGATTTGTTTTCTATGCATCATTAGTAGGTAGGGAGAATAACTGCCATACTGCTGGCCTAAATGGCTTCAATTTTAGCAATTACTCTGTGACCACCTTAGCAAGCCTAGGAGCTTTGAAGGACTTATCAATTGCCGAATCATGCAAACACAGAGCAACCTTCCTCTCCACCAAGTCATCACGCAATGAGGGACATTTCAAATGGCTTCCAATATGAATCATGACAGCCTGTCATACTGCATGCTGAAGGTTGGAAATAGATATTGAAACAGTGCAGTTTGAATTGCAACATCTACATTTCTTTCTACTCAGATACTGAGTCCTCTTCCTCCTCCTCTACTTCCTTTTTCTTCTCAGTTTTCAGTTGCCACATATTGCAGGTGGAGGTAGCACTGGGAGAGGTTCTACAGTGGCCATGGGTACAACAGGAAGAGCCATACACCCAAGGACACTTGCTTTCACAAGGGGTTATGGCAGAAAGAGTATATGTCTTGGGTCTGGGGTGGGATTTGGTTTGTCGGTCAAGAGGTGAGAATGGTTAGACATGGGTGAATGTCTACTCCATGTTAACAGAACATTCCATCATCTTAAACTACAAAGTATAAAGTGACATACGCTTCTTGGCATAGGAACTCTTAGTCTTCCCTTCTGCCTTGCTTCTGACTTACCATCTTCTCTGGCTGCTGTACCCTAGGGACCACCTGGTCTTGCAATGTGCCTGCAGTTGAAATCTATTTTATATGTTATTTCCCACAATGGGAATATATGGGGAAATATCCAATGGGATATGAGCTAGTTGTAAGAAGAGAATATCTCATATCAGTGATACTTAAGTAATATTTAAATGTATCCCTAGCACTTAGAACAGTTTAGGATGGGTACTACATCCTTCAAATATACTTTATAACTCATTAATGAAACTTTTTTTTCTTTTTTATTAATACCTTTCTACTTTGATATGAGGACTATATTTGTACTGAAAAATAAGTTGAGTAGAATGTCTTATTTATATGATATTAAGAACTTTTTTTGTTACATTAGTGCTAATAGCAGTTTAAGTATTGGATAGAATTCAGCTGAAAATCATGCAAACTGTATCCACCAGCCCACTCCTGAGCCTTAGGGTAAATCATTTAAATATTGCTCTGTTTCTGAGACTGGGCTATTTAAAATATATGTATTATATTAATTCGAATATTTTCATTTTTATTCATCCATTTCCCTTTAGTATTTAGTTATCTGTATGAAGTAATTTCTGATAATTATTTTATTTCTGCAACTTGAAATTTTGTTTATTGTTGAGTGTTGTTTATTTTCCTCTTTTTGATTGGATTAACAAATGGTTTATTAATTTTTTTATCTTAAAACAAATAATTCTTAGCTTGATAATAGTTTCCTGGTTTTCAATATTATCATTTCATATTCTTATTTTTAGACTTTTTTTTGGCATGTTTTCAAATTTTCTAAGTTAAAAAAATGAATGCTCAGCTCATTAACACTCTTTCAAATTTGTGTCTCTATTTCTAAATATATACATACACTATGCACATATATGTAAATTTATATATACACACATGCATATATGTTTGTGCATTGTAATATGTATATATATATGTGTGTATATATATGTATATATATGTATATATATATGTATATATATATTACATCTCAGTACTAAAGTAGCTGCATCCCCTAAATTGTGCTATGATATCTCAATGTTGTTTTTAATTAATAAAGTTATTACTTTATATTTGATGATTTGTGGAGCAAGGACCCTGGATACAATTGCAAGGATAAAGAGGGCTTGTGATCACTCACAGACCAGACTACAGGCCTAGGGAGCAGTAAACACACCTCTCCTTAGATGATAATATCTTAGAAGAACTGAAAACTTAAAGGCTCCTAGGAGTATCTCAGAAAATAATTGCATGAAACGCCTTAAGCAGGGGAGAGTGCACACTCCATCCTGGAAGCAGAGCCTTACTTTAACAAAGCATTAAAAGTCAAGAAATAAACTGGAAAAATAGCAAATAACAAAAAAATTCTGACAATAAAAAGCTGCTATGTTGACAAGGAAGATCAAAACATTCACTCAGAAGAAGATAAGATGTCAAAGCTCCAACATCCAAAGCCTCCAAGAAAAATATGAATTGGTCTCAGGCCATCAAGTATTTTGAAAACCAGGTAAGAGAGGTAGAAGAATAATTGGGGACAGAAATTAGAGTGATGCAAGAAAATCATGAAAAATGAGTCAACAACCTGGTTAAGGGGACACACAAAAAAATACAGAAGAAAATAACTGTGAAAAAACAGGCTAGGGAAGCAAGATGGCAAAGTAAAGGCAAGGACTCATGTGAACTCTCCTCCAACCCTTCCAAATACCTTTAAAAATGACTCTAAGAGAATTCTAAAGCAGCAGAACCCATGAAAAGATGAAGTAAAACAAATTTCTAACCCTAGAAAACATAGAAGGTTGGCAAAAATGCCTGTGGCACCAAGGCAAGAGAGGAGTGCAGTCCTTTACAAGCCATGCCAGCATAGATCTGGACCCACCAAACCCAGAGCAGGCTTCAGGGCAACTGAATGACTAGTAGTAGTGGTGGTTTCCAGACCTCTCAGCCCATAGATGCCAAAGACAACTTAGAAGGTCAACAGGAAAGGTCTGTCACACCTGGGTGAAAGTGGTGCATAGTCCACTATGCACCATGCCAGCCTAGCTCTGGCACCAGTAAAACAGAAGCAGGCCTTGGGAGTGACTGAATCAGCAGCAGCAGTGGCAGAGGCAGCAGCAGCACCTCCTTCCAGAGCACTCGGCTCACAGACAGTAAGGGGGTCAAACAACAGGTCAGAAGTAGATTACAGGAATTTTTCTGCCAGCACTGAGGCAGAACTCTGTTGCTTTGCCTATGTTTGGGTCCAGGTCAGAGTCGTGGGTGGCAAACCCAGGGCACGGAGGACTGCTAGCATAGCAGAGCTGGTGGATACAGTGAAACAGGGACCCTCCTCACAGTTCCAGGGCAGAAAAGAGTGCTTGTCGTCACTCACAGACCAGACTACAGGTCCAGAGAGTAGTAAACACCTCTCTTTAGATCTTACTACCTTGGATGAATTAAAAACATGTAGGTTCCTAAAAGTGTCTCTGAAAACAGCTGTACAAACCCCTAAAGCTTTGGTCAGAGAACCCTCCACTCTGGAAACAGAATCCTACTTTAACAAACAGTTAAAAGTTAACTAACAGACTAAAAAAAATAACCAAACAAGAAAAAAATAAAACAAATCCTGACCATAGAAAGTTACTATGATTACAGGGAACATCAAAACACACCCTCAGAAGAAGATAACATAATCAACTCCTACATCTGAAGATTCCAAGAAAAAATAAGAATTAGCCTCATTCCATGGAGGTCAAAAAGGATTTTTAAAATCAAGTAAGAGAGGTAGAGGAGAAGTTGTGAAGAGAAATGAGAGTGATGCAAGACAATCACTAAAAATGAGTCAATAGTTTGGTAAAGGAGACACACAAAAAAATACTGAAGAAAATAACACCACACACACACACACACACACACACACACACACACATAAACAGACTTGGCCAAATGGCAAAAGAGGTACAAAAAGCCAACGAAGAGAAGAATACCTTAAACAAAAGGAGAATTGACAAAATGGAAAAGGAAGTCCAAAAGCTCAATGATGAAAATAAATTCTTAAAAGTTAGAATGGAGAAAATGAAAGCAAATGACTTTTTGAGAAATCAAGAAATAATAAATCAAAACCAAATAATTAAAAAAATAGAAGACAATGTCAAATATCTCCTTAGAACAACAACTGACCTGGAAAATACATCCAAGAGAGCTGATTTAAAAATTGGTCTCCCAATTTTCCTGCATTCCCTCCAGCATTTATTATTTTTCCTTTTTCTGTCATATTAGCCCATCTGATAGGTGTTTTCAGAGTTGTTTTAATTTGCACTTCTCTAATCAATAGTGATTCAGAACATTTTTTCATGTGCTTATAGATAGCTTTCTTCTGAAAACCGTCTGTTAAGTGTGATACAACAAATAGACTAGACATCATCTTTCAAGAAAATATTGAGGAGCTTTCTGGTGAAAGTCCACTCACTTCCCTTCCCTCCCCTTTCTGGTCTCCATCTTTGCTGCAACAGAAAGGGGACTATCATGTCCGTGTCCCCACCATGCAGCTGCTTGTCTGTGCAGGCTCTGCACACCCCCAAGGGGACCGGGTAGGAGACCATCGCCCAGATCAAGATCCATGTGGTGTCTTTGGAGGGCATCACCCCTGAGGATCAGGTCATGCTTCTAGGGGGCTCCCCATGGGAGGATGAAGCCATCTTGGGGCAGTGTGGAGTGGAGCCCCTGTCCACCCTGGAAGTGGCTGGCCACATGCTTAGAGGTAAAGTCCATGGCTCTCTGGCCCAAGCTGGAAAAGAAATTGGCTCAATGAGGGTATAACATACATATTCAACTGGGTATAGAAATCTATCTTACTCTACATGAAAGTAGGAGGGGAAAGGGTTAAGAGAAGGGGAGAGTGATAGAAAGAGAGGGCAAATTGGGGGAATGGTTAGTCAGAAGCAAAACCTTTTAATGGCATGGGGTGAAATGAAAGAGATAATAGAAAAAATGTGGGGGTAGGGATAAGATGGAGAGAACCACATTTACCAATGCTAAATGAGAAAAAAAAATGAAGCAAGTTTCTCTAATAAAAGCCTCATTTCTCAATTAAAAAAAAAGAAAATGAAAAAGACCAACAATAGCAATATTATATGTTCTCTTTGTTAACATCTGTAAATGACTCATTCAACTTTTCAGTTTTTTAACATTTATCTATTTTTCTATCTATGCCATCCCAAATGATCAATTTTTGTAGATACTGTAGATTTCTCTGAAATATTTATATTATTTAACATTCTCATTCATAAGAAAAGTTATCTCTAACTTTTTGAGTTTTATTCATTTATACATATATATGTATATATACATATATGTGTATATTTATTTTATGTTAATTTAGCAAACTCTGAAAAATAATACTTTTATTTCTTATAATTTTTGCATTTATCTATTTGAAATTAAGTTAGCAAGTCTCAATGAGAAATTTAAATGTATTTCCCTCTGAAAGACAATTAAACATTTTAAAATCTCTATAGTCCCATTAAGCACATTACTCTTGTATCTACCAGTTATTTGTCCTTGTTTCTATTTTCCATATATGTCCTAATCTTAATCTTAGCAAAGCTTTATGATTCATTAGAATGAAAAATTGATAAAAAATAAAATTTAGTGGAATAAGGATTTGGAAAATGATTCTCCCTTTTTGAGAAGCCTGCTTGTCCAGAAGACATAGACACAAAATAGGAAGGGATGCTTCCAGTTGTAAGCTTTCTGGTCTCTCCCCTGCTAACCTAAGATTTTGAACCAAAGACTTAGGATTAAATATTTAGGAACAAACAGCTTTTTAGAACATCAATCAGCAACTCAAACATTGCACTCAAAGAAAATGTCAAGCCATTAATCTATTTCTTCACAAAATCTTTTTATAAAGCCCTCATGTAATTGTCCAGAAAACATATACTCTTCCCTATAATTGTTGAATGCACACTTTTCAAATACATTTTCCACCAATGGCACAACAAAATGAGAGACAAACAACACCCATCATTTGTCTCTTTACTTAACAAGATTTATAGCCTGTAAGACAAATTTCATAAGAAGGACTTCCTTCTCTTCTTATAGTTAAAGAAATCTATCTTGAGAATTAGCTGACCCATTGCACTGAATTCCCTTTCAACCAGCAGGTGTCACTGAAGCATTTTCTGCATTGCAAGTATATTTGGATAGCGAAAAACCACATTTATGTTTCTATTTTTTAAATTTTTATGTTTTGTACTTAGTAATGCACAAATGTTAGAGTGAATGCCAAGTAGGTGTTTTTGATAATGACTATGATGAGGTATCAAACAGCCTGCACACCTGGGAGCTATATCTTTTTAGAGGACCAGACCCTCACTGTGCTGTTTTTCTTTAACTGTCAGCAGTCTGGGGAAAAGTTGAATGAACCTGTTTTCTTCCCCTAAAGTGAAAACTACTCTCATTTCTTCTGGTGGCCTTCAATAAAATTTCAATAGGTTACATTTTTCACCTCATTTATTTATCAATTTATTTTATTTTTCATAGTTGAAGCTTAGCGATTTGGAACACTGGATACTAATTTATGCTAAATTATGTAAATTTGTGTCCTAGATTTACCGGTTTAAAAAAAAAAAGAACAATGTTGATACCTGAATCATGATGAGGCAATAATGTTAATTATGTTTTTGACTGTAGAGGAAATATCATTGGTGAGATGTTTTTGTCTTGCACTGCTGCTTGCAAATATTAAATAATTAAGTGGTTCCCCAATACATCTGGTGGAAAAATAAAGCAAAATTATGTAGAATCAATTTGAAACCACCCTAGAAAATCATTTCTAAATAGTCATTATGTTATTTGTACTATTTTGGATTCCACCTGATTCCACCTGCTGTATATGCTCTATAAAGTATTCCTGACCTCTGATCCATATATGGGGAGTGTTGTACTTTGAGCAAGTGAGACACACCATAGAGAATAAGTTTTAAATGGAGACTTTATTAGCTGGTGACTGTTTAGGGTTCAACCCAAATAACAACGGCCCAGTATTGGGGTGAAGCAGTCATATTTATAGAAAAATCAAGGTGCAGTGGTTAATTATCCCTTGAAATTTACATATGTTATTTTAGCAGACTCGGAAGGCCGGTATTATTTCACTTTTTATGACCATGATACAAGAAGATGAACTTCCTGAATAGATTGTAAATACAACACATCAGATAGCTGACAAAGTGTCAACTGAAATTACAACCCAGGATCTCTCTGTCCAATTTGCCATTAGCATCTCACAACATGGTATATGTTCATAAAAATATCAAGATAAGGTAAAGTCATATAATTCAAGATAATGTCTGGGGCTGAGGCCTTCATTGTTAATGGCCATAGACAGACCAGAGAATACTCCAGCTGGGTTTGTTGACACAAGATAGAGACATCTCTGAGCCCATTCAGTGAAACAAAGAGACTGTTAGCATCAGGCTTTTCCTCTGGTTAATTAGTCTACATTCCTTAGAACAGTCACGGGCCCAGGGACATTTGCTGAATGCCAAATTGCAGGAACTAAGTCCATTTTTCTTATGCAAACTGGGGTTTTTAGTTAGGGGCTGGGGCAGGGGTGTCCTTAGCAATAACTGATTTCTCCAGCACCACAGGAGTAACCCACAGTGTCAGTGAAGACATAGATACTGGCCATAAGATTTCATACCATCTTCTCGTTGCCTATGTATAAAAATGTTCACGGCCAGTTAGAGACATTACACCCATGGAATGAAAAAACAAACAAACACAACACATACAATTTCCCAATTCCAGAATCAGTGCCTTTATCACTGTACCAAAAGAATCTATGCAAGTAGTGAAGGCCTGACTCATCTCAAAAAAAAAAAATGTAGCAAATTACACAACACTCTAAGTGTCATTTGTTATCTCTTACTCTGACTGTATGACCAGCCCTGCTCTGATTTTATGGATATATGTGGCCATGATAATAATGTTGTTGTTATTCCACAACATGTTAAAAAAAAAGGAATTTTGTAGCATCTAGCATCTAAACAATCTGCAAATTGTAAACCAATAAGATCTTTTTCAACTATTAAATTCCTCCCCCAGTTGGAGTATAAAAATAGAATAAACACAAAACTATTTGCTCTAATTGCTTATGATATAAATTTGCATTTATATCTTCTACTTTGCCTCACATTCATTTTCTATACATTTCTAAATACTATCTTCCAAGAAATCCAAGAAAGAAAATAAAGAATAAAAAAGAAGTGGAAAATAAGTAAGAGAAAAAAATTAAATTAAGTATTAATATCCAGCATTACTTAGCCGTGCACCTCTGCAAAGAAGGGAACTCTATTCGTATTTGCTTTATTAACATTGTACTACAATTAAACAAATGTTAATTTGCTTTTATGTATGATTAGGTACAGATTTAACATTAATAATCAGAGTAAATAGTCTATTTATTACTACCTTTCAGTTGAGGTTACAATGATTTCAATGTCTGCCCTGGGGCCACTCTAATATTTGTGCATTACTAAGTACAAAACATAAATTTGTCTCCAGTTTTAAGGACCTGAAACTATATCGATTATAATAACTAATTTACTTAGATCTGGAATCAGCTTCCTGGTGCTTTTTTTTCCTCCTTTAGAATAAAATATGAGTAACTTGAGGGTAGGGACTTTCTTTTGTATTTGACTTCCCAATCCTTATTAGAGTACCTGGCACAAATAAGGACTTAGTAAAGACTTCATCTTGTTGTCCTAAAAGTTATATATATATATATATATATATATATATATGTTTCCCCAGTTACAAACAAAAACAATTTTTTAATATTTATTCTTAAAATTTTGAGTTTCCAAGTGCCTACTTTATTTCCTCCTAGAGGGAAATATGAGAATAGAGTTCCCTTCTTTTCACCACTACCCATTGAGAAAGGAAGCAATTTAATATGTTATGCATATAATTTGCTATAATATTCCTAGAATTTTTCATTTTCAGATCTCTTTCAGGAGGTGCTCTCTGGATTCTTTGATTTTTTCTTTTATCTTCTGGTTCTAGAATACAAGGGCAGTTTTCCTTGATAATTTTTTTTCAATTATGTCTCTTAGGTAGTCCTATAATTCTTCAAATTATCTCTCCTGGATGTATTTTCCAGGTCAGTTTTTTTTTTTTTCCAATGAGATATTTCACAATGTCTTCTATTTTTTTCATTCTTTTAGTTTGGTTTTATTCTTTGTTGATTTCTCATAAACTCATTAGCTTCCATTTGTTTCACTCTAATTTTTAAGGAATTATTTTCATCATTGAGCTTTTCCATTTGGCCAATCCAGCTTTTGAAGGAGTTTTAATTTTTTTTTCCTTCAGTGAATTTTTACCGTTATTTTTTCCATTTGGCCAATTCTGCTTTTTAAGGCATTCTTTTCCTCATTGGCTTGTTGCACCACTTTTGCCATTTGGCCTAGTCTATTTTTTTAAAGTGTCATTTTCTTCAGTATTGTGTGTGTGTGTATGTGTCTCCTTTACCAAACTGTTTACTCATTTTCATGATTTTTCTGCATCACTCTCATTTTTCTTCCCAATTTTTTCCCTAGTCTCTCTTACTTGATTTTTAAACTCCTTTTTCAGTTTTTCCATTGCCTGAGACTAATTCATATTTTTCTTGGAAGTTTTGGATGTAGGAGCTTTGACTTTGTAATCTTTTTCTGAGTGAGCTTTTTGATCTTTCTTGTCATGATAGTAACCATGTTCAGATTTTTTTTTTCTATTACTTGCTCATATTTCCAGCCTATTACTTGACTTTTAACTCTTTGTTAAAATAGGGCTCTGCTTCCAGGGTAAAGTGCACACTGTCCAAAGTTTCAGCGGTTTTGTGCAGCTATTTTCAGATTCACTTCTAGGCACCTGTAAATTTTCAGTTCATCCAAGGTGGCATAATCTAAGGAAAGTTTTGTTTACTACTTTCTGATCTGTGAGTGACCACAAACACTCTTTTCTACCCTGGAACTTTGAAGAGGGTCCCTGCTTCACCCTGGCTATAAGCTCTGGTATGCTAGTATTCCTCCTGTGGGACTGCCATGCAGGACTACAATCTGGATCCAGTATGAGCAAAGCAACTGAGTCCTGACCCCCTGCTAGCAAAGAGTACCCTGTAATCTCCTTCTAACCAGCTGTTTGACCCTGCTCCTTACTTTCTCTATGCTGAGAGCTCCAGAAGAAGCTGCTGCTACTGATTCAGTTAGCTTCCAGGCCTGCTTCTGGCTTGCTGTGGCTGGGGCTGTGCTGGCCTGGCCTGTGCTGGATTATGCTCCACTCTCACCCAGGTGCAAGACCTTTCTTGCTAACCTTCTAAATAGTTTTTGGCATCCATGGGCTGAGAAGTCTGGAAACTATCACTACTTCCACTGATTCAGTCACCCCTAGGCCTGCTCCGGGTTTCCTGGGTCCCAGTCAGTGCTGGTATGGCCTGCCCTGAATGAGTTCCTCTTTCACCTCAATGCAATAAACATTTACTTCCAAACTTCTAAGTTACCTTGAGCTGGAAAATTGTTTCACTCAGTCTTTTTGTGGGTTCTGCTGCTCTAGAATTTGTTTAGAGTCATTATTTAAAGTAATTTGTAAGGGGTTGAGGGAGAGCTCAGGTGAGTGCTTGCCTTTACTCTGCCATCTTGGCTCCTCTGTCCCAAAAGTTTTGATGAAATTTTTTGCTTTAATAATTTCAGAAAAAGAGGATTCAGGGAAGATGGCAGAGAGGGTAAGAAAATTTCATGTTCTCAAGATTTTCTTCCACAAAAGAGATAAAATAGCACCTCTGGGTCATCATAGAGCCCAGAAAACAAATAAGAGTAGGGATAAAACAGAGGTCCTCTTGAGACAATTGGAGAAGACCTGAAGAAAAATACTGGGAGGAGATTTCCTCCCTATGAAGAGTAAACACCTACAGGTTATTGGTCCTCTTTAACAACTAGCTTCAAGCCCTGAGGTTAGTTGGTTTGAGAGGCTGCCTAGGCCCTAGTCACAAACCAGTAACAGGAGTTGGGTGTCTGAACCATAGAAGATACAGTGAAGCTCTGCTGAAAAGGAACACCAGACACAGGTGTCTGGGGAGAGTGGACAGGGGCAAGAAGGAACCAGAATATGCCAGGTAAGTGCAGAAGCAATGTGGTGGGGGTGCTGCAGACTGTGGACATTTACAGGAGACTGGAGGCCTTGGTTTGAGTTCAAAGTCAGAGAGGAGAACTGAAAGAAGATCAGAGGCCAGAGGCACAATCCCTTATACCCTAGGACTAGAGGTGATTATAAAACTAAATTATTACCAAAAAATAAAATACACAGGCAAAGAAGAAAGGATACAACCATAGAGAGCTACTACAGGAATAGAGAAGACCAGGGTCCATCTCCAGAGGAGGATACCAAATCAAAGAAACTTTCTTCTGCTCCAAGGAATAATGTCAAATGGTCACCTGCCCCAAAAGAATTCATTGAAGAACTTAAAAAATATTTTAAAAATGTAATGATAGAGATGGAGGAAAAATTAAAAAAAAAATAAGAGTAATACAAGAAAAATAAGAAGATTATGGCAAGAAAGTCAACCAATTAGAAAAGGAGATCCAGAATCTTAAGGAAGTAAATCACTCTTTGAAAATCAGAATTGGGTAAGGGGAAGCCAGCAGAATTATAAGAGATGAAGAAGATACACACACACACACACACACACACACACACACATACATACATGTATATATATATATATATATACACACGTGTATGTGATATATTTTATATCTGTATATATGTACATGTATGTATATACATACACATGTATGTGGGTATATGTGTACATATATATACATATATATAAAGAATAAAAACACAAAAGAGAATGTGAAACATCTTATAAGAAAAACAACAGATCTAGAGAACAGATCAAGAAAACATAATAATTGGACTACTTGAAAGTTCTGATCAAAAGAAGAATCTTGATACAATAATAGAAGAAATAATTAAATTGTCCTGAAGCATTTAAACAAGAGGGAAAATTAGAAATAGAAAAAAAAAGTCCACTGATCACCATCTGAAAGAGATCCTATGTGGAAAACTCACAGAAATATTATAGGTAAATTCTGAAACCCCCAGATCCAGGACAAAACATTATGAGCAACAAAGAAAAAATTTACATACAAAAATACCACAATTAGAATCACACAAGACCTAGCATTGGTGACACTAAAAGATCTCAGGTTTTGTAACACTATATAGGAAAGAGCAAAAGAACTGGGCCTCGGAAGAAAATATCATACCTAGCAAAGCTAAGCATAAATCTGAATGAAAAAAAAAGCATGGACATTTGATCAACTGTCAGACTTTCAGGGCTCTGTTAAAAAAAAAAATCAGAATTCTGAAACTCAATAGAAGCTTTGACACACAAGAGCCAAGAGGTATATAAGAGGTATATAAGGTACATACCGATGACCAATTACAAGGGACTAAATAAGGATAGAATAGTTACCTTTTATGTATGGAAAATCTCAAACGTATGTCTAAGATTGTTACTAGTAATTAGGTAGCTTATAAGAAAGATTCAGGTAGACCTGAGTATGATATGACTTAGAAAAGTAAAACTGTTCAAGTACAGCTAAAAGAGTAATTATCTTATACAAATCAGGTGCAATAGGAAGAACTAACACAAAGGAATTAGATGGGGGAGGGGGGTTTTTAGTTCTAGAAACCTACTTTCATCTGAAATGTGTGTAGGAGGGGAAAATGCTTATACATTTACAAAAGTATAAAAGCCTTCTAATGTTAGAAAGAAATAAAACTCTAAGGGGATAGGGAGAGGGAGAGGATAAATGAGAGATCCTTAAAGGGGAGGGTGAAGGAATAGGTTAAAATGGGGATATAAAGGGTCTTTAGATTTAGGAGAATGGGAAGATAAGGAAGAGACTTTAGAGGTGAGGGAGACAGAATAGGGGAATTAGAGGGATATGGGAATATAAGGGAGGGATTGCTACACTGGGGGTAGGTTAAGTAATAATACAGCAAGACAAAAGGTAGAAGTAAAGTAGAAAAGTTAGAAGTGATAGGAAAAAAAGAGCTATGCACAAACATAAAAACAAGATTAGGAGTAGAATCTCTTAGGGAAAGTATATGCATATATAGATATGTGTGTATATGTATATATATATATACATGTATATATATATACACATAAATATGTGCATACATGTGCATATACACATCAATACCTATATATAAATATATCCATCCTCAGTTGTAACCTTGGGGTGGTGGGTAGGGAGTAGGAAGGAGGAAAGAAGAACAGAGTGAAAATATGTGGCTGAGAACAAAAGAAAACCTACAAGGAAGCAAAGAAAAGTTGGATAGCTTTCAACATAATATACAGCATTTAATATATAGGCTTCCTTGAAATGAAATTATGACTATATATTCTGAATCCCTTCCTAGGTTCTGCTGTGTACATAACATGTTTTTGTCTTTTATATTTAAGGTGAATGTTTAAGTTTATAATATTTCATTTTCTTTTATTATATTGTATTTGACATTTGTCTAAAATAGAAAAGAAATTTTAAAATTCAATAAATTTAGAAGTATAAATGCAACAAATGTAAGAGAAAATCATTTGAAAATTTCATTATTTAAATTTCTTGAATATCTTTTTTTACTTTTGAAAATTAAATTTTAATTTTAACAGAAAGGGGAATTTCATGTGTAGCACTTCCTGGATGTCACTTTCTCATAATAATTGATAGGAAAGGAGATCTTCTTGCTTGGCCACCTCAGTCACCTATGTCTCTCCATTTCCCTTTTTCTCATAGGGTCATTTCAAAACAGTCTTACATACATGTTTCTGAATGATCTTTAATCTAGGACTATAAATGGAAATTTTTAATAGAGCAATGGCTGAATAAAGATTTTATAAAGTTTGAGAATCACTTAGAATTGTGTTGTTGTTGTTTGTCCTTCCTTCTTGAATAGGACCCATGACATCACAAACATGATGTCTTGACTTGTGCTTGAATTAGATTTCAGTGAGGCAGAGCTGCACAAAATCATCAGCTTCACTCGCTCCTCTAGAGTCATCATAGTCCAGTGGAAAGTAAAAGATCAGAGAACTGGTGATGGCCCAGGATCTAGTGGTCTTTCTAAATTGAGATATTTTCCAGGTGCTATTTTGTCTGAGGCCATGCCTATTCAATGACTATGGGCTAAGGAAGAATTGAGGCAGAAGATGACACAATTTGCCTTCCCAAAGATATCAATCTAGGAGGGGAAGACGCTAAAGATAGTAGTGGTATTGGTTTTAATAAGAAACTTCAGTATATTTAAATTTGACTTTAAAAAAAAATGTCATTGCATTATTTTTCATTCAAATGTGCTTCCAAATATCAGAAACTGTATTTAGCAAAATTCATGCAGTCTGAGTTTCACAGAAAGTTGAGAGAGGATGGAATTGT
>CM053626.1:103848523-103865145 GCA_028646595.1 Phalanger gymnotis | reverse complement strand
AAACACAGGTTAAGTGACTTTCCCATAGTCACACAGCAAATATCTGACACTGGATGTAAACTCAGATCTTCCTGAATCCAGGTCCAGCACTTTATCTACAATGTTACTTAGCTGTCCTCAATTATTCTAATCTATTATAACAGGTAGAGCTATCCAAAAGTGTAATGGGTTTCCTGGGGAAGGAGTAAGTTCATCCTCATTGGACATTTCAAGCAAAAGCCAAATGATTGTATTTTGGGTGTGTTGTAGTGAGCACCCTTTTTTATTATGAGTGGTACTAAATGACAGCTGAAATTCTGTGATTCTGACTTATTAGACCTCTAAGAGTTAAAAGCTAGTTAAATACATCACATCATTTTATCCTCACAACTACTCTGCAAAGTGAATATTTCTAGCACTATTATTAACCTCATTTATATATGAGGAAATTAAGATTTAGAGAAGTGACTTGATTTACTGAGTCACAAGGTCACAATTAGCAGAGAGATATTGCAATTCAAGTTTTCTGATTTAAGGTCTTCTCTACCATACCATTCTGCCTTCCTTGACTTAAGCACTGTTTAAATAAATTAGAGGTAAATTAATAAACAATACATAATTAACTATATGGAAAATATTCTATTCCTACAATCCAATCATTTTTCTGTCAAGACAAAATTAATTTTAATTTTTAGTTAAAAAAAGAAAGAACTATGCCACACCACACAAACAGAGATAAGAAGGGGAAGACATATATCTAATAATTTTAAATGTTTTCTTAGGAATCACTTCCTTCCCTTTTTATATCTTTCTCTTGCTTAATGACCTCATGAAATATATTAACTCTTTAATAAGTTTCTTCTCATGTGAGTTTAACAATCATTTTTCATCAGTTCCCACTGTTTCTGAAAATTCCTCATTTCTGACGAAATGCCCATATGCCCTGAATCTCTTTCTAAGGAGAAGATACCTACCATGCCACAAAATTTCAAGCTAAGGGTGGGAGGGATTCTGTCTAATTTCAGTCAGCTGGCACAGCACAGAATTTTTAAATGCCACTGGTCTCAAAATAAATTTAAATCCCATAAGAAAACCTTATTATGTCAAAAATATGGTGTATATATAAATGTGAGTTATGTAAGATTTTACTCAGCTCTCTTTTCCATTATCCTAGATCCTATGTAACAGTTTAATCATGATTCCCAGACACTTCAAAATCATCATGCAAACCAGAGACTTATACTTACATCAATAGTCAGTCACTTTCATTTAAATATGTTGGTTTGTTTGTTTGTTTTGATGGAGGGGAGCCTATACCTATTATTTCTTTTATGTAGGAAATGCCTGGTGACAAAATTCCCTTTACCAGTATAGATTAGCTGCTGTTATGCAATTTAGTGTTAGAAAGTTTTCCTGGGGCCCTAAGAGATGAAGTAATATCATAGGCTTAGAGGTAGAAAGGACTTCAGAGACTATCTAGTAAACTCTTCCACCATTCAATTTTACAGATGAGTACACTGAGATTTAGGGAGATTAAGTGACTTCTCTGAGTTCACAAAATAGTAAGCATCAGAGGTAGGATTTGAATCCAGGTCCTGTGCCTCCAGAGCTAATATATCTTGCTTCAAATCACATTGCCATTCTTTGTCAAAGGTTGGACTTGAATCTAAGTTTTCTTTAAGGGTATCTACTAGGCCTTAAGACAACAGCTGGCAACTCAATTAATGCTTATGATAAACCATCCCCACTATGTATACTTTGTACAAATTTCTATGTATACATAGAACTTACCACAATAGAATGGAAGTTCCTTCAGATCAAGAGGATTTTCCTTGTGGTCCTTCTATACTACCACCTTGCTAAAAGTATGGAACAGAGTAGGTGCTTAAATATACCTGTGGATTGATTGACCGATTACTCCTCTCAGCTCAAAAAGGGAAAGGAAAGAAGGAAGGACAGAGAAAATAAAAACAATAAATTTCTGTGTTCCTAGCTGCCCAGTGGAAGAGAGCATGAGAACAAAATCATGTGTCTTTTCTCCCACAACATCAAAAGAAAAGAGTACAAGGAGACAAGGTAGATATTCTGCAGTATCCAGAGGCACATATCTTTCCCCACAAAACTTGTCCAATTATTCTTTACATTATACTTGTGTAATTGATTTTTATGCCCCTGTGGGACCTTACATTTATAGTCTGGTAATCCAAACTCATCAGTCTGATACCTCCTCAACCAGTACAGATCACAACTGAACCATTACTTCTTATTCAGTTGAATTTTTATCCATTTCATTCTATAAATTCGCTACAGAGGATTACCAAAACACCAAAGATTTTCTTGCCTGCATCGGCAAAAACCAGCACCAGATACCTGGAATCTCTAATAGACTATCCCCTTGGGAGATTCCATGTTACTTCCTCATTTCCTTGACTGAAAGATTAGTTAAAGTGGTTGATGCTATTCGTCTTCCTAGGGACTTGCCCAAGGAGCCAAAATATGGAAATAAGAAAATTTGTGGCTCTCAGATGATCTCATTAGTTTGGAATAATGGAGATAATAACCAGGTTCTTAGAGGTATTTTTGTTTGTTTTTTAAAGAGAGACAATACCAATGAGAACAATTTGTTCCAACTGTCATGAAGAATGCTAAAGAAGGCAATGTGGAGCATTTAGAGTTTGGTTAAACATTGAAGATGCCAAGGTCATCCACTACATCTTGAGCCATCAGCAAGTCATCTTGATTCTATCCTGCCACTAGACTGTGATGACTATGGAGGAAATAGTGAGGCTGACAACTTTGTGCAACTCTGCCTCACTTAAATCCAATTTTGTGTTGTGTGTTTGTCCTTCGTTTTCAAGGAGGACCATGACATCAGGCAAATAATGACATGACTTGCAGGTTTTGATTTGAGGGAGGGGGTGGCTCTCCAAGTCACCAGCCTTACTTTCCAGAGCCATCTTGATCCAGTGACCAGATATTCATCAAGATGACTGGAGATAACCCAGGCTGCAATGGGAGACCCTGGCCCTTTCAGGCTAAGGCCTTTTCATGTACTCACTTAGAGTGAGGTAAAGCCCATTCAGTGAATAGTCTTCTTTAAGAAGTGAGTCAAGGGATGTCCCCTTTAATTAGGAAAAAAAGGAAAAGAAAAAAATAAAAATCAAGCTGGGAGGTGAAGACCCTCAGAGTTGCTGCTCCAAAGAAAAATAGTTACCATTGACATTCACTCTAAGGCAGGAGGAACCTAAATGTAGCCATTAAGTGGAGCTTGGGCAGGGACCTATTGTGTTCCAATTTATGAGCTTCAGAGTGAACTGCTTTTAATGTTTTGTGTAAGAAAGCAAGCAAGCAAGAAAGCAAGGGAGAGAAAGAGAGAGAGAGAGAGAGAGAGAGAGAGAGAGAGAGAGAGAGAGAGAGAGAGAGAGAGATGAGATGAAAAAGAAGGGAGGGAGGGAGGAAGGGAGGAAGAAAAGAGAGAGAGAAAGAGATACAAAGAAAGAAATCTAGGAGTAAACCCCCAAGTTAAGTGGGCAGCTTCTGGCCATCAAAATTTACCTTCTTTTGGAGAAGAGAAGGAGGAGGAGAGGGAGACGGAAAGGTAGAGTTTTTTTTTTCTTTCTTTTCTAATTAAAGAGGCTATCCCTTGACTTACTTCTTAAAGAGGCCTATTCACTAAATGGGCATTAACTCATTCTGAGTATATGAAAAGGCCTTATTCTAAATCCAATTCATGCACAAAGCAAAAGAAATCACCCATACCATTTTACCTATTTGAAAGTCCTGTGGCAACAGGAAAGTGATGAAATAGTAGGTGCAGATACACTGGGAGCTGTAGTCACAATCCTGCAAACAGGTGGAACAGGCCATAGAGTCATCTTCTCACTGGAAGCAGCAGTGGGATTCGACAGGCCCCTGGGAGTACGGGCATCCTTTTAAAGATCACACTGCTCATCTCCAGGTGTGAGGACAGGGCAAGAAAAGGTGCCCTAAAAATTGTCTGCTTACCCAACCCTGGCCTGATTACCATGGCAGGTGTGAAATCCCACTTTGCAGTCAAAAGACAAAAAAATGTACAAAAATGTCTGCAAAGACAATTCCACTCACCATTGGTGCCTGGAATGTGAGCACAAATGGTGAAGCTTTCAATGATGTGGTTAAGTTGACTTACCTTAGTAGTACACTTTCCAGGGATGTATTCATTGATAATGAGGCTGACACATACATTGCCAGAGTTATCTCAGTGTTTGGGAGGCTCTGAAGGAAAGCAAGGGAGAGAAGTGGTATTAGACTGACTGCCAAACTGAAGATCTACAGAGAAGTTGAGCTAACCTCATTGTATGCCTGTGAAACCTGCACAGTGTACCAGCACCATGCTAGGAAGCTGAATAGCTTCCATTTGCATTGTCATAGGAAGATTCTGAAGATCACCTGGCAGGAGAAGATACCAGACACTGAGTCCTTACTCGAACTAAACTGCCAAACATTCAAACTCTGCTTCAAAGACTGCAACTCTGATGGGCTGGCCATGTTATTCAAATGCAAAATGTATGCTTGCCAAAAAGACTATTTTATGGAGAACTCAAACAGGGCAAGTGTTCACATGGTCAGAAGAAGCAATCCAAGGACATTCTTAAGGTCTCTCTTAAGAACTTTGGAATTGATTGTGTGACATGGGAGGCACTGACACAAGACCTCTCAGCATGGTTTGCCCGCATCGGAGAAGGTGCTGTGCTCAATGAACAAAGCAGAAATGACAAAGCTGAAAAGAAATGTAGGATGCACAAATTTAGAGAATCAGCACCAAATGTTCACGTGGACTCTTTGTGCCCACCCTGTGGGTAGAGTATTCGGAGATTGTACTGGTCTGATCAGCCACGGTCAGACACACTGAAACTTGACTGTATCATAGTAATGTCATTTTGGTCCTATTCGAGAATGAAGGACAACAGCCATCCAGCTAATGTACTTGTTCAAAGGGGTACTTGGAATTTTCCCCAATGACAAAGAGAATCCAGTATTTATTTAATTAGGAACATATTCCTGCCCTCACCAGATTTTGACAATTTTCTTCAAATGCATTCAGGATCACCAACAGGTCCTTCTTAAAATGGTGTCATTCTATACAGTAGAAGAGATCTTGGGGTAATATCAGAATAAGGCAAAAGCTGTGCAGAAGTGGAACACAATGTTTTATTAGATCAGAAGTTCCCTAACAGGAGAACACAATAATTATATTCAAATATTTTAGGAGATACCGTGTGAAAGAGGGATTAAACTTGTAGGAACAATGAGCAATCCCAAAGTGAAATGGGCTGCTTTAGGAGGTAGTGTCTTCCCTTTTACTCGGGGTCATCAAGTAAAAAAAATAGATATCCACTTGGATATATTTGTAGAGGGGATTCTTGCTTAGCTAAAGCTTAGACTAGACAGCCTCTAATCTTTTTTCCAACTCTGAGGCTGTGTGATTCTCTGGTATTTTGAGTTATAAAAACTCTATGAAGTTGAAAAAAAAGAAGTTCCCTAACAATGAAATTCTTCATAAATGGAATTATAGGATAATAGATTCACAGATTTCGGGCTAAGAAGTAAGGAACTCTTTGGTGATCAATGTTGACTTTGGAAGGAAATGATAAGAAGTATGTAACATTTCATTATGGGCTACAAAAATTTATTATCCCCCTAAAATGTTGCAAGACAGAACTTGATGAACATGATTATACATATTATTTTCACTATCTTTCATAGACTTAGGTGACAAATAGCTATGCTGCAAATGGAGATCCAAAACTATGATGGAAACCTCTACCAATAAACTATCCTATTTTCAAACAATTACAGATACACAACACTGATGCATAAAAATAAAAAAACCCAACCTAATACTTGTTAACATACAGAATTCTCATAATCTCCAAAATAAATGAAACAAAAATCTTTCAAAATATGCATAGTAGAGTAAATCAAAGTTATGTGAAAACAGAGTAAATTTCATATCACCCCTAGAGGCACTCAAGTCTGGAAGACATGAGTAAATCCAGCCTCAGATACTTCCTAGTGTTGTGACCTTGGGCAAGTCACTTAAACTCACTTTTTCAGCTGGAGAAAAGGAATAATAATAGTTCTTACCCTCCAGAATTGTTGAGAGAATTAAATGAGGTAATAGTTTTAAGGTTCTGAGCACAGTGCCTGTCACATAGTAGGTCCTTAATAAATCTTTATTCCTCTTCTCTCTTGCTAATGGAATTGTACTGAGCATGATTTCAATGACCCCATGAATGATTAACTTAAATCTTAATACATTTGTGCAATTACAAAAAAGTAGTTAGGCACTTGTATAACAGGCAATAAAATGTTAAATACAAAAGAGTAATGGAACCATAGTGACTTGTACAAATGACACATATATTTGATCCCCATGTAAAAAGATGAAAATGATGTGATGATGATGATGACAATAATAATTTTGATGATGATAATTAAAAATGATCATTTCTCTCCCTATCTTCTCTCATTTGAACTGATTTTTATTGCTTTCTGAAAAGTTTTGCTAATCTAATAACCTGTGAAATTCTTTGAATCTATCTTCCCTAAGAATCAGTCTGGACAGGTTTGGAGAGACTCATTGTCATATTGGAAGTAGAATAGTTGATGCTTTGTTCCTAAATACCCCCTTGAGAATTATTTACTTATTTGAAGACTGGTAATGATGTGCAATGTGTGCCAAGGGGTTGGGGGACAGTTATTGGTAAAATTGGAAGAAGACTTGTTCGGTTTGGTCAAATCATTTGGAGTAATTTTGGTGGATAGTAGCAGCCCAGATAACATTCTGACTATGGGTTTAGTTATGTGAAAGGAAGTGGTTGCCCACCCCCCAGAGAGCCCAGATTTTGCTACCACATAGGGTGGGGGTGGAGTTGGTCCCTGGCAGGAGTAATGGTGCTAGTGCTTATGCTGAAAAGAGAAAGTTTATTCTGTCAAGAGACAAAATCTTTCTCTGAGTTTCTAAGCAAAATAAGTAGAAATAAGTACTCATAGCTGTAACATATTGTTTGCCCTTAAAGAGTCAATGTCTAATTTATCATTAAAATTGTATAGTTATTGTGAGCATTGTATGAAATATAAAATAGAAAACATAAGAATATTAATGAGCTATATTCAGGATTCAAAAGACTTCAGCTAATCTAATCAAATCATTTATTTTAATAAAAATGAGACTGTAATATTTGAATGATACTAGAAAATAAACTGATACATGGAGATGTTTGCCTGTTCTACATACAGACATACATTTAGGTTTTTCTTCCTCTTGTCATGATTAGATATAATAAAAATTGCCTATTTAAAGAATATAAAATTTGTTTCATGTGAAGTTTGCTTTGTATCTAACCACATTTGTCCATTATAATTTTTCATGATATATTACTGCTTCTGAGAGGAGCCATTTCATTTCCAATTAAATTTATATTATTTTTGTGAGAAATAATTTTTATTGTTTGCAATTTGTGTATAAATCTTCAGCACCTTATCTTCTAGGAGACCAGACTCATAGATTGTAACACCAACTCCCCTGGTCTCCACTCCCTAAAAATAGGCGGGTTACATCTCACCTTTCCCCTACTTTTCTCCAGTACCTTTAAGACATTTGGGGGTGTCTAGACTCTGTTATTGCTCTAGCCACCAAAGATGGTTTTTACTCAATTATAAGGGGTATTCCTACTATACCCTTCTTGCATTCAGCCGCTAAACAAATTAACTTTTACAAAGTTATATTTACATAAAAAGTATGATTACAAATACATGTGGGGCTTAATTCTCCCCCATATACCAAGTCACTTTATGTAAAGGGCAAGGGCATTAGTTTCATAGCTTAATTCTGTCCTTATTAGGCACAGTTTCAAGCTCCAAATTCAGACCTCCCCCCCAAACTCAAATTCTAGGCAACCTGAATAATCAAGGCTTTGTTCATAGAACATAACACCTTCTTTGATATGAGCAAGCCATCCTGGACAGTCTTGTGCCAGTCTCACTATTGATTTTAAACTTCTTCAGAGAGACCTTGAGATAATCCTTGTATCACTTTTTATGACCCCATGTAGGTGGTTGCCTCATTTGAGTTCTCTGTAAATTAATTTTTTAGACAAACATGTGTTTGCCATTGGAACAATGTGTCAAGCTCATTGGAGTTATACTCTCTGCAATAGGGTTTGAATGCCTGGCTCAAGAAAGCATCTCAGTGTCCAGTATCTTATATTGCCAGATGACCTTCAGATTCTTCCTGTGAAAATTCAAATAAAAGCAATTCAGTTTCTTAGTATGGCACTGATATGCTGTCCAAGTTTCATGGGCATTCAGTAATGAGGTCAGCGCTCTTTAGACCTTCAGTTTGATAGGAAGTCTAATACCTTTTCTCTCCCTCACTTTCCTTTGGAGCCTCCTGAACTAGCTAGCTAGCTCTGGTGATGTGTGTGTCAACCTGATGATCTATGTGTACACACCTGGAAAGTAAACTGCCAAGATAAGAGAACTTATTCAAGCATTCAAAATTTCCCCATTTGCTGTAATGGATGGTTCCACCTATGAGTGATGTGATGCTGGCTGGTGGAGAAGATCTATTTTCTTGGTATTAACTTTTAGGCAAAGCAGAGAATTTCTTGGCCTTAGAAGCTGCATGGAATGCTCAATCATTTGAAAGCAAAAAATCATAGATCAACACATCCTCCACTTTAGTCTTGGTTTGTAGCTTTTCAAGTCAAATAATTTAATTTCAATGTGGTATTGACCCTAATACATTTTTCCTCCTCATTGAAAGTATCCAACATTGCTTAAACATCATGCCAAAATCATGGGAGCAAGGACACAGCCCTATTTCCTGTCATTGATGACTGGGAAAGCATGAGAGCATTGCTCATTTTCCAGAATGTTTGCAAGCATGGCATCACGAAATTGCCATACAATAGTCAAGAACTTCTCCAGACGACCAAATGTTTCCATGATCATCCATAAACCTTCACAACTAAGAGTATCAAATGTCTTCCTTAGACAGAAGTTTGTCTACAGAACTTTGTTCTGCTCCTGGCATTTCACCTGGAGTTGTTTGATATCAAACACTATATTGACTGTTCCTTGCTCCTTTCTGAAGCTTCATTGGCTCTCAGGTAGATGACCATTTTCCAGGTGAGGGCTCAACCAATCAGTCAAGGAGCACATTGGGAAGAATTTTCCTGACAATGAGAGAGAGAGAGAGAGAGAGAGAGAGAGAGAGAGAGAGAGAGAGAGAGAGAAAGAGAGAGAGAGAGAGCGCTCCCTGTGTCCCAGTACAATCTATTCCCCTTGTCTTTATAGAAATGGACGATGAAGTACAATGGTGTATAGCACTGCATTTACTCACAGGACTCTCAGTATGGCTTTCTCATATCGAAGAAGGTGCTGTGTTCTATGAACAAAGCAGAATTGCAATAGCTCTAAAGAAACATTAGATATGCAAATTTTGAGACATCTCCATTTCAGATGTTCACATTAACTATTTATGCCCAACTTATCATAGGTCCTTCTGAGATTGTATTGGTATGATAAACCAGAGTTAGATACTCTACCTAAACTCCATCATAGTGATGCCATTTTGCTTCTCTTTGAGCACAAAGGGCAATGACAACAACAGCCAATTACTTCCCTCTGAGATTAACTTCAATATACCTCATATATATCACAGAATTTGGCACATACTAAGTGCTTAATAAATGCAAGTTGACTGACTGACTCTTTAAAAAGATTTCTAAAGTGTTTCCTAGTATTGGTAATTTATATGTGACATGTCATCCCTAGAAGCAGAGACTGAAGAATGCAAATGACTCCAAGACCTCTTAACTGTTAAAGCCATTGTGATGACTACCTGAATGACCTATGTTACTGAGGACCCTTTTTTTTCTGTGATACTTAATTTCTTTTAGAATCTCATGTTAAGAGCCACATTTATGGATGTTGTGGAAGAAAAAAAAATTACCTAAATGATTGGATCATTATTGAGTGACCTCAGGGAATTCTAAGGGTTGGAAATATAACTGAGATTTATTCCTCAGTACAGGCAGCATCAAAATCAATTCTCATCTAATGCAGCAGGTTTGTAAATACTCAGAGATAGCATGTCCAAGCCCTTAGCACTCTAACTAGAAATAGCCCTAAAGATACTTAGAGATGATGGGAAATCTTCCCTACTTGCCTCATCTTCCAATATTAGTAGCATCAGATAATGATCCCAGTTACAAGCTATAGGTTGTCACTGCTTTTCTGAAATTATTTCAGTAGTATCTGATAACTTCTCTACACCTCTTTGGGGACTTATTGATTTCACTGCAAAGTTTTCACAAAATTCTGTCAAGTATAAAACATTTTGTCCAAGGTTCCTTCCAGTTATGGCAGTCCATGATTTTATTGTATGATTTTAATTAAATATTTTTTTATTTATTGATTTTTATTTAAAGTTATTAAAGCACATGTATTTACAATGATGAAATAAATTCTAATGATCCTACTATGAACAATCTTTACCTGTGACATATTTCTTATGGGCAGAGATTCTAAAGGGTATTATTTATTTGAGAAGAAAAATTATACCTGCAGCAGAGATCCTAATTAGCTATAGCTGCTGTGTGACAGGAAAGATACAAACTAGACAATGTCAGTGATTATTGAGGGTATGGAATTCATGCTGAAGGATCTTGGAGGTAAGTTGAAAGAACAACTTGTGATATGCCTGTTTACCAAGAACCATCTAGGATCCCCTACATGAAAAAGGTATGATAAGGCAGCATGCTGAACAACATTATACAAAAGCTGATATTCTCAAGCTATCATGCAACTAACTCACAAAATTGAAATTTACCATGGTAACTATGAATTCTATTGAATATATATCCAGGTTTTTTAATGAGCTACATAAAAATTATGAGTTATTATTATTATAAATACTGATAGACATGGCAAATATTTCATATTTATTCAAACACTTAATAAAAACCACCCCATAAAGGAAATGAATACAAGTTAATAACATATAGTACCCCCATTTCCTATAGAAGTTAATTGATATTAAGCAACAGCTACAATGAAGGCAAAAGAGCACAGAGAATTTTTTTTCCCCAGCCATGATTCCCTTGTCAAGAATACAGACTTGGCAAAAATGGGCAATATCAGTTTAAAATAAAAATTAATTTGCAAATTAGTGGGATGGAAGATTGTAGACATTAGCATGAGTTTATAAATTAGTCAGAAAACTTGGAGGGCACAAAGTGGTTTGCATAGAGCTTAATATGAGACCCAATTAAGCAAGATCATCCTCAAATCATTTAATTAGCAAAACTGAAAGAAAACAATAAGTAGATGGAATCTATTTAAAAAAAAACCCTCCTACATCAATGAAAGCGGAATCATTCCACTGGAATTCTGATATAACCATCCACATGGTACTAAACGAGGGAGAGGGATTATAGAGCAGTGGTAGAGTACTTCAGTGCACATCAAGAGTCTTGAATTTGCCTTACTCCGGGGATGTTATGGGCAGCCAGGTTAAGTGGATATGGTATTGGACTTATAGTCAGGAACACATAGATTCAAATACTACCTCAGTCAATTATTAGCTTTGACTATGGGCAAGTCCATTAATTTCATTGAACCTTAGTTTTCTCGTTTATAAAATTATAATATCAATTAACCTATTTTCTTATCTCCAGAATAATATCTGGCATTTATAGATTGCTCTAATCTTTGCAAAGCAGTTTACATATTTATCTCATAACACAAGAGTACCTACACAAGTGTTCAGAGTATAAAGGATGAAAACCGGAAATGCCATAGAAGTGGAGTCAAGATGGCCAAGTAAAGACAGGGATTTGCCTAAGCTCTCCCCCAAATGTCTCCAAATACCTTTTAAAAATGACTCTAAACAAATTCTAGAGCAGCAATATCCACAAAAAAGGCAGAGGAAAACAAATTTCAAGTCCAAAACAACTTGGAAAGTTGGCAGGAAAGGTCTGTTGCATGAGGGTGAGAGATGGGCATAGTCCAGTACAGGTCATGCCAGCACAGACCAGGCCCCAGCAAAAGTAGAGCAGGTCTTGGAGTGACAGCTTCAGTGGTGGTAGTGGTGGTTTTGACTTCTTATCCCTCAGATAAAAAAGACAACTTAGGAGGCCAGCAGGAAAGGCCTGTACCACCTGGATGAGAGTGGAATGCAGTGCAGCACAGGTGGGGCCAGCACATCCCTCATTCCAGGAAACCAGGAGCAGGCCTTGGGAGTGACTGAACCAGCAGCAGCAGCAGCTTGGAATATGATATTCCAGAGGGCAAAGGAGCTAGAATTACAACCAAGAATCACCTACTCAGTAGAACTGAGTATAATCCTTCAGAGGAAAAAATGGATATTCAATGAGGTTGAGGAATTTCAAACATTCTTGATGAAGAGACCAGAGCTGAATAGAAAATTTGATTTTCAAATACAAGACTTAAGAGAAGCATAAAAAGATAAATGAGAAAGGGAAATCATAAGGGCCTTGTAAGTTTAAACTATTTACATTCCTATGTTGAAAGATGATATTTGTAACTCATAAGACCTTTCTCATTATTAGAGTAGAGTATCAGATATAGACAGAGAGCACAGGTGTGAGTTGAATATGAAGGGACGATATCTAAAAAATAAAATTAAGGGGTAAAAGAGACATGTACTAGGAGAAATAGAAAAGGAGAGGTAGAATGGGGTAAATTATCTCCAATAAAAGAGGCAAGCAAAAGCATTTACAGTGGAGGAGAAGAGGGAGAAGAAGGGGGGTGAATAAACCTTACTCTCATCAGAATTGGCTCAAAGAGTGCATAACATACACAGCTCATTTGGGTATACAAGTCTATCTCACTTATCCTACTCGAAAGTGGGAGAGGAAGGGGATAAGAGAGGGGTCATAGAAGGGAAAGCAGATTGAGGGAGTTGGTAGTCAGAAGCAAAATTCTTTTGAGGAGAGACAGGGTGAAAGGAGAGAAAGAATAGAATAAATGGGCAGGGGGACAGGATGGAGCAATATACAGTTAGCAATAGTAACCATCAAAAATTTTTTGAAACAAGTTTCTCTGACAAAGGCTTCATTTCTCAAACATATAGAGAACTGAATCGAATTTACAAAAATATGACCCATCCCCCAATTGATAAATGATCAAAAAGATATGATTGGTTTTCAGATGAAGTAATCAAAATTATCTGTAGTCACATAAAACATACACTAACTGAATATTAATTGGAGAAATGCAATTTTAAACAATCCTGAGGAAATCTGAGCAGACTTGAGAGAGTTAGAAGGCACCAGTAGACTGAGAGGAGTAGGAGCACTGGGTACATGGAATGGGACCATACCAAACCACTGGGAACAACAGAGGAATCCTGTCAAGGCTCTTTTTTTCTGGTAGCCTGATAACTCTTAGATTGTCTCTTCTGGATCTATTTTCCAGGTCAGTTGTTTTCCCAATCAGCTATTTCACATTTTCTTTCCATATTTTCATTCTTTACATTTTGTCTTACTTTACATGTTTGTTTTACTACTTCTTGATACCTCATAGAGCCGCTTCCACAGACTGCCATCCTGTGTTGGGAGGCCTGGGGATCTCCATGGGTTTTGGGGGCACAGCTTTCTGCCAGCCTGTCTGCCACGTGGGTTTCCCAGACAGCTGCTTCCCCTTTGGTGCAATCTGTAGCAGCTCCACAAGCCGAGCACTCTCCAAGCCTACAGATTTGTTCCTTCGGGCTTTCACACTCTCCTGGCTGGGAAATTTGCCCCACTCAGACTGCTCACAGTTTCTAACTCTCCCAAATCTGCTCAAATTCCCTTTTTTATTGGAATCTGACAGAACTTGTGAGAGAGCTCTGGTAAGACGCTGTTTTCATGCAGCCATCTTGGCTCCGCCCCTGAACAGCAGAGGAATCCAGCTAGGGCGCAGGTCCAGGGGGTCTCTGGGTGAGTGAAACACTGGAGCTGGAATAAGCCCAGGGCAGAAGTATTGTCTGTGGCCATGATTGAGCCCTAGGCCTCTCAGTCCAGGACTGGAGTCTGTTGGAAGGCAGAGCCCACAGCCATGGGAGCAGCTAGCCTGGAGCCCTCCAACCCACGGTCTAAAGGTTTGAAACTCTCCTTCTTGAACTTCTGGAAGCCATGATGTGCAGGTAAAATGGCTTTTATCCTTCCCTTGAATAAACTGAGAGAATAATACTTCAGGAGAAACAGAGGAGCCAGAAGGGGGCTTCAGTAGTGAGAGAAACAGGGAAGAGGGCCCTTCCTGTAGTGGCAGAAGGAGACTAGTGCAGGAAGAGAGGTGTCCCAGCAGCCCTCATCTTATCAGAACAGCATGAGTAACTGAGCCCCAAGGGGTAGAGCTAACAAACATCAATGAAAGGAACCCAGACTGGGCTTTGCACAGCCAGGGGAAGTGGCAGACACAAGCACAGACAAGAGCTGAGACCATTCATTCTGTAGAACACTCCTGGGGAAGAGGAGACACCCCAGTAGCCAGATCACCACTCTCCCACACCTCATGAAACCAGAGGCCATAGAATATAAAGCCAGTGAGCAGACCCACAGATTCCAACACAAAGAAGCTTGAGACAGAGCCCCCTGAGCCTCAAAAACAGAGATCCACTGTAGAAGCCAGGAAGAAAAAAAAATTCCATGAAAAAAACACTCTAAGAAGCCAAAAACAATTGATTCATATTATGGAGACAGGGAAGATCAAAATAACAATTCAGAAGAGGACAGCATGGACACTATTCCCACATCTGAAATGTCAAAAGGGAAAGTGAACTGGTCTCCAGACCAAAAAGCATTCCTGGAAGAACTCAAGGAGATCTTTAAAAACCAAATTAGGGAGGTAAAAGAAAAAAAAAATGGAAAAAAAATCAGTGAGGACAACAAATCTTTAAAAGGTTAAATACAGGAATTGGTTAAGGAAAATCAGAATATAAATGGAGAAAATGCCTCATTGAAAAGTAAAAACAACCAAATGGAAATGGAGATAGAGAAGATAAAGAAAGGAAACAAAACATTAAAAAGTAGAATTGGGCAAGTAGAAGCTAATGACTCTATGCGACATCAAGAATCAGTCAAACAAAATCTAAAGAATGAAAAAAAAATAGAAGAAAACATGAAATATCTGATTGGAAAAACAACTGTCCATGAAAATAGATCCAGGAGAGACAATCTAAGAATTATTGGTGTACCTGAAAGCTATGATGAAAAAAGAGCCTGGACAGCATCTTCCATGAAATCCTTAAGGAAAATTGCCTGGAAGTCCTAGAACTAGAGGGTAAAATTATCATTGAAAGAATTCATCAGTCACCCCCAGAAAAAAAGATCCCAAATTGAAAACTCTAAGAAATATTATAGCCAAATTCCAGAACTACGAGGTCAAGGAGAAAATACTGCAAGCAGCTAGGAAGAAACAATTCAAATATCATAGAACTATATTCAGGGTCATGCAGGATCTTTTAGCTTCTACCTTAAATGACAGGAGAATATGATATTCTGAAAGGCAAAGGAGCTTGGACTACAACCAAGGATCAACTACCCAGCAAAATTGAGCATAATTGTCCATGCAAGGAGATGGATACTCAACGAAATAAGGGAATTCCAGACCTTTCTGATGAATAGGTGTGTTGGTAAGCAAAATGGGCTCCTTAGCACTTAGTTCAACAGGTGCCCTAGAGGAGTTTGGCTTTTGTTTGCTTTGAGTGATTCAGCTATTTCATTGAATCTTGCTAAGTGCTAAGCCCCAGGCCCAAAGCCCTGTTAGGTGTAAAGCCTACGTGGGTGTGGATTGATGATTGAGGTGGGGCCCAAGGTGGGGCTGGCTAAGGGGAAGTGTTAACTCTAGAGCCATGCCCTATTGGGTGTTGACCTAGTCTATGTGGATGTGAGGCTCCCAGGGTCCTAGGGGGAGGGGCTGACTCGGGAACCAATGGGCTCTGGTCATTCAGGAGGGGCTTGATGACTCCAGGGGCTCGGCTGGGAGGAGGGCGTCTCAGCACTGTCGCCACCGTGGCAGCTGTGAAGCAGAGAGTGGTCTTGGAACAAAGTGAGGGCAAAAACTTCCCCCGCTGTGCCTCGGCCTCTAGCAGCCTTTCATAGACCTGGGACTGAAGGAGGAGGCAAGGAGGCTCCCCGAAGGCGAGCTCCTGGAGCTCGATCACTGGATTGGGGTTGGAGGCTGTGAGGAGAGGTGAGCCAAGAGACAGCTACAGCCGAAGCTGAAGATAAAGCTGAAGCCAAAACAGGAGGTGCGGAAGCAGAGCTGACCTGGAAGCAGGGCCAACCGATGTGTGGACTGAGGAGTGTCGAGCAAGGACTTGAGGCCAGTGGGTAATCTTCTTGCCTGAGAGGGGAAGCATGAATATGATTTGGTTTAATACCATCATGTTTTTCTGTGCCCTCCTGGTTACTCTTGTGAGGCAGACTTATTGGGCCTGGAATCTTTTGATCAAAATATCAAAATGGGGAGGCTGGTTCATGGGTCTGTTACTTTAGAGCCTGAATAAATGCTTTAATTCTTCTGCCTTCTATTTAGAGAATTCCTTATATCCTGCGGTTCTGAACCTTTCAGACATATATATGATTCTC
>CM053626.1:103820413-103839268 GCA_028646595.1 Phalanger gymnotis | reverse complement strand
TCGGCTGGGGGCTGGGAGTTCTGTTCGGGACAGACCTTACCCCGAGGCCATCCAGGCCGACCTGGGCTGGAGTCCCGCTTCCCTCTGCCCCTTTGTGGGTTCTGTAGTTCTAGAATTGGTTCAGAGCCATTTTTTCATAGGTTTTTGGAGGGACTTGGAGGGGAGCTCACGCCGGTTACTGCTTTCCAGTCGCCATCTTCGGTTAGCCTGTTTTTAAGGTGTTATTTTCTTCGGTATTTTTTGGTCTCCTTTAGCAAGTTGTTGAGTTGTTTTTCATGGTTTTCTTGCATCACTCTCATTTCTCTTCCCAATTTTTCCTCTACTTCTCTTACTTGCTTTTCCAAATCCTTTTTGAGATCTTCCATGTCCTAGGACCAATTCATATTTTTCTTGGAGGCTTTTGATGTAGGCTCTTTGACTTTGTTGACTTCTTCTGTTTGCATGTTTTGATCTTCTTTGTCAGCAAAAAAGATTCAATAGTCTGCATCCTTGTTTGCTGCCTGTACATGTTTCCAGCCAACTACTTGTCTTTTGAGCTTTTTTTCGGAGTATGACTGTTTGTAGAGTAGAGACTACTTTGTCCCAAGCTTTGGTGGCTGCATTGCTGTTTTCAGAGCTACTTCTACTCCACTGTTATCACAGGCTCTGCCACAGCCACACTCCTCCTCCCACAAGAACTGACAGCCAGGACCCTGACACAGATACAAGCAGGGAAAAGCAAGAGAACCTACCTCTGCACTAGCAAAGTGCTCCTTGTGCTCTGCTGCTTGATTCCTCCCACAGTGTGAGCCAGGAACTCTGGAAACAGCCACAGCTGTAGCTCTGGAAGCAGCTACAGGAGCATCCTGCTGCTGCCACCACTGCCACTGCCCCACCTCCACCACTCCCAGGACTAGGGCCAGACTGCTCTTACCCTTATCCAGGAATTTTCCCACTAACATGCTCTGTGGTCTTTGGCGCTTCTGGGTTGAGAAGTCTTATTGCCTCTACAACTCAATGATTCGTAGCCCTCAGGCCTGCTCTGCCTGACACCTGGCCTGGTCTGTCCTGGCATGGCCCTTGCTGGCCTGTGCTCTGCTCACAGCATGTTGTGATAGACCCTTTCCAGGGTCCATCCAGGCTGTCCTGGGCTGGAGACCTGCCTCCCTCTGCTATTTCATGGGTTCTGCAGATCTAGAATTTGTTCAGAGCCATTTTTACAGCTGTTTGGAAGGATTTAGGGGAGAGCATAAGCAAGTCCCTGCTTTCCAGCTCCCATCTTGGCTCTGCCCCCTAGAGATTTTGTAATTCAGCTTCTTGTTACTGTAAATGACTTGCCTGCTGCTACCCAACTACAAATAAAATTTTCAATTTAAAATTATAACTCTAAAGCTTCAAAAATTAAATCTTTGCTAAGAACAAAGACCCAAGTTTCATTTTGTTAGGGCAACAAGGAATTCAACAAAGCAGGAGTGGGGAAGTGGGAACAGAGCAAGTGAAGCCACCCGTTCAGGAAGAATGCCCCACTGTTTCAGTCAACACTGACTACCAGAAGCCCATGTAAGAAAATAAGAGAGGTCATGTAACCAAAAATGGCACATTAAACGACAGCTCGCATAATACTGCAGGTTCGATGGAGTAAAGTAAAGGGAGAGAAAGGGAAGGTAAAATGTTCATAGGATCAGATATTTGGAGTCATAGGGAGCTTTACAGGAAAACAATATATACAAAACAATAAAAAGTTGAAAAACAAAACAAAACAAACAAACCTTTATAACTCAGGAAACTGAGGCTAAGATAGATTTAAAAAACTTTCCAATGGTCACTCAGCTAGTAAGTGTCTGAGTCAGAATTAGAACACAGGTTTATTTAACTTCAAGTCAAGGGTGATGCTCACTGTGCTCCAAAGCCACTACAGCTACTGTTGTTTTAATGCTCCAAACTTGTGCTCTGCTGTTCTTTTTTATAGTCTTCATGTGATGTATTCTTGTGACAGAGTGTAGTACGTCAGGGTCTGTTAGGAAAGTGCATTAGAATCATATGGCTAGCTTCACAAGACATGGTTCATGATCAGGACAAACTGCATATTGAGTGTATGCAGGTCCTTGAAGTAGTGTGGGTAGGAGTTTGTATGTGAAACATTTGTCTACTTTGTTAAAAAACAGGTCATGTGAGTAATGAGAATGAATTATGACTATTAACTGTCATGGTTAGTTCATTGGATAGTCTTTTATCTAAAATAACCTTTATATTTGAGATTTTCATGACATACAGTGGTGACTTTTCTGTGGTGCCGCACTTTTATTTTTTCAAGGACTATTTCAATCCATTACAAATATTTATGTTGGGTTTAAATATTTCTACAGAAGAATAAAACATACCAATAAAGTCAAACTCTTCCGTGGGTATTCATGACACTGTTGTCTCCTGGTTCTCATCCTACCCGTCTGATATCTCAAGCATCCATTGTTGGATTTTCATCCAGGTCTTACTCATTGACTGTAAGTATCTCCCAGTATTCTGTCCTGGATTCCTTCTGCTTTTGATCTGTAACATTTCAATTAGTGATCTCATCAGCTCCCTGTGGGCTAAGTTACCATGCCTATACAGATGACTCCTCATCCACCCTTATCCTATTTGTCCAAAATACTGCCAAATCTTAAAATTTTTACCTTTACAACATCCCTCATATATGTCCCATTTTCTCCATTCGCACAATTAACATGGTACTTCAGGCTCTCATCACTTTTCACCTGGCCACAGCCTTCAAATTTGTCTCAGTTTATCAATTTTCTTCTCTTCCCTTCCAATTCATCCTACCTTCAGCTACCAAATTGATTTTTTGTCCAGTGTAAGTCTGACATGTTGCCCCCCTTACTCAATTTTGTATTTCTTTCTCCCAAACCAAAGAAAAATAATTGCTAGAATTTATCTCCTTAATTTTTAAAATTATGTTTTACATATATACATATGCATATAAACATATATATTTGTTATATACTCACAAAATATTAGGAGTTATATAATGGTATCATCATTTTACATATAGGAAATTTAGGCAGGCGAATGTTAAATGAGTTCCCCAGGGTCAAATAGTAAGTAACGCTCCATCCAGCTGGCTACCTAGCTGTCTCTAAAAACAAAAGAAAACACCCCCAAAACAAACAAACAAGCAAACAATGACAACCAAATAAACAGACAGTAAAAATACTTTTTTTTTCATTTTTTTGCATAAATCCCTTTCATCTTAGCCACTTCCTATCTTTCTATTTCTTATTACACTGCTACCCAGGGCCACTTGTTATTCTTTAAAAAGAACACTCCGGCTTTCAATTCCATGCCTTAATACCAGCTGTCCCCCAAACCTAGAATGATTTCCATCCTCACTTCTGCCTGTTGATTTCTCTGGTTTTTATCCAGAATCAGCTTAAATCTCACTTTCTTTAAGTGGACTTTCCCTCTGCAATTCCCCTAATGACTTCCTTCTGAGATTACCTTATAGTTTTACTGTATATATTGTGTAAATAAATAGTGGACTATTATTTCCCCATTAATCTATGGACTCATTTCATTTGTTTGTTTTGTTTGAACCATTCTTTGTATCCCCTGTATTTAGCACAGTTTCTCACAATAATATTAGTTCAATAAGTATTTATTGACTAACAGACTGATTAAACATTACAGGTCATTACTATAGCCACATTTTCTCTCACAGAAAGAATTAGCATTTACTTTGAGACATAAAATATATGGAAGGAGGATGAAAGCAAGGAAAGAGGGGGCCAGGATATATCTGAATCATGGTTCCTCAAGGTACAACCTGTTTTTTCAGAAGAGTCAAAGAAATAAGTCACTTTGCTAGGGGTTATGCATTTCCCCCATTTCCACAAATCACTTGCAAGCATCGTAGTTAACCAGAAATAACTTCTGAAGTTTTTAAAGGATATATGGTTAGTGCAGTCCTCTCCTCCACACCTAAATGCTGCCTGTTCAGGAATGTTACTCCACTAAGTTTTGGAATTACAGACTTCTTAATTCAGTACAGCAGATCCCAAAGAAATTAATGGATCCACACTCATCAAAGATCAGCCTACCTTTCAAAATGACCTCTGTTGGCAGAAGGTCAATTGTGGAAAGGCACTGCATCACTTCAAAACTTATGTTATGAAAAGACATTTAATTTCCTGTAAAGAGAAAGATCTTAGAGGGGACATATGACTGATCACTTTACTTGCTTGAAAGAGACAGTCAAACAGAGAGATAGGGAGACACAGGGAAAGAGAAACAAGAGTCTGATAGTTATTTAAAAAAGAGTCTGCTTCATCTATACAATCAAGTTCCACATAGCAGTTGGAAAACTTCTAATATCTTCTCCTAGAAGCTGGTTCTGTTTTCTCTTACATAAGAGCCTACGTGTTAGGTCATCTGGCCATGCTCACAACTCGATTGCATATAAATACAGACAACATATATCACATAACACAAATGGAAAAAGAACTAGGATCTAGGTGAGTATCATTTGAGAAACTGTCTAGTGATGATCAAAAGCTGTGATCACAAGCATTGAACTACCACAAAACTTAGCCTCTTAGATAAAAATATTCTCTCAGTTTTGCTACAATCTGAGTAGAGTAAAAACTTTCACTCAAATGAAGGGAAACATAAATATACATGTTGAATTTAATTAGGGGCATTGTATTGTTAATGGTGACTTGTTCATTAAAAGTATTAGTTGATTTTTAGAATATATACATGCGTTGAATACATGTATTCTATATATGAATGCATAGATTTTGGTATTCTGGGTTTCTGTGCAATTATTACAAAGATATTAGGCAATTAAATCATTTGGAAAGAATGATAAAGATCATTACTCTGTTTGAATTATGTAGCATATCTTTCATGACATGAGAAAAAAAATCTGAGCCAATATGTCTGTTTTATGGGTCACTTGATGTCAACACTACAGATTGTTAAACAAAGATTCCCTGTAGTTGGATCTGTCACAGAATGAAATTACTTTATCATATGTGTAAGAGACACCTATTTTGAAGAAAAGTTTTAAGCCTGAATTCTGGTCTACCAAGACAAATGATCTTTTAAATCAAGAAGTAATGGACACAGTGGGATCATATATACTTTATACCTCTCAGGGAGTAGTGTGACAAGAATGATGTGATCTATTATAGAAAGTTGTCTGAGAGCTTATCTATCCTCTTCTTTTCTTTTTCCCCAAGGATATACTCACTGTCTAAATTTTTATATTTCATACTTCTGGAAGATTAGTTGGTACAGACCAATAGACTATGACAGGTTTGTCAGTGTAAAAAATATTAAATAATAATAGCCAACATCTCTCTCTCTCTCTCTCTCTCTCTCTCTCTCTCTCTCTCTCTCTCTCTCTCTCTCTCTCTCTCTGTATATATATATATATGTACATACGTGTGTGTGTGTGTGTGTATGTAAATAGTAATTTGTCCTAAGGTTTGCTCAAAACTTTACAAATAATATCTCACTTGATTCTTACAACTAACATAATGGGTGTTTTTATTATCTCAGTTTTATATATGGGGAAACTAAGAGAGAGAGCAGTTAAGTGACTTGTTGGTAGTCACACAACTAGTAAGAGCCTGAAGCTATTTTTGAACTCAGGTCTTCCTGACACCAGGCAAAGCACTCCATCCATCGTTCCACTTAGCTACACCTAGATAATATCCAACTGGAAATTGTTTTTTTTTTTTAAATTACATTTTCTTGTCTGGAGGAAAAAAATGGTTGTCAAAGGATAGAGAGTTAAATATGAATATTTTGTCAAAATGAAGTCATCATATATCTAATTAAGATTTTATTACAATAAATAAAAATGAATATGATTTGGGAGTTACTGGTATAGTTTCCATCACTTTATTTTCCTTTTTCCACCTCCTTTTTTTCTTTTTCTTTATCATACTCTGAAGTTATCTACATTCTTTTGTAATTGTCCTTTTGATATTCCTTCAATCTGTGTCATAGCCAGTATTGAATTATCTTACATATATTTGATCATATTCAGTTACATAAATATTTTTAAAATAAGCAAAGGAAAAGAGATGGAAAGTATAGGATACATTTTATAAATGCATTAATATAAGAATGGGAAGGAGGATTGAGCTCTAATTCTGTATTCTAGTAGCCCTATCTTTTGTCTTTCCTTCCTTTGACCATTCAGCATTTGGACAATGGCTTATTTTTTTTTTTTTATAAATTTAACTTATTTCCATATACATTTGAGAGATAAAATAAGTTTGTTTTTTATCAGAGAAACTTGCTGTAAACCCCCATTCCCCACCCAGTTTTTCCAGTTTCTTGCTTTAAAACAAAAATTTGGCTGCATTTAGCTTTTTTTTTCCCCAAAACTTTTTAAATTTACTGTAACAAGTATAATCTATTTTACTTCTTGTGATCCAATATGTCTCTTGTTTGGTCATAAACTGTTCCTCTGTCCATAGATCTAACACATAAAATTTTCTATGCTCACCTAAGTCACTTATGTTATCATGCTTTATATCTAAATGATGTACTCATTTTGATCTTATGTTGGTCTATGCCTAGTTTCTGCCAGGCTGCTGCTTTTTCCAGCAATTTTTGTCAGATAGTGATCTCTTGACCCTATAGTTTGGATCTTTTTGTTTTGGTCATTTACTTCTCTATATTGTGTGCCTACTCCATTACACCCATCAACCACCTTTTTGTTTTGATGACTACTGCTTTGTAGTAAATCTGACAATCTGATACTGCTAGGATATCTTCCTTTATTTTTTTTCATTGATTCTCTTGAAAGGCTGGACCTTTTGTTCCTCCAGATGAATTTTATTATCATTTCTTTTTTAGGTGTATAAAATTATCCTTCTGTGATTTGATTGGAATGGCCCTGAATAAGTAAATTAATTTAGGTAGTATTGTCATTTTCATTATATTGGCTTGCCCCACCTATGAGCAATTAACATATCTCCAATTTATGTCTTTATTTTTGTGAAAAGTGTTTTGGAATTGTGTTCACATAATTACTGGGTGTTTCTTGACAGATAGACTCCCTAGTAGTTTATAATGTTTTCAGTTGCTTTAAATTTGATTTCTATTTCTATGTCTTCCTGATGTATTTTGTTGGTAATATATAGAAACACAATTTCTACATTTATTTTATATCTTGCACTTTGAGAAAAATGTTGTTTCTACTAGTTTTAAAAATTAACTCTAAATTTTTTTCTAAGTATACAGTCATACAATACATGATAGTTTTATTTCCTCATTGTCTATGCTTATTCTGTAAATTTATTTTTTTATTGCTATAGTTAGCATTTCTAATAATACTGAATAATAATGGTGATAATGGACATCCTTGCTTAACACCTAATTTCATAAGAAGGCTTCTAGTGTTACCCCATTATAGATAAAGTTTGTTCTTGATTTTAGATAGAATTTATCACTTTAAGGAAAGCTCTACTCAGCTTTTTTTAATGATAAGTTCTCTATTTCATTAGAGGTTCACTCTTTCACCTACAGTACTATATTCAGTTTTGCTGTGTAGGTTTTGTGATCAGGGTGAGTTCTGGTCACTGTCCTTGTCTGAGCTCTGGTCCTTACCCAATTAGGGCCTCTGTTCCACCATGACCACCATACAATAACAGCTTTTCTCCTCCCTGGAACTGCAACTGGGTAATCAGGAAGGAGTTGCCAAATACCACCAGGTTCTATGCCCAGTGCTAGCACAGGGGTCCTCTGTTACATCTTTCTTGCCAGGAGTTTAGTCCCCTTACCATACTTGGTAAAATCATTTCTGCCGCTGCTGTCACTATGGGTGCTGCCTCCAGGCCCCATAGCTGGTGTTGTTTCTTCAGTACAGACTTGCAGCCAACACCTGGTACACAGCATATAGGAACACCTCTCTATCAGTCCTCAAAAGGTGCCATGGGTTGGAAAAATGAGATACTGTTTGTTTTTCTTTTTCTTTTTTGTTATCCTGCTAGAATTTGATCCGACACATGTTTTAGAATTTATTTAGAGTCTTGGGTTGGGAGAACTTAGCAGAAATGCTTAATTTCCTCCACCATCTTGACTCATCCCCCAACTTTTAATATTTGGAACATCCATATCTGAAAGATTTTAGGTGATTCTTTTGGGGTAGGGGTATTTAAAATGAATTCTAACATGATCTGAGAAACTAGGTTGTTCAGTGAATAGTTAAAAAACAAAAATAAAATCTGGCCTCAGACACTTATTAGCTGTGGGATCATGGGCAAAAATGTAACCATCTTTGCTTCATTTTCCCAATCTGTAAAATGAGCTGGAGAAGGAAATAGAAACCACTCTAGTATCTTTTCCAAAGAAACCCCAAATGGGGTCAAAAGAGTCTAGCAGGACAGAAAAATAACCTATGTCATGATCTATGTTTAATTTTACAGTTTATGGGCATAAATTATGCCCCCTTCACTATAGTGTGTCATCATTAGTGTTTGTTGGCACATCCTATTTGTGATCCTAGTCTTTTCTATTTATCACACAGGAAAACTAGAAATTAGACATATAAATTGGTTGGGACCTTTCTATGGTAATTGACATTTTCTTTTCTCATCTTTCTTGAACTTTCTGCTGTATTTATTGCCATTGACCAGGTCTCCTTTGCATTTACCCTTACATAGTTCACTTACTGTCTGACTGTTCCTTCTAAGTTTCTTTTCTGGTCTCATCATCTATAACATTCTTCAAAACATGAATTATCTAAATACTCTTTATTTTGCTCATGATATGATTTTTGTTAGTTCTTTTTTTTTGAACTTACTTCACTCTTTCTAAGTTTTTGAAAAGTATTACTGTTGGGTTTTGATTATTATTTATTAATTCATTTATTTAAGTTTGTCTAGATGTTAAATGTTTTGTATGCCACAGTTATTTACTTCTTTTTTTCAAGTGATAACATTGAACTTAACAGTATTCTTAACGAATCTGTTATTTTATTTTGTGTACCTAAAATCCTTTCCCAGGCAGGCAGAAAGAATTAGCTACATGCTATTTTTTTTTAAAGTTTCTTTTCCACTAGAATGATAAGTCAAGAATTTGATAAAGTATTCAACTTGCATTCAGGAAACTCTGAGTCGATATAATTATTTATACACTGACTAAGAGTAAGAACCTAGGCAAGGCACATAAACCTTATGAACATTAGTTTCCTTAGATATTAAATGGAATTATAAGTTTTAAATAAGATTTCTAAGATCCCTTCAGCTATTAATGTAACTAATGGCACCCTCAATAAATTTATTTTTAATATTATTTCTTTAATTTGCTTCCTTTATCTAGCCTCTCCAAGATGAATGGTTCCACAGTTTGAAATAATTATTTCTTAACATTTGTCTCAAACTCTGCAACTCTACTTCAAAGAGTGGTAGAACCCAGAAAGTGGCATCTTTTAGGGCTCTATTATACAGATGATCATGTCACTCAGTATGTACTACTCTATATGGGAGGTTTTCACTTTCTGCATTGCACATTCAATAAGGGGGGAGGAGTAATTTTCTTTCAAAATTTCAATTTGTTTACTTCAATTACATTCTCCCCAGGTTTCTGTATTGATGCTGATACTTACAATTTGTTTTCCATTTTAATCAATGTATCACACACTAGTGTTTCCATAATGAATTTATACAGGTATCTGTGGAATTTCTCTTTCCATTCATTGACATTCAACATTACCAGGAATTTGCCTTGAGAAAGATTGGGTAACATTTTAGTTTTTTAAATGCAGTGCCATAAAATTGTCACTAATGCCTCTTGGCACTTTTGTAAGCACTGCAACAATTGTTTATCTCATTGTAATATCTGCCATTTCTCTAGAAGTGTCTAGGCACTTTTCATTTCTTGGTGCACTTTATAATCAATATAGTTTTACTTCTTAAAATCATGTTGACTATAATTTGAACTACTAATGACTAACAAAGGCTTTTTAAATCTGGAGATGACTGTGATATCTGTAATTAAATAATCTACTGATTTATTTTTTTTTTCAAAATAAAGCTACAGAATTACCTGCAATGTCTTGCCATGCTTAGTTTCTATACTATAGGCCAGTATTCTTTAAAGATTTTTTATTGCACAAGTAAACAATTAAAAAAATAGTATACACACCTGATATGTATCTGTGTCATTATTAATAAATTATACATGTATTTCATGAAACTAATGAATGAATATGTAAACTAATACTTCAAAACAGAAATATTAAAGGAAGAGAGAAAGACATAGTCATGTTTTATCCTAAAGACGGTAAGGAGCCATTGGTATTTACTAAGCAAGGGAGTGACATGGTCTGTCATGCTTTAGAAAAATAACTTTGACTGCTTTGTGGAAGGTGAATTGAAGAAGAAAAAGGTAGAGATGTAGTTTAGGATCTCTTGGAAGAATACAGACAAGAGTGAATGAGGACTTTAAGCAGAATAGTGCCAGTGTGAGTAAAGAGAAGAGGAAGGTAAAGTGGCAAGATATGGCAACAGTTTAGCTACATGGGACAGGGAAATTTTAGGTATCAAAAATGATAACAAGTTCCTGAAAACCCGAGTGATTAGAAGACTGGTGGTACCCTTAAGAATAATAGGAGAAGTCCGAAAGATAATTAGAATTTGAGGGAAAGATAATATAATGATATCTTTAAGCCCAATGGCAACCCAAGCCTGCTTGTTTATCCTATGTAAATCATTATTTGACACCTAAAACTAAAAGGGTTATGAAGGCCTCTGACTCACTAGTCATTGTCATTACCACTACTACCACCATAAACTCTCTCCTCACCCTCACACCCTCAAGAGGAGTTTCCAGCCTCTGCAAAGTACTTTCTATAGCCAGGAGGTGACATTGGGGGAAAGGAAATGAGGGAGGAAAGAATTTTTTCAATGATTCCAATTTAGATGCTATAGGTAACAAGTGAGGTCATAAGTGTTCTATGGGGTCTATACAGTGTTCCAAGGGGGAGTTCACATAACTAGATTGAAAAGAATGGTATAACTTTGAGGTCCATGGGTAGGTGTGAGACAGTGGACACAAGTCATATAATTGTATATCAGAGAGAATGGGAAGTTCGACATGTCTTTAAACCTGTTTGGTTGATCACACACTTCTTGGGGTCAGGTCATACAACTACTGGGGGGTGACACATAATTCCTAGGAGCCACGTGCCCATTTCAGCTACCACTATTATAGGAAACTAATGCTCCTTCTTTATGTTTTGCATCATTGGTAAAAACAGAAACCTTATCTGCTGCACTACATGTTTAGTTCTTCATGTTCAACTCAATGTTTACAGTTTTCATTTTTAGTGAGAAAGAAAGCATCAAACCACAATTTACTTCTACTTTTGACCAAAACTTATATTAAGCACAAGATAACAAGGGAAACTTCTTATTATCTGTGTGTATGTATATGTATACATGTATATATGAATATATAAATGTATGTGCATGTGTATGTATATACATACACACTGTATTTGTACACACATATGCATACACATATATAATTATATTATATAAAAGTATAGAAACACATAATACACATGTGTATACATGTGTTCATATATAAATATAGGTATACACACAATGTTTACACATGATATTTATAAGTATACATGTGTATGCATATATGTATCAACATATATACATACTCTTGCATGTGTATATAGGTATGTATACACATACACACATATATGTATCTATATCTATGTGAATTAATGTAATGGAAAATGCTAAAATTAGCTTGACCCACATTGATAGGAAGTCACTCATATAGTGTGAGTTCAAGATTATAAGGAAAGCTCACATTAGCCCCTGAAAATACTATTCTATACAGATGATTGAAATACCAAAATTAAGAGTTCCTTTGGTTGAATTAGTTCGCACTGTGGGAAATGCATCTAATTAAAGGAATTACCCTTGGGATCAGCAACACATCTTTATCATTAACCTTAAAAATTAACTTTTTATCAGGCAATTAATACCCCAATGTGAGTGATTTTGATGAGTCCTTCACTGACTCTGTTTTGTTGAAACTGGGTGCAGGGGAGAGAGTGAGGCAGTGAGGGGAAGTAGAGATATATTAAAAAAAATGATGATACTAATTCTGGGAGGTGAGGGGTACCATCTAATTATTGGGAAATATGGAGGAAGATGAAAGATTTCCACCATAAATAAGAGGTAAGATAGTGTTGAGGTAATAGCATAGAACAGTTTACTGGAAACAGCAAAAAGTTCTGGCTTTGGGAAAAGAAGACCTAGGTCCACCACGTATTAATTGTATGATCATAGGCAATTCACATAAATTCTCTGAACCAGGTTTCCACAGAAATAAAAGGGCCATGACCAATAATAAATAAACATTTGTTAGGAAACCATTATATGCCAGACACTGTGTTAAGCATTGGTGAATAAAAATACAAATAAAAAAGACAGTCCCTACCCTCAAGAAGCTTACAATGTATTGGGGAAAAACAACATACAAAAGAAGGTTGAAAAGGGGAGGCAAGGAGAAATACCTGGCACCAGGATATAGTGGAGAAGACAGATAATTCCAAAGTGACTATAGCCAGGTGGGAAATAAGAAGTCTGAGAGTTAAATCCTTGTGCTGAAGTGAACATCAAATGAAACAGGGCCTGTAAACTCCATTTCCTCCATTTCCTTTCAAACGGAACAATTCCTTCCCATATCCCTCCATAAGTCTTTCACAGATGATCTGCTTAATATGCAAGGGGCCTTCTTCTAAGTCATTGAACACATCATGTTTACAAATGCTATAGTTGATTTATTCTTTCCTCCTCCTTTATTCTTTCCTCTTTTTTTCTCCCAGCATTATTCTTCTGAGCACGTTATCACTGGTAACACTAACTACTCATAACTACCACGTTGCTCTCTCTATTTGTGGTAATTGCAAATGTTGATTCTTTAGAAATTGTGGTGTTCTGCAATTTGTAATTCTATATCAACACCAAAAATATATTGGTGTTTTCTTTAATTATTATTTTTTTAATGTCAGGGCTTAGCATCACTGAAAACTTCAAAAGTAGCTTTATTTGGTCCTTGCTTCCCCTGTTGAACTCTGTGGCTCCTCCATTGTCCATCTGGAAGGAAATGCTAAATTTCACTAGAAGTTAGTGAAAGTACAGACAACATTTAAATTCAAGGAGCATCCTGAAATCTTTTCACAGACCTCATGAACCCTAGCCAACATCAATTAAAAATAAAGGAAGTTGAATTCACAGACAACCAGGAAAAAGGTACATTCTCAGTATGCCACAGTTTTTTTTTTAATTGCTTTGATTTTGTACCACTCACATTAGTCTGACCATGACAGTTGCTTAGAATAGACAGTGAAAGACAGTATCAAGTTAGTTGCCAAAACTTTTAGTTTGTCATATTTCCCCCAATTATGTGTTCATCATGCTGAGAAAAAGTTCTTGCTGGGGGATGGACCATTAAATTCTTTTTCACCAAGGCCACTATTATACCCTGCTCACTGTTACTCTCTATGATACTATCAGAGCATCTGAATTCCTACTGTGAATGTCATTACAAGCTGAGGGAAAGATATATTATTTTTAAAGATTCTGCAGATGGTCCATTTTTAAAAGAACCAAAGAAACATATTTGTTTTGCCTGAAGCATGCAAAGATACACAATATAGCAAATTCTAAATTTATGCAAACTAATTTAGGGTTTATAAGACAAAATAAAAGCCATATATAATTAATTTAATAATGGCACAGGAACATGTTGCTTTCTGCATGTACTCAATGTTTTAATATATTTTTTTTAATGGCTATGGACCATAACAACAATTACCTGTAGGGTAGATTATTACTAAATATATTTTATAAATGGATAATATAAGATAAAGACCAACTAAAATAATTTTAATGAAAACAGTAGAATAATTGAACACAAAATTAGTAACATAAAAGCCCTTAAAAAGAACTCCTTCTCCTCTACAATTCACACTCCTCTGATATAATCTCCTACTAAAAACAATGTTACTCTATGGTTTCTGATGAAAATATAGTCCTTTATTTGAAGGATATTCTATGTAGAGCATACATGAACATTTTTTTTAAATAATTTTTCCCAATTACATTTCAAGACAATTTTTAGCATTCATTTTTTACAAGGCTTTGAGTTCCAAATTTTTCTCTCTTTCCCCTTCCCTTCCTTGTTCTTAAAATGGCAGGCAATTTGATATAGGTTAGACATATGTTATCATATTTATGAAAGAAGAAACATTAAAAAGAAAGAAAATATGAAAAACAATAAGGTAAATAAAAAAGCATGCTTCAATCCACATTCCTTCTAATCTTGGTTGCATTAGTTTTGTTTGTGCAATTTTTAAGGTAATATAATCAAAACCATTTATTTTACCTTTCATAATGCTCTCTATCTCTTGTTTGTTTATGAACCTGTAAGTCCCTTAACTTTTCCCTTAAGAATTTGGATGCTATACCACTTAGTGCAAATATGTTTAGTATTGGTATTAATTCATTGTCTATGATACCTTTTTAGCAAGATCTAAATAAACTTTTTATTCCAAGCTTTTCTTCCTATGTTCTCCATTAAATTGCTGCTCACTATTACCTCTCTACATACCCCCACCCCCAAATCTTTACTATTCTCTTGTCTCCTGGCTCTTTACCCTGGTGTCAACTCACATTCTTAAGTTATCTCCAGCCTTAAAACAACAACACCAACAGCAGAAAAAGTAGCAGGAGCAACACCCCTTAATAGATCCTACTATCTTTCATAGCTCTCATATTACCACCTTCTCTTTTCAATTAAACTCCTTGAAAAACCAAATTTGCTCAAAGTCACAACTTTTTCTCCTAATTTTTCTAAACCTTCTGCATTCTGTCTTCTAACCTCATCATTAAAGGTGGATAGATTGCAGAGTGAGTGGATAGAGTGCTGGACATGGAGTCAGGGTTTAAATCTCACATCATACACTTACTCTATGTCACTATTACATTTAGGGAAAAAAATGAACTCTTCCATTTGACATTTAAAATACTTTAAACCTAGCCTCTTCTTATCTTTCAGCATTCTTGTACTTTACTCTCTCCATGCACATGATATTCTATCCATACTGGCCTATTTGTTTTTTTTTTTCCTTAAACAAAAGGTTCCATACCTTCTCCCTTTGCACTGACTGTCTCCCAAGCCTGAAATCCCTTTCCCTTTCATCTTTGTCTCTTGTAAGCTCTGGTATCCTTAAAAAAACAACTCAATTATTGCCATTCCCTTCCCTCCCAGTTGTCAGTCTCTTCCTCTCTCAGGAAAGGCTCTATTTCCTTTGTACAGAATACTGTTGTTAAGTTTAGAGAAATAGGCTTCAAGACTCTCAGGCCTTGGGCTTGGTTGGACCCCACTTATCATAAGCACCCAAACATTATTAGGATAAAAATAAAACATGAAAAATGAAGCAAAAAGAAATATGAAAGATTTGCACCACCCAATGAATGTTATTTTATTTGTATGGGATGTACTGTGTTAGATATAGGAACATCTAAATATACCTAAATTATGCCAGCCAATTATACTTGCATTGGTGGTATGAAGATGATGGAATGGACAGTAGTGGAATATTGACATGAGAGAAAAGCTTGAGATTTGGAGTTGGTTGCTAAGTCTGAATGCCAGAACTTCAGTTCTGATGTGCCTGGTCTTTACTCTTAGTTTGCCAGGGTAAGTCTCTGTGGCTTGTCCAATAGCATCAACTTCACCAATGCTCCTGTTTTGAGTGCCTCTTTTCTACCCACCTCCAAATAGATGGAACCAAGTATACGATGGAGATATAATAACAATAACACCAGTTATCATTTACAAAATGCTGCTTTAATACCTTCACCTTTAATTCTCACAGTAACCCTAGGAGACAGGTGTTATGGTTATCTCCATTTTGTAGGTTAGGAAACTGAGCATGAGAAAGGTTAAGTGTCTTTCCTACAGTCAAAAAGCTAGCACACAACAAAATAAGACAGCTTAGACTTCATGGATTTAAAAGCAAACCCTATCAAACAAATATAATTCACGCGCAAGTTTTTTTCAAAAATAAAGGACAAATAATATCACATTGAAAATATCATTAAATTACTTCCACAAAGTACATGTAACTCTTGATTTTTGATATATACAACTAATTAAAAAAGAAAAAGTAGGGGGGCAGAGCCAAGATGGTGGCCAGAAAGCAGGGACTTGCTTAACCCCTCCCCCAAATCTCTACAAACACTGGTAAAAATCGTTCTGCACAAATTCTAGAGCTGCAGAATGCACAAAATAGCAGAAGGAAGCAGGTCTACAGCCCAAGGCAGCCTGGGTGGTTGCTAGGAAGGGTTTATCACACTGTGCTGGGAGTGGAGTGCAGCCCAGTGTGGGCCATGCCAGGATAGGCCAGACCAGGAGACATGCAGGCGGGGCAGGCCTTAGGGCCAGGAATCTCTGAGCTGTAGGAGTTTCCAGACTTCTCAACCCACAAATGCCAAAGACCAAGGAGCAGGTTAGTGGGAAAACTGCTGGACTGAGGTGAGAGTGGGCTGGCTCCAAACCTGGTATTGGTGGAGGTGGCATGGTAGTGGTGGTGGCAGCAGCAGCAGCAGGAACCTTCTGCGACTGTTTCCAGAGCTCCAATTGTGGCAGCTTCCAGAGTCCCTAGCTCACAGAGTGGGAGGAATCAAACAGCAGATCAGAGTGGGAGTACAAGGAGCACTTTGCTGGTACAGAGGCAAGTAATCTTGCTTTTCTCTGTTTGGATCTGAATCGTGGTCCTGCTTGGTAGTTCTTTGGGAAGAAGGAGTGCTGCTGTGGTAGAGCTTGCTTTGATGGTGGAGTAAAAGTAGCTCTGAAAACAGCAACATAGCCTTTAAAACCTGTGACAAAGTACTCTACAAGCAGTCATACCCTGACAAAAAGATCAAAGGTCAAGTAGTTGTCTGGGAACATGAACAGGCAGTGAAAATGGACTCAGAGTCATACTTTAAAATCTTTTTTGTTGATAAAGAAGACCAAAACATACAGCCAGAAGAAGTCAACAAAGTCAAAGATCATACAACAAAAGCCTCCAAGAAAAATATGAATTAGTCTCAGGCCATGGAAGAGCTCAAAAAGGATTTGAAAAAGCAAATAAGAGAAGTAGAGAAAAAATTAGGAAGAGAAATGAGAGTGATGCAAGAAATTCTGAAAAACAAAACAATGACTTGCTAAAGGAGACCCAAAAATACTGAAGAAAATAACACCTTAAAAATAGACTAACTCAAATGGCAAAAGAGCTCCAAAAAGCCAATGAGGACAAGAATTCCTTGAAAGGCAGAATAAGCCAAATGGAAACGGAGGTCCAAAAGACCATTGAAGAAAATACCACTTTAAAAATTAGATTAGAGCAAGTGGAAGCTAGTGACTCTGAGAAATCAAGAATTTATAAAACAGAACCAAAGGAATGAAAAAATGGAAGACAATGTGAAATATCTCATTGGAAGAACCACTGACCTGGAAACTAGATCCAGGAGAGTTAATTTATAAATTATTGGACTAACTGAAAGCCAAGATCAAAAAAAGAGCCTAGACATCATCTTCCATGAAATTATCCAAGAAAACTGCCCTGATATTCTAGAGCCAAAGGGTAAAATAGAAATTGAAAGAATCCACCTATCATCTCCTGAAAAAGATCCCCCAAAGAAAACTCCTAGGAATATTGTCTCCAAATTCCAGAGTTCCTACATTGAGGAAAAAATACTGCAAGCAGTCAGAAAGAAACAATTTGAGTATTGTGGAAACACAATCAGGATAACACAAGATCTAGCCACTGCCAACATGTTCCAGGGGTGGGAGAATGAGGGTGGCAAGCCAAGCTGCAGGGTAATAAAACCCCCTGAAGGAGACTCAAGCAATCTCTTTGGAACTCCAGAAGAAGTTATTCCTTCAAGTAGACCAAATGGAATGGCATCTAAAATCTTTGGAGCATCTGTGGAACCTCAGAATATACCCAAAAGGTCAAATCCTCCAGGAGGCAAAGGAAGTGGTATCTTTGAAGAGCCTACTCCTGTGCAGGCTCAATGTCATTTGAATCCTCCTGGTGGGAAGACCAGTGACATCTTTGGGTCTCCAGTCACCATTACTGCACCCTTAGCATACCCAAAGAAGCCCAAGGATCATATTGTCTTACGTGAAGGCGAGGACATAAAATTGCAACTCAAAGCTACAGAGAATACACAGTCTTCAAGAGAAGAACATGATGAGAAATGTGACAAAGGAAAGGAGGAATGAGCCAAGGAAGCTGAGTCTAAACTCAAGATTGATGACCATGAGCCCAGGTTGGGCCCCAGGCCTCACTCACACAACAAAAGCCTCAAGCTACCTGGTGGCAAATCTAGCATCTCTTTCTATGAGACAATTTTGTTTAACAACACACTCCACCCCTTGTTTAGGATACATAATTTAATCAGCCATGTATCCTAGAACATACATTGACCCAATCACGAAGGAAATTAAAACACGTCATTCACAATAAAGCAAAACATATCATTTGGTGACATTATATAGAGAATATCTCAAACACTTGTTTACAATACAAACATGACCCACCCCTAGGTCCCAGCAAGATAACCTCTTCAAATCAATCATTCCCAAAATACTTGTTAACAATTCAATGTCCACCCCTAGATCTTTGTACCCATTACTTACGAAAGGGGTGTCAATAACACCATAATAATAAAAACAATACAGCCAGGATAATACAACATAAGTAGACAAAACAGTATCATCATTCACCCCCACTTGAACAATTGGGGCTCAAAATCTTGGGGTAAGGGGCGAAGGTCT
>CM053626.1:103788879-103819913 GCA_028646595.1 Phalanger gymnotis | reverse complement strand
ACGGGGTGTGACTAAAGAGTTCTATATTCCACGCTTGGGTGGATGCACTGCCTCACCAGCACTCTTCCTTCCCCAAGAACCCCCTACCTGGAGTGGGCTTAAATCTTCAGCAGGCTCTGCACTCCTGCTCTGATCAGCCACTTAATTCCTTCCACCAGGTGGGCCTAGGGCCAGAAGCAACTGCAGCTGAATTTCTAAAGCTGCCCCGCCTCCGTTGCCTCAGGGGTGGAAGCTGAACCGCAAACTCCATCTTGTCCCACAGCTTTTCCCACTAACCTTCTGTGTTGTCTTTGCTGTTTGTGGGTTGTGAGGTCTGGTACATGCCACAGCTCAGTAATTCAGCATGCTAGGGCACTCTCCCCTCCACTCCTGGTCTCGTCGGCCCGCGGTCTGCTGCTCTGCACCGCACCGCGTGTGCTGGGCTCTGGTCCGCTCAGCTCTGCTCCCCTCGGCTGGGGGCTGGGAGTTCCATTCTTGACAGACCTTACCCCGAGACCATCCAGGCTGTCCTGGGCTGGAGCCCTGCTTCCCTCTGCCACTTTGTGTGTTCTGCAGTTCTAGAATTGGTTCAGAGCCATTTTTTTATAGGTTTTTGGAGGGACTTGGTGGGGAGCTCACGCCAGTTACTGCTTTCCGGTCGCCATCTTGGCTCCGCCCCCTGAATTAATATTTCAACATTAGGTGTCTTAGATGTTCATTATGGTGTTTTTGCTATATTTTTTAAGTAAATAGTCCTTAGTAAAAGTTAACCAGATTGTTAAGTGATTAAACCAAATTGAGATTAGTGGAACCTTCCCCCCACAAAAATGGGGGGAACACTACTTCTGGAGTCTGAAGCCAAATGCAGAAAGACAGGACATCTTAAGTGTATTGTAGAACCCTGAGGAAAGGTAAAATGTGACATATCTGGCAGTGTTCAGCCAATAATAGCCAAGGTAGACAGACACATGTGTATGTGTAATCAAAAAGAAAGAAACAAAACAAAAAAAACAGTTTAGTAAGTTATCAGGAAGGAGAGAAAACATATGAGTTGTTTGAATGCTACATTGTTATTAAGGAGATAACATGAATTTCAGATGAATTACCAATGTGTCTGGTGGGTCAATTGTACAGGTTACTTGGGCAAAGGGAGAAGAACAGGGAAAACACGTCTAAGAATTGTGCAGAAATAGAAAATACCAGTTTCTACTGACCTTAGAATTCTTCTTGTTCAATGTTTCCATTTTGGATATGAAGAAATTGAGGTTTTGAAACATCTAAAGTGGACTCACACTCAAGATTTTTTTTAAGGAAAAGAAATTATTTTGCATTGATTCACCTATAAATTTTAGTGATCTTCCTCATGATCATTATTCAGAAGTGTGCTGTTCTGAAAGTACAAGACACTTTTAAATATAACCTGCATTGTGTAAGACAGGTAAACACAAAGGAGGGCTGCTAGCACAAGTTCACTATTGATCTGGTCAGACAGCAAAGACAGGAAGACCGCTTCAAAGAGCTTAACAATCTTACTTTATTCTAGTCTAGTCTTCTCAAATGGGTTGCTGTTAATGGGAGAACCAACTCCTACAGCATTCCTTAATCACCTTTATCACAGGGGCAGGCAAGAAGGTGGGGCAACTACCTCTATATCTCGATGGGGTTAATTGGGAGAGGCACAGCTTGTTCATTCCTCTACATCCCCTCAAGCCTCAATGGGGGCCAGTTGAGGCATGAACAGATTCCCCCCAAGCCTTGATGGGGACCAAGCAAGGCACATATGATATTCCAGCTTGTGTTTTCAACTCTAACTGTTCTCCACTCATTGACCAGGGCCCACCGGCTTTATAGGGCAATAGCCTCACAAGTTTATATTTTCTCACCATAGTGGATGGTTACAATTTTAAGAACAAATACTTATATTATTAATCATTATATAATGCTGCACAAGTATAGTGGAGATGATTACAAGTCATGAGCCTGGGAAATAGAGATTGTTTGGCCATGGTTTCTGAGAAACTAAACTCTAAGAAAGAATAACAAAAATCCACCTTATGCACATTAAAATCCACCTTATTTACACATTGTTAATATTTTCTCCATCACTTTCTTAAGTCCAATCAATCAATAAAACAATAAGCCAAGTCCTGATTTGCAGTGTTTTCTTATTTCTGTAGTTTAAATGCTCAGACAGAAAATTTAACAATCTACTATCATGAGCAAGTTTGAGCTGCTTCTTGCATGCCTCTGCCTTCATTGTATATTTGTGACATAATTTACAGAAGATAAAGGCAAAGACCAAGGCAATGTAATATAAGGATGTTAACTAGATTATACAGAAATTGAAGTCTCGACTTTAGTGTACTTAGGATCATGGCCTAACTGAAGTATATGACTATTTACTTGAAAGCAGGATTTCATCAGAATTTCTTTGAGACCCTGATCATTAAAATAATTGACATGAAAATGGATATAGATATATAGATATATTAAACATATATATATATACATGTGTATATACATATACATGCATGCTTGCATATACATGCATATATACATATACATATGTATACATAAAATAACAAAGCAAGATGAAAATTGTAACACCAGCAAACTCTTATCTCTTAGAATTTAGAAATCATATTTCTTTGAGGGAAATTCTCAAGTTTCATTACCTAATATTAGACCATAAGACAGAAATGAAAAGGGAAGCTTTTTCTCATCCTCAGGGATACATTTTGTCAAAGGGAAAACAGCCTTATATGAGAAAGACAAGCATTTTAAATTAATTTTAAAGGTGCAGAAAAATAGTTCTATTAGATCATTTCTCCCTACTATATTATATACCTATGTTTAATCCAGATCTAAAAGCTGTTTAGTATATGCATATATGAATATTCATATATGTATACACCAAATGCAAATGTATACTTATATGAGCATTCATTGAATACACATACACAGATATACATGTTTATTATACATTTGTGTAGTACATGTCCACATAAATATATGCATACACCTGTATGTATGTTTAGTAAAATACCCTGTGCAAAGATAAAGAAAATGTTTGAATTTTGCTTCCTTCATGACTGGTCACATTTTCTATCTATCAGAGTTTTCAGAGGTTTTGTTGTTTTTTTTCCCCCACCAAGCAACCAAATAATAAGCCAGAGATTATTGTCTTGGGAAACTTAATGTCTGCAGTGCTATTCAGCTTGGAAAGGAAATCACCTGTGGCTAGTTTGAAGTTTGTCCCTGAAATAGATCGGGAATAGTCATCACCTGCCTGATGAGATAGAGGCTCAACAAATCCATTTATCTCAGCTGTGTTGGTGTGATAGCCTTTGTTTAATCATGATGAAAAAAGATACTGGTGTAAAAGGGAAATGGGTTCCCTGCAGAACAGAAGCCTCCAAATGGCTGTAAAAAAATGTATGCAGGTAAACATCATTTATACAATATTGCTTTTTAGCAGATCATAGGACTCACGTTGTGTGCCTTGGAATCCATGGGGGAATCAGTAAGAAAACAGAGTTTTTAGCTTTTTGGAAGTCATATCAGGGCAGCAAAGCTAAAACAATTGTTGGAAGAAATTCCTGACCAGAGTTTGAAAGCATGCTGCTTCAAAGAAAAAAAAAAGTCAAAATATTACATATGATGAGATTTTTTAAAAGCATTTATTAGAGTTTTATGTTATTTTTTTAACATCAAGAAAATTTTAAGTGATACTTAATTTCAAACACTATGCTTCCCTCTAAAGGTTAGTTATAACTTACACCCCAATAATTATGTGGCTTCAGAACTCTAATGCTCTAATGAAAAGAATGTTCTCCAAGGATTTTGGGAAAATATGCAATTTCCTTGAGGCAGGAATGATTTTAGTTTTGTCTTCATGTCTTCATAACCTAACATAGTTCCTTGAACATCGTAGGTGCTAAATAAATGTTTGTTGAATTAAATTAAATTGAATTCATGAAGCTTTTACATGTCTTCCTTAAATGAATGGGAATTTCTACATCCCTTCAAATCCGGCTTTCTCTCATCAGCACAATAAAGAAGTCAACTCTATTTATGCTGAAGTGATAATCCTTTAAAAATAATGGATAGTACTTAGATTATTTTTATGTCTCAAATTGTAGATGAGGAAATGGAAGTTCAGTCACAGTTTGTGTAAATTGCCTAAGATCATACAATTAGTGGAAGATTAGCATTGGATTGTTTCTGTCTCTTTAGTAACACAAAGTAGAAGAGTTTGGAAGAAAAAAAATAAAAATAAAGGTGACTATATTGAGAGTACAATAATAGGTGAGAAGTATAAGGTTTTATGTTAGCTATTAAAATGAATAGGAAAGGAAATAATTTCTAAATATTTTGAGTCACCTGATCCCTGGAAGTTTATGTTTTAGAGATTTAGAGCCTCACATGATCATAGATTTAGAGTTAAGCAGGGACTTTTCATCCTGTCTTAATCCATGTATCATTAAACAGATTAGGAGTGTGTGTGTGTGTGTGTGTGTATTTGAGCACATGTGTTTGCATGTGTATGAGGGGAGGAGGGGAAACCGAAAAGAAAAAGCCTATGGGTTCTATGTTATAGATGGCGTTATCATTTACCAGGCTTTGAAGATTTCTGAGGGTTGCTTTTAATTTCTAAACACAATTTCCTGGTTAGCAAAATTAGTTTTATTTGTCCAACAGGTCCATGACTGACTTTCCGAAAATATTCCAGGTCTTCAACACAATCTGGGAAAATGAAAGGAAAATTATGGAATTAATAATCATCCATCACTTATGAAGCACCTATAATATATCAGTGTTGTGTTAGTCTAAGCATTCTAATACTCTGAGATTCTAGAGAACTTTGATGTTAGTCACCTGAAAAGGGGAAGGGGCCATCCACCATTCTATATTGATTTCTCCTTGGCTTTGGCAAGAAGGGCCACAGCTTCAATCAAGGGAGAACTGAAACAGGACACAATGAGGGCGGGGTGGGGGGGGAACTCCTTAGTGACATGATGTGGCTAGGGGAGAAGAGGGAGGTCCTGATGAATAACCTCATTGTTACTGTTATTGTCGTTGTTTATTGTGTGTGTCTTTTTTAACTTAAGTATATTGTGAGGTTCTCAGCAGAGGAGGCAATTAGAGATTTAAAGATGAGAGGAAGTGGCTTGGAAAATCCTCTCTGGAAATAAGATAGAAAGGCAATCAGTTCATCTACATGAGTAGGTAGTTTTCTAATGAAGAAATTCAAATAATTTATTGTCAAATAAAAATGCTGTAAATCATTACTTATTAGAGAAGCGCAGATTAAAATAACCTTAAGATATAATTTTACATCTACCACACTGACTAAAACGACAGAACTCAAAGGTGACAAACGTTGGAGAAGATGTGGAAAAATTGAGACATTAATTCATTGTTGGTGGAATTGTGAAATGATCCAAGCATTTGGGAGAGCAATATGGAGTTATGCCCAAAGACTTCTTAAACCATATATTAAACTGTGCCCAAAGAGTTATTAAACTTATACACCCTTTGACTCAGTAATACCACTACTTGGTCTATTTCCAAGGATGAATATGGAAAAAGGAAAAGAACCTATATGTTCTAGAATGCTTACAGTAACTCTTTTTGTGGTGGCAAAGAGCAGGAAATTGCAGAGATGCCCACTAACTGGGGAATGGCTGAAGAAGTTGTGGAAAATGATTGTGATGGAATACTACTGTGCTATAAGAATTGATGAACTCAATGATCTTAGAAAAAAACATGAAAAGAATGCATGAAACAATGAAGAGTGAAATGAGCAGAACCAAGAGAACATTATATATAGTAACAACAATATTGTTTTAAGAACAAATTTTGAGAGACTAAGTCATTTTGTCTATTATAAATGCCCAAATTAACTACAAAGGACATATGAATAAAGACACTATCTTCATCCAGAGAAAGATCTCATAAATAGAAGTATATACAGAATAATTTTGTGTGTGTGTGTGTGTGTGTGTGTGTGTGTGTGTGTGAATTGGTAGCTATCTCTAAAGAGAGATGGAAAAATAATTTACATGCTAATTTTGCTGTATATTTGAAAGGAATACCAATTTGTGCACAGTAATTTGCTGTTTCATGTACAATCACCTTTTTATTGTACTACGTTATGGAAATGCTTGTTGTATTCCATTATTTAAAAAAAAAGAAAAGAAAATAAGTTAGGAAAGAATAGATTGATGCCTTCCTACAGAATGATGAATTTGAGATTAGATAACAAATTTGTAATTTGGAGTATGCTGGAGCCAGCTCGAACCAGAGTGTTAAATTTTCGTTGTGAGCATTTACACCTTAGAAAATGGGAATCACTAAAATCAGGTTTTGCTTTATTGGGTTTTTTTATTGAATATATTCAAAATAGCTGTGGATAATGTGGAGAAAATTTATAATTGTGTGTGCATACATTTTTCCCCAGAGATCCTGAAAAAAAAAATTACTAGCAAATCCCCGAATTGCTCTATAAACATTGTCTGACCTCAGCAGGGAGTGAAAAAAAAATGCCAGAATAGAGGCTTGGTCATTGTAAGTTAATACTAATAAAAATATTTATCTGGTACTTTAACATTAACAAAGAGCTTTGCATCCATTATCTCATTTGATCCCCAAGATAACTGGTTTGTTGTTGTTTTATTTGTAGGCCAAATTAGCATAGGTTCATTATTTTCTCCACCTATAATCAGTAGCACATGATTTAAGAGTAATGAAAGCATGTGGTAAGAATAATCCATGCATTTGCACAATTTAACCAAGGATGATTAGAGATAGGAATGGAGCAAAGGATTCAAGAATAGTGAATAGCATGAAGTTGAACTCATTCACTAAAAAGTCAAGAGAGCAAAAGGAAGACTGTTTAGGCAGTGTGGGGAAATAGTTTGTGAAAGAAACGTAGGATAAAGGGAATGACAGTTACAGTGAGGCTGAAGAACAGAGGTGAGTACGGTAAGGTATTAGGAAAATTGGAACAATAAAAGATAATTATCAGATAAAGGAATTTCAGCATTCTTCTCAAGGGAAAGCCTAGTTTGTTTGTGATGCCAGAAGCTTTTAGGTCACATGGATTTGAGTCACATGTTGTGATGCCCTTTGACCCTGAACAGGGAATATAAACTCAGAGGTTGGCATTTTGCCTTTGTGGGCTCACTCATGGAAGGAGTATTGAGACTCTGGGCAAGCCATTGTAACTGCCCCCCCCCACTGGCTTTGCTAACTCAGACCCATTGGTTCTCTGGTTACTATTGTGATTTGGTCACAGATGAGGCCTGTCTGTTGCTTCTTGTTTATTTCTTCTGTTCATATAATATATGTTTGTAATTTGTATTTGCTCAGAGGTTAAGGGCGCTGGTTTTTTCCCGTGAGCTAAGTGAATGATATATGTATGTTTGATAAAGTGAGATTGTTAACCCCTTAAAGTTGCCTTCCTTTAGAAAAGCAGATCAAGGAACCTGTGCTGGCAGCTCTTGTTGCTGGTCTTGTTGGGTCTTACACTCCCACAGCAGCTGCTAGGTGTATGGTTATTTAGGTTATGAAAGTAGCATCACTAGGAGAGAACCAGATCACAGTGAGTGAAAAAAAAGATGAAAGGAATGATAAAGGAAGAGGCTTAAGATGAGAGAAATTTATTAATTATGATATAACTATTTTTTATAGTATCATGGAAAGTGCAAGGGATTTGGAGTAAACATTGGAAGGAGGGATAGATTTGAAGGGCAAAGGGAGAAGGCAGTTGAGGATGGCAATTAGGTCCTAGTTGTCTACAATCATGGAGATAAAAAAAAAAGTATAAGGGGGAATGGGAGTACTCTAACCATGGAGAAACAAGGCAAATCAGTGTCAATGTTTGGGGAGAGGTCTGTTGGGGAGGCAAGTGAATAGACTTCAAGATCATCTGTAAGAAGGTGCATTGGTAATTAAGGTGGGGCTCCAGGTGGGGCCAATGAAGGGAGATCTGATAATATCTTCACTCTGAGGTAGGCCCAAAACCCCTAGCTACTAGGTGCTAAGCCTATGTGAGCATGAAGCCACCAGGGTCCTAAAGGGAGTTGAGAAGACCACAGCCAATAGTAAGAGCTTAAGTTCTGGTCGCTCAGATGACGTTTGATGATGGCTAAAGAGTGCATAAAAAGAGAAGACAGAGCTATCTGCTTAGGGCTCTCACTCTTGGTGGTATGCTGATGTGGAGACTCTAGGTAGCTGTAGTTAAGAGCCCTCCAGCTTTTAAACCCAGATGATCGGACTTTGTTAAACCCTGGTAACTATGCATTGAGATTTGAATCAGACAGGGTCTGTCGATGTTCATAATTTGTTCGTATTTGCTCGGAAGTTCAGAGTGCTGGCTTTTTCCCCTGAGCAAAGTGAATGATATTTGTATGTTGTATTAAAGTAGGATTGTTAAACCGTTAACATTGCTTTCCTTAGTGAAGCAGATCAAAAGAATTTGGGCTTACAGCATTCATGTTGTTGGGCTCCTGTTGGTTTTTCACCCCTACAGCAGCTGCTAGCTGAGTTGTTGAAACAGAAGGTGATATAGAGGAGTCCTTAGGACTATGGCAGTAGCTGGAGGGAGAGAGAATATGTGGGAGTCTCACCTGGGCTGTACTACCTGGACTTTTCTGGAGTAGTCCTAAGGCTAATTAAAACATATATATATACACATATACATACATATATCTATACATATATATACATACATATATATTCAAATAACTTCTTCTGTGGTAGGATCTGCCAGAATTGCACTCTATTAATAACCCGTTAAAAATCATTGGAGAAGATTCCCTAAAAGAAACATAAGGACTTTACTGAACACCCTGATAACTACCTGAAACATCCACCTGACCCTGGGTAGCACTTTGATCTGGGGTCCTTCCAAGAAGCACCAGAAAAAGGTAATTCTGATTGCCATGTTTATCCAACCCACCACAATGCAGCAATAGGATAATCTCTGCTCAGTCAGGGAATCCTAGTTATTTTTTTAAGGCTTACTATCATTCATTCTTAAATAAAGCATTGTCACATCACACCTGAGGTTTCACAATCCGTCACACTGTTATTCATTATCATTGTGCTGTGGATGGCTTTCATCCCATCACCCACATTTTAAAATATTTGGGCAGGTTACAATTATAGTTATTTTCTTTAACGTTCTGACCCTGCCTGACCATTCTTTGACTCAGGGCACAATTACATGAAACATCTGACTGCACATGCCCTTACAATCACCTCTGGTTTTCACAATAGGGTACTAATCTTAGCAATAGGAATAGGGATTATAATTATAACTAATATAATTATAACAATAGTTCATTGATTCTAGTGTGATTTCCTGCCTCTGCAGAAAGCAATAACAATAGGAATGGGAAGTGAAACAATGATCCATACTTTCTGTGCATAAAGAGAAAGATCTTATATCTCCTCTTCCACCCTGCCTACCTCCATAAACAAGGGGATGTTTCCTCTCATGAGTGTAGGACAGATTAATACTCTGTCAGGACATACTACAATAACACAGAGAATAAGACTATCTTGATTATTTCCCCTCACTTGAAAATTATACTAAATGATTCTCTTTACTATTTTTAATGAAATGGGTCCAACTGGAAGATGATGTATTTTGAAATCACCTTCTTAAAACTTTGAATGCAAGTGAACAAAAGATAGGCTCCAATTTAGCCAAATATTTTATTACATTAACTATTGTAAATCTATGAAATTCAGTACCAATTTGCAAAACAGACCTAAAATGATGTATAGGCTATCACAAAAGAGGCTGCCTATTATATCTTCAACTCTGTTTTTCCCCTACAGTAGCAAAAAGAAGAAAAGAGAAAAAAACTCTCATCATTCAAAACATCTCGACAATTCCTTTAAAATGTTATTCAATAAATTCCCTGTACATTTATATCAATTTCCTCAGATAGCTTCACATTTTCTTCTTCATTGAAATTCTATTTATCTCTTCAACAATTAGTTCATGAGAATTTCCATCCTTTCTTATTAACTTCTACAGAATATGAGGCATTGTTATCATGTCTAACATTTCCCTGAAAAAAAAAAATTGAAATCTTCTATCAAAAAATCTAGAGTACATATTTGACTGCTCTGGCATTACATTTCATCTCAAATTCTAACCTGGAGTAACTAGTTCCTCGTAAGATTCTATCTTTTCTACTCGAGCAAATAGTTCCATATCCCAAATAGAATATCCTCTAATTAGTTCATTCATCTGTTCAAGAATAAATTTGTAATTATGGTAAAACAAGAATTTATTATCTGATTTTGGTAGAGAGAAGAAAATCTACAATAAATGACTGCATCATTTAAGTGTCTTATTCCTGTGATATAATTCCTCAATTCCAGTACTGTTACACATTTCTTGAAATCCTATTTTTCTCTCTTCTCTCCAGGATGCTCATATAATAATACTGATATTTCAAATTGATAAAGGTGCATTGTACAGGCCCAGAAATACAGGGAAAACCATTTGTTGTACCAATAAACAGTCTCTGGATTTAGAGGTAAATGGCATGCTCTTGTATCCTAACTCTGCTGCTTAATTACTGTGTGACCTTGAGCAAATAACATTTAAATTTCTAGGCTTCAGTTTCCTCCTTGTAGTAAGAAGGCCGAATTTATGATCTCAAATATAATCATGTATATGTTTGAATGGTCTGAAATCGCAAGGTATGAGAGATTCTCCAAGGAGAAAACAACAAGAAATTTATTTAGGCCCCACCGCAGCAAAAACTTGAACCAGCCTCCCCATTTCAACATCTTGACAAAAAGACTCCAGGCCCAGAAAGCCCATCTCACAAGGGCAACCAGGAGGCCACAGAAAAACAAGATAGTATTTAGCCAAATCATGTTCACTGGCCTCACGTTCCTGCTCGCACTCTGGTAAGCCCTGCTTCTGCAGCTTCCGGCTTCCCCTGCCACCTAAGTTGTCTCCTGGCTCACCCCTCCTCACAGCTGAGCTTCTGGTGTTCTCAAGCCCCGCCTCAATGACCAGAGACCATTGGTTCCCGAGCTGGCCCCTCTTAAGTCACCAATCCACACCCACACAGGTTTCACACCTGACAGGGCCCTGGGCCTGGGGCTTAGCACTTAACAGCTGAAAGTACTTCCACTCAAAAGAAACAAAAGCCGTGCTAATGAGACAATTTTGCTTAACAACACACTCCTTTGCAAGGAAATTGGGTAATCACTCTTTAAAGTCTCTTCCAACTCTAAATGAATCCTAAATGAACAATCTATGACTGTTTCTAACATGAAATAAGTTGTGTAGTTAGCTTTGAAGAAGGTTGGCAATAGAAAAATAGCGATTCATTTATTCATAAAAAAGTTTTAAAATAACTACTCTGTATAATTTATTGAAAGAAACCAAAAGTTTACCAAAGAAATATATTCTTCCTCAGAGACCTTATAGTCTATATGACTATCTTGTTTTGTTGTCATAGCAATTCATAAAGATTCTTATAAAGTGAACATGGATATTATCATGAGAGGATTATCCAATGTCATCAAAATTGCTGAAATTTTAAAGTACCGAAATAAATAAATATACTTAATTGTAGGATGACTGGTCACAAAATATACCACCCATTCTGTAATAACTGTTAAAAGAAAAGTATAGGAAAGTATCTTCCATACCCAGTTATCAAAGGGATTGTAACTCTACTGTTGGTGATCAATTTTGTGGACATGGTAATCTCTTTTTTTAATAACCTTTTACTGGTATCCTTCCCATTAAATAGCATAAGACAAAAATTTTAAAAAATCATTACAACTGATGAATATAGAGAAAAATCTGAAAATATGAGCAATGTACAAAATTTGTAGACTTCCCCTCCTTACAAAAGGGTAGGATGGAGAATTTTCCATATCTCTTCATTTGAATCATGCTTATTCTTGATAGTTTTGAAGCATTTTCTTTTTAATGCATGTATGTGCTTCATCTTTCCATTTACATTGTTGTATTCAATGGTATGTTTTCTTGGCTCTGCCTACTTAACTGCATCAGTTATCTGCACATTCTTCTTTATATTCATCACATTTGATAATCTTATAGCATAATAATATTCTATTGGATTTATATACCACAATTGGTTTAGTCATTTCCCAATTGATGGGCATCTACTTTGTTTCCAATTCTTTGCTATCACACACACTTACGAACACAGAGAGCTAATATAAATGATTTTATATGTTGGGATTTTTTTTTCTTATCAGTGGCCACATTGCTGTGTAAACCTAATAATGCAATCTCTGGAGCAATAGTATGGATGCTTTAGTTACTTCATTTGCATATATCCAAATTACTTTCCTAAATAGTTTAGTAGTACTGATTCACAGCTCTACTAATAATTCACTCTGCCACCTAACTTCCCCAAAACACTTTGACATTAACTATTCCCTTCTATTGTCATCTTTTCCAATTATGGGATATGATATGAAACTTGATTTAAAAAAAAAATAATTAGCATTTCTCTTGTTATTAGTGATTTGAAGCATTTTTCATAAGACTATTGATAGTTTGTGTTTTCTTTTGTTAGCTGTTTATTCATATCCTTTAACTATCTAGTGGGGAATGTTTTGGGTATACACACACACACACACACACACACACACATGCAAACCGAGAGGGAGGGAGGGAGAGAGAGAGAGAGAGATACACATACATACTTTTTTCAGGAGAAATTATGATATACGCATATACATATACTTCATATTATGTATATATCACATCCATAATAAATACATATGTGTGTATACACACACATATATGTAATGAAACCTAATGTAATTCCATACTATATGTGTGTGTGCATACATGTCTGTATGTGTCAATAGATTAGATTTTTCAGGAGAGTTCCCTGATTTGAGCAGTACCCCCTCAATGGTTCTAATAGATTTCCAGGTTCTGTTGAACCTCTAGGTACAGTTATAGCAAAGGGTTCTAAGGTCATTATAATTGAAATTGACATTTGAGTAGTGAATCACTTTGAGCAATGGCTTATGAAACACCTTGGAAGAAGGAAGTCAGAAAAAAACTCTTGATACCTTCCTGAATGTCTTCTGCTTGTGTCAGGGAAATTTTAAAGATATGCTCTCATAGAAAGCATAAATGAATGATTCAATAAGAAATTATTTTATGTGAAACACTATGTTAAATACTAGTGATATTTTTTTAAAAGCAAGTTAGTCCCTGTTCTCAAGAAACTCAGATTCCCATGGGGGAGACCACACATTTGGAAGAATTCAGATGTAAGTAAGATGGAAAATTGCCACAGTTCTTAGAGTAGAGCCATGTGTTAGTACTTCTTTAATGTCTTTGCTACTGATAAAATCATATCAGTCTCTGATGTTAAAGTATTTGGCAATACCAAGGATGTTAGTAGAAAAAACTTTCTGGCTCATCACTAGCTGTGGTTTCTATGCCTATAAGAGCAGTTGCTAGATTGCATACAGATTTAGGTTGGCAAAAAAACTTTATAACTACAACATATGTGTACATGTTTTTAAAATGTAGCAGGACAGGTATTGAAAATAGAACTACAAAAACTCAGAAGATGAAAATACAACTAATAGTTTCCTTTGAGGTTGAGGGAGGAATGGGTTTGGAAATGAAAATCAAAGAAGGTAGAACAGGATCTCGAAGACCCAAACTCTATAAGAATGAGCAGGATATATACAAAAGACCAGACATATATGTATGTGTGTGTATATTAGCCATCATAATATAGATGTGTATGTATGTGTATGTACATATATGTGTATTTGTTTGTGTATGAAATCTGCCCCCATGGAAAAAAACTATCTTCTCAACCTCCCACCCCAAGTGCTCCCAATTCAGAAAAGCAAAATAAAACAAAATATCTCATTCATTACTTTTAGACCTTCTATCAAAGAATGAGTAATATGTTTCATAATTATTCCCCTAGAATTATGATTGGGTATTATATTCTATTATATTAATAAGACTTCCTAACTCTTTAAAAGTTGTATATCTTTATTTACCACTTTCTCTAATTTTCCTGGTATGATTCACTTTACTCTTCATCAGTTCTTATAAGTCATTCTAGGTTTCTCTAAAACCATTTACTTCATCATTCCTTACATTACAATAGTATTCTCTTGCATTTATATACCATAACTTCCATTTATTCCCAATTTATGGGAGCCCCATCATATTATACTTCTCTATACCATTTCAAAAAATCTATGAAATACTTTTGTACATCCTGAGGATTTATTCTGCTCAGGACTAATACTTCCCTTAATCTACCCTCTCTCTAATTCTCCTCACCCCATCTTCTCTCATGTTTCCCTATTGAGTAAAATGTATTTCTATACTTGACCTTGTAGGTGTGTTTTTTATTCCAATTTGAATTAGAATGAGTCAAGTGTCAGCTGCTTCACCTACCCCCACCCCACATTTTTGTTTATATAAGTATCTGCTTGCATACCCTGATTATGTGATATGATGTTTCCTAATCTTCCTTTCCTTCCTCCTCCTCATGCTTTCTAAACTCTTAAAATCTTCAAAACACAACAGAAGAACTCCAGGGCCTTGTTTAATTATGCTAGTTCTATAAGCAATGGGCAGGATTCTCACAGCCAAAGATGCAGGAACATAATGCTCCTTAGTTCACTGAATATCACTTAACATATCACCTGTTGAAGAAATGTGAATGATTGAATTGTCACATTTTACCACTTTATAAAAATGTCACCTGTTTTAACATCCCTAGCTATAATAAGTCTTTCTTTTGGGGGGAGGAGTGGGAGTGAGGGTGGGGGTGACTTGTTCCATAGAGCCTGCTTAAAGCCTGCTAAGTACCTTGTGTAACAATGAACAGATGTGATCTATGCAACATGAAAATTTAATGCCCCATTAAAGTTTGATAATCTACTCAGCTGGGTTTATAGCATGACAAAATTTACTAGCCCTTTTGGAAAAATAATCCATGAGTCAATGTATCAGAAGTGAAGGAATAAACAACCTGGATTTTCCCAATGCCCAAACTTTCTCTATTTCATTAACAACAATCCAAAGAGGTTCTTCTAACATATGCTTCCTTGCCCCCAATGAGTACCCATAAACTTCCAATAAAAAAGTACTTAAAATTTATATAGTTATACATGCCCTTTAGTCCTCATACAACATGTTTAGTTATGGTTCCCAAGCAATAATATAGTTGCTCAAAATTATCTAATCTCATTTCTTAAATGCATGCCACAAATATATGAATACATAACATGTAGGAATTAATATCTAATTCAAACATACATTCACTAAATAATATGGATAGGATGATAATACTTAAAACATGAAAATATTAAATTCATTTTGCATAATTTAGCATTATTATATTTAAAGACAGGAGGTGGTTGCTATTTTGAATCACTAGAAATATATGTGTACATGTGTGCATACTAAGTGAAAAGTTGACCTACTTAGACACAACCACTGTCATGGAAAGTAATGGGTATGTTAGAGATAGATGTCCAAGTAAAAGGACATTTGAGCAAGCTGGAGAGGGCCTCATTCTAGAAGGCATAAACTTTTACATGGCCAAAGAAAACAGGTTTTGACAAATTGAGAAAACTCTACACTGAACTCATAATCACAGTCCAACCTATCATTTTGTAAATAAGGAAATAATGGTCTGAAGAGATAAAGTAAGAAATGCAATCCCAGTTCTTCAGAAATCAATCTAGTATTCTTTCCATTACAACTTCTATGATTTATTTCCATATCATAAACATAAAGCTTAATACCTGCCTTTGTCTCTTAATTTATCCCATTAGATTCTGGCTTTGATAATAAAACTAGTGTTGCACCTGTTATAAATATTATATTTGTTTTCAGGTCTCTCAATTCAGAAATCTCTTATTATGATTACTCACTTTGACTTATCATATTATACTTCAGTGCCTGAAATTAAAGTAAATTTCCCTATCATGGCCTTTGTTTATTTCCATAGTGGGGATAGTAATTTTTTAGACATTTACCCATTTCCTTTAAATTAATTTTATTCTGGCATATGTTCTCATCTAGTAGTTATTCATGACTATATCTCCTCTCTCTTTGCTATGGGCTTTTTCATTATTAGTTTTCTTTTTCTCTTTTGTTAATTTACATCTAAGAGATATAAATTTTCCTCTGAGGACCACTTCAGCCACATCCTATAAATTTTGTTCTTGTTGCTTATTATAGTCTTTCTTCTTAACACATTATTTGTTGTTCTGAAAATATGTTTTGTGAGCCATCCATTTGGCCCCTAGATGTACCTCCATACACATGAAAATATGTGTATATGAACACATGTACATATGTGTACATATCTGTATATACATATGAGCACACAGAAAAATACTTTGGGACATATGAGATGATATAATATTTATGAGACTCCTCTCACAGAAGGTCATGTGGGCCTTCAAATGAGGAAGCAGTTTTTCATGTTTGAAAACTAATGAAATGCAATGTATACAATGTACAATATGATATAAGTGATAAACTTAAGCATATTCATTGGCATCTTCTGGTGGCCCTATGATTAAGTTGATTCTGATGATATATGACTGATTACACAAGATCTATAAAAACTGAATCTTGGACCTTAAGACTCCTACAGCACCTTTTAAATAACTCAGAGAAGAAGGTGACAATGAATAAGAAAATGAGCCTAAACAATAATCTGAACTTCTAGAAAATGTGAGCCTTGAATGGTGGTGAAGGTGAAGATGAAATGTGTATTTTGGCAGCTCCAAAAAGTATCTCATGTTGGGATGCAGTTTTTTGGCTCTAAGGAAAATATTATTAAGGAAGAAGTGGCTGGGCATGGAATAGGCTGGCTTGAGAGCAATATGTAGACAAATGCAGCCATATTCAAGAGTGGTGTAGATGACTAGCAGGTCGACTGAATTTCAGTTATCAGTGCTGTTAGTAGCTCTAATAATAATAATAATAACAACAACAACAGCAATAATCACTAACATCTATATAATAACTACAACATGCCATGTAACATGGTAAGTACTTCATAAGTATTATCTCGCTCAATCCTGGTGACAACTCAGAGGTAGTGAGGCAAACAAAGGTAAAGTGAATTTTCTGGGCTCGAACATTTAAGTATAATTCTGAATTTGAACTCAGGTCTTCCTGATTTTAGGCCCTGGTTCTCATCTGCTGCACTACCTAGCTGGCCCTAATTACAAAGAGATTCAGGTACATCACATTGACATGGATCTTTTATTTTGTTTCTCCTTTTTAGGATTCTTGGCATTACCCTGACTTTGCACAATATCTTGAAGGAACACAAGTGTATTGTTGATACCATAACTATTATTTTTCATAGACTATTGGGTTCTTTTCACAATATGAATCAAGAATAGTAACAGAAATAATTTCCCTCTAGAATACAATATCCTAGCTACTCATATTCTATGAAAACCTTAAATATAAAGAATGGCTAATGACTGACAATCACCTATTTCATTGCATGAAGTGAACACTAAAAACAACAGTATATGCTCTATTCAATTAAATAATCACTTATTAGGTACATATTAAACTTCTGTATTTATTCCCTAAATTTGGGGAATCAATGAAGTTCTTTATGATGTAATTTAGGCAGCATATGTTTTTCATCTTTTTAAGCATGGTTGTTACACTGATTTTCATATCATCTTGAATCTTACTGAGGTAGCTTAGTCTTGGTCTGGGAATCTGAAGCAATTACTATAATATCTTATTATTAATATGTAACAGTAGGTGAACATAGAAACTAATCAAATCCAAACACCTAGATCTTTAAAAAATTGCAACTGAGGAACTTTAGGCCTTGAAAATCGTGTGTAGCAATAATTACAATATCCACATTACAGTATTATATTACATTTCCATTTTTAGAGGTTTAGCTGGCATGTGTTATATATCCCTCAAAATAAAAATTACAATAAAGACTATATAGTCCACCTCAAATATTCATATTGTAGTTATAGTTCATTTTTACTCCCCTGCTACAATATCAGTGAACTTCTTTCCCTACTTTAGGAGTCTTGAGAAAATATGGATTCTAGAATATTGTTTGTTTTCCTATATGGACTCTATCCATATTCAAAAGCCATACAATAAAGAAAGGAGCAAAAACTATTAAGACATACTCATGTTATTCAAAACTATACACTTTAAGCTAAATCATGCTGTGAAATTCTTACATTTTTAGATTTCTTAAATATCTTTTACATTTAGCCTGACTATAGAATTCATTTCTAGTACTGGCACCACTTGACTAAAATTGATTCTGTGGTGGATATTTTGCTTTATTTTTTTAATGCATCCTAAGAAATTTCTCATTTTTATTAACCTGGTTTATATTAGTATTCTTTAGAATGGATGATTTATGAGTTATAAATGTGCATGAGATGCATTTACTTTTGTTTGCATGTGATAACTTTGTCAGAATACATTTTTTATCATCAAAAGAACCAAGAACACTTTACTGTACAATTGTTTAAACTAAGACTATTCTGTTTTCCTCATTATATCATGATCAGTTCGGTCATATGCATGAAATGACCTCTCATCAGGGAATTCATTTATGCTTTCCATCGCCAAGAGCAAGTCAGATCATTGCATAACAAGAATAACTGAATTTTATATAGTGATTTAAAGTCTGTAAAATACTTTTATGTATATTATCTCACTGAAACATCATCATAATCATATAAGAACATATGTATAAATATACACACATACGTGTATGTGTTCGTATTCCCATTTCACGGATGAGGAAATTGAGAATCACAGAAATGAGATGATTTTCTCTTGGTCAAGCAGTTCAGAAATGCATTAGAGGCAGGATGCATACCAACATCTTCTTCCTGACATCTCATCCAACATTAAGCCATGTTGCCTCTTTTGGTAAGTATAAGTGATTTGTGACAGGGCAGTATGTATTAGATTGTCCCTAGTTTTTTTTTTCTTTTATATTCTTCATTTAAGTTTTCAAATATATTTTCACTGTCTTCTCAAATCTAAAAGCAAAAAAAAAATCTCCCCTAATTTGTTAAGAAAGAATACTGCAAGTAGAGCAATAATTACAAGGGGCCATATTCATTCACGGCATGACTCCCATATGTGCCTGAAGCTCACATGGAATTTTTCTGGCCTACTTTAGTTGATTTATATATTATACCAGGAGAAAATGAAACATATGCTGTGTTCTCATAAACAAGGCAATTTTAGAGAGATTATCAGTTTAAAAGAGAACACAAATCCTCAAAGGTGTTGCAGTGTCATGTGTAACATTCAGGCTTAATTGTGAGAGTTGAACAAATGAGACAGGGATGAAAGTCATGTACTCAAAGCAAATTAAGATCAGTAGAATAGATATATGTTTAAGAACAGCAGAAAAGAGGAGAGGGAAAGCTTTATTTTCTCTTGAAATAGTTAACATAGTACATCTGAATGTTTATGTTATTTTCGTTGTTGCTAAAATAGTAGATAGTTTTGGAAACAATGAAAGTTTCCTATTTACTCATTTCTCCACCAGTATGATTTCTGATATTATTATAATAGAGGGACAGGGTCCTTAGTAGCACAAAGGCAATTCAGTTTTAAGGTTTCTCTGGAATTTGGCGTGCCATTATCTATGAACACCACTGATTCACTCCCATTAAAGCAGAGTTTCCTGTGTTTTTGTTCCAAGATACATAATTTTTAGATTTAGAAACTGTTAAATGATCTTAAAAGTTCATGCATTTAAAAAAGTTTTTTTTTCTACATTTTGATAGCACCTGTGGAGTTTGAGAAGTCTATGAGATAAACAGTTTTAGATGTCCACTAGATGATTGCATATGTATATTTGAAGCTTGCAAGAGATATTTAGGCTGGACATATATATCCTGGATTTTGTTTGCACCCCTACCACTCAACCAAAATGACAACAGCATTTATACTTAACCACCGAATATTTATTAATCACAAAGCAAAAGCAAATATAATCAGAAAATAACAATTCACAGATAAATCTGGGTGACACTCTCTCATCAATGTACACATAGTCCTTGGGGTATAATGGCAACAAACTTTCAGAAACATATCAGGAAAGCACATGATTATGGAGACTCATGATAAAGGATATTCATATCTTTGGAATAATGGTCTTGAAATATTTGATCTCCTTAGAGAGAAGTGCATACTACACATCACAGAGGTTGAATAGGTTTTACAAGAGTTTCTATGGATTTATTAGCAGGACAGGGGAAATGTTATTCGGCAATTTATTCAACAGATATTTATTAAGCACACATTGGTCACAGAGCATTGCCACAAATTAAAGTCACCACATTTTGAATGACCTGTTTTACAAAATGAGTCTCTTGGTTTAGATGGCAGGACTACTGAAGGATGTGTTTTAAATATATACCAAATCAGTGGGGCCTCTCCTTTTCTAGTTATTCCATTCTGCTATTGGGTGGAGGTATTGTTACTGACCACCAGTCTTGGGCTTCTGGACTATTCTGTGTTAAGCACTTTTACTGAAAGGAGAGAATATGCAAAGGTCTCCACATATCCTTCTTTGCTTCCCAAAGAGATGGTGCTAAGCTCTTTCAATAAGGAATTACCTTAAATGTAGAATCTGCAGAGACCTGAAGAGTTTTTGTTCCTCAAGTCATAGAAGGCAGTAAAGAAGGTACATATATGTCTGAGAGGTTCCCACCCTTCACAGTGTAGGTGGAAATGAGAACCAGAACAGACAAGACTCTCATTTCTATAGCCAACTTTGCAAGCAGCAAAGAATTCTGCTTTCTTCCAATTAGCTCCCAATCTAAACAGTTTTCCTCCAGTTTAATTCTCAGCAGATGCTCCAGTTTGTGTTCCTCCAGTCAGCTGTGCTCAGCTGAGCTTGGCTCTTTTCAAGAATCAGCTTGAATTTGCAATTCTACTTCTGGCTCCATAATTAACTTCTCTCTATTCACTCTATCTTTCTCCTCATCTTTTGGTTCACTCTTTCCTTAAAGCAAGGATTCATTATATGAAGTAAATCACTTCTACTTTATTACGCAAAAACCAGAACCCATATTTCTTATACTCACACACAAACAGGCAATATAAATTTGTTATATAGTTATATAATTCTGAATTTCCCAAGCTATCATTCTCAAAGTCCTTACAACTGTCATAAGCAAATAGCCTTTGAAGGAACAAGACAGCAGACATTTTTTTTTATTCGATAATAGTTTTCTTCTTATACATACCTTCAAGTAATCTTAGGATTATTATCTGAGAGGTTACTTACTTTCAGGTCCTTTCAGAACTGTTGTTTTGTTGTTTACTATAATTTTTCCCCACAAAAACTTTTTGTTAAAGAGGATATTTTTCTCATTCAAATGTCCCTTTTGTGTCCAATTTCACTAAACAAAGGTAACCAAATAAGAAAGGGATACCTTGAATAAAAAATGGGAATCATCAGCATTGAGTTTATAGCTGAATTGATGAGATCACTAAATGAGATAGGATGGAGCAAAAAGAAAAGAGGACACAGGGGAAAATTTTAGAAGGCACATTCTGTTGATGTGCATTGCAAAGATGCAGATGCAGCAAAGGAGACTGAGAAGGACTGGTCATATATCTAGGAAGAGAAATAAGAAAAAGCTTTGTCATGAAAATCAGGTTGGAGAAAATTATCTAGGAGGAAAATGTTAATAATGTCAAATGGGAGGACAAAAATGAGAAGTCCTGAGAAACAGGCAATTATGTTTGGCAATTAAGAGATTACTGGTACCTTTGGAGAGAACATTTTCATTTAAATGATATGGTCAAAAGTCATACTTCAGAAAGTTTAGTTGGGAATTAGAGAATTAGAGGCATTAAATATAGACGACTTTTTTCAGGGTATTTAGCAAAGAAGGGAAAGAGAGATATTGGATGAGAGCTCAGGAGGATGAAAACATCAAGTGACGGTTTTTTGAGGATGGAAGAGACAAAGGCACATTTGGAGGCAGCAGGAGGAAAGAGGTTGATAATGGGGAAAATCTTCTCGAGAAGAGAGATTAGCATGAGACCAAAAGTACATGTAAATCATTTTACCTTACCAAGTAGAAGGACCATCTCTTTTTCATCAGATTGGAGTAAAAGGTTGAGGTAGTGAAGGATATTATGAGTCATGTGAGATGAGGAGGATGGGAGAAGAGGTAGCTCCTGGAAAATGGTTTCTAGTTTTTGAAGAACTATAAGATAAATTCCTCAGCTGAGAGGGTATTGCAGACAAAACCTTGCGTTATCTAAATATGATTTGATTAGCATGACTGATGCTAATTTTAGAGAGAAGAGGTGACCAGCTACTTTATGTATGGCTTTAGAAGAGTCATACCTCATACTGAAAAACAGGAGTCTATACTATCTATAGAGTCTTAAATAAGCTGCAGACAAACTAATTGTTGTTGGTTACATTTTAATAATTCACTGAAAACAAAATTAAAACCACAAGGGAATGATTAGCAAAATGTAATTAGTCATGATGATTACATCTTTGCACTCATAGTAGTTTTGACAAACAATGCAAATTTAGTGCATTAGTGAAATTTTATCCAATTCTTTTTAAGTAATATTGTTGATTCTACGAAATAGATGGTAACAGTTCTACCTTTAGTTTTATGAATATGATGGAAAATTGTCTTAACAAGCAGGTGTCTAATTGTTGAAAAGCACAATGTGGAACAGATGGATGGAGTTTTGTAAGGTGAATTTATATGATGATATATGAAAATGTAAATCTGACAATAGTTTCTTTGCTATTTATGGAAAACTCTAAGAAATAATAAAAATGCCAATGGAAAGCAAGGATAAGATGGGTTATTTGGAAATGCCTAATTTTCCCTTACTAATTTTTTATGCTTATATTTTAGGAAGCTAATTAAGAATTGAGAATACTAATACATTCTGAAATACCCTACCTACTTTATAGCCACTTTTATTTTGGTACTTTGAAAGATTCATGGTTTCTTTAATGTGAGCATTCAGTCCACCAATACAAAGTCAACTATTGACTCAATGTCTCCTACTTTGTGATTCTTGTCTATGTTTTCTTAGAAATCCCCCTAGGAAAATTAATCCAATGCACTGTAGGTTTTTCTTCTCTTGTGGTTAACAATGTACCCATGGAACTGCCAATGTATTGCTTCTCTTTCTTACTACAGGAAAGATAAAAATTCAGAATATTTTGGAAAGCTGGTAAAAAATAGACTAGAGATGACTTGCAATCTTGACATTCAAAAATGTATATTTAATTGTTCAGTCAATTCGGTCATATCTGACTTTTTGTGACCCAGTCTGAGGCTTTCTTGGCAAGATGCTAGAGTGGTTTGCCATTTTACAGATGAGAAAACTTAGGCAAACAGGATTAAATGACTTGCCCAGGGTCACACAGCTAGTCAGTGTCTGAGGCCAGACTTGAAGTCAGGATAATGAGTCTTCCTGACTTTAGGCACAGCACTGTATCCACTATGCTGCCTAGCTGCCCTTATATTTAATAATATAATTAAAAACCATTGTATTTTAGTCATTATATATTGGTACTGCCACTGTTTCCACTGCGTTGTTGATTTTGCTACTGAACTTAAGTGAGGAAAATTGTTACTATTCAACATCATTACCTGTAGCATACTACTGACAATTTTCTACTCTGCATTGGAACCAAGGAAGCAGGGTGATGAAGAGGAAACAGGATTGGCTCATGAATCAGAGGATCTGCATGTTATTTAACATATCTAGGCCTCACTTTGTCAACTGATAAAATAAAAGAGTTGGAGTAATTAGTCTCTGAGGTCCATTCCAGTTTATTTAGTCTATGATCCTAAATACACCAGAAATTGAAATATAATACTAGTATATGTTACGTGATGTATGATTATTAAACAATGCGCAAAGAATCTGTGATTTGGGAATTTTTTTAGAGTTCTTGGGTGGCAATTTCTTCCACTGACATATGTTATAACACATCTATTAATTTATAACTCATAAGGAATTGATTGATGCACGGAGGTGAAATTACTTGCTGGTATTCATACAACTTGTTAGTGTCAGAGTCAGGACTAGAGCCAAAGCCTTCCTATTTCCAAAATCAGCACTCTAGCCAAAAACCATGCTATCTCTATGTCATAATGTAACTCATTAAAAAAATCTTCCTCAAACTTGTGGTTTCAGATGACTTATTTTTTTTTAATATTGGAATATTATACATATACTCCAAAAATGCTGGCTAGAGAAACTTACAAATCACTAGGTCACACATCAATGTTTTAATTTTTTTCTTTAAAAATATATTTGCACAAAAAGATATTATCCAGCTTACTCACTCACACTATACTTGAACCTAGATTACTTTGTTATTTCAAAAGTAAATGGGGTGAAAAGCATTGATATTATTGAGAATATTCAAAAGAATATTTTAAAACTTCTGATTCTGAAGGGCATAATAATCACTTAGATATGTAAATTCTGACATGTTTATTTTAAAAAATCTTCTTCCTACTCTTTAAACCATTACATATTTTTAATGTTTATACAGAAGGACAAGATTATAAATTTGTATATACACCCATAGTAGTAACATAATTTCTCAAAAATGGCATAATTTCCTGAATATATATTTTCCACTTTTCCTTCTGTAACAGAATGAAATACTTTTTTTTTCCTTGATGAACTTTGCATAGCAATAAAGAACATTTGAGAAGAGACACACATAGAGAGAGAGAGGGAGATATTAAATGATTTGTACAAAGTCAGCAAAAAACAGAAGTAAAATTAAGCCTACTTTCCTAGCTAATGACCTTTCACTATACTACACAACTTTCAATTTTTATTCAATTAACATATGTACGTGTTTGCTTATTTATTTTTAATATCTGTGATGAGCCGTTGAATGGTTTTGGTGCTGACAGATACAAAAATAAAAGTCCTTGCCTTAAAGGAACTTACATTTTTACAGGGAAAGACAACATATATACCATAAACATATGTACATATATGCAAAATAAATTTATTCAAAATAAATACAAGTATTGTGTATCTCTCAAGATACCAAGGTCAGAGATCTATTAAGTGTACCAAACACTGATGCTTTTCACCTTAGGTATTCTGGTTCTCTGCTTTGAGGAGAGGGCTGAATGCCCTTACCTCAAGCATTCTAGTAGTGGTCTTTGTCACATCTTACATGGATTTCTTCAATAGCTTCCTCTTTCTTCTTTGTCCCTCAAATATCTCCTCTTCCAATTCACCCTTCACACAGCTACCAAATTATTTTTCTAAATTCATATCTGACACATGTCACTTACTCATTCAAATCAAACAACAAACAAAAACAACAAATATTCTTCACTATCAATTGATTCCAAGGCAAAATATAATTTCCTCTGTTTTTATTTAAAACCTTACAAAACATTTCTTTCCAGCCTTATTGCATAATATTCCTCCTACTCTATATTTCAGATAAACTTACCTCCTTGTTGTTCTTTTCAAATAATAATCCATCTCCAATTTCTATCCCCCATGACTGAAATAATTTCCCTTTTATTTCTGCCTCACAGAATATCCTCCCCATGGTTTTCCCCCTTCAAGTCAGATCAAATGCTACCTTCTACATGAAGCCATTGTTTATTTCATTGCAGCTTTTAGTACCTTCTCTCCCCAATTTTTTTCTCATTGATTCAAATATAATATATACATGTTTGTTATTGCTGTTTATGTCTGTGCATATATTTCACACATGAATATGCATGCTTCCATATGTTTGTGTACACACAGATGCATGCACATATATGTATCCATACATATTTACATACATGCATTCCCTTTAGAGAATGTACACTTTTTAAGGTCTGTGACTGTTCCGTTTTGCTCTTGGATACCTAGTAACTACCACATTGCCTCACACATAGTACGCATTTAATAATTGTTTATTGATTGATTGTTTAAAGAGAAAACATCAATTCATATGTAATGTTCATACGTAAACATACTGTCATGCTATCCAAGAAAATTATTTACTGAGGATCAAATTAGCTTTTTTATCAATGTGCAAATATTTTTCAGGTTTCCACAAAGTGGTAAAAATGTTTGAGTAAAAATTACCTTAAAGAGTAAACTGAGTCACCCAAATGTCCAAAACCCACCAATGAATATCTTTCTTTCACAGTGAGATCAATTGTTTCCATAAGAACTTAAGGCAGCAGACCAAAATTACACCTTGAATAATTCTCAATTTTGATATTTTGTGTTTTCAAAGTGACACCACAGCAGTCAGACACCATTACATAAGTGAACTGAATTCTCACCATCAACTGAATCATGCTGCTCTCTGCAGTGATTAAATTGATTACGTGTGGAAAATATTTATGTTGCAAAGATAAAGATCACTAGCTATCATTGCAAGGAATAGAGAAATTGTACGCTAAAAATAGTGGGGGGAGTAAAAGACTCCTTTAAAATATACATAGAAAAAAATCAAAGAAATCAATTGATACTCTTTCTTTGGAGCCTTATCTAATGGAAAACAACAATAGATCTAGAAGTAATCTAAGCACCAATAGTGATAACTGTATATCACAAAGTAGAATATCGTAGGGATATGTGCAGGAATTTTTTATGTTTTAACTTACATATTTAAAAAAAAAAACTGTTTACATCTTTCATTGGGTCTATCATCCAAAGCACGAAATTCCTTTTCCAACCTCTGTAATTCAAAATATGCTGACTTAATTTAGCACAATGCTTTGACCTGTATATGCTTAATAAATATTTGTTAAACAAATGATTGAATAACATTTGACCTAGACTGCTAGTGAACTTTACAGATAGCAAATATGTATATGAAAACCTATTCACACTCTCTGATATATGAAGTCATAAAGTCATTTTCATCTACAATAAGGGTTAACAATAAATGTTATTTTAGGGAAATTGCCAATAGTAATGTGGCAGAAAATAATTTTAGTTTTTATTTTGTATGAAATATTAATTAACAAGATAAGGAAATAGTAATTAGAACCTAAACATATTAAATGGGAATATAAATAATAGAGGCAATATATATGTTTGCAAAAGTTTTTGTCCTTACTGAAGGAGCATATAAATTCTACAAAAGTCTTCAATTCATATAAATCTTTGCCATTTTATTGCATAAACTAGTTGAGATGAAGATAGTGTTTATTAGGATCCATTTCAATCAACTGTGCAGGATAGCAAACCACAAGGATCATAAGATTAGCAATTTAGAGATGGAAGGGACATCAGAGCCATTCACTTTCAAGAAGAAAATGAAAAGGAAAATGTTTAAATGATTTGTTAAAAATCACGTGATTTGAACCTCTGTCTCCTGGGACATAATATCCACCACTTCCTTGCATATCTCCAATAAAGAGAAATATAGTTTTTTTGTGACAAAAGTTCATTGTATCTTTCCTAAGAGCTCTTACTCTTGAGTAAAACTTCCAGATCCTTTTCTTTCATATTAGTGACTAACTGTATGTCATATCTACTAATATTGCTCTCATTCTTTTCTTTCTAAAAATAGGTGGTGAAAATTGCCATATTTTTCTGTTGGTAGATATCCTGTTTTAAAGTTGAGATAAAACTTGTAATATTCTCGTGGATATCATAAAGAAAGGCATTTGCAAATATGAAGTATGTGTGTAGAATGTTTTGATCTTCCATTCTTACCAGAGAAGTCTGAATTATTATGTACTAAAAGATAAAATATTTGATATTACACAATACTATACAAATAATTTATGCATTTCACTTTCCAAACTTTTTCTGTGTCATCTACTCACCTTTGTGTTCCCTCTATGGCTTCTGAAAAACTTCCCCAAAGTTTCCAATTAATTTCTTATGCTGAAACTTGATCTATCATAACTATGATAGTGAATATTGCAATGCAGAAGGGATAATTGTATTATTTGGATTAGTGTTGTTTTCCCTGTGAACATCCAGAGGAGTCTTTAGCCCACTCTCCGAACTTGCCTCCTATTATGCAATGCTGGTATACGTAAGGCTAAAATATCCTCCATTTCTAACTAGTTCTAGCCAGTTCCGACTGGCTGCTGAAACACTCTCCTACAATTGCTGATACAGCACAGTTATAATTTCACCTTCCTTATCTTTAGTAAGACTTCCTGACTAATCTTTGGAGACACATTAATGGTTATGTCCAATGTTCTCCAATCCCATCACCAGTATGACAGCTAGCATATCAGATCCTTTGGGTCAAAACTCTATGCACACAAGTCCTAATGGTTTAACAAGCTCTAGACATTCCAAAGGAGCATATATTTCTCTTCTTATATTTCACACTATTCCAAATTGAACTGCTCTTCATCTGTCCATTTCTTCTAAACTGTGCTTGATTCTAAACACACCATTTTATCTTCTATAGGGTTAAAATGGCTATGTGCCATTTATCTAAACTTTGTCCTAAATTTGCCTGACACTCAAGCACCTACGTGCCCAGGCTAGCATGGTAGCATTTTAATTTCTGCTCTTTCTAGAAAAGTCCTTAGAAGCTGTCTTGTATAGTCCACAGATTTTACAAATGAGGAAACAAAAGCTTTGAGAAAATAAATTACTCATCATATAATCAGTGATTTCAAATTTTACCTTACAATTGGCCTGACTCATGAAAAGACAGGTACATTGAAAGCATCTGTCTATCTATCTATCTATCTATCTATCTGTCTGTCTGTCTGTCTGTCTGTCTGTCTGTCTGTCTGTCTGTCTGTCTGTCTTTCTGTCTGTCTGTCTATCTATCTATCTATCTATCTATCTATCTATCTATCCATCTGTTTATCTATATATTCAGTTCCTTTAAGTTCCATTCAATGAGCTACTATTTTCAAGGCATTTTGCTAGTAAGTGGATTTTTAAATACATATGTTGCTTACACTGGCATGAGATAGATGAAAGATATATTGTTTTAAAATGTGTAAATTGACTAAGGATTATTACATGCAAAAAAGTCATTTAAATAAAATATGCCATTATAATTATAATCAATAAAATTGCATACTGGACCTGCATTCACATTTTTAACAATATGCAATATACTTTCTGAGGAAAAAAAAATTCTTGTGACTTGTATTTAACTTTCATTAATAATGAATATTTTTGTTGATTTTAGGATTTTCTAGGTTAGAATATGTCATTTTTGTACTGCTTTTTATAGTACTTATTTTTGACTGAGTTTTATATTTTCTCAATCAGTCAAAGACAAAAGCGTTCAGCTTACTTTTCAAAATCCATCCCTTACATCTATATCTAGAAGATACTTCTTTTCTTAAGTTGTCACTGGGATCTCACATGCTCTTGACAGCTCTTGATCTTACCTCCTTAATTTTTTTTTGTTGCTGCACGTCTATTTCTCAGTTCAGTTTCAAAGGGATAATGACTGTTTTCTTCTTTTCCTGCATCTTCAAACATTTTAATATTTATTTTGAAAACAAAAATAATGGGCAGCTAGGTGGCATAGTGAGTAGAGCAACAGCTCTGGAGTCAAGAGGACCTGAGTTCAAATCTGGCCTCAGACACATGACACACTTACTAGCTATGTGACCTTGGGCAAGTCACATAACCCCAATTTCCCTGCCTTCCCCCCTCCCAAAACAAGAAAAAATAATTAAATTTCATCCCATTTATTTTAATGGATATCTCATTTTCAGTATCACTTCTTTCACATTTTAGGGGAAAAAATTTTAAATGTATAATATTTAAGAACAGACACTATATTATCTTTCAAATAACAAGACAGTTATCTTATAATGCTAACATCTTTAATATTATCTAAAAGTAAATGACCACCACAATCATTTCTTTTCATCATAAATGTAAAAGTTTTTTTTGAATAATGAACTGAAGTTTTGTATTCTGATTGAATTCATGTCACACAATTTAATTGTGTAAATTTAAATTTTGTCAGGATATCAATCTCACACATCAGTGTTTCTAGTTATATAAAAAATTTTGAATCCTTTTTAAATATGTTCTAATGCCTTCCAAGTGTCCTCCTTTGATGCTTGGTTCATGGAGGGGAGTTTTTATGGTCAGAGGCTATATGAGTAGAGCTCAAATTCTGCTAGGTTCTACTATTGAAGTGTTATGACTATATATGATTAGTGAGTTTCATGCCACAGCTGTTTGGTGATGGATTTTTTTGGCTGTGGCAAGCCCATGAGGTGCGTTGTTAAGCAAAATTATCTCCTTAGCATGGCTTTTGTTTCTTTTGAGTGGAAGTACTTTCACCTGTTAAGTGCTAAGCCCCAGGCCCAAAGTCCTATCAGGTGTGAGTCCTGCGTGGGTGTAGATTAATGACTTAAGAGGGGCCAACTTGGGAACCAATGGTCTCTGGTTGTTGAGGCAGGGCTTGAGAAAACCAGAGGCTTGGCTGCGAGGAAAGGCAAGTGAAGAGACAACTACAGTGGAAGCCAGAAGCTGTGGAAGCCAGAAGCTGCAGAGGCTGGAAGCTGCTGAGGCAGGAAGCTGACCCGTGTGTAGACCCAGGAGTGTGAGCAAGGACTCAAGGCCAGTAAAAATGATTTGGCTAAATACTATCTTATTTTACTGTTGCTTCCTGATTACTCTTGTGAGGCGGGCTTTCTGGGCCTGGAGTCTTTTTGTCAAGATGTCAGAATGGGGAGGCTGGTTCACGGATAAGCTGCAGTGGGGCCTAAATAAATTTTTGGTTGTTTTCTACTTAGAGAATATCTCATACCTTGCAATTTCAAACCATTCAAACACATATATGATTATATTTGAGATTATAAATTCGGCCTTCCTACTACATTTGGCGACGGGATTGATGGGATCGCTAGGTATAAGATCTCTATTTAGAAGCAGAAGAACTTCAGAGGAAGAGATGAATGTCCCAGGGTGGGATGACCCATTTTATTCCTCCCTAGCAAAGGAATTGGCTAAAAGAGCTGGACCCTGTGAAAACTGGGAACCAAGG